>JARFIW010001323.1:0-1226084 GCA_036346225.1 Platerodrilus igneus
CTCTACTCCCTACCTTGCTTGGAACAGCAAGGGTTCGGCAAAATTCCAAATTTTCCAGGTAAAAAAACATCGCTTCCTGGCCAATGTAGTACCTTCGGGTGGAGCATTGGAAAATCACATGTAAGGTATGTGATGGGGATTAAGCAGCCTGTGGCTGCCAAAGATCCCTCAACATTTAGGCATTTGTCGAATTAATAGTTTTCTAGTAAATACTTTCGCACAATTAACATTATTCGAGAATATTGCACAATCAATACCTGTAGTTGCTTATAATAAACATCATATATAAGTACGGTTATTTTTTCGTTATTAGTTTATTCATCTTGGGACTGGCCGGATATGTATCTTCATTGATTTCTATTCTGAGTTAGCCTACACATTTCCCTGAAATTCATACAGCATAGATCTTTCACTATCTATGTGCAATAATCTAACCTAGGTCTACCTCTACTTGTCTTTTTCCTATCTCTGCTGCAAATATATTCCGGACTATTCCCTCATGCCGTAGTATGTGGCCTATTATCCTATCTCTCCTATTTTTTACAGTTTTCCACATATTTCTTTCTTCCCCTACCATTTTTAGTACCTCTTTGTTCTTAACTTTTTCTATCCATGATATCTTCATCATACGTCTGTAGCACCACATATTAAAGACTTCAACGTTTTTCTTGTCCAGGCTTCACAACCGTACCGTGCTATGCTCCACATACGTTTTAAGCAATCTTTTCCTTGTTGTCTTTGAACACAGTAGTTGCATTTTCTTGTTAAATGTAGCACGACCTTGTGCTAATCTTTGTTTTATATCTTTTGCGCGTTTCCCATATTGCGTTATTTGACTTCCTAGGTAGCAGAAATCCTTAACCTCTTGTAAGTTCTTGTTGCCAGTTTGTATTCTTGCTTTTGATTTATTTTCATCTCCTTTGCATACTAGTACTTTAGTTTTATTTTTGTTAATTTTCATACTGTATCTCTCTGTTAGAACTGTTTCCATTTCATTAAGAGCAACTTCTAACTCTTCCTTGCTAGATGCTAATACCGCTATATCATCTGTAAATCTAAGCATATAAATTTTTTGTCCCTGCATAGTAATTCCAAATGTCTTCTTGCATTTGACAGTATTCATTGCCTCTTCAATGTAGAAGTTAAATTAAATTAAATCTATTAATGGGAGATAGGGCACATCCCTGTATCACCCCTTTCCTAATGTTTACTTCTCTACGTTCCCGCTCTAATCCTATTACTGTTGTTTGCTCTTTGTATAAGCTATGTACTATTCGCCTATCCCTATAACGCATTCCAATCTTTTTGAGTATTTTGAACATTTTTTTCCATTTCACATTGTCGAATGCTTTTTCCAGATCTACAAACCCTATACACACTTTCATCTTTTTCTTTTGTTTTCTTCATTATCACTCTCAGAGCTAAAATAGCATCCCGTGTTCCCTTGTTTTGCCTAAACCCAAATTGATCTTCTGGTATTTCTTCAGCTCGTTTTCCTATTCGTCTTTGTACAATTCTAGTTAATATTTTTAACACATGTGCTGACAAACTTATTGTTCGAAAATTTTCACATCTCTCTGCGCTTTTCTTTTTTGGTATAGTTACTATGATGTTACGTTTGAAATCTTTGGGTATCTCGCCTGTCTCATATATATAGTTTACAAGTTGGAAGAGACGTTCTGTTACTACTTATCCAACGGCTTTTAAAATTTCTTCTTGCACCTTATCTGTACCCGGCGCCTTACCATTTTTCAGATATTTTAATGCTAATTCAAACTCATCTCTAGGTATAGAATATCCCGATTCATCATTTTCAATGTCTGATTCCTGTTCTGATGCTGTTAGTTCCTCTCCTGCATATAAATGCCCTGTATATTTTTGCCATCTACCCACCTTCTCTACATTTTTTATAATGACGTTTCTTCCCGCGTCCTTTATATTTTTGCTATACGGTTTTATATCACTAAAATTCATTCTAATTAATTTGTATGCTTCATCTGTCTTTTCTATTTCCATCTTAGTTTGTACCTCTTTGCACTTTTCATCAATCCATTATTCTTTAGCTTTCTTGCTTTGTATCTCTGTTTTCTTGTTTCGTCTGATTTGTTTTTGTATTTTCGTCTTTCTTCTATTAAATTTAGGATATCCTTTGTCACCCATGGTTTCTTATTTTCTTTTTGTGTATACACCAAACTATCTCTGTCTGCCATATCTAAGCTGGATTTAATGCTGTTTTATTCTGTGTCTACTTCCTTAGTATCGGAAATTTTCCCGATATCTTTCAGGAAGGAATTCATTTGACTTTTTTCGAATCTTTCTTGAATATCTTTATCTTTATCTTTTCCCTTTCTTTTTTTTCAAATTTTTTAATTTAAGTGCGTCCTTCATAATTACGATGTTGTGGTCAGTGTCTATATCTGCTTCTGGGTAGCTTCTACGGTCTTTTACTTGATTCTTAAACCATTGTCTAACAAGAATGTAATCTCTTTGGTATCTTGTTATATCTCCTGACATCTTCCACGTATATCACCTTCTAGCATAATATTGAAATAATGTGTTTGTGATGATTAAATTGTCCTTATCGCAAAATTCTACCAGCCTATTTCCCCTGTCATTTCTCGTGCCTAAACCAAATGAACCTACTACCGCTCCTTCCCTACCCTCACCTACCACTGCATTAAAATCCCCTGTAGTTATTAAATTTTCATGTCCTTTTACGTATCTTAGTATGTCTTCGATACTTTCGTAGATCGCTTCCACCTCTTCTTCACTGTAGCCAGAGGTGGGCATGTATACTTGTATGATTACTGTATTTACAGGTTTAGATTCTAATCTAACCATGATCATTTTTTCGTTCTTTTGTAAGTAATTTTCTACACAGTGTCCTATCTTTTTTCGCATAACTATCCCCACACCCAAATTTCCTTCCTCTGCTCCTGTATGAATTACCCTGAAGTCTTCACTCCAAAAATCCCCCGCCTCTGGCCACCGAACTTCGCTGATCCCTACTATGTCTAGTGCTAACCTATTCATTTCAATTTTCAGGTTCTCTAGCTTACCTATTTGCCTCATACTTCTAACATTCTACGGTTCGACTCGCAAAAAGTTTCCTACTCTTATTCTGAACTTTCCGATTGCATCCGAAGTAGTCGTTTCCTCTGAGATCCGAATTGGGGACTATTTTAACTCCGGAATCTTTTACCCAAGAGAATGCCATCATGTTTATTACAATTTAAGTACGATGTTTACTTGGGAGGTAATGTGGTGGTTTCCCGTTGCTTTCCACATCGCGGTAGTGTCTTAGAATGCTATACGGATCCCTATGGTATCTGCCAATCTAAGTACCAAAAGAGTCGCTGCCCTCTTTCGGGACCTGTCTTAGTCTACTTCCTCACTAAAGACCCTACTAATTTGGTTGAACCTGTAGTTTGGCTCTTTAGATCACTTGAGTGCGGAAGCCATTCCACCTGTTCTAGTAATCTAGAACTTCTTCAAGGTGCAGGTCCATTCGGAATGGCACTACCCGTGTACAATAGTCTAATCTAGATCTACTTCTACCACTATTTTTTCTTTCTACGTTTTTCAAATGTTTCACACTATTCCCCCATGCCTTAATATGTGTCCTACCATCCTATCTTTCCTATTTTTTAGTTTTCAACATATTTCTTTCTTCCTTTACCCTTACCAGAACCTCTTTCTTCTTAACTTTGTCTGTCCACGAATCTTCGTCATATATCTATAGCACCATATTTCAAAGTTTTCTATCTTTTTCCTGTCCGCTTCTCCTACACTCCACGTTTCACAGCCACACAGTGCCGTGCTCCGCATACATGCTTTCGGCGATTTTTTCCTATTTTCTATGCTTGTTGTTTTCGAACGTAGTAGCTGCTTTTTTTCTTGTTAAATATAAAACGGCTTGTGTAAAAAATTTTTTTGCCATCAATAGTAGCATCGAGAATTTTATATAGTGTTCCTACTTGGCTTAGTGCCGTAAAAATCAAATCCAACTGTCGAAAGATCCCATCTGTTTACAGATTAAGTGTTCTTCGAGTAGTGTGTGCGTACCGTACAGCTTCATATGAAGCTGCGTATGTTGTGGCAGTATGCCTCCCATAGAAATGTTAAAACGCTTCGTGGTATTATAGAAGTAAAATAGTAAATCACAAAAGCAAGGAAAAAGAACAGAATTACTGGCGGCATGATAACGTTTGAGCATATCGCAGAAAGGTAGATGGACTCATCAGATAGTACCATTCAGAAACGCTATGAAGAGTTACATTTTTATCTAACGCAACTACTAAGTGGCGATGGATGCTTTAGAGCATATTTCTATAGATTTCAAATAGATACAACTCGAAATTGCCCCAGCTTGTACAAACTTTTGCGAAGATGTAGAACACAGTATTATCTCATTGTTATCGATTCCATAAATCACTGCAAGTACAAAAATGAACTTAAGTCCAGATACTCTTGTTGAAAAAAATACTGGAATCAGAAAAGAGATGGTCAGCAGTTACCCTATTTGCTTCACTTGTCATTAAATAACTGAGCCAAATTGACAACGAGAGAAGAGAAGGATACATATATGGTTGATTATAAAATATAAGAGAAATTTCAGAAATGATTTTGATAAAGGTACCATTGCATTTAACTTCTTATGCCGTTGCGTTATGATTGTAAACCAAACTCAGAAGTACATGATGGTTCAATTTCGATGCGATTGCAGGGTACCTCGGTAACTATTAGCGTTAGAGCAAAACTGTTCATGTAGCATTAGGCCAACTTCTCTAGACAAATTAAACCGCAGAAACAGAAATTTGCTATCTTTCTCATTTTTGATGCAGGGACCAAAATTGGATTTTTCCAAATTTTCGTAGGGTTCCATCTCATCTGTTAATAAAAGTTCAGAAAAAGTGTAAAGACATTTTAGAAAAGCGGCTTTGGAGTATTTAACGGTTATTTACCTAACTCCTATATGCCTTTCTGAGAAACTCTCTAAGTATAAACGGACCGCTCCTTCCGAATTTTCTACACACTGAATAAATATTTTCAACATATACTTAACTTTCACAACGATTCATTTCAACTATCAACAATAAACTTGTGCCATATGTGTTTTAGTGCACAACTGAGTGTTCACTTTGTTTTGACATAGTTGCTGTATGCCATTGTTTAAAAGTAGTGCATCGTCTACTTATAAAAGTAAAAACTAACAAATTCGCTTGTAATTCTGTAATTTTGTAAAATAACCTGTAAAACTATATATTGTTGAAAAGCTTACAAAATAAGAATTTCAATGAAGTCAAAGCCAACTATGGTTTCCATTTAAAAAAACTAAGTTTATGTGGCATCTCAACCACTTGTAACCAATTTAACAATTTACTTAATTAACTGTACAAGAAATGTCTTTGCACTTTTTCTGAATTTTTATCAACAGATGAGATACGAAATTTTATCAAAATTTGGCAAAATTCAATTTTGGTCCCTGCATCAAAAATGAAAAAGGATAGCAAATTTATGTTTTTGCGGTTTAATTTGTCTCAAAAAGTTGGCCTTATACTGCGTGAACTGCTTTGCTCTAACGTTAATAGTTACCGAAATACCGTGCAATCCCATCGCAATCGGTCCACCCTGTACATACCATTAAAGAAGGAATCCTACGTAGATTAATAGAAGAACAAGTTAGGATGCGTATTAATTTTATGTCCAATATTTATGTAGTAAACACTTGTAACAATTTTATTTTCTGACAATATTTTCACAGATATCTAACTTATTTAATTCATTAATAACCAACTTAAGTATAATAATGCTACACAATCTACGAAATAAATATTATATATTGTTGAAAACAATATAAGCTTTCGATTTGAAAGTATAAAATTTTAAATTACGCGGTGACAAAAGATGCCCTTTGCTAGTGTCACCATAAGAGTTCCCTCCGTTAGATGATTGTAATATCAAGCTTGTTGTCAGGCGGCAACACACGTCAAGAAATCACTTCCAACTGAGCTGTCGTTAGAGTAGGTCAATTGTTCCTTAAATCAAGGAACATGACGTTGTTGCAGTCCATGTGTTGGAAGCACCGAAAGATTAAAAATTGTTTTCTTTAAATGATATCGTCTCGGCGACGCGCATTTTATGTCCACACTTGGCTGGAATTAGCTCGCATTTGACGAGACGTTAAATTGTTTGAATGGCCTTAGTGCAATCTAGGAAAATTTGTACATCTTAGCTTTTGAAATTTAAGAAATATATAAAATTTATTTGGGCAAGAAATGAAAATTTATTAGTAACGATGTGAAACTTAACCTTGTACGAAAGTCAAATTGGCGTGCTTCAATTATTTAATGTGGACGCCGTGATGTTGTGTTGGATTTTCAGTATGCAGCTGATTGGGTTGTATGGAAATGGAAATTCCTAAATTTTTAGTTGCTGAAACAAGAGGATTATAAATTACCAATTATTATTCCGGGTATGGTCCTTATACCTAGCAAGTATTTTTCCGTCGGATTAACATCTGGTATGTAATTTGTTTTCTTATACGTCAGCTGTAGCATTGGGTATAGCAGACAAATAATTATTTGTTTGTTCACGTGGAAATAATCAAGTTCATTAGGTGAATGACAAACAAGTTATTTTCAAATTATGCAACAGGAACCTATAAAGTTTCACATTAAATCTTTTTATTAGTACTAACAAAATACGGTAGATGTCATTATTAAGGTAGAAAAGGTTAAATTCTGTATTTAATGAAAATTGAAGCGATTGTTTGAAACATAAATTATTCTAATCTTAGAGAAATAAATTGTTACATTTTACATTTCACTAATTGTTAAGTGGAATATTTTGTCATAGAATGTGAGGTTCAAGTAGTATTACTCATACCAACAGAAGTTGTAATATAAAGTTAAATATTCAAAAAACTCATACTCAATCATTTGAAGATAAATTTTGCTAGACTTTACTAATATAAAATTATTACATTTTATTTGTGAGAAATACTGATATTATCAAGTACATATGTACATATCTTTCATTATTATTATTTAATCAAACTTATTTAAAGAAGATGTCTTGTAAATAATTTAACTGCAACTGAAGGAATAGATTTTTATTTTGGTCAAGACTATGATTATTAATTGCAACGAATGAGGGTTGATTCTAATTAATTATTAATTTTGGATATAAATGCACAAACAGTGCTATCTTTGTTTTAATCTATTTACAGGTGTAGCAGTGCATCTATAAAGGTCAATATCGAGCCATAAGGTAAGAAAACTTTGGGGATTGTGTTTTAGTAATATGTTGTATAGCGGTAATTGAGTAAAGGTTTCCGCATTCGCCTTATACAAGAGACTTAAGTAAGGTCTTCTTCGTACACAAAAATTTGGTGGCGTCATATTCTTTACATTTTTGGTCGCAGTCCAACCCCGACCCACAGCTCACGTTCTACCCAGAGCAAATAGCTCGACTAGCCGCTTAGCTTTTAGAGGTTTCCTTATCTACGAGCCATTTTCCACCGAAACTTGCCGTGGGCTCTTTACACTTACTGGAAATCCTCGTCAAACATCCTTGTGCCTTTCAGCTGGTCACATAGGAGTAAAAACCTAATAAATTAGCCCCTTTAGTAACTAAAAAGGCTATACACTCTATCATCGGAAGAAAGGCTAAATAGCAATAACCATTTCTCGCGAACTAATGCTCAATTGCGGTTCCACGAGAAGATTTTATATGGTATTGTGAAAGCAGTGAATGTTTTTATTTGTTACATGAATATAAAATGTAGATATAAAATTGCTGCCTGTTAAAACACGCACGCACACATGCACGCACGCGCACACACGTATGCGAACGCATGCGCGCGCGCGCACACACACACACACACACACACACACAAAGCACCCACACCCGCGTATTATGATAAAGTATAGTATAATTTAATGTAAGAATCGATGAGAGTTTTATTAAAATGGAACATTTTTTAAAAGTTCTTTCGGGTATCAAATATCTGCTATAAAGTAAGAAAAGTAAATACAACCGTTCCTAGGTTGTTAGCCACTGTACTGCAAATTTTACGACAATGAATTAAATGATGATTGGATATTTTATCAGTTTACATACGTAAGCTCGTCTGACATTCCTAATTTTGGACTTTTTTATATCGTTAATTTTACATACTTTATTTTGGGCTTTTACAACCAGAAATAGTTTTACTATACTATTATTTGTGCATACTTTCCTGTAATATTAATGATCGCTTTACTGCAATTCAAATACATGAGTTAAAAAATTAAAGTTTGTTTACGAATTTTATATCTTGCCAAGAATGAATATACATGCCAATGTGTATTATGTAAAAATTTAAAATATGCAGCCTTGATTTACTTGAATACGACTTAAATCTACAAAGGTTTATAATAGTTTAATAAACGTGAAGTCTGACATTTATGTGTAGTTTTGAAAGACACGGAACAGAACATTATGCTTTTCGCGAAATTGGAATGGCACTAAAACACTAATTTATTAAGCCCGCATAAATACAAACTTCAAAGTTAGTTTTGCTCAGAAATTTATTTTCAGAGGACTGAAAATTGCGAAGCCAACGACCTTAAAACACAAATTCTGTAGGAAAATTCCATTGCGACCTATTTAATAAATTTGATCAATACTAGTAAAAGAGTATATACAGCACCAAGCACACGTTTCAATACGGCAGCACGCACAGAATCGTAAATGGCAAAAACGATTAGATACGTAAGTATTATATACTGCAAACATGTACAATTTTTGACTCTAAAGAGTAAGTATTAAAAGCTATCAGACCTAAAAGACACATAAGTTACATTTATTAGATGAAATGTTTTTCCGAATTTGTTACAAGATCAGAAATATCGTTCCTGTTCAAGTTAGTGACTAGAAATCGAAATTGGAAATTAATTTGTGAATAGGTTTTGGATCTATAACTTTTCTATCGCTAATAGAAAACCTGTCAGTTGTGACATCACAGCAAGACTTAACTAAAAACTTGCTTATAGTATGAACTGCTTCTCAATACGTAAAATTTTAACTGTACTTCCAATCTCTTTAAAGCATTTATGTCAAGTTTTAATTAACATTAGGATTATTTATCCCAAATGTCTAAAACTGGGTTGTCGAGATGGAAGGTTTGAAGTCCCCGACGTGTCAAATACCTAAAGATGCTTCCTCATGCTCTAATTTTCACCGACCTACATGTACAGATCCTGACTCAACACGGAACACTTCAGTGTGTTTTGATTTTGGTTGACCTGCTCCAGGTTACGATTCAAAATCGAATATTTTATGCCTCTTATTTCCTGTGTTAACCGGTTTCGTTGGTTGAGTTACCGAAATAGGGGGTGGTATAGGTTGGACAGTTTTCGGCAAAACAGGAACAACTGTTGGTGTTGTAGTTGTACACGTGGTTGAGGATGTGGTGGCGTTTGTGGTGGTAGTGGTTCAGAAAAGTCGTTATTCTTCATGGAAGTCTGTTTATTTTTAGCATTGGTCGTAAGAGTGTCAACGTTAGATAAATAAACAGAATCAGGTACAACTTCAGTTACAATAGGATTTGCTTCTTCAGCAATAGGCGTTATAGATGCAGGTTTACTAGCTTCAACAGGAATTTCTTTGTCGTTAGCTTTATTAGTTATCGTTACCGCAACTGCATCTATTATTGCAAACACGACATGAGTTTCGTTGGCAGTATCATTTAAGGCTGTAAGAACAAACTCTTTAGTTGCTACCTGTAAGTTACTAATCCCACCAAAAACATTCTGTAAAAAACTAGCCAAGTCTCGATGGAGCTGGTTATTTATCTCTAAAAAGTAATGAAATCTAGACAAAGTCGTGTCAAGTCTAAGGTTCCTTACTGCGATTTCTTTAATATTATAGTTAATGTTGTGTGACTTGGCCGTTGAAGGTACACAAGGGTACAAAACCAGGTGCTCCATGACACCAATGCACCAATCTGTTGCCAGAACCGCTACCCATTGACGATGGAAAATTGCTACTTGGAAAACATTGATTGAATAACCAGTCAATTGTAGGCTTGATAAAACTGCGTATTTTAATAATACGTATGTATAGGCGAGCCTGAAACAAACAGTATAAAAAATTATTTCCAGTACAAACGGACTTCTAATCATTGATAGAAGTCCGTCTGTACGTCTATTTTATGTTAGATCGGTAGTCGATTTGACGCTCAAAAAAGAAGAGAGCAGAAGTCAGCATTGTGAATGCTGAATGCATGTGTTGCACAATCAACAACAGCCTAAAATGAGACACTAGCGTCCAATTAGCAATACCAGTATGGGCTATTATCTCGCTTAACAAACATAGGTAATTACAACAAATATAACAGATTGGTGCAATGGTGTCATGGAGCACCTGGTTTTGTACCCTTGTGTACCATTCAACGGCCAAGTCACACAGTCATTAACTATAATAATAAAGAAATCGCAGTAAGGAACCTTAGACTTGGTACGACTCTGTCTGGATTTCATTACTTTTTAGAGATAAACAAGCAGCTCCATCGAGACTTGGCGAGTTTTTTACAGAATGTTTTTGGTGTGATTTCACTTTTTTTTTGTAGAAACGTGGGCATATTGATTTATTTTATTAGATTTTCTTATTTGACACATTTGTTTTCTTTTTAGGAGTAGTTTTTTATTATTACAAATCTTTCTTTTCTTTTTTTCCGGTTCTGACTCTTGTACAGTAGCAACAGTTTTTCGTATTGCCCATTCACGTTCATTATTTATTCTTTTAGACGGTTTAGATGGTTTAATTTCTGAAAGATCGGCGCAGTATTTACGCCTAAGCCGGTTCTATTCGGTGATCGCTGAAGCTTGAGCTTTTATACTCTTGAAGTCAACATTTATGAGGTGCATTCCATGAAGATTGGTTACTCGTGAAAGCGCCACGTAGGCTTGGCCGCAAGAGAATATGGAGGTGCCAATGTCCATGAGGGCATTTTTTAGACTTAGACCTTGGCGCTTGTGAATTGTTAGGGCATACCCCACACAGATTGGGAATTGTTCTCTGTACACGTATGCCCGGGATATGATCTCAAATTTTGACTTAATAGGCAATAATTCGTGAATCAAATTCTTAGCAAATTTTACTACCAATTGTTTAGGCTTTGTTTGGTCTTCCGGGTCTCACCTCACTTTTTGTACAACGCCTATCGACCCATTTACTAAACCTAAACTAACATCAATGTTTCTCCTAAGCATTACTTTAGCTCCCTCTTTAATGATTATAGTTTCTTCCAGTCCAGCAGTCATCGACGCATCATCTTCATATTTTTGTAAACACGCCCGGGCTTTCGTTATCATACATTTTGAACAATCCAAGGAATCTTTAGCAACTAACTTTATCTCGGGGTGCGGAATCGCTTTTAACATAGCATTATTTAACTGCATACACATATTTCTAGTCGGTAGTAAACAAACAGTATCTTCTGGTAAGTCCCTCAAACATTGTGCTATTTCCATTAACCTTCCTTCATTGGAATGCGAGAGCAGAGGTATCAATCGGTTAGACAGTATATCTCTGTCTGATTGAGTTGTGACTCCTACTCTGATTCTTTTTAACATTTCTACAAACGTAGAATCATCCAGCTGTCTCATATTCAACGTAAGTTCGTCGTAACTAAAAAGTTCAGCCCATAAGTTTGGAATACTTAAGGAGCCTATAAGTTTATTAATTTCTGAAGGGTTAGTTTTCAAATGGCGACTTTTCTCTAACGGGTGTAAGTTGCAAAAGATCCCCAAGCATTAAAATATGTTTTTTTTAAAACCAACCATCTTCTACATCAGTAGTATCAAACACTTCGCATAAACGAAGATTTATGTAGGCTAAAGTTACATTAGATATCATAGACACTTCATCTATAATAAATAATTCGACAGTTTTTAAGTCTGTCCTTAAAACTTGAAGTACTTCGTCTGAAAGCGGTTTGTATTTAAGAGTTTGTTTATGCTCTACGGGCAGTTGTAGTAATCTGTGAACATTTGTTTCTAAGGTCTTGGTATTGCAACTAACCTAGTTTGGTTGCAATTGAAACCAAACACTGAAAACTTTCAATAATCGAAAATTTAATTATGAAATTTGAATTTCCGTTTCTACTTTTTCTTACCCCTTTCGACCCATTCTGCCTCTGTCGCAGTGTTGGTAATTTTTTCCTAAGGTCTTGGTATTGCAACTAACCGTTCTTGGTCACAATTGAAACCAAACACTGAACACTTTTAATGATGGAAAATTTAATTATGAAATTTGAATTGCCGTTTTCTACCTTTTCTGTCGCTGCCGGGTGGTTGGTAATTTTTTCCTAAGGTCTTGGTATTGCAACTAACCGTTCTTGGTCACAATTGAAACCAAACACTGAACACTTTCAATGATGGAAAATTTAATTATGAAATTTGAATTGCCGTTTTCGACCCCTTCTATCCCTGCCAGGGGTTGGTAATTTTTTTCCTAAGGTCTTGGTATTGCAACTAACCGATCTTGGTCACAATTGAAATCAAACACTAAAAACTTTCAATAATCGAAAATTTAATTATGAAATTTGAATTGCCGTTTTCAACCCCTTCTGCCCCTGTCGGAGGGTTGGTAATTTTTTCCTAAGGTCTTGGTATTGCAACTAACCGTTCTTGGTCACAATTGAAACCAAACACTGAAAACTTTCAATAATCGAAAATTTAATTATGAAATTTGAATTGCCGTTCTGCCCCTGTCTGAGGGTTGGTAATTTTTTCCTAAGGTCTTGGTATTGCAACTAACCGTTTTGGTTACAATTGAAACCAAACACTGAACACTTTCAATGATGGAAAATTTAATTATGAAATTTGAATTGCCGTTTTCGACCCCTTCTACCCCTGCCGGAGGGTTAGTTAATTTTTTTTCTAACCTCTTGGTATTGCAACTAACCGATCTTGGTCACAATTGAAACCAAACACTGAAAACTTTCAATAATCGAAAATTAATTTGAAACTTGAATTGCCGGTTTCGACCCCTTCTGCCCCTGTCAGAAGGTTGGTAGTTTTTTTAAGGTCTTGGTATTGCAACTAACCGTTCTGGGTCACAATTGTAACCAAACACTGAACACTTTCAATGAAGGAAAATTTAATTATAAAATTGAGTTACCGTTTTCTGCCCCTCTACCCCTGCCGGGGGGGTTGGTACTTATTTGTCTTAACCTCTTGGTATTGCAACTAGCCGATCTTGGTCACAATTGAAACCAAACACTGAAAACTTTCAATAATCGAAAATTTAATTATGAAATTTGAATTGCCGTCTTCGGCCCCTTCTGCCCCTGCCGCAGGGTTGGTAAATTTTATTCTAAGATTTTGGTATGGCAACTAACCGTTTTTGTCACAATTGAAACCAAACGCTGAAAACTTTCAATGATCGAAACTTTTATTATTAAATTTGAATTGCCGTTTTCGACCCATTATTCCTCAACCGGGGGGTTGGTAATTTTTTTCTTAAGGTCTTGGTATTGCAACTAACCGTTTTTGGTCACAATTGAAACCAAATGCTGAAAACTTTCAAAAATCGAATATTTAATTATGAAATTTCAATTGCCGTTTTCGACCCATTCTGCCTCTGTCGCAGTGTTGGTAATTTTTTCCTAAGGTCTTGGTATTGCAACTAACCGTTCTTGGTCACAATTGTAACCAAACACTGAACACTTTCAATGAAGGAAAATTTAATTATAAAATTGAGTTACCGTTTTCTGCCCCTCTACCCCTGCCGGGGGGGTTGGTACTTATTTGTCTTAACCTCTTGGTATTGCAACTAGCCGATCTTGGTCACAATTGAAACCAAACACTGAAAACTTTCAATAATCGAAAAATTAATTATGAAATTTGAATTGCCGTCTTCGGCCCCTTCTGCCCCTGCCGCAGGGTTGGTAAATTTTATTCTAAGATTTTGGTATGGCAACTAACCGTTTTTGTCACAATTGAAACCAAACGCTGAAAACTTTCAATGATCGAAACTTTTATTATTAAATTTGAATTGCCGTTTTCGACCCATTATTCCTCAACCGGGGGGTTGGTAATTTTTTTCTTAAGGTCTTGGTATTGCAACTAACCGTTTTTGGTCACAATTGAAACCAAATGCTGAAAACTTTCAAAAATCGAATATTTAATTATGAAATTTCAATTGCCGTTTTCGACCCATTCTGCCTCTGTCGCAGTGTTGGTAATTTTTTCCTAAGGTCTTGGTATTGCAACTAACCGTTCTTGGTCACAATTGAAACCAAACACAGTAATAGCAACATTTTTATGCAGGTTGTTTTAATCCATATTTTTAAGGTTTTTATTAAATAGCTCTTGCCGGTGCCACTAACAAAATGTCGCAATATTTCTTTTTGGTTCGTAATTTTATTAGTGACTGTATCAAATACTCTTTTTTGGTCAGAATTCAGTTTATCTATCATTGCTCGCTCATTCATTTCAGAAATATCGGCTTCAACTAAATCAAAGTTGTCTAAATCTTCCATAGCATTTACCGCTTCCAAAGCTTCAAACTCTAAAGGATTGTCGGGTCCTTCATTTACTATGTTTTCACTTTCTTCGTTTAGTTCTGCTACTTTTTCTTCTACCTTTTCAAAAGCTGTTTGTAAAATATTTCGTAATTCAGTCCGTAAATTTCCGTAGCGTAACGCTTCTTGTAAATCGTCCTTTACAGCATTAAATGCTTCTGTGTATGTCTCATGTTGCATTTTTAGGTCATCTAGCATTCTCCAAGGTTTAAATAATAACAAGGAAAATAAATATTTTTCTGGCATTTGCTCTACATCATACAGGTAATGGTTAATCACCTTCCAGCTCATCATTGTTAAGCATTTGGAGATACTGTTCTGCCGTAATTTTATCTCTCTGATTAGCTCAATTCATTTTATAAAAAATTCCGGAGTTTAATTGGCGCATATTAGCATCATTCAATAAGAAAAATAGATACTGTTGGTTAAGTCTAAATACAAGATGTTTTGACATAAGCCGGACTTTAATAAATTCACTAAAAGTTACTTTCTGCTGCCGATTATGAAATTAGCCGTATTTTCCTTCTACATATAAATGTGGAAAACATTTAACATCGAAGTCTTTATCTAGGGCATCAATCGGTGCTGTGTTTACTTTGAGCATTTGGTAGAGTTCTGAAGCTGATGCACTTTGTCTCCGTTCATTCAAAGGATATATGCTGTAATGCTCATAATCAGTTTCCTTTTCTCTTGTGATTTGGGTCAACAGTGCTGCTGTACCATCTTCTAAAATACCTTCTTCAGTATTATCTGGTGTATTTGTAACATTATGTTGAATATTTTCATGTATGTTTATGAGCTGGTTAGGTAAATCTGGTAATTTGATATAAGCATAATGTTCGTTTACATTTTTTAAGTATTGTAATGCTTTGTACACTTTATTAACGTCAACAATGTCTTGCCATATAATATTTGCTTTGTTTGGCGTACTTCGGACTATAATATAAAGTTTTGGGTTTTCAATTATTGCGTCTTCAGGTTTTGGGAGTTTTTTTAGGGTTTCTTCCATCGGAAGCGGTAAATGAAAAGTCCTGCCCTTTACTTTTTTAACCATCTGACGATTGGGTAGACGTTTATTAGCCACAGGATTCATTGTGACAACCAACTGAAACGCTTTAGCGCGTTGGATTAAAATGTTATCATAGTCGTTCAGCTGAGATATTTCTGGTGGAACAGTGCTTACGTGCATGTCATTGAGAATACAGACAGCAGGCATTTGGTTAGCATGAATCTTAGCAAGGGATGTGTGGCATATGTACGGACTGTGAGTTATTAGGCTAGAATTATAGTAGTTCAGGAGCTGATTCCAAACATCTGTTGATATGGGCTTTCTTAATCGTTCTATGGAACTAATATCCCTAGAATAACAAAGTCTATTGCACGACATACAATCCAGTTTCGGTGTGTCTACACTTTTTTGGAAAATAATTTAAAAGCAACCTTATTACTTTTTATTATTTCATTTTCCACGATTTCACTATCAGGTGTACGCTCTACAACGGCACTTCCTACCGTCAGTTGCTTTCCTAGCTCCATAAGCTTATCCACATTACCACTCGCGAAAAAATCGTCAATATCAAGCAATAACTTACAGTCGCTGTGTATTTGATAAATCTCTCTGATAATAGTCCGAAGATGTGGGAAATGCGATTTAAAGTTATTAATAAAGTTGATATTTTCTTGCAGTTTTCCTGTTTCTACAGACATCGAGTAAATTTGCGCAGTAGTTTGGAGGCTCAATACTTCGATGTTTTTCAATTTTAGTAAGATTCCATCATTTAATACGCACAATGAATCCGAACAAGACCATGTCAAACTTTTGGACACTTCCTTAACATTTGTAAAGGTTTTTGCTTTGCCAGTATCATCAATCTCAATAGGTTTTTTTTTATCTTCATAAACCTTATAAGCTTGTTCAGAATAAAATGGCTCCTGATTACTGCGATGTTCTGATTTACCAAGAAATGCTTAAAATTTGTCTTTAATATCCGTGCTTTCAGGACATATTTTTAACTTCTCTAACGCCGCTATTATTTTTTCTTTTAATTTATTTGCGGTTTTGTTCAAATTTTCTAAAGTTCTTTGCCTATTATGGAGAGTCCAGTTAACTATTTTTTCTGATTCTAATCTATTTTTAAGTTTAGTTGTAAGAACTCTAGTGATTGTTTCTGTGTTTTCCTTAAACTTTAGTTTGTCAGTAGATCCCATTTGCGCTAAGTTTTGTCTGTTTACTTCCGGATGTTAAGCAACGGTAGCGAGATACTGTGGCCTGATTGACTTCCGGATGTAAAACACGGTAGTGAGATACAGCAGCCTGATTGACTTCCGGATGTGAAGCATTGTAGCGAGATACAGCAGCCTGATTTACTTCAGGATGTGAAGCACTGTAGCGTGCTACAGCTGCGCGGTTTACTTCAGGGTGTGAAGCACTGTACTGTGCTACATATGCCCGGTTGGCGCCTGGATGTAAAGAATTATAAAGTTCTACGGTTTCTCGACGTTTTTCAGAATGTTTTTGTCGGTAATGAGCCGCAGCTTCTCGAAGTTGTTCAAATCGTGACAGTTCAGATACCTTAGGTTTTCCTTTTTTAGTTTTAGTCGGTCTACCGCCTTTTCTCTTATGCTTCATGTTCAATTCACTTTGCGTAGAGTTTAAGTCATATAGTGTACATATAGCAGTATCTGATGTTACAGAATTTAATGTTATGGAATCAAAGGGGGAAGAAGATGGAGAGTCATCTCGTATAGGAATGAGTACATCGTATTGGCCGCTTAAGTAACTACCGGTAAAACGTAAACACTTTTTTGGCCAGCATCGCCAAAGAAACCTCTTAGTATACCGTACTCATACACTTCAAAAGTGAAGGGATAGATTTTTCCGACAGCCATAAGCTCAGAAGCTGAGCCGTAAGTAGTGGGTTTCATCATATCGCTCGTGTAGGATTGCGCGCTCGTGTATACGTCACCATCAGCATCACACGTGTACACTTGCATTTCGTCCCAATGTTCAGCAACGTATGCAACTATAGCAGAACTGATACTGCAAGTTGAGTCAGTTCTACCATACACCAAAAAAGATATTGAATGGAAGAGACAAGACCCGTCTTTGAGCATACCAACTACTTGGTAGCCACTAAGTTCATCGTCGTCTTTTAATATTATCGACATTTTTTACGATATTATCTTGCGAAATATAACACAAATAAACTCAACGACCTTTAGTATATGGACAACAAATCAGAAATACCGATAATATTTAGACTAAAACAATAATAACCTATATCTTTAAGACTTCATTTGTTTTAATAAAAAAAACTCAAAGAAAATATTACTCAGCCTACTCAATCTATACAAACTATAAACAAAACGTTAACTCTTAATTATTAGACAAGTGTCAATATAATTAATTATCAATGAACTTTCTACCAAAGGTATTACCTACCTAGTACTGAAATACAGCTAAATTAATGATATTCCTTTAATTTTATTTATATGCGTATTAAAAGCAGAAGGGGAGGCATTCGCCCAGCAGTGGGACGCTATAGGCTAGATTAAATTAGAAGATGTGTCCCACTACGCTGGATTTTTGCAATGACAGTCGATTTTTTTATGTACCAATAGTAGAAGGGGGCATTACTATATCTCTAATACAGCTGAGACCAGCTGAGGGTTCTTCATCAGATACTTCAGACCTTCGATTTTTGACATCAAACGAAGCGGCCCACCAAGTTGAATATTTTTTGTAAAGACGGTATGTCGATCTCTTCTAATAGTTTGGTTGGGCTCTTGTGTTTTTTAATCCGGGTCACCAGGTACTCCGGATCTTCGATTATCCTAGTTTTTATAGTTTTCCCTTTATGTGGCTATTAAACCCTAACTCTTTACCAAATTTCAGCTCTCTGAGTTTATGGAAAGTACTAGTTCTATTCTGATGATCATGAGTGAGTGAGTGAGTGAGTGTCATCAATGCGAAACTTTGCTTTCGCTTAACTTCGGAACTAAATGACCTACAGACTTGAAATTTTGGATTTTAAGTATGTGATTATAGCTTACTGGATGACGGAAATTTCTGCGTTCTGGTCTTATTCTAGAGATTCTCAAATAGGGGCCTGAAAATGCAGCGAAATGGTTCCAGTAAAGAATGGTACGGCAGTGTTTGCTTCGCGCTCGACTTGGCGGGGGCACTACCGTGCCCCCAGATTTGAATTATTGGCTCAAATCGTTGCTGAGGCACAGGCTGGAGTGGAAGTGAATACGTATGACCCGTTTGATCACAATTCAAACAACTAAGGACGGAAGAAATTTCGCTCCTATTAGGGGGATCTTCGGTGAAGTGTGGCGTGATAGCCAGAGAAATCAGCGGTATTGTTCGAAGGCAGGTATGCCTGAAAGGGGTATGTGTTGATGATAGTAGGACGACAAGAAGGAGGCATAGAGAAGAACGTAGAACTAGAGACAGAAAAAATTTGATTCCTATTAGTAGTAGGATGACAGTTCGGACAATTGCGTTGAGGAACTTCCTTATGCCCGCAACCATAAAAATGGAGTACTTCAGGACGAATACAATGTGTCAACATATCACCAAGCTGGTCGCAATTGAAACGAATCTCGTCTGTTCGGTTACGAGTAATAATAGTGATTTTTCTAATCGCAGCGGACGTAAAAGTGAAATCCGGTTCTACGTATGCGTGTTTATCTTGGGTAAGGGTACATAACAATCAACCTTAAACTTTTTCTGCTCCAACTTCAGACATTCACTCTCTAATTCTTGCATGGAGCGAGATAGATTTTGGGCCTCTCGGAGCGGCTTTTTAAAAAAGCTTGTTCAAAAAACTCTTCTATCAAAATTTTATACAGAAATTACAATTAATTTTAATTTACAAGTACGTTATATGCAGTAACGTGTGGAGATCGAAATAATTCTAAGTTGACTTTCACTAATTAAATAAATTAAAATTACGGTGAGTAGCTGAACTACCAACAATGTTAAAGTTGTGAAGATCTAGATTGACTGGCCATCTTGGCCTCTCGAAGGTATTTATGCTATCCCTGCCCCTCACATTGCTTATAGGAACTGCAGAGCTCATGTTTGCTTATTTCTGTATTTAATTCAGTATATTACTTCTTAGTACTCTTACTTTTAATAATTGCTGTCTTATAACCTACTGTGACCTGCACCTGCAGTATCACGTTGCGTCTGGAATACAATGTTTGTTTCCGTTCACATGTCTGGCTTGTGAACTTTCATTAACCTCTTTCAATTATGTCCTTCAATTTATACATTGTAACAATCTAACTTAAGTTTTAATAATTCAATTTGATTACATAACACCTTGTGGGGTTATTATGTGTCCTATAAATGATACTTCCTTTTGTAAAAATGCGCTTTTGTCCAATTGGACCTTGAAATGAGCTTGTCTCAATCGTTCAAAGACTTTTCTTAATCTTTCGATGTGTTCTACGAGTGATGTCGAATATACAATTATATCGTCTAGGTACACAAGACATTTTTCGTTGTGTATCCCTCTTAAAATGTTATCCTGTTTATAATTCACGTCTGTTCTAGTCTAAGGTATAACCGTTAAAGTCCCGCGCGTAATTGATAAGAGCCACTACGACAGTTGGTAACATAATAAACACGTGCATAATATTGCGCAACAAGGTATTACGTCATTATTGCGTCTCAAATTTGTATTACATACAAAAGAAAAAGATAAAATGTACTCACGTAAAATGTGGAGCTACTCACAACATTGCAGCTATTCTCGCGGCAAGATCTCGGCGTTAGTTAGGCGTGGGTCGGCCTTCGCCCTCGTCGAAACCAAATTAATTTGTCTTCCTCTTCTTTTGTTGTAGCGATACGATAGGAATAAGGTAGGGAGTGATAAAAGGTACGATACAGGAAACCTACATTATCTGAAAGAGAAAACACAGATCAACCTCACTGTTCGACGTCTCGTCAACTAGTCCCGTCGTGTCGGAAAAACGCGCACTTTCTTCCACACTCTGCGTCTGCGCATTCTCTCGCGCCGACGCAACTGTCTAAAGTGACGGAAATGCACGCACAAGTCTATTTTTAAATATTGGCGCGATTTCAGTCACATATTTTAAACTAAAATCAAAAATGGTTGCATAGCCGATTTTTGGCATGTAACAATCCATAACTCTTTGAAAGGTGGCGGATGCGTTCCTTAATACAAACGGCATGCGTTTGCATTCATAATGTCCTCTAGCTGTACTGAATGCTGTTTTAGTTGTGCCCTTCTCGTCCATCTCCACTTGGTGGTATCCTGAGGCGAGGTCTAATGTCGAAAAATATTGACACTTTCCTAATTTGTCTAAAATCTCGGTGATATTGGGTAATGGGTATTTGTCGTCTACCGTCTTCTCGTTTAATTTTCTATAATCGATAACCATTCGATATTTACGTTTGCCTGAAGCGTCTAATTTCTTCGGTACTATTAATATGGGGCTGCTCCCTGGTAAATTTGAGTGTTGAATTATATCTTGCTTCAGTAGGTCTGCTACCTGTCTATCTGTTTCTTTTTGACTTGCCTGAGGTGAAAATTGGTTTATCGTCTGTCAGTTCAATGTTATGTTTCACTATGTTGGTGAAAGTTAAGGATATTCCTTCGCTATGGAATACATCTCGGTATTTGAAACATAATTCTTTAATTGTTCTCTCTTCGTTATTAATGTTGTTATTAAAACGAATGTTAATTAAATTTTCTCTTAACATCCTGTCGTGTTCTGTAGGGTTGGAATTGCTTGTATATTCCCGTCGATTTCCATCTCGCTAAAGTTTACTTCTTTTACGTCTATTGGGTTTGTCAACGATAGTTCTATGGGGTAATCGTTTGAGTTTAAAATTGTTGCAGTAGCGTAATTGTCTTTTATTTGTACTAATGCTGTGGGTGTTTCTACTCCGGGTTAAAATGGCATGTTATGTATAATTCCTACGTCTTGTTTTGAATTTCCTAAAATTTTTATTTGTTTTTTGTTCTGGGTTGGATGGTGTATTTTTTCTTGGTTTGAATGTTACTATTTTGGAATTTAATGGGAATTTGTCCGTGTTTTGTTCTTAGTAATCGGTTTTTTATATCAATGTTTGCTCCTAATTTTCTTAGAAGATCTATGCCTATTAATCGGTCTTATTTGTAGTTAAATTCTAAGATGCAGAATTTATGTTTCATTTTTACGTTAAAACTTTTTGGTAAGGGTATGTTTGCTATAAATGGTTGTAATGTCGTTTTGTGGGCTGTTTTGATTTTAAAAGGTTCTCTTTCTACAAAATCTAAATAATGTTGCTTTACTGTTCTGGGGTTAATTAAAGTTTTTGAAGATCCTGTGTCGATTAATAATTTAAGTTCTGCGTGAGGTATTTCTATATAAGGTAAAATTTGTTGATTGATGTTATTTAAATTAATTACGTTTGGTCGTATTTGAATAGGTCTAATACAAAATTTAAGCAAGCGTTTGCTTCGTCATCCTCTTCGTAATTTTTATAGGAGTTGTTGCATTCGTAGTTGGTTTCCTCGTCTCTACTTGAAGTGGCGTCATTATTCGCGTCCGGGTTGTCAAAATCTTCTATTTCTTGGTGAAATAGTTTTTCGGAAGTGAAGCTTTGTTTTTGGTTATACTTTGGTCTGATTTGCGATACTTTAGTATTTTGTCTAGTGTTACCAGATGAAGTGTCCATAGGAGTTGGTTTGTAATAACTGTTGGGGTTGTTATTGTTATTTGCCATCGGTGCGTTTCTGCTGGGGTTTGCGCCAAATGTTTGCCTTGGTTGATTCACGTTTTGATTAAATCATTGCTTCTTCTAAATTTTGGGGATGTTGAAATCTTATTTTGTCTGATGGGCGTTCAGGTCGGCATTGATGTATGTGTCTAAAACCATTTAGTCTTACATTTTCGTCTTTAATAATCTTCTGTTTTGATCGGGTTCTTTAATTTTTAGCTTTGTCAAAATTGAACTTCGTACGTCTTAACATTTCATACTGAATTGATAGGGTGATTGGTTATTTTCCAATCGTAGGTTTATTAAATCGCGGGCCAGACATTTGATGTTTCGTTGGTCGCCAAAATATGCAATTAGGATACATTTGAAATCATCCCACTCGATCAAATCATCGCAGCTGGCAATCAGGATTAATGCTCTTCCGGTCAGCTTACTTACCAGACGTAAAAGTAAAACGTTGCGTTCGCTGTCTCCTGGTTTATAAAAAGATTTTAAAAATATCTCGCAAACGGCGATGAAGACACCTAATAATGCTTGATTTTTGTCCTATAAAGGAATGCTCTCGAGATAAAGTTTCATATCGAAGTTCATGGTCGTTATAATAAATTAAATGGTTGCTTTTAGTTCAGTTCGTATTGTTTTTGTATAAACTGAGAGCTACTTTTCAGTTTAGTTTGTATTAAGTTATTTAAAGAATCGCTTATCTTAGTAGTGATGTAGGGCCGGTCTGACTTCAAAACGGTGTACGCGTATGTTTTCCATTGAAGTTTCAATGTAACATACGTGTGACACGTTTTAAAGTCAGACCGGCTTTATATTACTTTCAATGGAACATACGTGTGTGACTTCAAAACGTGTCCACGCAACTGCTACGTTGAAAAAATGTAAGTGCGTGCAAAGAAAAAATGTGTAGCTGTTTAGAATTCCTATTAGATGTTCTCTAGCGAGAAGTTATAAAGTAGGTCAGATGCAAAATATCGCATCTAAGTCAATTATATTTAATTAAAGTGGATTCTGATTTATGTTTTTTACTTTTGATTAGAGGCTGCAAATACACATAGGCCGGTCTGACTTCAAAACGTGTCCACACGTATGCTACCTTGAAAAAATGTAAGTGCGTGCAGAAAAAACGTGGAGTTGTTTTGAATTCGGTTCTTTAGCAAGTAGTTATAAATTTGGTCAGATGCAAAATATCACATCTAAGTCAATTGTATAAAGAATGCTGTATTTAATTAAAGTGGATTCTGATTTATGTTTTTGCTTTTGTTTAGAGGCTGCAAATACACATAGGCCGGTTTGACTTCAAAACGTGTCCACGCGTATGCTACGTTGAATAAATGTAGGTGCACGTAAAAAATGTGGAGCTGTTTTGAATTTTAGCGAGAAGTTATAAAGTAGGTCAAATGGGTCACTCTGCAAATACACATAGACCGGTCTGACTTCAAAACGTTTCCACACGTATGCTATGTTGAAAAAATGTAAGTGCGTGCAGAAAAAATGTGGAGCTGTTTTGAAATCGTATTAGATGTTCTCTAGCGAGAAGTTATAAAGTAGGTCAGATTAATACACATAGGCCGGTTTGACTGTAGATGCGTGCAGAAAAATGTTGAGCTGTTTTAAATTCTAGCGAGAAGTTATAAAGTAGGTCTGATTCAAAATATGCTAAGGCCGATTTAAATTCAAAGTGCGATCACTCTTCAAATACACATAGGCCGGTTTCAATTCAAAATGTGTTCACGCTTGTGATAGGTTGAAAAGTAGGTTAGCAAAGTATGCAGATGGGTGTAATCTGCAATATAAGGAGATTGCTCCTAATATTAATTTAATTAGTCTAAGTTTACTGCATATTTACATACCTACATATACAAACATGTATATAATTGATATTCGGGGATTTAAATACAAGAAAAACGAGTTTGTGTGAAAAGAAATTGCAGTTTTGGACTTGTTGGAAGGCGTTGTTTGGCATCAAATTTTTAAACTGCCAATGCAGTCTAGTTGTTTGAGTCAAGATCATATAAAACATAACGACTGGGTGACAAGGAATATTCATGGTCTTTCTTGGGATGAATCTTCAACGGCTGGAATGGTGTCATCATATATGTATGTACGACCATATTTTTGTGTTATTATGAATTATAGTATTCTGTATATTGTTGGTAGGCATGTTATTGGGCGATATTTTGATGGATTTTTGTGTCTTTTCATAATTTGGTTTGAGATATGCTATTTCTCCTGTTAATGTGTGTGGTTGTGTGATATATTTGTTGAATAATTTTGCTAGGTATATATGTGTGTGTGTGTGTGTGTGTGTATGTGTTTGCTATTTTATCAATGCCAGGTGTTTTTCAATTGTGTGATTTGTTAATGGCTTGTCTAATTCCTTCGAGTGTAATGTTTATTTCATGCATTTCTTTTATTGCGTTGTATGTGTTTGTTTCTATTTGGATCTATTGTGCGGGACGATTATGTTTGCGTTGGGTTGGAGCTTAGATTGTCCCAAATGTGTTCGGTGTCCGTTATGTTTAGTGGGTTGTTTATTGTGGTTTTTGGTTTTGTCTATATTTTGGTAGAATTTCCTTTGGTTGTGGATAAATGTTTTGTTTAGTTCTTCCCTGTTATTACTTTTTTGGCATCTTCTAAGTCTTTTGGCCAGAGCTTGCAGCTTGTGTTTCTTTCCGTCTAGTAGTTCTATTGCTTTTTCTTCTGTGTTTACGCCTTGCCTAATATAAATTAAAAGCATGCTCCTCTTATGTCTCGACTACGATTTGTTACTCGCGCATCGCCAAAGGTGAGCGCTGATTACAAACAATAAGATAAGACAGTCGACACAGCTCTCTCTTAGAACACAGTCCATTTTTAAATATCACATTCGCGCCGGTTTGTCGGCATTAATTATTAATTAATTAACAACGTGAGCACCTCTATTTCCCTTCCTTCACCAACCCTCTCCTGTCTAACCAATTATGTATTTAGTGGTGAGTGTAAAGTGATAATTGAACACGGGGTAAGTTTTTTATGCAACCACATTTTATTACACGTTTAATTTTTGTTATTGTGAACCAGCCGTTCCGCTTAGGCGTGAACATACCTTATTTTTTTGGTCTCTTCGGCCGGTATGCGTGATAGAATTGTCGTCGTGGTTGTAGGGGAGCTTGCTTTATGTTAAATTATTACAAGGTTGCTCTTAAAAGTATTTGAAATAAATTCACTCTTATCGAATTGTAATGTTAACCTCGTAATTGAGTTTGACCTGCATGTTGATAAACGGTTATCAGCACAGGTGTGTTTGTTTATATTTGGATTCAATTTTAATTATAAAATACACTTCAATTCGATTACATATTTACGTGTAGTTTATACTATTCTGAAAATGTCTTTCGACAGCATTTCTTTGCAAGCTCAACAAGAAGCCTTATTTGGTCGCTTGCAAGGCATTTGGGATTATGCTATTTCCGCAAATGTAAGTAAATTAAACTTATTAGAAGCAAAAATGCAAAGGCTTCCGATTATTGAAAATGCTCTCGAAAAACTACAGGTAGCAATAATAGAATTTAACGCTACTAAACCCGACCCTAAAGTACATGTAAAATTAAATTTAGCGCCTTTCGATGATCTGTTTGACGTAATTCGTTCAAAATATGTTACGTGCCATTGCACTTAAACAGTGTTTTTAGGTTAAGTTTTTATGTATGGAAGTTTCGCGGCATAAATTCAAATACGCGGTGCGCGGGAATTTTAAATGGACTAGGCGGTACTTCCGTACGTCAGAGTAGTGCATTTGCGCAGTGTGCTTATCCCTAGAGGGGTAGAGCAATACTAGACAAAGAGTGGGGAGAAGTGTTTCCGTGACGCTCTAAATCGGGGCTTTTTTGCCTGGGTTCTTGAGTGAAGTGGTCACCTCGAGGTATCGTATCGTAGCTTTTACCTATGTAGATTTCCTTTGTTAATTATCTTTTGTTGTCGACCTCTACCTTGTTCCTCATTCCGATCCCTACAGACGTAGGCAATCAGAAACCTTCGGCTACTGGACCCTAGACGACCCTGAGGTACATGCTCCGCTGGCAGATCCGGAGGAATCAACATCTTTAATCCCTCCGACATGGAGCCCTGATAGAGGCCAACTTTGGTTCAACCCCGCCGAGTTCGGATTTCCGGGTGAGTAATACCGTGTTTAAATTGTTCACGAATATGAACTTTTGTTAATTGTTTATTTAACTTTTTATATTTCTGATTATTGCGTAATATACCTTTTGTATCGGTGACGTCATGGTGGATGGCCGCGCCCAAATCTGTAAAAGGTTTGCGCTTTCCTCCGCTAGAGGCGTCACTCGCTTTTCTTATTGCGCTTGCGCGATGTATCTTATGAACTTTGGTAACTGTATTACCGGCTTTTAGGAACTATCTATCACCATATAAATGTTTCACCATCTAAAGTGTAATACTTTGTTAACTGTTTTACCGACCATATAAACTATCACCAGAGTAGTGTAATAAGAATGACGCCTTTAATTGTGTGAGGTTATGAACTTTGGGGTCTTTTATCCTTTGTTTTTAGGTTAGAATAATTTCCTTTATAAAGATATAATGTATTAACAGCTTTCTCACTTAAAGAACCCTAACTTCATTCATGTAAGTATACAAATAATTATTTACCTTAATTAGATATCTTTAAATACAGTTATTACAAAATTATCTATTAAAATATAACTTTTGCTTGTTTTCGTAACTTTAAAAGACCGTTTTTTGAAACTTAAATGCACTTTTATGTTACATTCTAAAAACTGCATTATGGATTTACCTATTGAACTAATATCTTAATTACCTTTACAAGAAAACCTTGTGGTTAAACCTTCTGATTTGCGTCAGTATAGCATATCTTATACATATATCGTGTCTCAAATAGAATTCAAAATGAATATTTCTCATTTAAAATCCCTAGAACTAATTTACGAGCTTGAATGTAGGAGTATTATTCCGGCGTCTAATCAAAACGATAGAAGATCTCAGCTCAGGGCAATTTTAGCCCAGGAAACGAAAGGCATTGCTATCTCAAAGAAAATTGTTGGAGATTGGCCTCATAACGAATCGGAAATTAGATTGTCTTTGGACGACATATCTGGTATAATAAATAGAACAGATCCCCGTCCCAGTGATGTAGAGTTAGGGAGATTGGCTTCGAGAATAACGCATGTTAAACAACGTATCGAATTATTATCCTTATATGACGACGACCAAGCAAACCAAGTTAAACAATGTTTATTGTCTGATGTATTATTACTTGAAGGGATTGTTCTTGACAAACTTAATCCAAATGCAGACGTGGATATATCGTTACCCTTTTCAAATCTCCTACTTGCTTCACCCAATCCTGTAGGAAAATCCATACCGGTATACACATGGGGTCTCACCTTTCAAGGGTTCGATTCGCAGGTCTCTTCATCGTCTTTTCTTGACCGTATTAACGACTTCAAAATTTCTCGACAGTGTACAGACCAGGACCTATTTGTCTCAGCAGGTGACTTGTTCGCAGACTCAGCATTAATATGGTACAGAAACATACGAGACCAAATTTCTACCTGGGAGGAGTTAGTTGCGTGTTTGAAACGAGACTTCCTACCTCATGGCTATATTAACGACCTTTGGAACGAAATACGTAACCGAACCCAAGGTCCTGACGAAAATGTTGTTTCTTTTATTACCTCACTAGAAGCTTTATATAGCAGACTCGACAAAAAACCTTCAGAATCCGAAATTATCGATCAGTTACTCAGAAATTTAAACCCCTATTTCTCAGAACGTTTGGCATTACAGCAAATCTCTTCGTTAACCCACTTTAAAGACCTATGTCGTTCTCTTCAGGAAGTGAAGTTACGGATTAACAAATATCGTCCGCCCCCAGAGAAACAGTCTGGCCTTTTAGAACCTGATTTAGCTTGCCAAGCTCGAACTGCCCATAAGGTATCTACCCTTAACGTTCCTTCTACCGTAACTAATATCTCACTTACCTGTTGGAACTGTAAGCGAAGTGGACATAACTATAATGTCTGCACATACCCCAGAAATATTTTTTGTTATGGTTGTGGCCGCTCAAATATCTACAAATCTAACTGCACCAACTGTAATCCTAATGTATCGGGAAACTCCCGTCGAGATATTTCAAATCAGGGTGTGAATATCTCAAGGATCCAAAATCGCCCTCATCACCAATCATTCAACGGACCCAGACGCCAATAAATTCAAATCATAAAACTACTTCTAACGTTGTACCGTCATTAAATTTATCTAACAATAATACCGCTACTATTAATGTACAAAATGCCTTACCTTCATTAGAGGAATTATGCTATACTACGCCATCCGAGTGGTCTAAGTGGTTACAAACCGTCAATTCCTTTTACCATAAAAAGGCTGCTGCCGTTTCACAACTTGTTAAAAAACCCTTCGATAATCGTCCACACTTATCTATCTCAATAGGTTCCTTAAATGTAATTGCTTTATTGGATACAGGTTCTTCATGTTCCCTTATAAATAACGAAGGTTTATATCAATTATCTCAGCAAAATATCAAAATTCAAATTATTCCCGAGAAAACTTCCATAAATTTAGCTGACGATAATCAAATACATGTAACCGGTTCCCTTAAGTTAAAAATTCGAGTAGAGTCTCTTGAACGTGATGTTTTATTTTTGATTGTGCCTGCATTAGCTTATCCTTTTCTACTAAGCGTTGATTTCTGTAAACTTTTTAATCTGTCACTTTATTTCCAGGATTTTTCATGGCAAACCTCTATTAAAACGAATTCTTGTGCATCTACAGGAATATCTAACAAAATTTCTCTTACCGACTCCCAAAATGTAACTCTTAACGCTACAATTGACAAATTTCGCAAACTTAATACCTCCGAACTTGGTTGCGTTACGACTGCGACACACGTTATCTCTACAGGTGATGCCCTTCCTTTTAAGCAACGTCAATATCCCTTATCGCCTGCATTACAAAAGCATTTACATGCTGAAATAGACAAAATGTTAGAATCTGGTGTTATCTCTCCTTCAAATTCACCGTGGACGTCTCCCGTATTATTAGTTCGGAAAAAGAATGACAAATGGCGTGTCTGTTTTGATGGCAGAAAGTTGAATTCTGTGACTGTTTCGGACGCTTACCCTCTACCTAGAACTGACTCGATTTTAAGCCGGCTTCGTAACGCAAAATTTATCTCATCTATCGACCTTAGACAAGCTTTTTATCAGATACTTTTCGACCTATCTTCTCGTCAAAAAACTGCTTTTTGTGTTCCAGGCCGAGGTCTTTTCGAATATAATTTTTTGCCATTTGGTCTCTGTAACGCTCCACAAACTTTACAACGTACTATGGATCAAACGTTAGGTCCTATCTTACATCAAGAACGTGCCTTTGTGTTTTTAGATGATATCTTAGTTATCTCGAGTTCTTTCGATGAACATATCGCCACACTAAATGAGGTTGCAGAACGTTTAAATGCAGCAGGTTTTAAGATAAACTGGGAAAAGTGTCAATTTTGTTGTTCGTCCCTCACATTTCTTGGTTTTATTATCGATGGGACTGGCCTACGAGCAGATCCTGCTAAAGTCGACGTTATTACTAAATTTAAAACACCTAAGACTGTTACCGAAATCAAACGTTTAATTGGAATGATTAGCTATTATCGCATCTTTCTACCCAATCTTTCAACTATATCTGCACCCATTACCGCTTTAATTAAAAATAAAAAGAAATCCCAAACTATCGAGTGGAATTTAGAATCCCAACAGGCTTTCGAACAAATTAAAACATTAATCACTTCAGCACCTATCTTAATTTCACCCAATTTCGATGAAAAGTTTTATATACAAACCGATGCCTCACTTACTGGTTTAGGTGCAATGTTATTCCAGGTAAACAATGGTTTAGAACATCCAATCGCTTATGCGAGTCGTGCCTTAACTTCTGCCGAACAAAAATACTCTGCTACTGAACGAGAACTATTGGGCGTTATCTTTGGCATCGAGAAATTTAGAGGATATGTCGAAGGTACACACTTTACCGTAATCACTGATTGTGCAGCTCTCACTTGGCTTAATAACTTGAAACAGCCCGCAGGTCGTTTGGCAAGATGGAACTTGCGTATATCTCAATTTACTTTTGACGTTAGGCATAGGCCTGGCAAATTAAATATCGTACCTGATGCCTTATCTCGTGATGTCGTTTCTCTTAACCTTCCAAATTTAATTCTGGATACCTGGTACCTCAATATGATTAAAAAAGTTTCCGATAACCCCGACAAATTCCCTACCTTTCGTGTAACTAATAATAGACTATATAAATTTGCATCTTCGTCCCCGCATAAAATATCGAATATTCCTGAATGGAAACTGGTCGTGCCCACTGCAAACCGCAGTGAAGTGCTCAAATTATGTCACGATGATCCCATAGCTGCACACCTTGGTATTACAAAAACTCTCGCTAAAATATCTGAATTATATTACTGGCCCACACTTAAGCAATCTGTTTGTCGCTACATTAAGAGCTGTAAAATTTGTGGCTCCCATAAGAGTTCACAAGATGCTCGCCCTGGGTTAATGGGTAACTTTAAACGTGTATCTTATCCCTTTCAATTAATATCGCTTGACCTATTAGGACCTCTCCCTCGATCGAAAAGAGGTAATCAATATCTTTTAGTCGTTACCGATTGGTTTTCTAAATTTGTTATGGTGCAACCTTTACGTAAAGCTACTTCCGCTGCAATAATTAAATTCCTAGAACAAAATGTCTTCCTTATCTTTGGTGTCCCACAGATTATTCTTTGCGACAATGGAGCACAATTTATCTCTAAAGATTTTCAGAATTTTGTCAAAAGTTACAAAGTACAAAAAATTTGGTTTAACGCAAAATATCACCCCCAAGTAAACCCTACCGAAAGAGTAAATCGAGTCTTAATTACCGCTATCTCTTCCTATATTGATTCAGACCATACTACATGGGATGAACATATCTTTAAAATTGCTCAAGCTTTGCGTACATCTAAACACGAAGCAACCCAATTCACTCCGTCATTTCTTGTTTTTGGAAGATATACCCCAATCGATGGGAGTTACTATGGTTTAGTGCCTGACGATACTAACGTAATTGAATTTGACGATAAAGTACGTTGGGACAAGGACCAACAGTCATTACCTTCTATCTTTAACGACGTTAGAAAAAATTTGTTAAAAGCTTACGAAAAGAGCAAGGACCACTATAACTTACGTAAACGAAATATTTCCTTCGCCTTGGGTGAACAAGTTTGGAAAAAGAACTATGTCTTATCGGATGCATCTAAGAAATTTTCTTCAAAATTAGCCCCTAAACTCATTCTTTGTAAGGTCACTCGTGTTATTAGTCCCCTTATCTACGAACTTCAGGATGCTGAAGGAAAACGCCAAGGCAGGTGGCATATTAAAGACCTTAAGCCATTCTCTGCTGATCCAAATGCTACTTAAGTTTTTCACGTTCTATTTTCCTTACGATTTACCTAATATTTTTTTTGTTCTCACCATCAATTAGTTAACTTTAATTACTTATTCCTTCTCTCATACAGTATATAATCTCTTACACGTTTAACTTTACTTATCTTAATTTAGCTATCTTTTTCTTTTGGTTGACTTTTCCTTGACCATATCGTTAGATATATATCACTTCATCTTCTACACCCCCAAATATAACTCTGTCGTTTTATTTAATCAACCCTCGAACTTTTCCTACTGCATATTATTTGGTTTTTAGTGTTTATCTTACGTCATTTAATTTTGTGTGGTAATTGTCGTAACTTTGGTTGTAATAACTCATTGAATTTTTATGATTTGTTTTAGCTTATGTTAGAGTGAATGCTTTCTTCTTTGGGCTCACATAGTGTTCGCGACCTATGCCATTGAAAGAAATAGTTCATATTCGCAGTTGCAAAAACTAGGATTGTCTATTCCATGTGTTTTTCTTCTGAATTATTGCAGTCGCCCACATTGTACTACATCATTATTTCTTTCTTTTTCTATTAAATCAACATAACTTATAAACATTTTTTTCCATTGTTTTTTATTGAACTTTGTGGTGAGACGCTATTGCTTCTTATTGTTATCTTATTAAATTCTCGGTTGTTTTAGTGTATTGGGACAGTGTACCTGTATTTAACTGCTTATAATTGGGCATTTTTGTGTGTTTAGGGTGCTACCGTTTTGAAAAACTACCTTAAAACAGTTTGTTTTTGTGTGAATGTATCTGTATTGATACTTTTAAGTTGTTGTGTCAACTTTTGTCTGATTTTCTTATCGTAGTCAATGTACTCGTTAGGAAAATGATCGTACTAGTTCTCTTAGGAGCCTAGTGAATGTTAACAAATGTGTATACCTTATCTTGTCGGATTAATATCGCAGGTGGTCCTTCAGACTGCGCTGTGTTTAATAGGGACAATTCTCTACCTTCTCTCGGACGCTTGTCCAAAAACTATACTTTCTTCTTATCCCGCTATCTCCGCTATGCCTTATTCTTCTTTCGATGGACCTGTTCTTGTCCCGGAACACCCGTCTGCCACATAAGAGTGATGTTCCCTCATTCCGAGCTACTGACCACACTGGTTGGTTGAGTAGCGCTTTGCTATCCACCTTTCCCTCTGTCGCTTTTGCTCAATGCGAGCCCTTCCTCTACTTTCTTCTACCTGGAAGTGCCTCTTATGCATTCCAAAAAACCAACCTCCTTCTTTTTTACCGTTCCTGTTTCTCTACTGCCTTTTCATTTCTGTTAGTCACCGTGTGGTTGCGCGGGAGGTTTTCACAGACACCTGGACCATGTCTCTGCGAATCTTTCGTGGGTCATGCGGTGCCGCTGTCAGTGCATGGGCTCTGGCAGTGAAGGTATGTATGAGTGTGTGAATGTGTGAGTGCATGTGTTTATATCTATATGTCGATATACCGTGTGGATATCGGGTGAATAGTATCACCGATATCGATTATCGCCGGGTGCAAGAATGCACCCAAATGTCTTTGCCGGTCTCTCATGCTGTTTCGTGTGAACGGACCTGCTTCACGGGTTTCTCTTTTTAGAGGGCACGAGTCAATCCCATTTAAACGGCTCTACTGGAGCCACTCTATTTGTTGTTATTCATTGTCTTGGGTAATAACTAGGCCAATATCTTTGTCTTCTTTATTATCCTTGACAATACCTTTAGTTTTAATATCGTTATCTTACTGATTACCTTTAATAATAACTTTAGTTTAGTATCGTTATCTTACCGACTACACCGTTAGTAATAATTTTGGTTTAATTTCTCGTTATCTTACCGACTACCGTTAAGAATAACTTCGAGTTATTTCGCGTTATCTTACCGGTTATCTTTAGTAATAACTTTTGTTTAATTTCGTGTTACTTTACCTACGATCTCTTATAATCACTTTAGCTTAATATCGCGTTATCTTATCTAGTATCTCAAATAACAACTAAAGCTTAATACCGTTATCTTATTCATTACCTTTGAGGATAACAACTTAAGCTTAATATCATTATCTTATCTACATCTTTAACAACAATTTGAGATCTTGTCTTATCTTTTTATCGTCCTAACGTGTGGTATATATGACCAGACGTGGGAATTATTTTTTTTTCTGAAATTTAAGTGAAAAAGCTAACCCGATTTAGAAATGTAATTTGTCAGGTTAGCATATAAGGATTTAGTAGGTGGTACTTTTGGTAAATTTGTTGATTCACAACATGTCATGGACAAGTTTTAAATGTGCATCGTAGAAAACCAAAGTACCAGTAACAAAATTTGCTAGAGTGCAGAGTGACGCACTCCATGAACATTTTTAAATTTGGGCACTTCTTGCCAAAAAGAAGAATAGTTTTGATGCAGCACTCATGTGTGTCTGCACATAACAACTTTTATGTTAGCTTTAGTTAGATAGGTTTAGATAGTTTAGGCGACTTGTCGCATCTGTTTTAGTTTAAGTAGTGTTTCATGCTCCCCGACAAATGTGCTGTCGATAATTAGTGTAGTCAAAGACTATCGGGCTACCTATTCCGTTTCCTGGTACTTCGGTAGACGTGTTATCGGTCGAAAAAACCAGGTGGCGCCTTATATAAACATTTTGTAGGTTTTAAGTTAGGGTTTATATAGGGTAGTTAGGATTTAGATTTTAAGCTGTTACTGTGCTAACAGACTTTTTCTTTTTTTAAGTTTTTTCTTTTGTGGCTTTGTCGCGATTGTTACGTGCCATTGCACTTAAACAGTGTTTTTAGGTTAAGTTTTTATGTATGGAAGTTTCGCGGCATAAATTCAAATACGCGGTGCGCGGGAATTTTAAATGGACTAGGCGGTACTTCCGTACGTCAGAGTAGTGCATTTGCGCAGTGTGCTTATCCCTAGAGGGGTAGAGCAATACTAGACAAAGAGTGGGGGGAGAAGTGTTTCCGTGACGCTCTATATCGGGGCTTTTTTGCCTGGGTTCTTGAGTGAAGTGGTCACCTCGAGGTATCGTATCGTAGCTTTTACCTATGTAGATTTCCTTTGTTAATTATCTTTTGTTGTCGACCTCTACCTTGTTCCTCATTCCGATCCCTACATACGTAGGCAATCAGAAACCTTCGGCTACTGGACCCTAGACGACCCTGAGGTACATGCTCCGCTGGCAGATCCGGAGGAATCAACATCTTTAATCCCTCCGACATGGAGCCCTGATAGAGGCCAACTTTGGTTCAACCCCGCCGAGTTCGGATTTCCGGGGTGAGTAATACCGTGTTTAAATTGTTCACGAATATGAACTTTTGTTAATTGTTTATTTAACTTTTTATATTTCTGATTATTGCGTAATATACCTTTTGTATCGGTGACGTCATGGTGGATGGCCGCGCCCAAATCTGTAAAAGGTTTGCGCTTTCCTCCGCTAGAGGCGTCACTCGCTTTTCTTATTGCGCTTGCGCGATGTATCTTATGAACTTTGGTAACTGTATTACCGGCTTTTAGGAACTATCTATCACCATATAAATGTTTCACCATCTAAAGTGTAATACTTTGTTAACTGTTTTACCGACCATATAAACTATCACCAGAGTAGTGTAATAAATATTTAGAATTGAAAGAAAATTCGACAAAATCGGTTTCTGCGGATGCTCTGGCATTTAAGGGCCCATTCGTTGAATGTTTAAAACCCCTAGAAATTCCTGTTTTTGATGGTTCCATTGATAAGTGGAATAATTTCATTACTACTTATCGCAGTGTTGTACACGAAAACAAATCTATTCCAGTCTCATTAAAATATTTATATTTTAGATCGTATCTCGATAAGGAAGCATTAAGTGTCGTCTCTGATCTAGCGTTAGATCCCAATTTGTATGAGCAAGCATTTAAAAAGCTAGTAGATCGCTACGACTCCCCACGCAGAATTGTTAATTTTTATTTGAATAAAATTCTTCAATTTAAATCTACTGGTTCGTTATCAAATTTTATAAATACACATTTCAACGCAGTAAGCACTTTGAAATCTGCCCCCGACGTTGAAGATTTATCGGATTTTATTTTATTTTCTCTATGTTATCGTAATTTGGATCCTAAATTACAACATGCATTTGATGCACGCGCGGATTCTAATGTGCCGACTTGTGCTAAGTTGTTCGAATTTTTAACCGCGCAGAATAAAACCTCAGAAATGCACGAAGATGTTCAAGCCTTAAAACCCGTCAACGTATATATGCCACCGCGCTTCAAATATAATCTAAATAAGTCTTTTTTTGTAAAAGAATCCACTAACGATGCGCAAGTAAAATGCGATCGTAATTCGTGTCCCTATTGTAATGAAGGGCATACAATTTACGCGTGCAAAAACTTTCAAAAATTAAATGTTTCCGATAGATACACCGCGGTAAAAAGAATGTTGCGTTGTTTTAAATGTTTAGGCAATCATATTAAGGGCTGCAACTCTAAAGGAAGATGCGGGTTATGTAGCTCGAGATATCATCACACCTTTTTGCATAATGCGTCGCCTGTCTCGACTTCGGGACCGATAATCCCTGTGACCCCTTCCACATCCGATATGAAAGAGACAGTTTCTACATGCAATGTGTCTAATAATCCTAAAAATTATGCAGTGCTTTTAGGAACGATTCAAGCTAAGATTCGGGACATCAATGGCGATTTTCAACCTGTAAGGTGCGTTCTTGATTCAGGGTCCCAAATCAATGCGATCACTTCTGCTTGCGTGCAACGGTTGGGTCTTAAATATGTTCGCAATCACAGTAAAGTGTGTGGACTAGCCAATACTGCTGTTAATTCTAAAGGGCTAGTCGATTGTTTTCTACTTTCCAATTATGCAGATCAACGAATAAATTTTTGTGCCTTTATTCTTCCAAAACTTACAGGTAATATCCCTGGTTGTACTTTACCACGTGGAATTTATGAACGATTTAAACATTTACCCTTGGCTGACCCTAATTTCCATGTATCCGCCCCGGTAGAAATATTATTAGGAGCGGACATATGTTGTAGAATATTATTTTCGGATAACGCAAATAACCGTCTTGGTAAACCTCTAGCGATTGACACTATTTTTGGATACGTGTTATTGGGACAGGTGCCTTCTCCGCAAGGACCGTCAAACGCTACTTCGCTTTGTATAATGTCGCAACCTCTTGAAAGCGAAGTAAAAAATTTTTGGGCGCTCGAATAAGTCTCGCAACCTCCTGCTGTGAATATTGACGACAATTATTGTGAAGCACATTTTGTTAGTACCCACTCTCGCGATGAAACTGGTCGTTACATTGTAGCCCTACCCATCAAGGATAATGCCGAACCTCTAGGGCGCAATCGTGAAATTGCTTATAACAGTTATCTAAATTTAGAACGGCGACTTCGGAATTCAACCGAAAATCAAAAGGTTTATGATTCATTTCTCAAGGACTATCTATCTCTAAATCACATGAATGTTGCTCTGCAACCCTCCGATTATATTTTACCACACCACGGCATTCATAAAACCACAAGCAGTACTACCAAACTACGAGTGGTGTTTAACGGATCTGCTAATGATTCGACTGCTAAGTCCCTCAATCAACGTCTTTACGCTGGTTCGAAACTGCAATTAGGTTTGCCCGAAATAATATTTTTATTTCGTTCCCACAAAATAGCACTTTGTGCTGACATACGAATGATGTACCGCCAAATTTTAGTACGTACACAAGATAGAATATACCAACATATATTCTGGCGACCCTCCCTCGACAGCGGAGTTCAAGAGTACGAATTGAACACGCTTACTTATGGTCTTACTCCATCCTCTTTTATTGCGCAACGCGTGTTAAAACAATTGGTGATCGACAAAGGACAACAATTTCCTCTAGCATATGTGGCCTTGCTGAATCACACGTATATGGACGATGTGATTTCAGGAGCCATGTCCGTTGCGGCAGCTCAGCAGCTGCGATCTGAATTAATAAAATTGCTGTCTCTTGGCCAATTTCAGTTAAGAAAGTGGTCCAGCAATGACAACTCTCTTTTAAATCAATTCCAGGAATCTGAATTAGAACCCTCCGTAGCATTTTCTGATGAAATCTCTGGTATCAAAATATTGGGACTAGTTTGGAACCCGAATTCTGATAATTTCACCTACTATGTTGTTCCTTTCGAAGGGAATATTTCAAAACGTTCCGTTCTTTCATATATGGCTAAAATTTTCGACCCTCTCGGCTGGTTGACTCCGGTGGTGTTCTTAATAAAACATTTTTTACAACAATTATGGGTACAACGTTTAGGCTGGGACGACACGCCGGACACCGACTGGTGTTTGAAGTGGGAGAAAATTTGTTCCCGCCTTACTGAATTATCAAATTTGAAATTTCCTCGCTGTTTGTTTTTATACTCGGGACAGTACCGACTTTTAGGGTTTTGCGATGCCAGTGAGAAGGGTTATGCTGCATGTGTTTTTCTACATGGCACGACTTCAGATAACACGAATTGCCATCTCCTACAAGCTAAAAGTAAAATTTCACCCTTAAAATTTCTTTCAATGCCCCGTATGGAATTATTAGGTGCTGTTTTGTTATCTCGTCTAGTATATTCTATAATCTCTAATAAATTTCCTTATCCCTTAAAGGAAATAAAATTATTCACCGATTTTCAAGTGGTACTAGCGTGGATTAACACTCCTTCTTATTTATTAAAAACATTTGTTGCCAACCGCGTAGAAATTATTTTAGAATACACTGCCATTCAACAGTGGTACCATATTTTTGGTGAAAACAACCCCGCCGATATGGCTTCTCGTAGTCTTATTGCGCACTAGTTGATTGACAACGATATCTGGTGGCATGGCCCATCTAACTGTAGCGATCTAATTACGGCTTCCAGGAATTTGGAATCTCCCCCTTCTCTAGAAATTCTTTCAGAAATAAAATCTCCCCCTAATATATTAGTTACTTCTACACAAAAAAGTTGCACTCAATTTTTGGATAAATTTTCTTCTCTCACCTTGCTTCGGCGTACTGTTGCATATGTAAACCGTTTTATTTACAATTGCAAGAACTCTGATAAAAAATTATCAGGCTCTCTTTCTTCTGATGAATTACATATCTCATTGATAACTATCATAAGAGTTACGCAACAGCAGTTCTACGCCGAAGAAATAAATCAACTAAATTTAAACAAGGGTTGTTCTAAACAACTCCAAAAATTGTCCCCCTTTATTGATTCGCTAGGTCTTGTTAGGGTGGGCGGACGTTTGCGTCACTCCCTGTTGTCTTATGATAACAGACATCCCTTTCTATTACCGAAACAAGCCACTTTATCGCGATTATTGTGTGATAATTATCACCTTTTATCTATGCATTCAGGTGCATTCATGACTCAAACACTTATTCAGCGAAAATTCTGGATTATTGGAATACGTTCCTTAGTTCGTCAGAGAATCCACAATTGCGTTGTTTGTTCGCGCTTCCGTGCGACAACTGCTCAACCATTCATGGCCGATTTACCCCCTTTCCGTGTTCAACTGTCCAGAACATTTACTCATGTGGGAGTAGATTTCGCCGGCCCATTTTTGATCAAGTCTTCTAATCGTCGTAATGCCCCGGTGTCTAAAACTTATTTATGCATATTTATTTGTATGTGCACCAGAGCGGTGCACCTCGAGGTAGTGTCAGAGTTATCTACCCAAGCATTTTTAGCTTGTCTGACAAGGTTTACAGCTCGTAGGGGAATTCCTGATGTTGTTTACTCAGATCAGGGTAGAAACTTTCTTAGTGCCTCGCGGTCCCTTAAGGAAGCTATCATATTCCTTAAATTCAACAACGATAAAATTTTCGCCGCTTTAGCCTCCCGCCATATCAAGTGGCAATTTAATCCTCCATACGCCCCAAATTTTGGCGGAATTTGGGAGTCTGGAGTGAAATCGGCAAAAGCCTTATTAGTTCGTACTTTAGGTACACGCCCTCAAACCTTTGAGGAACTATGTACAATTTTTTCTAGGGTTGAAGCCATACTCAATAGTCGCCCTCTTTGCCAGTCTTCCGATCCTAATGACGGTACGGATTATCTGTCGCCCGGTCATTTTTAATAGGCGGTCCCCTTTATCTCTACCTGAAATTACTATTCCGGAGGAAATAACTTTGCGCTCCCGTTGGCAGCGATTGTGTTAGGTTACTCAATCCATTTGGCGTCGGTGGTCCAACGAGTATCTTCACCAACTCACCCAACGTAAAAAATGGCATTGCCCCACCATATTGCCCAAGGTAAATGATGTGGTCATAATTAAAAATTTAAATACTGCCCCCTTGTGTTGGCCTCTTGGCCGTATTGAAAAGTTATTTTTTGGTCGTGACTGTATACCACGAGTAGCATCTGTAAAAACCGCTGCAGGTTTATTTACACGTCCAATAAGTAAGCTTATTATCCTCCCTTTGAATGAATAAATTTTATTTTTGTTATTTTCTCTCGTATTTATGTTCCGTTTAATTTTAAAAATTTTAAGGTTGTATTAAAGTTTTGTTTTAATTTGCCTAGCAATCTTAATATTTCTAGGGTGTATTTTTAAATGATTTATTTTGTTTTGGTGTAAAACTTATTCAGTTTTAGATGGGCGGTTATGTTTACGCCTTGCCTAATATAAATTAAAAGCATGCTCTTCTTATGTCTCGACTACGATTTGTTACTCGCGCATCGCCAAAGGTGAGCGCTGATTACAACCAATAAGATAAGTAAGTCGACACAGCTCTCTTAGAACACAGTCCATTTTTAAATATTACATTCGCGCCGGTTTGTCGGCATTAATTATTAATTAATTAACAACGTGAGCACCTCTATTTCCCTTCCTTCACCAACCCTCTCCTGTCTAACCAATTATGTATTTAGTGGTGAATGTAAAGTGATCATTGAACACGGGGTAAGTTTTTTATGCAACCACATTTTATTACACGTTTAATTTTGTTATTGTAAACCAGCCGTTCCGCTTAGGCGTGAACATTCTGTATTTCTTCTATTAATTTTGGTTTCTTTTCTGATATATTTTCTTTTATGTATTGTGTTAGTTGCCCTGTCTCATTTTTAGTATTTTCGTGTGTGTTCTGTGTTGCCAGAGTGGAATCGTTTGTTTCTTTTGTTTGTTGTCTACTGATTGTTTTTGTTTTGTATGGATTCTTATTGTGGTGAGTGCTTCCGTGTAGATTAGTTGTTGTAGTTCTTTCATATCTTTGTCGTTTTATATTTGTTTCCTATGATTGTGTTAATGTGTGCAATTGTTGCATTTACCTTTGTGTTATCTGCTATTTTGTGTATGAACTGATTGATGTCATTGTATGTGTCTTTGAATTTTATGTAAGTTATTTCAAATTTTTCTTCTACTTCTGTGATTGTTTTGTTTGTATCTTGTGTTATTTCATGTGCAGTTGTGTATTTATTTGTTTTTCTTTCTGGTTATTACCTGTTTCTGCCTTTTCTGGTGTATCGTTTCCTTTGTCTGTTTGCTTTTATTGTAATAATAATAATAATAATAATAATAATAATAATAATTATTATTATTATTATTATTATTATTATTATTATTAAGTTAAATGTTTGTTTTTGTTTTGTATTCGGCCTCGCCGTTGTAAATTTTGGGATGTTGGCTTTTACTGAACGTGGATGAATGAATTAAGACAAAATTTATTCAACTGATAAAGTAGAATAAAGTTACATAAATATAACTATACTTATTAAAGGATGTTCTGCTTCATCTGCTTGTTGAGCCACAAGCCGACTGCCCGGATAGTTATCGAAATATAAAAGGTCTATATTCCCACACTTGAAAAGATTAGTTTCTCCGTGGTTACTTCAGAACACTAACTTTATTTACATTAATTTCATTCAATAAACAATTTCAAGTACACTCAATCCCCTGCGTATGTACGCATGCGTGCACACCCAACAATAATATATATATATATATATATATATATATATAAAAATATAGAAAAGCATGCAAACATTCAAAATATTAAAGCAATTCATTCTTTGTTTGGTATAATAAATATTTATAATCGAGGACAAAAGTTGTAAATAATGATTATTGAATGGATCATAACGTTTTGATTAAGACTTGCAAATAAATTACGTGAGCGTGAGTCTGCAGGCGACATTTCGTGCTCCGCTTGTGCGGAACGTGAACTTGCGTGCAAACCGTTGGTATTTTGCTTTAACACAATTTTTTAAATATTTGGGTCTATTTCATATCTTAAGAATTAAAAGTTTTGCATCAAAGATCACGTAGTAATGTGTGGTTTTTATAAAACCTAAAAAGGCACAACTTTTACGCTTCGCGGACGACCGTTCTTGTTCTAAAATTAAATGCAACCGCCTCTTTAATTTTTTGTCTTGTCCATCATTCCGGTTGTCACCCACATTACACTTTCCACGCCGCCCATTAATATTTTCTGCCCCAATTCCATGCTTATAGCGTAGGTTAGAATACAGTATATTGTGAAATGATAAACAAACAAAACAATGATCACGGTACATATTTGATTTTTTATCGTATAAATAATCTAGCACCATTGAAACAAAAACTGCCGTAATTAAGTACAAACGAGCACAATTCCATGGACTAAGAAAAATTTGAAAAACTAAAAAAGCGCGGCTAGGCGTTAACTTGACACCCGGATTTGTTTTCATTTTTTTCGCTACAAGCAAACGAGCACAATTCAAGAGCCTATAAAAAATTGAAAATTTCAAAAAAACGAAGTACCTGTTTCTTGGCTCACGGATTTGTTTTATTTTTTTTTCACTCTAAGCAAATGAGCACAATTGAAACCAACAACGGCACAATTGAGCACAATATGAGCACAATTCAATTGACTCCGAAAAAATTGAAAAACTCAAAAGAAACTGAAACTAACCGTCAACTGTGTTTCCCGGATTGGTTTTCAATTTTTTCGCTATAAGCAAAAGAGCACATTTGAAACAAACTGCGGCTTGATCGAACTCATTTCAAGTGGCTATAAAAAATTAAAAAACTAAAAAGTGGGGCGCTAGTCGTCAACTTGGCCCCGGGATGTGATTTCATTTTTTTGCTATAAGCAGATGAGTCAATTTTGAATGAACCTGCACCTTGCCGAAGTTCTAGATTACTAGAACAGGTGAAATGGCTTGCGTGTTCTAATGAGCTAAAGAACCAAACTACAGGTCCAACCAAAGTAGTAGGGTCGTTAGTGAAGAACCAGACTAAGACACAGAAAGAGGGCAGTGGCTCTTTCAGTACTTAGATTGGCAGGGACTATAGGAGTCGGTATGGCATTCTAAGGCACACTACTGCGATGTGGAAAGCAATGGGAAACCAGCACATTCCCAAATACACAACGTACTGAAATTGTAATAAAAATGATGGCGTTCTCTGGAGTAAAAGATTCCGGAGTTAAAATAGTCCCCCATTCGGATCTTCGGGAGGGGACTACTTCGGAGGATGTGATCGGAAAGTGCAGAATAAGAGTCGGGAACATTTTGCGAGTCGGAGCGTGGAATGTTAGAAGTATGAAGCAAGTAGGTAAGCTAGCGAACCTGAAAATTGAAATGAGTACGTTAGCACTAGACATCGTAGTGATCAGCGAAGTTCGGTGGCCAGAGGCGGGGAATTTTTGGAGTGAAGACTTCAGGGTAATTCATACAGGAGCAGAGAAAGGAAATTCAGGTGGAAGATAGTTATGCGAAAATTACTCACAAAAGAACGACAGAGTACTCATGGTTAGATTAGAATCTAAACCGGTAAACACAGTAATAATACAACTATACATGCCCACCTTTACCTACAGTGACGAAGAGGTAGAAGCGATCTACAAAGATATCGAAAACATAGTAAGATACGTAAAAGGACAAAAATTTAATAATTATGGGGGATTTTAATGCAGTGGTAGGTGAGGGTAGTGAAGGAGCGGTAGTAGGTTTATTTGGTTTAGGCACGAGAAACGACAGGCGAAATAGGTTGTAGGAATTTTGCGACAAGAACAGTTTAATCATCACAAACACATTATTTCAACATCATGCTAGAAGACGATATACGTGTAAGATGCCAGGAGATATAGGAAGATATCAAATAGATTACATTCTTGTTAGACAACGGTTTAGGAATCAAATAAAAGACTGTAGAAGCTACCCAGAAGTAGATATAGACACTGACCACAACATCGTAGTTATGAAACCGCACTTAAATTTCAAAACTTGAAAAGAAGAAACGGAAAAAAGCACTTTGACTTTGAGAAACTAAAAGATAAAGATATTCAAGAAAGATTCGAAAAAAAATCAAATGAATTGTTGAAAGACACGGGAAAAATATCTGATACTAAGGAAGTAGAAACAGAATACACAAAAAGAAAATAAGAAACCATTGATAACAAAGGATAACCTGAATTTAATAGAAGAAAGACGAAAATACAAAAATAAATCAGACGAAACAGGAAAGCAGAGATACAAAACCATAAAATGGGAAATTATTCGCAAATGCAGCAAAGCTAAAGAACAATGGATTGATGAAAAATGCAAAGAGGTACAAACTAAGATGGAAATAGGAAAGACAGACGAAGCATACAAACTAATTAGAATCAATTGTAGGGATATAAAACCGTATACCAAAAATATAAAAGCCACGGGAGGAAACGTCATTCTCGAAAATGTAGAGAAAGTGGGTAGATGGCAAGAATATATAGGGAATTTATATGCAGGAGAGGAACTAACAGCATTAGAACAGGAATCAGACATTGAAAATGTTGACTTGGAATATCCTATACTTAGAGATAAGTTTGAATTAGCATTAAAAGATCTGAAAAATGGTAAGGTGCCGGATATAGATAAAGTGCAAGCAGAAACTATAAAAGCCGCTAGACAAGCAGTAACAGAACGTCTCTTTCAACTTGTAAGCTATACGTATGAGACATGCGAGATACCCGAAAGTTTCAAACGTAACATCAGCGTAACTATACCATAAAAAAAAGGCTCAGATAAATGTGAAAATTTTCGAAGAATAAGTTTGATAGCATGCGTGTCAAAAATATTATCTAGAATTGTACAAAGATGAATGGAAAAACAAGCTGCAGAAATACTAGGAGAAGATCAATTTGGGGTTAGGCGAAACAGGAGAACACGGGAGGCTATTTTAGCTCTAAGATTGATAATGTAGAAAGTGTGTATATAGGGTTTGTAGACCTGGAAAAAGCATTAGACAATGTAAAATAGAAAAACTGTTCGAAATACTCAAAAAGATTGAAATGAGTTATAGGGATAGACGAATATTACATAGCTTATACAAAGAGCAAACAGTAGTAATAGAATTAGAGCAGGAACGTAGAGAAATAAACATTAGGAAAGGGGTGAGACAGGGATGTGCCCTATCCCTATTAATTTTTAACTTGTACTTGAAGTGGCAATGAATACAGTCAAATGCAGGAAGACATTTGGAATTAATATGCAGGGACAAAAGATTGATATGCTTAGATTTGCAGATGATATAGCGGTATTAGCATCTAGCAAAGAAGAGTTAGAAGCTGCTCTTAATGAAACGGTTCTAACAGAGAGATACGGTATGAAAATTAACAAAAATAAAACTAAAGTACTAGAATGCAAAGGAGGGGAAAATAAATCAAAAACAAGAATACAAATAGGTATAACAAGAAAGTACAAGAGATTAACGATTTCTGCCATATAGGAAGCCAAATAACGCAAAAAATAACGGAAAAGCGCAAAAGATATAAAACAAAGGTTAGCACAAAGTCGTGCTACATTTAACAAGAAAAAGCAACTACTGTGTTCAAACACAACAAACATAGAAACAAGGAAAAGATTGTTTAAAACATATGTGTGGAGCACAGCACTGTACGACTGTAAAGCTTGGGCAGTAGGAGAAGCGAACAAGAAAAAGCCTTTGAAATGTGGTGCTACAGACAAATAATGAAGATTTCATGGACAGACAGAGTTAAGAACAAAGAGGTATTCAAAATGGTAGGGGAAGAAAGAAATATGTGGAAAAGTGTACAAAATAGGATGATAGGCCATGTACTACGGCATGAGGGAATAGTGCGGAATATATTAGAAGCAGAGATAGGAAAAAAGAGAAGTAGAGGTAGACCTAGGTTAGACTTTTGCACACAGATAGTGAAAGATGTAGGCTGTAGCAATTTCAGGGAAATGTGTAGACTAGCTCAGAATAGAAATCAATGGAGAAATGCATCCAACCAGTGAAAACTAAAAATCCTTCGTGAATATCAGATAACAGATTGGATCTCCATATAACATAAACGACTACCTTACCTGATATCACAAGGTCGAGAATTATTACAACCCCGCCGGCGAGGTACGCGAGCCACTAAGTCAGTTGGTAGCATTGTTAGATAATGTAAAACTTGACGCGCAAATTATAGATGACGTAACACAATTATATAAAATTTCTCCATCACATAAAAAAGAAACGGAAATGCTACTCACATAATTTGCAGGGCTTCTTGCAGAAATACTCCATGATGTTGGCGGCAGCTTCGCTAGTCTTTCGGGCGTCGACTGCTTCGCTGATCTTTCGAACGTGGGAATTCTTGAGCTCGGTTGAATCCAAATTCGATTTGTCTTCTTCCTATATGTAGATAAACATAAGGTAAGGGGGACATGTAGAGGTACGATAATTGGGAATCACAGGAAACCTACATATCAGAAAAAAGACACGATACGAAACAAGACAACTGCACTTGTTCACGTCTCGGAGGCTAGTCCAGACACGTATCCGGAAAATCACCCTTCCCTTCTTGACACACCGCGTCGGCGAAAATCTCGCGCAACGCACTATCTGAAGTAACGGAAATACGCGCACAAGTCTTTTTAACTTTATTGGCGCGAAATCCTTACAAATTAAAACTTAATTAAGAAGGTTTATTGCCGAATTTTTCGGCACGTAACAGAATTTCTTATTAATGATGGAAGCCCAAGGTAAAGTGGGATGGAAAACGGCTTGAGGGAAAGAAAAACTCTTTAGAGATAAACGGCTAGTAGTGTTACTTCTGGGTAGATCATGAGCTTGGGTCATGGGTTGTCTGTTGACCAAAAATATAGATAAAGAGCGCCACCGTATTTTTCAATACAACAACATACAAAGATACATGTACTTATATTAGGGGAATGCGGAAACCTGAAGTCTACACCGCTTATATAGCCACAAAACCTATATATTAACCTTGCATAGCATTTACCAAAATACCAATTGCCAGATGTGTTACAGATGTCTCGACTTAACCTGTGAACAACTACTGTCGACTATCCAAGTAAGAAATTAGATTATTTAACGTCTTATAAAAATGTACCATTCAAACAAAGAATTAGCTTTTCTTTATATCTTATAAAAAAATTCGTCATGTTTCGTATTATAGAAACTTAGGCCTCTAAAGCGAAGGAGCGCATAATCCAATATATATTTTATGAATTATTTTAAGTGATCAGATATTTATAAATTATAATTTTATTTTATTGAAACATTATATTAGATTAATAAGGAAAGCGAGTTAAAGTTCGGGCCTTTGGAGCTGGTTTTTTAAAAACACTTTGAAACTTTAACAATATTTTTATTAAGTTAAAATTTAGATAACTTGTACATAATACTAAAATTAATTATTGTACAGGTGCGTAGCTCAAACAACGAAGTATGGAGTTTGGAGACTGACTGCCGGGCATTGAGCTCCCGGGCCTTTTATAATAACCTGCCCCTCACACGGCTGTGAGAACTTGCAGATCTCATGTCTGCATTTCTCTTTAATTGTACACTTTAATACAATGTAACAACTTAATTCTAAGTAATTGCGGTCTGTTGACCGCCTGTGACCTGCCACCTGCAGCATCACTGCCCTCACGGATGCAAAGTTGCATGTCCGTTCACATGAACTGTCGATAACCTCTCTGGGTTATCCTTGTGTTACAATGTTGCATTGAACTTATACTTTTACTTAATAATTTCTAATAATTCATATTAGATTCAATACATCAATATATATAGGTAATTGGGGGATACATAACTCCTCCCACCGTAAATGAAAAATTAAGGTTTTTCTTAATTTTTAAATACATAAAATACATTATTTAAATTCATTTAAAATTCATTGTTTCTAATGGTATGCTTATTGTTTCCTTTTTTCTCTTTGTTTCCTTAAATCTAGAACTGTTTCCTTCATTCTTATATCTAAGGTACATTTTGTATAATACATACATGATTACAAAAATTATTAAAATGATCAATACAATTGTCCAAACACTTATATTATTATAATGTAACTTTGGCGTTTTGAGTTCACTTAATTGTTCTTTATAACTTTCCACTAATTTCACGGCGTGGTTGAGATCGTCTAAGTCTAGATGCTCTAGCTTCATAGGTTTCTTGTTTATTTCTTCGTCTTCTTGTTGTATTTTGAATTGTAGTTCCGGTAGGTTTGCAAGTTTCTTTGTTGCTATGGGATCTTGATAAACTCTGATAACTTCATCTTTCAATTTCACATAACAATCTTCTTTGAGGGTAATTAGTTTGCTTCCGATTAATGCTTGGTTATTTTCATCTTGGTTGCAGTGGATGGTTGCTATTACTTCTGTTGGGAAAATGGCTATCCATTTGTTATCTGTAACTTTTTGAATTTTCATATTAGTTATTTGCACTTGTTTGGTTTCACAGTTTTCGTAGTGATTGGAGAATTTTAATAGTTGTACTTCACAAGGGCTGTCTTCTTGAATGGTGGTTGTCGTCATCGATTGACATAAATATTGGTTTGGTGTTACTTCAGTACATTTTTCGTTTGTATAACCATATCTCAGTTCATTTAGGGATAGGAATTTGGTTTTGGGTATGATTACTTGGTATGTGCTAGTAAATTTCGTTGGAAAAGTAAATAAATGATAATAATGATAATTGTTACTTTCTACTATATAGATTTCTATTAAAATATTATTTCGTTTTTTTTAATGTTGCTAAAATTTGTTGCGTTAAAGTAAGGGTTGATATTATTTGAGTAAATATTGTAATTTTGTATACTGCCTAGTTTATTGGTAGTATACCGGGTTTGCTTTTTATATGTTATACTATTGGGTTGTCCGTTCTACCTGGGTGGAGGTTGACGGTAAGGGTGATGACTGTCCATCTGAAATTACAGGGTGTCTTAGGTTTTTTAAATGAATGTATTTCGTTATTTTACCGTTGTCTACTACTGCTATGTTTTTATCTGATATTTTCTTAATTTTGAATGGTCCTAAATTTCTGGGTGCTGTTTTATGTCGCTTGCTTTGAAAGTTTTTCTCATATACGGTTTGTCCTATTGAAAATTTATTTGAGTCGGTATTTTTGTTTCTGGTTGTGGTGATACGTTCTTTATCGTTTTCTAATTTATCTTTTACCTTGTCGTAAGTTATTTTTAGTTTTTGTTTATGATCTTTCGCATATTGCTGATATACTTCTTTATTGTAGTGTATGTCATAGGGATTTCGTGAATCTGAATGTCCTAATGTTAATTCTAAGGGTGTAAAGTTAGTTGATGAGTGAATTGTGTTATTATAGGCGATTAGTGCGTATGACATTAAATTGGTTATATGTTCCTTTTTATAATTTATTCTTAATAATCGAATTTGTTCTAGCAGGGTTAAATGTAATCGTTCGATTAGTCCGTTTGATTCGGGGTGGTTTTCCGTTATGAAATGAATTTTTATTTTGTGAAGTTCTAAAGTGTTTTGTATTGTCTCATTTTTAAATTCGCTACCATTGTCTAAAGTTATTGATTCGGGTGTTCCGTAAAATGTGAAATATTGTAAAAATCCTTGGGTCACGTCAATGCTATTTTTGGATGTGATTGGTATGGCTTGGCCTATTTTTGTGAATGCGTCTATAATTGTTAGATAGTTTTGCGCTTCTACTACTAGAGCATCGGCATGAAGTTTTTGAAATGGTTTGTCGGGTGTTTTGGTTAACATTAAGGGTATCTTTGGGGGTTTCCTATCGTATTTTGCTCTGTCACATAGTTCGCATTGGTTAATGAAATCTGTGGTCAAGTCCTTCATGTCTTTAAAATAATAGCGTCTTACAAGTTGTTTTATTGTTTCGTTAATTCCACGATGGTTGGTTTTTCCTTCGTGTTGATTTCTAATTACATCGTTTATTTCGTCAGGGTCGTCTAGTGTTATTAGTTTTCTAGTACATCTGATGAGTTCAGGTCCAGAGTTATTGAATAATTTAATATATAATTCTGAAAATCTTTGGTATAAATGTTCGGTATTGAAATAGAAATAAAATCGTTTTTTCTCGGGGGTGTATTCTTTTAAAATTTTAATTATTTGTTCCTCGTTGTCATCTTTAGTTATTTGAATTTGATATATCTTTTTGTTATCTACTTTTGTATATTTTACTGGATTGGGGTTATTTAAAACTTCTGTTATTATAAATTGGTTAGGTTTCATATCGATTGCCTCGTTTAAAATTTTAATCGCGTTTTTTGGTTCTTCGTTTTGTGTCGAATGTATTGTGTCGATCTCGTCTGGATCTTCCCTTATTTCTGTATCGTCTACGTTTCCTATAATGGATTCCGTTTCTAATGCATTGAGTTGGATTCGGCTTAAAGCGTCTGCGTTGTTGTTATAAATTCCCTTTTTATATATAATTTCGTAATCATACTCTTCGAGTCTGATTCTCCATCTTTGTAATTTTGAATTTGGTTCTTTCAGTTTGCATAACCATACTAGTGGTCTATGGTCAGTATATATGTAAAATTTTCTTCCGTATAGGTAAGGTCTAAAATATTTTGTTGCCCAAATTATGGCTAATAATTCTTTTTCTATAGTGCTATATTTTTGTTCGGTTTCATTTAGGGTTCTGGATGCGTAGCTGATGGGTTTATCGCTACCTACTTTTCCTTGGCTCAATACTGCGCCTAATGCTACATTCGATGCGTCTGTCGTCAGTATAAATGGTTTTATAAAGTCTGGGTATTCTAATACAGGGTGATTCGTTAATATGTTTTTAATTTTGTCTACAGCTTTGATAAATTCCGGGGTGTGTTCAATTTTGTTTCCCTTTTTTAAACAGTTTGTCAGGGGTTTGGTTATCTGAGCGTAACCTTTAATGAATTTGCGGTAGTAACCACTAAGTCCTAGAAATCCTTTAATTTCTTTGTTTGTTTTGGCAATGGGTAATTTAGAACTGCATTTGTTTTGTCTGGATTTGGCATTACTCCTTGGGGTGTTATTACATGTCCTAAAATGATACTTCTTTTTGTAAGAATTCACTTTTGTCTAATTGTACTTTAAAATGTGCTTGTCTAAGTCTTTCGAATACTTCCTTCAATCTTTCTATGTGTTCTACCAATGATGTGGAATAAACTATGATGTCGTCAAGGTATACAAGGCATTTTTCATTGTGTATTCCTCGTAGTATATTGTCCATGACTCTCTGGAAAGTAGCGGGTGCGTTCTTTAATCCAAATGGCATTCGTTTGTATTCGTAATGTCCTCTAGGTGTGCTGAAGGCTGTTTTTGATATGTCTTTTTCTTCCATCTCTACCTGATGGTATCCTGATGCTAGGTCTAATGTTGTAAAATATTGGCATTTGCCTAATTTATCTAAAATTTCGGTAATATTTGGTAGTGGATATTTGTCATCTACCGTTTTTTCATTTAACTTTCTATAATCTATTACCATTCTGTACTTTCTCTTTCCGGTTGCGTCTAATTTCTTGGGTACTATTAACACGGGGCTGCTCCATGGTGAATTGGAGTGCTGGATTATGTCTTGGTCTAATAAATCTGCTACTTGTCTGTCAGCTTCTTCTTGGCTTGCATGAGGTAGTCTATATGCTTTTGTAAAGATTGGTTTATTGTCTGTCAACTCGATATTATGTTTTACTGTGTTGGTGAATGTTAATGGTATTCCTTCACAATGGAATATGTCTCGGTATTCGAAACATAAGTTTTTAATTGCTCTTTCTTCTTCTTGATTGATATCGGTATTAAAGCGGATGTTAGTTAAATTTTCTCTTAACATTTCGTCATGTTCCATTGGGTTGTATTCGTTTTCTAAATTTTCTTCTATTTCCATTTCGTTAAAATTTAGTTCTTCTACGTTAATTGGGTCTGTCAATGATAATTCTACGGGATAGTCGTTTGAATTTAATATTGTTGTGGTTGCAAAGTTATCTTTTATTTGAACTAAGGCAGTTGGGGTTTCTACTCCTTGTTGAAAAGTTATATGATTTATTATTCCTAAATTTTTGTTAGATTTTACTGGTATTTTTATTTTTCTTTCCGTTCGGGGTTCTATAGTGTATTTTTGTTCAATTTGTGTGTTTTGAAATTTAATTGGGATTTTTCCGTATTTTGTCCTTAATAAGCGATTTTTAATGTCAATGTTGGCTCCTAATTTTCTTAGAAGATCCATTCCGATTAATCCGTCATATTTATCGTTAAATTCGAATACACAAAATTTATGTTTCATTTTGACATTAAATGTTCTCGGTAAGGGTATATTTGCTACGAATTGGTGTAGTGTTGTTTGATGAGCTGTTTTAATTTTAAATGGTTCTCTTTCTACATAATCTAAATAGTGTTTTTGTACGGTTCTGGGGCTAATTAATGTTTTTGATGATCCGGTGTCGATTAATAGTTTGAATTTGGCGTGGGGTATTTCTATGTATGGTAATACTAAGTGATTTATGTTATTTAAGTTTATTAAGTTTGGTTGTCTATGAACGGGTCCATTTGAAAATTTGAGTTCGAGTTTTCTTCATCATACTCCTCGTAAGTTTCGTATTGTTCGTCACGTTCGTAAGTTTCTGCATGGTTTGTTTCATTGTTCGTAGATGTCTCAATGTCATTATTCTGGTCAGTGTCAAATTTTTCTATTTATTGATGGAATAATTCTTCTGATGTAAAATTACGTTTCTGATGAGGGTTTGGTCGGATATGTGTTATTTTTGTGTTTTGTCTGGTGTTACCAGATGAGGTGTCCATTGGTGTTGGTTTGTAATAATTGTTAGGGTTGTTATGAGTATTAGTCATTGGTGTATTTCTATTGGGGTTTGCGTTGAATACTGGTCTTGGTTGGTTTAGGTTTTGATTAAATCTCGGTTGGAATGCGGGTTTCGTAAAAGTTGGGTTGAATGTTGGTCTTGAAAAATGTTTATATTGATTATTAAAATTGGTATTGTTAAAACTTGGGTTGTTACTTCGCGGTTGATTTGTTTGTGGGTTAAAGGGTGTGAATTTTGTTGAGGATCGTTTGTCTTGTAGCTTGTATAGTTTTTGTTGGTGAATAGCTTTTAGTCGCGTTGGGGTTGTATAGTCTGTTGCGGTAATACATTACATTTTCTTCTTCTATTACTAGGCTCATAGCTTCTTCTAGATTTTGGGGTCGTTGGAATCTGATTTTATCTGATAGTCGTTCTGGTAAAGCGTTTATGTATGTGTCTAGTGCCATTTCGTCATACATTTTGTTTTAAATGTCTAACGTTTTGATCGGGTTCTTCGATTTTTAATTTTGTTAAAATTAAACTTCTCACGTCTTGACATTTCATTCCGAATTGGTAGGGGGATTGATTGTGTTCCATTCTAAGGTTTATTAGGTCTCGTACCAGGCATTTTATATTACGTTGGTCTCCAAAATATGCAATTAGTAGTTGTTTAAACTGGTCCCATTCCGATAAGTCGTCCCTACTGGCGATTAAGGTTAGTGCCCTTCCGGCTAGTTTACTTATTACTAAGCGTATAAGCAATGAATTTCTTGCGTCATCTCCGGGTTTGTAAAAGGTTTTTAGGAACATTTCACATGCTCCAATGAAATTTGAGAGATGGGCCTGCGTGCCATCGAACGTCTGTATTGTCTCTAAATAGAGACGTAAGTCTGTGTTACTCATGTTGGTTAAGGGTTATTTTCGATTTTTGGAAAATTTAATTTTTTTTTTTTTTTTTTTGAATTAAGTTTTATTTCGTTATTTGTATGGTTACTTTTGCTTCGGATTTATTAATTTTCCGTTTGGGTTGTGAAATTTCAATTTTTGTAAAAATTGGGGTTGATTTTCTATTTGTAACGTTAATTATGCCTTGGATGTATTAGTTTTTTCTTTTGGATGAAATAATTTCGAATTTTGTAAAAATTGTGGATGATTTTCCTTTTTATAACGTTATTTTTGCTTTGGTTTTTTAAATTTTCCTTTTTAGATTGGATAACTTAGAGTTTTGTAAAAAATTGATGTTGATTTAGCTATTTGAAACGTTAACTTTGGTTTTGGTGTGTTAATTTTTCAATTAGATTAGGTAAATAAAATTTTGGTAAAGGTTGAGGTTTATTTTGTTATTTTTTGGCGTTATTTTTGATTTGAATTTGTTAATTTTCAGTTTAGATTGGGTGGATAAAAATTTGGTAAGAATTTGAGATTAATTTCGTACTTGTAGTATTAGATTTATTAATTTTAAGTTTATATTGCGTCGAGTTATTTTTAAAATCGTAGTCGTTGTTTATTTATATTTAATTACACAATGCGGTGATGTATTCACGAGATTTGTATTCAATAATGTTGAATTTAATTACCGTAGTCTTGGATTAATTGTTTTTATGCAGCTTTTAATTTATCTTTCTTAAGGAATCTGAAATGGATGGGTTTATTATCGTTTAGCTTTGTTTTGGTTAAATTCTGTTAATTAATACTCTTTCCGTGGGTTTTACTGAGTTGCGTAAACGTACAGTTCGTCTGTCTTGTGTTCTACTTATACTTAAGGTTGATTACTCCTGTACTTCATGGTTGAAATTGAATACTTAAGAATGTAATCTTCGTTACTTTGTTACGTACGTTGAGTTAATTGCACTTACAGGTGTTAGTTTATGGAATTAGATAATTGACTTTCCGTACTCGCTAATGTAAAGTGTTATGTCTGTTTTATTTTTAGATCTCTTGGTATTATAATGCTTGTTGGTAATTGAATCTCTTCGTAATGTAGGTTTTCAGCGTTTTAATTAAAGCTTCTTATGATGACCGTTTTACTGCACTTTATAATGCTGATTAATTAGTTGAAAAACGTTTAGAGTTTATTGCAATTGTACACGCTTTTATGGATTGTAGGTATTAATGTAGAAACTGCGTCGATTTTATTATCCCGTGTATGATGCAAATTGAAATTATGTTGAAAGTTATTTCTTTAGTACTGTGCAAGGATTCTGAAAGCGATTTTAATAATGATATTGCGTTGTTAAGCTGAAAGTTGAAAGTTATTGCACTTCTCTGATGTTCTAAGTGTATAAAAGATGCGAGCTTTGTTTTCTTAGGTGGTTTTAAGTTACCGTATTTTTAGTTAATGCAGAATGTTCTTGTGATTTATTCAGTATTATAGAGGTCAATGGTTTAATTAAACGTTCTGTACTGCTTGTTCGAATTAGCTTTGAAATTGAATTGCGTTCTGTGTTTTTATTTTATCGGATTGAAACGTGGGTTTGAATCGCGGTAATTGATGTTTCTTATTTTGGTGTTAGTGAATGTGCGCCTGTTTATTTTTGGATTATTTTGAGTTCGTTCTATTTATTATGGTAAGGATCTCTTAATATTAATTCTCATTTACTTTTAAAAAGAAAATCTCTTTTTTAAATTCAATTCTTATTTGCTTTTTTAAAGAAAAAATATCTCTTTGTAAATAATCAAGTCTCATTAGCTTTTTAACATTCAAGTTTCATAAAATGTTATACAGTCTCGTTTTGAAAATAATTCACTTTGAACTATTTTCAAAAATATTCATAATATAAAATACATAAAACGATAGTAATCAATAGTTATAATACTAGCATATATCAATTATAATTTGGTTTAAAAAATTTTTTTATGGAAATGAACTTACATTAGTTTCATCTGTTTCTTTGGTGGGTTCGATCGATTCTGTATCTTGTCCACCTTGGTTTGTTTTGTTGGCCTTAGACGATTCTTGTTCCTTGTCCAACTTGGTTTGTTGCTGGATTTAGACGATGCTTGTTCTTCCTCCAACTTGGTTTGGGTTCTGCCAAAATTTCGAATAAAAATTCTTGGTCACCAATCTTCCGATTTTTGGATTTTCAGTGCCCTTTTGACATCCGTTACGACTGCGCCAGTTAAAGTTCGGGCCTTTGGAGCTGGTTTTTTAAAAACACTTTGAAACTTTAACAATATTTTTATTAAGTTAAAATTTAGATAACTTGTACATAATACTAAAATTAATTATTGTACAGGTGAGTAGCTCAAACAACGAAGTATGGAGTTTGGAGACTGACTGCCGGGCATTGAGCTCCCGGGCCTTTTATAATAACCTGCCCCTCACACGGCTGTGAGAACTTGCAGATCTCATGTCTGCATTTCTCTTTAATTGTACACTTTAATACAATGTAACAACTTAATTCTAAGTAATTGCGGTCTGTTGACCGCCTGTGACCTGCCACCTGCAGTATCACTGCCCTCACGGATGCAAAGTTGCATGTCCGTTCACATGAACTGTCGATAACCTCTCTGGGTTATCCTTGTGTTACAATGTTGCATTGAACTTATACTTTTACTTAATAATTTCTAATAATTCATATTAGATTCAATACATCAATATATATATGTAATTGGGGGATACATAACTAGCGTAACTGAGTAAAAAAAATACGTTACACCAGTTCTAAGATGGATAAACTATGACGAAAAAAAATAACTGTACTTAAACATGATGGTTATTAAAAGAAACTACAGGTATTGGTTGTGCAATATTCTCGAATAATATTAATTGTGTGAAAGGATTTACTGCAAAACTATTAATTCGGCAAATGTCAAAGTGTTGGGGGATCTTAGCAGCCCCAGGATGCTTAACCCCCTGCACATATCACTGAATCTCGGTGAAATAGGTCATATAATTAGAAAACAATAGAAGGGGAACTGAGCTGTATATAGGCTGTGTGGGAATCTCAGGGAACTGTGTAGGCTAGCTCAGAATATGAATAAGTGGAGGTACGTGTCCAACCAGTTTTGAGACGAAAAATCTAATGACGAAAAAATAAGCGCAGATAATCTGATGATTATTATAAACAACTACAGGTATTGGTTGTGAAATATCTGCAACTAATATTGACTGTGCAAAAAGATATCTTGAAAAAAAATAGTAAATCGGCAACAGTTCAAGTGCTGGGGGAACTTGGCAGCCACGGGCTGTTTACCCTCCTTCACAACCTTACATGTGATTTTCCAATGCTCCACCCGAAGGTACTACATTGGCCAGGAAGCGAATTTTTTACCTGGAAAATTTGAAATTTTTCTGAACCCTTGCTGTGCCAAGCAATGTAGGAATCTTTAACGTGCGCGACAACACTCTCACACGGTACCTCCATTTTACCTCTCATTCGAATGAGGGTGTATTATTGTGAAAAATGCTCATCTAACATTTTTAAGCGGACCGTGTCGGAATTCGAACCCGGGACCTTGGGCGTAGTAGTCACACACATACCACTACGCCACGAAGCCGCCTACCCTTCTTCACAACCACTGAATGTCGGAGAAATAGGGTATATAATTGTAGAACAATAGAAGGGAACCGAACTGCACCTAACAAGAAAGAACAGCGCCTATGCTCAAAGACAATAAACATAAAAACAAGAAGAAATACGGGCAGTAGGAAAAGCAGAAAGAAAAACCGTAGCAGACTTTTGATGTTGTGCTTCAGATGTATAAGGATGATAGCATGGACAGACAGAGTTAATAACAAATAGGTTATAGAAATAGTAGGGGAATAAAGATATCTGTGGAAAAAAAATAGGAGAAATAGACGGGCAGAATACGTTCGAAGGCATTTTTGGGGAATAATATGGGATATATTACAAGCAGAGATAGGAAAAAAAAAGGTAGAGGTAAACCTAGATCAGATAGTGATAGATGCAGATTGTGCAAATTTCAGGGAAATGTGTAGGTTAGTTCAGAATAGGAAACAATGAGGGTACGCGTCTAACCTGTTTCAGGACTGAAGACCTGATGATGATGATGAAGCAGATGAGTACAATTGAAACAAGCACCTGCATAATTCAGCACAAAATGAGCACAATTCAATGGACAAATAACAATTGAAAACTAAAAAAAGAGATGGTTAACCGTCAACTTGGCCTCCCAGATTTAATTTAATTTTTTTGCATTAAGCAAAGACCACAACTTTGAGCTCATAACGACACAATTCAATGGACTAAGAAAAATTAAAAACTCAAAAAAGCGAAGGGTTAGCTGTCAAATCCCCCGATGTTTCCATTTCTTTCGCTATAAGTAAATGAGTACAACTGAAACAAATACCAGCACAATTGAGTGCAATACAATGGACTAAGAAAAAAAAATTGAAAAACTGGTGGAGCGAGGGGAGAGGCAACTTGACTACACCGATTATTAAATAGATAATCTGCTTCCTTATATTACTAGTATTGATAAAGAATATCGATGGCGATTTTAATGTAAAGCACTTTTACGTCTCGTGTATGTGTTGCCAAATGGAACAAATAAACAGGCTACTTGTGAGAAATCCTGTTTATCCATAAACATGCTTCAGTATTTTCACAATGCCAAAGTACCCGCCAAGATCTCGGCACTGCATATGCAGCCGTAATCGTGACTGTTCGTTCTAATCTATAAACCTACATCTCTTTGGGTGCTGTAAGATCTTATCCATTATTAATGCGCTTGATTATACCAAACTGTTGTAACAGTTGTGTACTCATCTAAATAGTTGAGTAAATATTAATAATTGAAATTATAAATTCATTATAGAGTGCCACGTAAAAATTGCAGCCAAACTAATAAAAGGAGTAATAATATAAACTTACGTTATAAATTGGTTGGTATGTGTAAAACTAGTTTCGGTAGCAAGTTCATTGAAAAATTATAAGGTTCGACATACACCAACGACAATGAAATCCTTAAAGATGACAGAGTGTAATAAAAATACAAAGATCTTTGCTGTAAAACTTGAAAATCAATATTGGTTAGGGTTATAGGATGGAAATATTGTGAAAATTATTTTCGTACCTATTCGAGCATACGACGTAGATTCAACTTTAGATGTATCGGGTTCAATAACACTTTAGCTTGTGGTTTTCAGGATAATTCCATTGAAAATTATACTAAAAGAGAATTTTTCCATTCAACAAATATTTGAAAGAACTTTTATTGTTGAAACGGTTAATGCAATAAAAGGATATATGATCACATCCGGAGTATTCGTTTAAACATAGTTGGTACTTTTCCATTCTGCGACGAATTTGTCATGACCATGAATAATTGACTAATTTATAAGGAATTCATTGTATGCAATCAAATAAAAGATTACACGGCGTAGTTAATAACCCTACTTAGTTATAAAACGGTATTGTTAAGGTAGATTAGAACTGGAATTATTTTAGGTGCGTGAATTAGGTGCAACTTGTTTGAAGTTTCTAAAAATTAAGCGCCAATTAAGCACAATTTCGAGCCGTTAAAACAAAATTTTGCGTCTTCCAGTGTAATAAATTGTTTGAAAAAACTATTTCTCACAGCTACCAAGTGGGAAGTTGGCGGCCACTTTTTGAATTTTCTAAGAATTTTGTATAATAACTAAGCGCCAATTACGCCCCATTTTATATCGTTGAAATAAAATTTTGCGCCTTCGCATGTAGCAAGTTATTTAAACAAACCATTACTCCGAAATATTTAAAGTAGACCATTATTAAGAATCCCAGTGCCACATTTTCTCCAGAATCCCACATTTCTTGACACATCTGGACCAAATTTACATGTAAAAACCCGCTATAAAGTCTTATTTTTTAGAAATCTCACCCTTGCTCTCTCCTTGTGGACCTCCTTGTGATTTTTTTTACCCCAACCATTTTGATTACGTCACACCCGCATTCTTTCCATCCGCGAGATAAATCTTTCTCCACATTTCCGCCCAGGAGATAAAACTATATTGTTTGGTATCAATTAACAATAGAATTTTCTCAGCTACGCGAATCTTTCGGAATTTTTTAGATAGCGCCATCCCCCAGGGAGCTACCCTCATTTTAAGTTTTTTTTTACGGCTAACATTCTGAACCAAATAGTTTTCTTCTACTAGCCATTGCATCTTTCGAGATAAACCTATCTTGTTTGGTATCAATTAATATTAGAATTTTCTCAGCTACCCGAATCTCTAGGAATTTTTTAGATAGCGCCATCCTCCAGAGAGCTACCCCAATTTTAAGAAAATTTACCGGTAGCGATTTTTGACCGTCTGCATAAACTTTTTTATACATGCAATACATCAAATTAGTTTAGAATTTTATGCAGAATCCGAATCTGCAAACAGATTTAAAATAGGACCACCCCTTACTGTTTTACACATATGCCCTCTGCGAGATAAATCTTTCTCCACATTTCAACCCACGAGATAAATGTACCTTGTTTGGTATCAATTAATATTAGAATCTTCTCAGCTACCCGAATCTCTAGGAATTTTTTAGATAGCGCCATCCCCCAGAGAGCTACCCCAATTTTAAGATTGTTTGCTGGTAGCGATTTCTGACCATCCTTATAAATTTTTTTAGTCATGCAATACGTCAAATTAGTCTAGAATTTTATGCAGAATCCGAATCTGCAAACAGATTTAAAATAGGACCACCCCTTACCATTTTACACAAACACTCTGAATTATAACTTTCCTGCAGCTCATACCTAAAAGAAAATCTAAAACCATTCTTAAAACTTTTTATTACAGACAATTTTTACTAATACAGTTTAAATTTTGTAAACCACATTTCTAAATACATATTCACAATTTTTATTCTTAACCTAGAACTTCTCAAATCGGCTTATATTTATTAATATTTATTTCTAAATAGAGCACTTTTTCCAAAGACCAACCGGACCCACATGTTTCAAATTTCTCTGATTTTGTTCGCATGGTTTCGCTTAAGACCTCGTACATATTTTCCAGATTACTAGAAGACGTTATAACCATATTTTTTGTGTTAAAGGATTTCACATCGGTAGTCTCTTCCTCCATTTTGGTGTAAACGCCGTAGAGTTCGCAATAGACTTTTATTGCTGTATGTTGTATTCTTTTTCATTAATTAATCGAATAAATCGCTCTTTCTGCTTCCAAAGAAACTCGGACACTCCATCGTCGACACTGGCGTTCTTTATGCAATAACTATCCATACGGTTGTTAAACGCTGTGCTAACCAATTCTACACCATCGTCGCTAGTAGCGGTAACTGATGCATTTTTATGTCTGTTGCTTCTCAAGTGTGCGGCATAGGTAGTCTTTTCCATTTCGAAATCGCATACTTTACACATAATTCGTGGTTGTTTCGTGCAAGACCCTTTAACAGCTGGCGGAGCTGAACGTTTACGGCTTAATGACATACCGTGCTGTTTTTCCTTGTGTCGCTGTAAGTTGTCCATTCTCGTAGAAGCGATACCGCAAGACATACAGTTTAAGTACTTTGCTGCCGACGGATGTATAAGCTTAACCCTGGACGATGCTACACCACGACATTTGTTCTGGTGCCGTTTGAGAGCATCCCTCCTGGTATAGTAGACGTGACAGGGCTCGCATTTAAAAACGTTTTCAGGTACCAGTTTAGTACAAAACAAAACCCGCACTATAGGACTTTGGTTAAACTTGTAAACGAACTAACTTATAACTAAAGAGTTTACTCTAGCGTACCTGCTTTATGTACCCTATAGAATGCAAACTGAAGGTTTCCGAAGACACCCGAACGAAGTTGAGGATTCAGCGAGGAACTAAATGACGTCATCTTGTGCCAATCCTTGCTGCTTGTCCAGTACATTTAGCACCAATGCATGCGCCCGGTTGTGCTTCGTCCATGCTGCGAATGCAGTTAGTAAAAACATTGGAAACGCCCATAACAGCACCCAAAAATGCAGTCGATTCAACTGTTCAAGGATTGGTGACTAACATGGGGTTGCTCCTCGGAGCTCCAGCACTACACTTTTTTAAATATTATCTCTTGCCTCCGTGTTACATACCACCATTATCAAGCACCATCAGTTTCAAATTTAGCATGCCAAAAATAGGGATGTTGTAACAGTTCAAAGTTTGTGTTACAAGGGCAGAAAATGAGCATCGACAGCCTACGACTATTAGCTACCTGAGCGAGGGAAGCGAGCGAGGACAGCTGATGACTAAGGTCTGCTAATCTCGTTTCTGCATGTGTTACATCCAACTGTTTTTCGAAACTTTAATGTAAACCGACAGCGACGTTAAATAAAAAATTATGTGAAACCTCAGAATGCGCAATAAATAAAACTCAACTATAGTTAAAGGTGCCTAGGTTGTGAAAAATTTCCAAATCGCGTTGTTATGAGTTTAGTGGCCCAAAGGACGATAAAACTTACTTTCGGTCATATTTTTAGAGTTAATATGATTGATTTTCATATATGCTAGGCGAAAAATTTTTTAGCATAACTAGGGATCTGCTTTGATGATATTACAATTTAATGTGTGCAGTGTAGTAACATTTTCTGCTTCTGCTTCTTTGGTATTTTTCGTTGTAATTTCATTCTTTATCTTAGTAATAAAACACTTTGCTTTGTGTTAACCCAAACAACACGTTTTTAAATAAATGATGGCGTCATCACATATTCATTGAGGATAGGGTATATAGCTTTAAAACATTTAGGTATTGAATTTAGACCCATGCCAAAGCTGCTAATTAATGAATCTAGTTTCTAAACGTGCACAGATACGAAGTTTCTTTGTGGTTGCAAACAACTGATAAATCTTTATTGTGTACTTTTTTATTTAATAATAGTAATTTCAGTATTTTACAGTTTACAGGAATAAGTACAGGCCTGAAACAAATGCTACTGAAGTTGTTAAAACTTATTTATTAAATAAATCGTAACATGTATTATTTAGATTTTAGTAATCACTGTATTTCCGGCATTTTTCGGGTGATAAGTATGCGACTGGTGGCGCTACACGGTACTGTTAACGTAACCAAACAAACAAAACATTAGATAAAAATTTGTCAGGAGACTCGTGCCATTTGAGCCCTCCTAAAAAATTGTACAGTTATATCTTCGCCATTTTTTGGGTGCCAGGAATACGATCTTTGGTGTTATGCAGTGCTATGTTAGTACTAGTGGGTGCAAGAGAAAATATTAAAAAAATGTGGACGGGGGGAGTGCTGACGTATTCTAGGGCTCTACACTTTAAAGTGTTTACCTACGCCAATTTTTGGGTGCTAGCTGTGAGACTGGTGGTGCTATGCGGTGGTATGTTAGTACTATCAGGTGCAAGAGAAAAAATTGAAAATGTGCAGTAGGGGGCTGGCAACACCTTAGCCACCCCCAAACTTTGACCTGTAATAACTTTCATGATTTTTGGGTGCTAGTTCCCAGTCTTGTGGTGCTATGTGATGCAATGTTGGTGTAATCAGGTGCTATATAAAAAATGAAAAAAATTGATGTGGGGGGGAGGGGCACAAGGTTATCTTGCCAAAACCAATACCTGTAGTTGCTGATAATAATCTTCAGGTTTATGTACAGTTATTTTTTTTGTCATTAGCTTTTCGATCTTGGAATTGGTTAGACGCGTACCTCCATTGATTTTTATTCAGAGCTAGCCTGCACATTTCCATGAAATTCCCACAGCACACATCTTTCACTATCTGAGTGCAATAGTCTAAGCTAGGTCTACTTCTGCCTTTCTTTTTTCCTTCTCTGCTTCTAATATATTCCGCACTGTTCCCTCGTATGTGGCCTATCTCTCCTATTTTTTACCGTTTTCCACATACTTCTTACTTCCTCCACCATTTCTAGTACTTCTTTTTTCGTAACTTTGTCTGTTCATGATATCTTCATCATACGTCTGTAACACCACATTTTAAAGGCTTCTACCTTTTTCTTGTCCGTTTCTCCTAGTGGTCAGGCTTCACAGCCGTGCTGTGCTCCACACATATGTTTTAAGCAATCCTTTCCTTCTTTCTATGTTTGTTGTCTTTGAACACGGTAGTTGCATTTTCTTGTTAAATGTAGCACGACGTTGTGCTAATCTTTGTTTATATCTTATGCGCTCTTTGCATCTTGCGTTGTTTTGGCTTCCTAGGTACCAGAAATCCTTAACTTCTTGTAAGTTCACTTTACCTATTTGTATTCTAGTTTTAAATCTATTTTCCACTCCTTTGCATACTAGTACTTTAGTTTTATTTTTGTTAATTTTCATACAGTATTTCTAACTGTTTTCATTTCATTAATTATAATACAAGAAAATTTAAAAAATTCAAAAAAAATATTGTGGTCAACTACACTCAACTCTAAACAGAGACCATCGTTTTCTAATTCATCATCCTCAGGTCTTCGGTCCTGGAACTGGTTAGACACGTACACTGATTGTTTCTTATTTCAAGCTAACCTCCACATGTACCTGAAAATTCCAGTCTTTATCTTTCACTATCTGCCTCCTTTTCCTACCTCTGCTTGTAATATATCCCGCACTATTCCCCAAAAATGCCTTAGAACGTATCCTGCTCTTCTATTTCTCCTGTTTTGTTTTCTACAGATATATTTATTCCATTACTATTATTATAACCTCTTTGTTATTAACCTTTTCTGTCCATGCTATCATCCTCATACATCTGAAGCATAACATTCCAAAAGACGTCTCCTGTATTTCTGTCTGTTTCTCCTGCTGCCCCTATTTCATAGATGTGCTGTGCTTCACACATATGCTTTCCACAAATTTTTCCTTGTTTCTATGTTTGTTGTCTTCGACCACAGCCGCTGCTCTTACTTGTTAGATGCAGTTCGGTTGCCTTCTATTATTTAGAAATGTATACCCTATTTCCCTGATACTCCGTGGTGTGTGAAGAGGGGCGGCTCCGTGGCGTAGTTAGTATGCGTGTGACTACTATGCCCAAGGTCTCGGGTGCAATTCCCGACACGGTCCGCTTGAAAAATGTTAGGTGAACATTTTTCACAAAAATACACCCTCGTTCGGATGAGAGGTAAAATGGAGGTCCCGTGAGTGAGTGTTGTCGTGCACGTTAAAGATCTCTACCTTGCTTGGAACAACAAGGGTTCGGCAAAATTCCAAATTTTCCAGGTAAAAAAACTCGCTTCCTGGCCAATGTAGTACCTTCGGGTGGAGCATTGGAAAATCACATGGAAGGTATGTGAACAGGGGCGGCTCCGTTGCGTAGTTGGTATGCGTGTGACTACTATACCCAAGGTCTCGGGTTCCAATCCCGACACGGTCTGCTTGAAAAATGTTAGACGAGCATTTTTCACAAAAATACGAACTCGTTCGGATGAGAGGTAAAACGGAGGTCCCGTGTGTGTGTTGTTGCGCACGTTAAAGATCCCTACCTTGCTTGCATCAGCAAGGTTAAGGCATAATTCAAAATTTCCAGGTAACAAAAATCGCTTCCTGGCCATTGTAGTACCTTCGGGGCTACCAAAATCCCCCAACACCTAAACATTTGCCGAATTAATAGTTTTCCAATATATTCTTTCGCTCAATCAACATTAGTTGAAAATATGAATTAAGTGCAATTATCTTTCCGTTATAAGGTTTTTCGTCTTGAAACTGGTGGACGCGTATTTTCACTTACTGAGCTAGCCTACACTGTTCCCTGAAATTCCCACAACCTCGATACACCTCAGTTCCCCTTCTGTTGCTTCCTACATATTTACCCTATTTCACCGAGATTCTATGGTATGTGAAGGGGGTTAAGCAGCCTCTGGCTACCAAGGATCCTACAACACTCAGACATTGCCGAATTAATAGTTCTCCAGCAAATCTTTTCGCACAATTAAGATTAGTTGAGAATATTGCAAAACCAATACCTGTAGTTCCTTATATTAACCATCAGGTTTAAGTACAGTTATTTTTTGTCATTAGGTTTTCCACCTTGGAACTGGTTGGACGCATACCTCCATTGATTTCTATTCTGAGCTAGCCTGCACACTTCTCTAAAATTTCCACAGCCTACATCGTTCACTATCTGTGTGAAATAGTCTAACCTAGATCTACTTCTACCTACGTTCCTGCTCTAATTATATTACCGTTGTTTGCTCTTTGTATAAGCTATATACTATCCGTCTATCCCTAAAGCTCATTCCAATGTTTTTTAGTATTTCGAACATTTTTATACATTTTATATTATCGAATGTTTTTTCCAGATCTACAAACCCTATATTCACGATTTCCCCTTTTTCTATTGTTTTCTCCATTATCACACTCAGAGCTAAAATAGCCTCCCGTGTTCCCTTATTTTGCCTAAACCCAAATTGATCTTCCCCTAGTATTTATTCAGCTTTTTTTTCCATTCATCTTTGTACAATTCTAGTTAACATTTTTGACACGTGTGCTGTCAAAATTATTGTTCGAAAATTTTCACATCTATCCGCGCCTCTTTTTTTTGGTATAGCGACTATGATGTTACGTTTGAAATCTTTGGATATTTCGCTTGTCTCATACATATAGCTTACAAGTTGGAAGAGACGCTCTGTTACTGCTTGTCCAGCGGATTTTAGAGTTTCTGCATGCAATTTATCTGTAGCCGGCGCCTTACTATTTTTCAGACCCTTTTACCCTAATTCAAATTCATCTCTAAGTATATGATATCCCACGTCATCCTTTTCAATGTCTGATTCCTGTTCCAATGCTGTTAGTTCTTTTTCTGCATAAAAAATGCTTTATATATTCTTGCCCTCTACCCACTTTCTATACATTTTCTATAACGACGTATCCTCCCGTGTCCCTTATATTTCTGAAATATGGTTTTATATCCGTAAAATTGATTCTAATTAGTTTGTATGCTTCGTCTGTTTTTCCTATTTTCATCTTAGTTTGTACCTCTTTGCACTTTTCATCAATCTTTCCTGCATATGCGAAGAATTTTCCATTTTATGGCTTTGTATCTGTTTTTCTATTTCGTGTGATCTATTTTTGTATTTTCGTCTTTCTTCTATTAAATTCAGGCTATCCTTTGTTATCCATGGTTTCTTATTTTCCTTTTGTGTATATTCCAGAATATCTCGGACCGCCATGTCTAAGCTGGATTTAACGTTCTTCCATTCTGTTTCTACTTGTTTAGTATAAGAAATTTTCCCGATATCTTTCAGCAATTCATTTGACTTTTTTTCAAGTCTTTCGTGGATATCTTTATCTTTAAGTTTCTCAAATTGCCTTTTTCCGTTAATTTTTTTTTAATTTTTAAATTTAGGAGCAGCCTTCATAATTACCATGTTGTGGTCAGTGTCTATATCTGCTTCTGGGTCTTTTATTTGATTCCTAAACCGTTGTCTAACAAGAATGTAATCTATTTGATATCTTCCTATATCTCTGGCATCTTCCACGTGTATCGTCTTCTAGCATGATGTTGAAAGTTTGTGATGGTAAAATTATTTTTGTCGCAAAATTCTACCAGCCTATTTCTCCTGTCGTTTTGTATACCTAAATCAAATAAATATACTACCGCTCCTTCTCTACTCTCATCTACCACTGCATTTAAAATCCCGTAATTATTAAATTTTCATGTCTTAATATATCTTAGTATGTCTTCGATATCTTTGTAGATCGCTTCTACCTCTTTCTACTTATGCAGCTTTATTTTTCAAGTAAAAACATGCTATTGGGTATTTAATTTGGTATAACTAAACAAGCCTCAAGTCTGTATGGCTCTTTTATCATAACTTCTTTTGTTTCGTACACAGAGTATATTCAAATTTTGACAATATACATATAGTCACACACAAATACTAAATAATGAAAAATTAGAATCTAGAAAAATCTAATTCAACAAAAACTAAACGACATAGAATATTGTAACGAATACTCTATTTGCACAAACAACAGTTCTTTGTTTTCAAACTTTTTTCAACAACACGTAGTTACAATGGAATTTGCTAAATGCTCCTCCAACAATTTATTTTCTGCTGATCGGTAACAGTACAGATATCGAATTTTTAACACTACGATGCTATCTTTTAAATTACCATCGAAGCACTGTAACTAACTACCCGAGTACTAATTATTGATTTATATATTCACCACAGTAAGTTTCAATGGATGGTGCATTAGAAAATCACATGTAGGGCAAACTTCACGCACGTTGGGAATAATTTCTAAATAACTCCTTGGCAAAGATGGCGGAAAATTATGTTCTAGCAGCGTAAAATGGTACAATTTTTTTAAATTACGGAAAAATACGATTTTGTGAACTTGACACGAGAAATAATGTTTTAAATATTCCTTTCCAAAAGGACACAAAATTTTGTTCTTGCAGCGCAAATGGCGCCTAATTGGCGCTTAACTATGGAATAATACTTTTTTAAAAATTCAGAAATTTGGCGAAATGAATTTGTCAGGAAAAATATTTATTTTTAAATAACTTGTTTGCCAAGAGGGCTCAAAATTTAGTTTTAGCTGCGCAAAATGACACCTTCAGGTTCATTGACGCCTAATTATAACACAAATATTTTTCAAAAATTCAAAAAGGTTGTTGTGGCCAACTTCGCGCGCTTAATTATTCTTTAGATTAGACAACAATTGATCTATATGTGGTCATTGTCTTGTTAATTTTCAAATAAAATGAGCTAAACATACTTGCTAATGCTAAACGATAATTTTTAAAAATAAATAAAAATATTTTAACCTTAACCGTGTAAATATTTCGTGTTTACCGGAAAAAGCAAACTGTTATTGCAGTCCGAAACATAAAAGATTCCCAGAAATTCACCTTTGAAAGGTCTATCGCCATTTTAATCGTAGAGGCATAGATTATTTTTAAAATAAATTTAACATTTGGAAAAGGGAGTAACTGGGTAACTAACAAATATTCCATTATTTTTACTACTTAAAAATATTGATTTCATCGAATATTATTCTTACTAATCAATAACAACAACAACAATGGGTTTTACCAAAATATCCATTTCATTATCAAGACTGAAACATTCTTCCAATATTTAAACCGATAACTTTATTAAACAACTTTATCGAGGAAAATACGTTGTCATTCCAAAAATTTTATTTCTAAGTTAACTTTCATTTTAGGAATCATTGTATTGTAGGTACATTATTCAAATACTTCCTATTCAATAGTTCTAAGGTAGTTTAGCTTGCCTTCTCTGCAAGCAAAACAGGAATTAAAAAACATGCATATTGTTTGACCTTCGTGATTTAACTATTCTTTATTGACTGAATATAAGCTCGTTTATTCGCAAATACAGAGAAATCCTAAAATACGGATGGTATGACAATGTAAACACTAATTATGATATTGCCCCAACTTCTGAAAACAATGACATACTACGTAATTATTTTGCTAGCTCAATTTAAAATGAAACCACTAGAATCAAACATCAAAATTTACAATGACACGAAATATTCCACAACAATCTTTCAAATAACGTAATTGCATCTACACCAGGCTTTTATTTTAAGAAGCAATATCGTACATATAGGAAGAACAATTTTCTTTTAGCACATACTTTAAAGATACTGTCCAAAACCGCCATAACAGTTTTGCCTTACGAACAAAATCTTAAATCTAACATAAAAAGAATTTGGATAATCACTCGCTTACACTAAAGTAGAGTCCAAAATCTTTTTTTTCTAAATAGGATTTCATTCACAAATCATTCTCTATTTAAATCGTATTATGTACAAAATTTTATAAAATAAGTCGCATAATTTTAACAACCCCTCCTTAAATTTAAACGTATCTGACCAGTTAGGTTTAATATTTTTTTATACACTGACAAAGCTACCTAGGTCAGCCATTCTCAAATCAAATTATCCGCTTGTACAACTCTCACACAAAATCTGAACTAACTAATAGAAATGTCCTTTTTAAAATTTTGAAACGACGTGATTTTTAATTTACCGTGTAAATTATACTGATCGTGTTTTCAATATCGTTGAAATTTTTTCATTAAATACCATTATACATCAAAATCGCTTTTCAAATCCATATACCAAGATAGTCCAAATCGTTTAAAATTTATCATCAGTATACTATTAAATACCATTCCAGTTTCATATATGCTATCATTCAACTTAAAACTTTATCTTGCAGTAGATCAGTATTGTCCATTTATTTTCCATTTTTAAAACCATTTTAACGCACTTCACAATCTTACTCCTGTACATTTAATTACTTTTCAGTCACTATAAAATTTCGCTATTAAAACCTTACTACGTGGTATATTAATTCAACGACATCCTGACTTTTCAATAGCAACTTATCAACTGCTTATTAACTCCTGCTAGATTCCTCTTTAATTAGTTATATGGTCGAGCCTTTGTGTTACATCACGCGTCCAGAAGCTTCGAGGTAACTCTGGCTGCTATTCCTACGTTTTCATTGATTGAATATAGAGGCCCGTCCTTACGTACGTAAGTATCTAGAATCGTCCTGAATGATACAACATTCACAGTTTAACATTAAGAGTAAAACGCAAGTGAATATTATACACGCAACTTCTCGCTATTTGAATGCACTTTCGTACTATAACATCAAATTCTTTATAGTGTATTCAAACTCAATCAAACGAAATCCTTCACAATAATTGTGCATTTATGCATTCGAGTACTTTGGTAGCATAATTTATGGATAAAGAACTCTTTCAAAGACGTTTTTCAACTAGCAGAATATCTTATTCTTATTTAAAAACACAATTAAGTTACGTAATATGGACGAAACTCCCTCAATCGCGTTTTTATGCATTTATACTTAATATACTGAATGTTTTTAAGTACGTTACTATAAAAATTAACATATACATAATTCGACCTTTTTCTAAAATTTTTCTTATTTTGCTCAAGTTTACAGTGGTGTATGTTTCCAAAATGGTGCTATTTGAGCTTTTGATGACCCCTAATTACATTAATATATATATATATATATATATATATATATATATATTGCTGTGAAACCTACAAAAAGCCTCACCAGGGTAAAAATTGGGCACCAAGATTTGCTGTGATTCTCGCCCTTTTGAATCTCTTCTGATAATCGCCTCTTTACTCTTTCTGCCTCGGCTGTTCACCTAGTTAAAAACTTTCATCCTCATTCATAAAAAACAAACACATTCCTACCATAAACATCAACGTTAACTCTATTTACATCAATATTCATAATACATTAAAATTTCAAAATTAAATTTCAGCATAAATTTCAGTATCATAAAATTTCAAGTTTAAATTTGTCATCATTTTTAAATTTCATCCAGAATTAAAGTCCTGGTAGAATGCATACTAATTAAGTTACAATATGTGCAGACCTAAGTCTGAATAAAAGGGAGCATCTCCCACCCCTTTACGTTAATTAAACAGGTTAGTCTAATTGAGCTCAAAGACAGACCCAAATTTTCATCATAATCAAAACATAAACTGCTAAATACTCCTTTCTACTTAAACAAGAAAATTTTACCTTAAAATTCAAAATTTGTTGTTTATACAAATTCACTACTGTCCATCTTTATCAAACAAATTATAAAGATATTCAACACACACCAAAACATCTAAGATTGAACAACAAAGCATAAGTTACCTGAGGTTAATGCACTCGTGGCTCCAATGTACATCGTCCTTTGTTAATCACACCATTCCAACTGGGTTATGTTTACGTCCTCGGATTACCGGTCGCCTTTAAAAATTTTCTACACCACCATTCATCTAAAATTGTTTCAGGGCTTTTCAGGAACTCATCTATGTATATTTGAATCTTGTTTTGTGGATCCAACCACGTTTACTAATAATACTTGATTACTCACTCCCGAAAAATAGCAAAGCAATTCATAATTCGTGCACGCTATACAAAGCGGCATACTTCAATGTATTTATTTATCGCTACTACTTTAGATAATTGGTACAGTAATACCCGCAAATATAACTAGACTTTATTACCTTATCTATCTTCTGTAAGTGCACTCAAGCATAATAACTTGTATCGTAGCACGTATTCTGCTTGAAGTATGGTATCACATCAAAAAATAAAGAGCAAAACTGTTTAAAGTATTCAATAAAATCAAAATCTAAGAGCCAAACTGTTTAAAGTATTGAATAAAAATCGAAAATCTAAGACAGCGAAACTCCTATAAACACGGGTTTATATAATAGCCCGCTTGCAAGTCGATTTTGTCCCGCAACGGACACTTTTTAGAATTTCGCATTCTCTTTTCCCTTTTCGACAGTCCGGCACAGCGATTCTACTAAAATTTGCACACATGCCAGTTAAATCTAAGAAATTTTCACACGACTCGCAACGCGTCTGCGAACAACTAATTAATTTTCTATAGAAATTGTTGTTTTCACCTCTCATATCTGCAAATTATTTCAACCAATCGCAAACCCAGTGAAGCTTCACAAATCACGCCTTTATTATCAGTGTCTCTGTTTTACGCGTTTATCCATCCCTTTCTACCTTGGTCTGAATGGTACAAATCGATATTCTTTACTATTGGCTGTCTAAACTACACGTGGACTCGCGACGTGACTTTTAAATAAACGCTGTTTTGTATTTCGTGCTAAAGCATCCGACCGTTTCCAATATACGTAGAAGCTGCATGTTTATCTATTCAAATTTATCAGAACTTTGATATTTAAAAATACGCAGGTGTTCAATCGTAATACTTCTACGATTTGGATATTCTACGTATTTTAACCTTCTTGATAGATTTGTATGCTAGCAACGCGTCTCATATTTGGCATTATTGGGTTTTTAAAAGCTTTTATGCATATTATGTATTACTAATGGTTCAATTAACTCCAATTAAAATAATAATGAATGGCATTGACTTCTACCCTTTAATTTTTAGTGAATACTAATTAAATATTAATTATTATTTGTACACTTTGTTTAATACCCGTTACTTAAAAATTGAATTAATTAATATAAATTTCGCACGTAATTTCTATTTGTTTCTTTATACAAGGTGATTAAAATTATTTGATGTCGTTAATTAATTTTCTACCCTGGTCTAAATTTGAGTATATATATATATATATATATATATATATTTAATTTTCTAAAAATATTGTGGGTTTTAGGTCGGCTGGATTATTTAAAAAAACTCTTTTTTATGAACCTGAGCTTTCGGATTTACTTTAATCTTTTTCAAAGGTACTACAATTACAAAATTGATAAATATACATTAAGTCATATTTTATACTCACTAAGGCGAGGTTATAATAAATTGGCAATTAACATAAAAAGTTATTTTTGTTATAAATCTTCTAATATATAGATGTGATAAGGGTCATATAAAGATCATTGAGCACCATATGGCACAACACTCCAAAACCAGAGGAAAATAAACAAAAATGTCTAAATACTATAATACTCATACTCCGTAATTGAAAATCCTGTATATTTGTACTTTAAGTGCGAAAACCGTGATATGATAAGCTTTATTTATGTTGCATAATAGTGTCTCTAGATAATACATATTACATAAGGAAAAAATCCGTGAATATCCTCCTAACTTTAGTTCATTTTATAACAAGATTAAAAATTTCATTCCATTAAAAGTATTTAATGCAAAACAGGCAAGTTATGTATTTTAAATAGAAAGTGTATTTCATTTTTCTAAATTATTAGAAAATCTAATTTAATTCACAAGTAGCAAAACAACCAATCACAATTAGAAAAAGGAGCAGATGACAGATAATTATCTTCAAAATAACAAATAACATAAACGGACATTCTAATTAAGAGGCTATAATGTGAGATAAGGCGTTTAACAACCCATAAATCAAAAGATAGCGATAGATAAGAGCAATAACAGTTAACAGATAAGCATTTTTCATTCAATAACGAATCCAATTAAGAGCTCTAACATGAAATTAGACATTTAACGAAGTAATAAATCAAAGATAACAGCAATTTAGATAAGATAATGTTCTCATTACATATCAACGCAAGCTTATTTCCGGGAAAAGATACGTCAGATGCGTGTATCTTAAAGGCGAAAGAAATTTATACCATATAAACCGGTTCAAGAATCAGAACGGAGTCAATTGTCAACTAATTGAATTTAGTTCACGTCCATGCATTACTACACGTTTAAAAATATCTGTCAATAAAGAATAATGAATTTGAAAGTTATGAATGTACAACAATCGACGATGAGAGTTGATTTTAATTTGAGTACGAAGAACTAAAATTTAAAGTAAATACTGGAATTAGTTTAAAGAATAAATTGTGATAAAATCCTACAGGAAGAATAATATGCATGAATGTTTCAGAGGCATTTATTGGTAAATTATGTTTAAAAGAATGAAATTGAAATTTTCATAATTTCATAATCTGAACATTTAAAAATTTTTTTTCGATATCTTTAGTTATATGTTTCCTGACGGAGATAATCAATTTATCAAAAGCTTGAATGGTTCAAAGAGTATTTCATTAATCCGTCAAGTTTGTCTGCTTTCCCCAATATTAAAAAGACCTTATATTTTCCTTCTTGCAATTACTAGCTCGATTTGAAATGATCATTTGGGCTTTGTATAAGAGTCTAAGTTATAATTTCATCTTATATATTGACTGGATAAGGGGTCACGAGAGGTCATTGAAACCCAAATTCTACCAATAAAGTTCACTAAAATATAAAAGATTCCGTAAATTTATAGTTACGCCATGTATAATACAAGCGTACTTTTATTCATTAAAGTGTCAAGCAAAAATGCAATTGCGCGTGTATAAATAATCGCTCTATATGACATAAGCGTATTGTAAATACGTAGCAAATAATGTAAGCAGTATAAGTAGAAACAATTAATCGTTAAAAAATAATGTAAGAACGTATTAAATGCGAATCTTATGCTTTATAAAAATCATTCAATTTCAAGCGTAAATATATAACCGTTACTTATCATAAAAAAAATACATTTCTTGTTGCATATAAAACATTCGTTCTATTTAGCGTAAGAACAATCAATCTTGTTAAAGACGAAATGCTTTAATCTTAATTATGTATATTAAAAACACGTTTTACCATGAAAGCAAATATTTTCTATAGAATAGAACCTCGTTTGCATTATAACGCTTTAAATTAATCATATAAATTGGTTTTTGGATTACATAAATTCATTTTAAATAAAGAATTTTCTACATTATTAAGAATATAGAAAATCCGTACTTAGAACTAAATAATAATGATACTTCAAATGACAATTAGGAATGAGAAGGAATATTATAAATTATATTTGAAGTAGTAATTCAGGCTTAAAGTTTCTCATGACATAAAAACACTACAACGTATAGGAAAGCGTTTATATTTTTATTGTGGGAGGGTCGTAGAAATGGACCTGGTACTTTTTTGATGCAGTAAAATCACCAAAATTGTATAAGCATGCAAGATAAAATAGCTAAGAATTAAAAACTTAATAGATTCGTTGGTTGCATTCAACGAACAACGCTTGTGTAGGAAATTGGAAAAATGTTTAAAAATACATACTCTTGACTGCATAATATTGCTTTTGGTAATAATTTACTTTATTTGTTTTTGAAATTATAAATAATGAGTTATGACATGTAACATATTTGATAAAGATTTTATACTTTTTGAATACTTATCACCTTATTGTTAGTGAAGGATAATTTCTGTGTTTATAGACAAGGTTAGTTCAATATACTATAATGCAAATTTTATTTGTATATGTACTGTCTTGTAAAAAATACGACATTGAATACTCGACTCTCCTTAACGGGAAGTTGTTTTTAAATCTATATGCAAATATGCTTTTACGATGTGAAAAAAAGGCGTTAGATTTATATTTCTTAGGAAATTTGTTAATATACATTACAATTGCCAATACCCAACATTAATTAAATTAACTGGTTTCAGTTCTTTTGATCTTCATTTATAAGAATAAATATGTGGTCTTAAAATGAATATCAAGTTTTATGGAATTTCCATTATGATAAACATAAACAAATCATGTCATATTAATGCATGACTACTACAAATAAAATTGCATAATTATATGAAACCAGTACTAAAACTGTTGTGTCTAATTAATTTCATGTAATGTAATTAAAAAGATATTACCCCGTATTGCACCACTTGTGTTGTAACAGTTTATTTTGTCTAGTGTAAAAAGTAGTTATATTTCTGTAAGATATTAATTTGGTAAATTTCCTCTAATAGCGTTTGCATAATAGTTATGATTGCTTAAAACTTTTAATATGTTCAGGGTCGGACTTAATAGTGAGGAGAATAGGGACTGACCCTCCTGAGAGTGCTTGTTTTACGTCTAGCTCAAAACTAATATATAGTATATATAATAATATATGTTTGCGACCTTACTTAAGGTCGGTTTGACGCAGCTCTAACTTCTTTTCTATTCTGTGCTAATCTAGAAAGTTCTACATACCCTTCACCACCTAAATTTCTAAAAATTTGACTAATACAGCTTGGTCTAGGTCTTCCTATACTCTTCTATCTTTTTCTTATCTACTTGGCTCTACATAGATATTAGCAACCTGATGGTTGTTTAAGAACTCGAACATGTTTACATGATTCCCATTTATAAGGAAATGAACAATAACCTGGTTATCCGCTTCAAAAAAGGAAAAGTGTGAAATTATATGTTATGGTAAGGCCTAAGCAACGAATCGCTGCCAACATGACAGACCGCTAACTAATTGTGAGTTATGTCATGGAGACGTTAATTGAGTTATATGTTATGGTAAGGCTTAAACAAGGAATCGCTGCCAACATGCCAGACCGCTAATTGTGAGTATGTTCTGGTGACATTTAGTTAACTGATTTTTATTTTTTTTTGTTTTTTTTGTTTTATTTTCGAACTTACTTAAGGTCGGTTTGACGCAGCTCTAAATTCTTTTCTATTCTGAGCTAGTCTGAAAAAGTCTACATACCCTTCACAATCTAAATCTCTAATAATTTGACTAATATAGCTTTGTCTAGGCCTTCCTACTCTATTTTTATTTGGTAGTCTATAATCTAAGACCTAAGCTCAAAACTGTTGATCTGTAATTGGTAGCTTCAAAAACCAATTTGTATAAGGAGGTGAAATTACCAATCATTAATATTTAACATAACATATCGACGGCTTAACCCGCAAACAAGCCAACTCCATTGGAACCAGAGCCGTGCGAAGGAGGGGTCGAGAGGGGCTTGCGCCCCGGACGCGAAGCGCCGAACAAAGCCGTGAACCAAGCGTGAACTGCACTGGCACCGGTGTACAATGCTGCGGTCATGAACAAAAATCAAAAACACTACTAATTTGTATGCCGTTCACTGTTCATTACAGCTAATACGAGATGTCCAAAGCAGTCATACTCGCCACGTAATTAACTAATTACTTCATACGGTGCAACAGCCCGCGGAGTACAATTACTAATGAACAACCAAGTATAATTAGAATTGTGATTAATTAAGTCGTTCATAAATATTTTGCCGAAATTTGCGTGAATTTATTTAAATTTAATTAGTCTAAAGACCAAGATGCACATCTTTGTTAATTTTGTATCTAAAACGAATATATAACTGCATTTTACCCCGAAATAATATTTTATTGACATTCAATTGTTTTACTATTTCATGGAAATATACCTAGTTACATTCCAGCCAACTGTTCCTATTACGTTAGGAGCTTTGAATTTTTTCAAATTTGTAGGAATAAAACTCTCTAGCGAATGCCTTTTGTTTCATGGAAATCCATAAAGGAACGCTATGTAGTTTTATTTTTGCATTTTGTCCATTCCCTTAATACATTGAAAGCACAGTGCAGTACAGGGCGCAGGTACGCAACCTTGGTTCATCGAATATAGCCATTGAAGCATACATGTTCAGTTGCACCCCAAACGGCATCATCACTGGATTTCCGTGCATGTTGAAATGTTATTTTGTTAATTTTTCACACTGTTTTTTTATTGCATACTGTATAGGTTTAGTACAGTAATTAACAAGCACATACTGTTATACTCTCGGCGTTGTGTTTAGCGCCACTACTACAGTTGGCAACACTGATACGATCCACATTCACATTATTGCACAACAATGATATTATGACATAATTACGTGTCAAATTGTATCACGTACCAAATACGTTTACAACGATACAAGTTTATATTTACACAAAAGTAAAGCAAAAGTACTCACTTAAACGCTCCTTACAGTTCAATCTCAGGTCCCTTGTTGGGGTGGGTTGTGTCATGCCATCGTTGAAACCAAATTTATCGCCTTCGTTCGTAGGTAGGGCGAAGGAATAAAGGTAGAGGTACGATAAAAGGTAAGATAAGATACTGGAACCTACATCCTAAAAAGAGAAAAAACAAAAAACGACACAGGCAAACGTCACCGTTCGACGCTTGTGGCTAATAATCATCATGTCCTGTCGTGTCGCAAACCGCGCACTTACCACATCACTCCGCACCTGCGCATTCCTTTTGCGCCGACGCAACTGTTCGAAGTGACGGAAATGAACAAGTCTATTTTAAAATAGTGTCGGGAATTCACTCACAAATTTAAAAGTGTACATCTCCAAATTTGGAATGTAACAATACAGAAAACAGAATATTGGTCATGCGAAAGTTCTTTGAGTGAATAATTACAGGAGTAAAACATGATACTTTATTTACAATTTAGCTTTTGCAACGGTTTGCAACAAAATTAAAAATTCTGTTGTTATATTAGATTATTTCCAAAAAGTGATTTATTATTATTCTACATATTACCTATATAATCATAGAAAAATCATTCAAAATTATCAAATTATAACACTTTTACTTTAATTGAAAGACTAATTCGTGGTAATATTAACTTCAGTTTTAATGTAATTTTAATGTATTTGATCAAGAGTTCTTGTTGTTCATTAACAAAATAAACTAGATGTAGCTTCTAGTTTTTCTAAATAGTCAGTTTTGTTTTCATTTACTCTATTACAGTTACACAACGAGTAAACGATGACCAAAAGTAAGTCTGGAGCTGAAAATAAAAAGTTGAAAAAACAAACAAAATGATGACAACAAAGAAAAGTTTGTTTGTGCTTGGAAGAGTTGGGCCAGCACAGTGAGTACAGCAATGCCAAGATCAACTCTGTCAAGTAAATCAGGACATTCTGAGAAAAGAGAAAGTTCAGCGTCGTTAGGAGCAGCTACACTAGTCAATGAGGACCAAGAATGCTCATCGCACAAAGTAAATCACCGTACTCAGATGCAAAAGGCAATGTCACACTCACACTGTATGGATAATGGTAGGACAGCTCAGACTACGAAAAATGAAACAAAGAAAGACCTACAATGTGTTCCACGCAATGCAAATCACAGCGTTAATACGCAAGTGGAAACATCCCAATGTGAGGATACTGTAAGTGTAATGCAGCCTGCGGCAGATGAAGTGGATACTACGAAACCTTCTAGTTAGAAACGGTCATTCAGCAACTCATTTGTACAAATAGGAGCTATTCAAACTTACGAATGTGATTATTCCTTCACGCGAGATTCAGCAGAACGAATACTTTCGAATAAATGGTTTCACAAACAAATGCCCAATGGTGAGAAAGTGAAAAGAGGTTGGTTGATTTTTGATTCAACTAAGAAAGTACTTTTCTGTTTCTCGTGCATACATCATAGCATACACCACAGCTCATCGATGTCGACTTTGCTAACTGGAAGAAGTTAAACCAAAAAATTCCCTGACCATGAAAATTCACCAGAACATCGTAAATCTTTCGTATTGTGGAAAGATTAAGAAAGAAGATTAAAAAAGCAAACGGGATTAATTGACCACGAACTTGAAAGTGAGATACGATCTGCAAAATTGAAATGAAGAAATGTAGTTAGAGCAGTCATTAATGTAATTCTCTACTATGCAGATATAAATTCCGCTTTACGGAGATCCTTTAACAGTATTTATGATAAGGACTGTGAAATATTTCTTAAGACGATTAAATTAATATCGGATAACGATCCAGAGATACGGGCACACATGGAAACTATTTCTCAGCTCGGGTGACATATATCGTACTTTTCGAACAATAATCAGAACGAAATCATTGTCCTCTTAGGAGAAGAAGAAGAAAATTATAAAAGAAATAAAGATAGCGAAATATTAATCCATATCATTTGATTGCACTCCTGATATTTCTCGTAAAGAGCAAATGTATGTAGGTATTAAAAATGGAGTTTGTAGTATAGAGGAGAGATTTATTGGCTTTATAGAAAATAAACATAAAACAGGTGAAGGACTGGCTAAAAATATTCTACCCAAATTAGATGCAGACGGGTTAAATAGTGTATTGTTTTTAATAATTGCACCGGACTAAATGCTCATCGGGTACTTTTGCATTGAAAATAAAAGATGGAATGGTTTTCTTATTTATTATGACAACAAAAAATTACCAATCATTAAATTGCTGGCTTACCTACTTAACTTTACTTATAACTTATTCAACCCTCGTTATTCTTGCCTGTTTCGCTGGATATCGTAAATTTAAGATGAGTCTGTCCGTCCTTCTTTGATAATCATGTGTAAGTTGCAATAATAATGGTTACTGCTCAAAATTCTTTTACGTTGTGTAGCTCTTCTCGAGAATAAAAATACAATAACTACATTTCGCCTGAAGTACAGAACCGACTGCCGCTTTCTTTCCTGAACCAACCCCACATTCTAACGAGCTCCCCACCTAACCCCAAGCGGGAAACTAGCACATCACCCGTTCACTTAAAATTCCAATAGTAGAAACCACTACAATATACAGAATTGCCTAGGTCAGTGTTAAGATAATGGTGCAGATATAGCAGGTAAGCATAAAGGAGTGCAAAGCAGGATACTGGAGATAAACACTACCGCTTATTTTGTGCCATGTTCGGCACACAGTCTCAATTTGGTAGGAGTTAATGCAGCTAAGGTATCCGTAAATTTGATTTCATTCTTTGGTACGGTGCAGAATCATTTTAGTACCGTTTGACTGAAAATGTATCATCACATGAACTTATTTATCTTCCGTCAAAATGTGTTAACTGTTCACTTATAGATACTAGAATTTCCATCTGTGGAGGCGCGGCAAGTAAACGAATTCAATAGTCACATGATTTTTACGATCTTACGTCAGTTTCACTAAAAACATTTCACAAATTGTATTCTACCTTATTAAAAACTATAAGTGTTTCTTAAAAGGAATCATCCGAGATACATTCGTGCAACCAACTTATTGTTTCACTCTCACCAACGGAACTACAATCGATACATGGGCCGAACCCGATTAACGTCTACTAAGCAGAACTAGTCGCAGCGTTTTTAAAACACGAAAATACTTCAAATTTAAGAACTTTTCAACGACGAATAGAGAGACTTGAATAACTTTTCATCAAAATTATAGAAATTTTATCATATCAATTAATAATGTCGTGTACAGATAAGCCAAGCGAAAATTTTAAGGGATCGAAGTGCGTGTTCATAAACAACCTTCTGAAAATACGTTCATACCTCATGTAATATTTCTGAAAAGAAATGTTACTGTTAATCGAATACCATATTTTCAATGCTGTATGAAAATAGAATAGATTACAGCATTTTTAAATTACAACCAAATATTTTAATAAACTTCTACAGAGTGATGAATCGTTTAGAAGACCGGTTGAAATTGTTAATAAATACTAAATGACCGTGTAAAGAGAATAAAAAAATGTTTGCGTGCAGGAACTGCACGTAACAAATGTACTATGGACAACCAATGCATGTTTTACAAGAGATGGCTATTTTATTACACACGATAGAAAAAAATCCTTACGTCGTTCACTGGTTAGATCATCAATAGCAATTTTTATATTAATATTTGGGCTGGGATTATTGACAATTATGTAGTGGGACCGTATTATTCCCTGCCCGGTTATATGGCCATGTGTATAGGATTTTTCCGGAACATACTCTACCAGAATTGCTTGAAAATGTTCCACTTAATATTCGAATGTGCACCAACACACTGGATTAACTTACCGAAAATATTTAATGCACAATTTCCAAATGAATGGATCGGAAAAGAGAGGTTGATTTCTTTGCCTGCACGTTCACCAGATATGACTCCAGCTGATTTTTGTATTTGGGGTCATATTAAATCACTCGTTTATGAGATACCTGTTAATGTGTTAATACAGAAGAAGAGTTAGTGACTCGAATTATTCTAGCGTTTGATGATATTCGTCGACGTCTGCAGCTATTTCGAAGAATTCGGCAGTCGATTGCACATCGTTACTTGTGTATCAAAAATGTTGGTCGTAACTTCATACAATTTTTATAAAGTTTGATTTCTGGTTTAACTTGACATCAAGAAATTTTCGGACACTCGTTTATTAATAAAAAATGTTTATTAAGTCCCCGCCATCATTTCCGAAAAGTATGAATAGTTTTCTGTGACATCCTCATCATTTTGTTTTCGACCCTCCGTTAGTCGCGGGCAATCTGACATATCAGACGGGGATATTTTTTGTTCCCCTTCACTAAGGGTTGGCAACCATGAGCTTTCTTTTCTAATAGCTGTCTGATGGATAGAATGGATGAAGTTAGTACCTTTCTAGCCTTGTTTGTGCGAGTTCGTAGTATTAAAGTGACAAATTCGTTCTGACAGATCGCCGCGACCGAGATCGTAAGTGTACCCTACTTCATATAAACGTTAACTTTTTAATTTTATTCATTTTATGACATCAACTATACCATTTGGCAATATTTACTTTTTGTATATATATATATATTACGGAATTGGTTGAAATAACTCCTACGATCTCTCAGATCGCCGCGACTAATATACCTTTTTTTCAGGCATAAGATGGAACGTCGCATGTATAATCTTGAAAATAAGAAACATGTTCAGGAAATACTTCGCATGCTTGAAGAAGTTGACTACAATAACAATCCAAGAGATTTATCATTTGAAAAAGTGACAGACACAGATGAAGATGTCCGTGATGAAGATATTCAGCACGAAAGGCAGTCTGATTCTGGCGAACCCACTGATGACAAATCTGATGATGACGACGAATTTTATGTTGCCCACCAAAAGAAGAACAAAAAAATCATAAATAGTTGGAAATGGAAAAAAAGCCTTACAATCAAATAAGCACGTTCCTGGGGTGAAAGGTGCTGCGAGAAATGTGAACAATGTTCTGGGAGCTTGGAACCTCATGATTGATGATCAAAAAATATTGAATACGATTCTCGAATATACGATCAATATATTATAAAAATTCAATTAAAATTTTTTCGACCAAGAGATGCGAAAGTGATAGATATAGCTGAATTGAGAGCCTTTATAGGTCTTCTGTACCTCGCCGGAGTTTATAGAGCAAGCAGCTTAAATTTAGAAAAGCTTTGGACGGCCGATTGGGGGGGGATGAGCTCTTCAGGTTTACCATGGGCTTGAAACGATTCCGCTTCATTATTTGTTGTGTTTGTTTTGACAACAGCCAAACTAAGCAAGAAAGAAGAGCATTCGACCGCCTTGCAGCAATTAGCGAGTGTTTTGAACACTACGTTGAAAACTACAGAAAACATTACTGTTCCGGAGAAAATCTCACGCTAGATGAAATGCTGGTTGCCTTTAGGGAAAAGTGCATTTTCCGCCAGTATAATCCAAGAAAACCTGCTCGTTATGGAATTAAAGTATTCAATCTAGCTGATGCTAGAATGGGCTACACACTCAATTTGGAAATGTATTTAGGAACTCAGCCTGAAGGCCCTTTTATTGTGAGTAACCAGTCAGATGATGTAGTGAAGCGCTTAGTTTGTCCTGTAAGTGGAGCAGGGAGAAATCTGACCATTGACAACTGGTTCACCAGCTACTGTCTCCTAAACGATTTGAAAGCTATGCAGTTGTCAATGGTCGGGACCCTAAGAAAAAATAAACCCCAAATTCCATTATCTCTTAAATCTTCAAAAAATGAACAATATTCGAGCAAGTTTGGGTTTCAGAAAGGAGGAACTCTTGTTTCATATGCTCCCAAAACCAACAAAAATGTCATTTTGTTATCCAGTTTGCACTTTGATGCCAAAATCGATGAAGAAACAGGAGAACAAAAAAAACCTGAAATAATAACCTTATCTAATACAACCAAAGGGGGCGTTGATACTGTGGACAAGATGTGCATTACATATGATGTCTCTAGAACTACTAAACGTTGGCCAATGGTCATCTTTTTCTCGATGTTGAATACAGCGGGAATAAACAGTCAAATCTTGTTCACTGGCAACAAAAATAAAGTGAGTAGCAGGAGGGCATTTCTAAGACAACTTGCAGTTTCACTTATACAAAAGCAGCTAGAGAAAAGAAGGACGGCCAATAAAGGACTTCCGTCGACAGTATCAATCGGTTTGAAGAGATTTCACTCAGAACGTACGAGCACATCCTAAATTGTAGCGCCTGCGGAGACTGATTAAAAACGGTTGCCATGTTTATCATGCAGGATTGGAAAGAAAATGCGTCTTACTAAATACAAATACCACGTCTGTAAAGTTCCACTTTGCCTCCAACATTCCACGATGAGGTGTCAGTCGGACTGCAATACGACCTGTGATGATGTATCTGAAGAAGAGGGACGAGTGTAGCTATATATTATTCGGTTTTTCTGCTGATTTATTGATTCATTATAGTTTCTAATTTTTTAATTTTGTATCTAATGCAATTTTTTCTTCATAATATGTATAAATATACTTATTGATTATGTTCAACCTCTTATGTTTTTTTCCCTACATTATGAAAGTTAGTAGGTGAGTATTATGTAAGTAGGTACCATCATCATGAAAGTTACCATTTATTTTGAACTAACTGTTACCTACTCTGTTTCATGTCTTGAGTTAATGTAGCTGTTTTATTGCTTGTTTCTATGTTGTTAATCAGAAGTACTTGCGTACTTTTTACTTCTAAAATACTTTACGTACTTGGTGTGAGTTGGTGAACCTCAAATTTTAACAAAAATATAAGTAGTCATGAAAGTGATCTGTCAGATCGCCGCGACCAATCTGACATATTAATGCCGCGACTAATGGAGGGTTAAGGTCGGTTTGACGCAGCTCTAATTTCTTTTCTGTGCTAATCTAAATAGTTTGTAACATGTTTAATTTCAGCAATAACTATTCGCATTGAATTACGAGGATAATGCGTTAAGCGTGCCTTATTCCTTATTAATCTTTTTATATTAAAATATCTGTGTGACATAAAGTTACTTCGTCAAGCATCTCTAGTTGTTTCTTTCGTATTCCCCACCTCTAACGTCGCTATGATTCGGGTCTTGCTTTGTCGAGTTAGTCGCCCGCTAGCAACCGCCTTATCAAGATGTATTCCCGGTTAGAAGCAGGCGACCTTTGAATAAATTACTAATGTAAGCAGGTCAGGTCGTGCTAGACGTGAAACTATTTTGATACCTTCTACTAACGCGCGTCATGTAGAATTAGTCATGTAGAATTCGTCATGTAGAATTCGTCATGTAGAATTCGTCATGTAGAATTCGTCATGTAGAATTCGTCATGTAGAATTCGTTCATGTAGAATTCGTCATGTAGAATTCGTCATGTAGAATTCATCATTTAGGATTCATCATTTAGGATTCGTCACTTAAGATTTGCCAATTTAGAATTTGTCTACTAAGAATTTGTTAACTAGGAATTCGTCAACTAAGAATTATGGATGTTGGTTTTGATTGCAGTCGTCCCAAATTAGAAATGGCTAGTAACCTTGCTTGAAGAATAAGAATTTCCATCTCGATTTGTCGTGGAGCAACAGAGGCAGTTTAGTTCGTTATTGGATATAAGATATTTCATGCATGTGTTTTGAATGTCATAAAAATTTGATAAACAGACTATCATATAAAGCACGTAAAGTTGCTATTATGTGTTCAATATGTAATCTGAGTAATTCTCAATTGTCGTTGAACTGGATTTATAAACCGTAGAACGAAATTTTGTCAAGTTAGGTTTATATAATTGCAAGCTTTGTTCCATCTGAACCTTAGATAATTTCAACGTATGTTTTCGACGTCATACTTTTTTTGTGTTGCACAGTTGACAGATGTTGTCATGAAAGCAGATGCTTCGTGCAGCTGTCATTGAATTTAAACTAAACATTCCTATTTTTGTGATAGCATTTATCTACATGTAAATTATAAAATCTAAATCTGAAAATTTAAAGACACGCTGTGTAAGAATCTAGAAATTGTAATCTACCTGAAAAGATCTGCGCAGGTTAGAACGTTAATTCAGTGTATTATGCTTACAAATTATTTTCACTCAAATGTTTAAAGCAGGTTCATGTTTGAAGTGTAGTTGGTTGTTTTAAAAAGTCAAAACCTTGACTTTGATATAGATGTTAAAGATGAAATTTTTTTTACTTGTTAAAAAGTTCCGAAATTTTAAAAGAGAGTTTTTTTAGTAAACAATTAGTTAAACTCTGAGGCTTTTATTTTGGCCAAGTGCGATCAAATCTGATACACAAAAGTAGAATTCTTGAGTAATAATTTTGTGCCAATATCATATTGGATATACATTTTTTTATTTTTTGATACCTTAATAGGACACAAATGGTGTTCTACATTTTTATTTATTTAATCTTTGCAATTTCTTACAGGAGCTACATTTTATTTCTTATAAGACATATTTTTGTTAAAGAAGTCAACGTCCTACCATTGGGTTACCATGCCCATAAAACAAAAAACAACGTGGGGCTTATGCTTTACTAGCGCCTCAACGTGTAGGGCTTCGAAATTTGTTTGCTCAAATTTTATTTTGGCTTCGAAATTTGTTTGCTCAAATTTGCTATTGTTCTCGAAATTTGTTTTGGCACAAATTTAGTTGTGACATTGACTTTCTTTTAGTCAGTTAATTACTTTAGCCAAATTTATTTTTAACTTTAATTTTATTTTGGCCTAATAAAGATTTAATTCGATATTGTTTTGGCAAAAATCTATTTTTACCAAATTCACTTTTTGACTTTGACCTTTCGTTACCCAAATTTTTTTTGACAATTTTCTTAAAGCTTGAATCATTTAGATTTATCAATTTAATTTCATTGGAATGTTATACTATTGCAGGTATGTCTGAAGAATTTCAAATTGTTTGTTTACTTAAAGAAGAACTGGAACATGAACTGAGGATTAGAGGAGTAGTGAGTGAGAGACCAGTTCTTGAGAAAAGAAAAATTTTGGAAGACTGTTAACTAAAGAAGCTGATAAGCCTGGTGTTTAATTAGCTTGAGTCAATAAAGAACGTTTGTCAGAATTTGATGATAATGCTACGGATTCTATTTTTAAGGGTACATCGGTTTGAGCTGTCGTCATATCATTTGAGAATTGCTCTTGTGCATAGGCACGTTTTTGGTTTTGATAGCAAAATTTTTATTTAGATCGGCATTGCAACGCAATTTAGTCTAGGCGGAACTTGTCGTCGTGGTTGGTCGCTCAGCAGTATGTTAGTCTAGACGAGACTCAGGAAGAGTTGGTCGCTCAGAATTACGTAAGTCTAGACGAGACTCGAGGTGAGTTAGGCGCTCTAGTAATTTATGCATAATTTTTTTGAGTTGATGTAATTTTTGGTTGTTAGTCTAGGTGAGACTCGTAGAGGATTTGTCATCCTAGCAAATTTAGGCGTTGTGAAGCATTGTAGTTGTTTCGACAGTTCGGTTGGTAGTTAGGGTGAGAGTGTACCTGAACACTGATATTTTTTTGTTAGCTATCGTCGTGATTAGTTTTTTTTATTGATGATTCTAAAGCCGGTAGATGGCACCTCTTCTTTCGCAGCCAGATTATTCGGCCCCTTTTTTGTCGAGTGCTGGTGATAAATTCTCCGCTAAGTTAGCTCCAAAATTTGTTTTGTGCAAAGTTAGTAAAAAACATTCCAATTTGGTATATGAATTAGAGAATGAAGATGGATCAAAGGCAGGGAAATGGCATGTTAAAGATTTGAAGCCCTTTGCTGCATCGTACCCATCAGATGAGGATATGATGATCCTGAAGATTAGTTTCAGTTCTGTCATTTCTTTGATTATAAGTAAATCAGTTATTTGCTTGTTTCGTTTTGTTCTGGTTTTTGATTCGGTATAGTTATAAGTTATAATAAATGAAGACTGTCCTTTTACAACTTATTTTGTTTGGGAATTTTGTATGGTTATGGAAACTTGTAATCGAAATTTAGTAGTGGTTTTGTTGTGTGCGTTGATGTACGTACTGATTTAGTTTAACGCGCGCTAGTAGAAGATATTGTTAGAAAGTAGAAATAAGTCGACTATATAAATAGTTAGTCCTGATTTCTACATATTTAGGTAGAGAGAATATTGGCGTATTCTTTCCCTTGATTTTGTTCTTCCTTTGAATATTTTTTTTGTTTGGTAAGGTCAGAGGTTTGCATGGTAAACCTCACCATTTGATCAGTCACTAATAGGTGATGATATTTGGGTATTAGAGATAGTATAATCAGTAGGGTGAAGGAGACTTCAGCCCCGACTGGTTCGGTTTGGCATTAAGAGTTACGTTTTGTAGAGAATTTGTGTTGAAGTTTAAGTTTAGTAGAAATAAAACTTCTAACATTTTGAGTTATAGTGATGATGTGCACTCACCGCCATTTTTGTGGGTAACCTGTTGGTTGGTTTATTTTGGTTTTGGTTGTCGCTTTGAGCTGATAGTATTTTGTATTAAGATGCTGTTTTGATATAGTAGCGTCCTTTTTGGTTAGTAAAGTTGCTAAAACTCCAAGAAGTGGAGTTAGTATTTTTGAAAGTTTGGATATTTTATGTTGTGTTTAGCTATAGTTAGTATGTACAGGCTTCAGTAAGAATAAGAACATTCTTGCTCTGATAAAAGAATTCCCTCAAAACTTAAATTAATTTTTTTGTCACGTGGAGTGTTTGACTTTTTGATTTGACTTTTCTCGATTTTGACCTATAGCGATTGTGACTCCCCGATTTTGTTTCTCAATGGACCTTTGGTACACGTAGTTACCAGCACACTCAAATTTGTATATATTACTCCCTCTCGTTTTCATAATTTTCGTAATTATTTTGGATAATGATTAAGTAAGTATTTCTAATTCGTAAACTGTGATGTTTTGCAAATAATTGTGATGTTAGTTGAGAGTTTGATAAAAGCTCTTATATAAAAAAATCTTTTGTTTTTAGCTTAAAATTTGTTTGTTATAAAAGATTTTTTTACTTTTTGGGAAAGGGGTAGTGAAACATGTTTAATTTCAGCAATAATTATTCGCATTGAATTACGAGGATAATGCGCTAAGCGTGCCTTATTCCTTATTAATCTTCTTATATTAAAATATCTGTGTGACATAAAGTTACTTCGTCAAGCATCTCTAGTTGTTTCTTTCGTATTCCCCACCTCTAACGTCGCTATGATTCGGGTCTTGCTTCGTCGAGTTAGTCGCCCGCTAGCAACCGCCTTATCAATATGTATTCCCGGCTAGAGGCAGGCGACCTTCGAATAAATTACTAATGTAAGCAGGTCAGGTCGTGCTAGACCTGAAACTATTTTGATACCTTCTACTAACGCGCGTCATGTAGAATTCGTCATGTAGAATTCATCATTTAGGATTCGTCACTTAAGATTTGCCAATTTAAAATTTGTCTACTAAGAATTAGTTAACTAGGAATTCGTCAACTAAGAATTATGGATGTTGGTTTTGATTGCAGTCGTCCCAAATTAGAAATGGCTAGTAACCTTGCTTGAAGAATAAGAATTTCCATCTCGATTTGTCGTGGAGCAACAGAGGCAGTTTGGTTCGTTATTGGATATAAGATATTTCATGCATGTGTTTTGAATGTCATAAAAATTTGATAAACAGACTATCATATAAAGCACGTAAAGTTGCTATTATGTGTTCAACATGTAATCTGAGTAATTCTCAATTGTCGTTGAACTGGATTTATAAACCGTAGAACAAAATTTTGTCAAGTTAGGTTTATATAATTGCAAGCATTGTTCCATCTGAACCTTAGATAATTTCAACGTATGTTTTCGACGTCATACTTTTTTTGTGTTGCACAGTTGACAGATGTTGTCATGAAAGCAGATGCTTCGTGCAGCTGTCATTGAATTTAAACTAAACATTCCTATTTTTGTGATAGCATTTATCTACATGTAAATTATAAAATCTAAATCTGAAAATTTAAAGACACGCTGTGTAAGAATCTAGAAATTGTAATCTACCTGAAAAGATCTGCCCAGGTTAGAACGTTAATTCAGTGTATTATGCTTACAAATTATTTTCACTCAAATGTTTAAAGCAGGTTCATGTTTGAAGTGTAGTTGGTTGTTTTAAAAAGTCAAAACCTTGAGTTTGATATAGATGTTAAAGATGAAATTTTTTTTACTTGTTAAAAAGTTCCGAAATTTTAAAAGAGAGTTTTTTTAGTAAACAATTAGTTAAACTCTGAGGCTTTTATTTTGGCCAAGTGCGATCAAATCTGTTAACACAAAAGTAGAATTCTTGAGTAATAATTTTGTGCCAATATCATATTGGATATACATTTTTTTATTTTTTGATACCTTTATAAGACACAAATGGTGTTCTACATTTTTATTTATTTAATCTTTGCAATTTCTTACAGGAGCTGCGTCTTATTTTTATAAGACAGGTTTTTGTTAACGAAGGCGATCGTTTTATCTTTGGGTTTTCACGTCCGCTCTTAGAATTGTGCTCTGCTATTATCGTGATTATCTCAGGACTTGGTGGCGTCTATTTAGCTTAGTTAAGCTTTGGTTTGCAAACAAAATTCGACTTACCCCCCCACTTCTTATTGCTCTACCCAGGAATAGACCCCTAGCTATGTCGGAAGATTTTTGTTCACTGGCGCCCATTTGGAAAAATAAGTAATACTGACGCCTCGACTTATATATAAAAACAAAAGAAGTTACACTGTCGCCGGAACGTGGGGCCGGTATGAACAAAAGTTGTATCAAGTTCTGCATACCCTTCACAACCTAAATTTCTAATAATTTGACTAATATAGCTTGGTCTAGGTCTTCTTTATACTCTTCTATCTTTCTCTTATCTACATGGCTCAACATAGATATTGGAAACCAAATGGTTGTTAAAGAACTCCAACATGTTTACATGATATAAGGAAATGAAATATTACCTGGTTATCGGTTATGCCCTCCAAAAAAGGAAAAGTGTTAAATTATATGTTATGGTAAGGCTTCAGCAACGAATCGCTGTCAATATGCCAGACCGCTAACTAATTGAGTTATGTCATGGAGACGTTTATTAAGTGACATCCTGCATATGCATAATTTAAGCTTTTGCTTTGCATACGGTGAAAGCTAATCGAGTTGGTTTAGTACTACGCATCTACAAGCGACACACTAGATGAAGTATTTGAATAAAACACAATGTATTGGAATCTTTGGAAAATGTAATTGTGATTAGATAGACATCGTATTTTTCCCAATTATGTTGCTTAATTAAGCTATCGTTTTAAATATTGGGAAATGGTTCACTTTCTACAATGACAAATATTTTGATAGACCCAATTATTGTTGTTACTGTTTATTAAAAATTCTATTTGAGAAAATAAACGTTTTAGGTCGTGGTGGCGTGTTGTTTACTAGATCTAAGCTTCTCAAGTTGCCCAATTAAACCACCACTCGAACATTAAATTTATAAAAAAAAAGTTGAGTCGCTAAAATTAACATATCCAATACGCATTTAGAATGAGAATTTTAATATTTCGGACAATAAACACGCTCACTTTTCCGATAAACAGGTGTATTTTCATGGTCAAGGATATTTTCATTTAGGCATAGAAATGAGCCTGCTCGTCCTGAAGTAACCTTCGTTCCAAACATTACATATATTTTCAGCTTTATTGGGGGTATAAGTCTGCAGTATCAAAAGTAGGGATCCACGCCTCATCCGGATGATGCCGCTTACAAACGTCGACTTCATTAATATTTACTACGACTCAGTTCAAATCTGGAACAACACGAGTTTACTAATCATGTCGATTGCCACGGAAGCCCTGAAAATTTCACTTTCCTTCAACTTCTAGTCTAATTATAGTTACTTGAGGGTTATATCGATTTTTTATGAAAGGGATCCGCATAAGCAATAGGTTAGTGAACCTCCTGCGTACTAGAATAAATAATTTTTGTTGCGTTTTAATGTGTTTCGTCCTCGTGCAGAAATTCAATACGAAAAGTCAGAATCACATTATTTAGAACGTCATATTTCTCCTAAAAAAGTTGCTTGGTGGGATAGATATCGTTAGTATGAAAGGATTTAAACAACGTTTCACGCTTTAAATAATTATTGTTGTAAAATCCTATTTAACGAAATCAATCCTTTGGGGTCCTAAACTTATGCAATGTATACACGATCCAAAAGCGTTATATTTAGGTAGTTAAATCCCTACTCAAACACGAAGTTTATAAAAAAATAGTTATCTCTAAAATTAAAAAGTTAATACGCAATTACTTGCAAATGTTTAATATTTTGCACTAAAATAACCGATTTCTCATATAAGTAATAGATATTTTCATGGTCAAGGTATACATATTTTTATTTCACGACCTATAAAAATGTTCTTTCTTATTTGTAAGTATTTTTAGATCAATTTCTTTAGAAATCAATAACATTATTTCTACTTGTAGCGAACACTAAGAATAGTCTAAATAATTCCAGTTCTAATCTTACAATACCGGTTTATAACTAGATAGTGCAATCTTTTATTTAATTCAACACAATGAAATGTAATTTATTATTCATGGTCAGCAAATTTTCAACGGAATGGAAAAGTACCAGCAGTATTTTAACCAATACCCAGTATGTAATCATAAACTCATTTATCGCATGTTGAGAAAACATTAACTGTTTCAATAATAACAATAGTTCTTGCAATAATTTGTTGAATGGATATTGGTTTATGATTTTCATCGGAATTATTTTTAAAACTACAAGGTTTGTGGTACTGAACTAAATATTTTTCTAACTGAATCAGCTTCTAACTTATATACAAACAATAATAAATCCTTATGTAGGGAATTGTTTACTTATCCTAATCAAACGAATAATCGATTTTCAAAGTTTGTAGCAAAGAATTTTTGTGTTGTATGTTTATTCGTAACATTTCGTATGTCCGACTAATTAGTAGATTTATCTGGGCGAGGATTTGAATCGTGATAATAATAGGAATTTACCTACGTAAACCTGGCACCCGTCTTTTTATAAATGAATTTTTTATACGGGAAAAGTTAGCATTACGTTTATAGTTCTTTCATCATCCTTGGGTCTCAGTCTGGTTAGACGCGTACCCTCACGCTTTTAGGTAGTTCGGAAAAATAGTTTTTTCGAATAACTTGTTACACAGGAGGGCGCAAAATTTCGTTCCACCGGCGCAAAATGGCGCCCAATTACCGCTTAAATTTGGTATAAATTTTTTTTCAAAGTTCAAAAAAGTCGCGGCAACTTCACGGGCGGCTCCGTGGCGTAGTTGGTATGTGTGTGACTATTACGTCCAAGGTCCCGGGTTCGAATCCCGACACGGTCCGCTTGACAAATGTTAGGCAAGCATTTTTTACAAAAATACACCCTCGTTCGAATGAGAGGTAAAATGGAGGTCCCGTGTGTGAGTGTTGTCACGCACGTTATAGATCCCTACCTTGCTTGGAACAGCAAGGGTTCGGCAAAATTCCAAATTTTCCAGGTACAAAAAAACTCGCTTCCTGGCCAATGTAGTACCTTCGGGTGGAGCATTGGAAAATCACATGTAAAGCCAACTTCACGTTTTTAGGTAGTTCAGAAAAATAGTTTTTTCCAAATAACTTTTACACAGGAGGGCGCAAATTTTCATTTCAACGGCGCAAAATGACGCCTCATTACCGCTTAATTGTGGTACAAAATTTGTTTCAAAATTCAAAAAAGTGGCGGCCAACTTCATGCTTTTAGGTAGTTCGGAATAGTTTTTTTCAAATAACTTGTTATACAGGAGGGCGCAAAATTTCGTTTCAACGGCGCAAAATGGCGCTAAATTATGGAATACAGATTTTCTGAATATTGAAAAAAAGTACGGCTTCGTGAACTTGGTCGGAAAAATCATATTTTATTAATAACTTGTTTGCCAAGACAGCGCAAAATTCAGTTTTAGCGGTGCAAAATGGCGCCTAAGTGGCGCCTAGTTATGACAAAAATATTTTTGAAAAATTCAAAAATGTTGCGGCTAACTTCACGCACCCTCTTCTGAGCTATCTACACAGTTCCCTAAAATTTGCAGTCTGCATCTTTCACTATCTGCATGCGAAAGTCTTATCTAGGTCTACCTCTACCTCTTCTTTTCCTATCTCTGCTTGTTACAGGCGGAAAAGCTACTAAGTATATATTTTCCAGTAAAATTATAAAATGGGGGCGGCCTGTAAAACAAAAATTAAAGAGGGGTTACCGGCACTAGCTAGCGGAAGGTCGTGGATCATATAGAGGGTTAAAATTTTGCAGAAAAGGTTAAATTAATATATAAAATACTACAAAAAAATTGGTACTTACCTTTCATAAATATTGTGGCTTAATGGCATTAATGGCATTTCGAATGGACCTGCACCTTGTCGAAGTTCTAAATTACTAGAACAGGTGAAATGGCTTGCGTGTTCTAATGAGCTAAAGAGTCAAACTACAGGTCCAACCAAAGTAGTAGGGTCGTTAGTGAGGAACCAGACTAAGACAGGTCCCCGAAAGAGGGCAGCGGCTCTTTCCGTACTTAGATTGGCAGAGACCATAGGGGTCGGTATGGCAGACTAAGACACACTACCGCGATGTGAAAGCAACGGGAAACCACCACATTACCTCCCAAGTACACAGCGTACTTAAATTGTAACAAACATGATGGCATTCTCTGGGGTAAAAGATTCCGGAGTTAAAATAGTCCCCCATTCGGATCTCCGGGAGGGGACTACTTCGGAGGATGCGATCGGAAAGTTAAAAATAAGAGTCGGGAACATTCTGCGAGTCGGAGCGTGGAATGTTAGAAGTATGAAGCAAGTAGGTAAGCTAGAGAACCGAAAAATCGAAATGAATAGGTTATCACTAGACATAGTAGGGATCAGCGAAGTTCGGTGGCCAGAGGCGGGGATTTTGGAGTGGAGACTTCAGGGTAATTCATACAGGAGCAGAGGACGGAAATTTGGGTGTGGGGATAGTTATGCGGAAAAGATAGGATACTGTGTGAAAATTACTTACAAAAGAACGAAAGAGTACTCATGGTTAGATTAGAATCTAAACCGGTAAACACAGTAATAATACAAGTATACATGCCCACCTCTAGCTACAGTGACGAAGGGGTAGAAGCCATCTACAAAGATATCGAAGACATATTGAGATACGTAAAAGGACATGAAAATTTAATAATTACGGGGGATTTTAATACCGTGGTAGGTGAGGGTAGGGAAGGAGCGGTAGTGGGTTTATTTGGTTTAGGCACGAGAAACGACAGGGGAAATAGGCTGGTAGAATTTTGCGACAAGAACAATTTAATCATCACAAACACATTATTTCAACATCATGCTAGAAGACGATATACGTGGAAGATGCCAGGAGATATAGGACGATATCAAATAGATTACATTCTTGTTAGAGAACGGTTTAGGAATCAAGTAAAAGACTGTAGAAGCTACCCAGAAGCAGATATAGATACTGACCACAACATCGTAATTATGAAGGCCGCACTTAAATTTAAAAATCTGAAAAAAAGGAACGGAAAAAGACACTTGGACTTAGAGAAACTAAAAGATAAAGATATTCGAAAAAAAGTCAAATGAATTGCTGAATGATATCGGGAAAATATCTGAAACTAAGGAAGTAGAAACAGAATGGAATAACATTAAATCCAGCCTAGACATGGCGGTCAGAGATATTTTGAGGTATACACAAAAAGAAAATAAGAAACCATGGATAACAAAGGATATCGTGAATTTAATAGAAGAAAGACGAAAATACAAAAATAAATCAGACGAAACAGGAAACAGAGATACAAAGCCATAAAATGGGAAATTATTCGAAAATGCAGGAAAGCTAAAGAACAATGGATTGATGAAAAGTGCAAAGAGGTACAAACGAAGATGGAAATAGGAAAGACAGACGAAGCATACAAATTAATTAGGATGAATTTTAGGGATATAAAACCGTATAGCAAAAATATAAGGGACGCACAAGGAAACGTCATTATAGAAAACGTAGAGAAAGTGAGTAGATGGCAAGAATATATAGGGAATTTATATGCAGGAGAGGAACTAACTGCATTAGAACAGGAATCAGACATTGAAAATGATGACTTGGGATATCCTATACTTCGAGACGAGTTTGAATTAGCATTAAAGAGTCTGAAAATGGTAAGGCGCCGGGTACAGATAAGGTGCAAGCAGAAACTCTAAAAGCCGCTGGACAAGCAGTAACACAACGTCTCTTCCAACTTGTAAGCTATATGTATGAGACAGGCGAGATACCCAAAGATTTCAAACGTAGCATCATAGTAACTATACCAAAAAAGAAAGGCGCGGATAGATGTGAAAATTTTCGAACAATAAGTTTGACAGCACACGTGTCAAAAATATTAACTAGAATTGTGCAAAGACGAATGGAAAAACGAGCTGAAGAAATACTAGGAGAAGACCAATTTGGGTTTAGGCGAAACAGGGGAACACGGGAGGCTATTTTAGCTCTGAGAGTGATAATGGAGAAAACAATAGAAAAAGGGGAAAGCATGTAATCTGGAAAAAGCATTCGACAATGTAAATTGGAAAAAAATGTTTGAAATACTCAAAAAGATTGGAATGAGTTATAGGGATAGACGAATAGTACATAGCTTATACAAAGAGCAAACAGCAGTAATAGAATTAGAGCAGGAACGTAGAGAAGTAAACATTAGGAAAGGGGTGAGACAGGGATGTGCCCTATCCCCATTGATTTTTAACTTGTACATAGAAGAGGCAATGAATATTGTCAAATGCAGGAAGACATTTGGAATTACTATGCAGGGACAAAAAATTGATATGCTTAGATTTGCAGATGATATAGCGGTATTAGTGTCTAGCAAGGAAGAGTTAGAAGCTGCTCTTAATGAAATGGATACGGTTCTAACAGAGAGGTAACAAAACTAAAACTAAAGTTCTAGTTTGCAAAGGTGGGGAAAATAAATCAAAAACAAGAATACAAGTATTTAACACGAACTTACAAGAGGTTAAGGATTTCTGCTACCTAGGAAGCCAAATAACGCAAGATGGGAAAAGCACAAAAGATATAAAACAAAGATTAGCACAAGGTCGTGCTACATTTAACAAGAAAAAGCAACTACTGTGCTCAAAGACCACAAACGTTGAAACAAGGAAAAGATTGCTTAAAACATATGTGTGGAGCACAGCACTGTACGGCTGTGAAGCCTGGACAGTAGGAGAAGCGGACAAGAAAAAGGTAGAAGCCTTTGAAATGTGGTGTTACAGGCGTATGATGAAGATATCATGGACAGACAAAGTTAAGAACGAAGAGGTTCTAAAAATGGTAGGGGAAGAAAGAAATATGTGGAAAACGGTAAAAAATAGGAGAGATAGGATACATACTACGGCATGAGGGAATAGTGCGGAATATTTTAGAAGCAGAGATAGGAAAAAAGAGAAAAAGAGGCAGACCTAGATTAGACTACTGCACACAGATAGTAAAAGATGTAGGCTGTAGAGGTTTCAGGGAGATGTGTAGGCTAGCCCAGAATAGAAATCAATGGAGGTACGCATCCAACCAATCCCAAGATGGATAAACTAATGACGAAAAGATAACTGTGCTTAAACATGATGATTATTATAAGTAACTACAAGAATTGGTTGGGCAATATTCTCGAATAATGTTAAGTGTGTGAAAGGATTTACTGAAAAACCATTATTTCGGCAAATGTCTAAGTGTTGGGGGATCTTGGTAGCCACAGGTTGCTTAACCTCCTTCACTGAATCTCGGTAAAATAGGGTATAAAATTAGAAAACAATAGAAAGGGAACGAGTTGAATACACATACTCCCTGAAAAGAAGAAAAAGAAGAAAACCACCAAAAACGCAAAATCAAAGTAGCTGCTTATATAACCCTACATAAAAATAACTGATTTGCAAACGAATCCGTGACTTTCAGTAAACAATGGATTCCATTACTAAAAGAAATAACAAAAGAAATAACAAATGAAAATCAAATGCCCACAATATCTAGATAGCATTGCAAGTTTTTCCTGGGTTTTCCTTGCAATATTAACATGAAATACAGCCTACATACATGATTTCTATTTATACATAAAATAACTAATTACATAAAAATAAGCATATTAACAATCCTTGTAAAACAGCATTGGTATCTGACAAGTATAAATCCACAATAAGGTTACCTCAAAAACATATACAATCTTCGTTGAACAGTATTGGTATCTGACAAGTGTAAACCCGCCATAGAGTCGCCTCAGAACCATGTTAAAATCTACCAAAGAGGTAACTTAAATCATAATGAATTTTCCCCCTCAAAATAAATATAAAAAAACGACTACTTAAGCCTTTCAATAATGCAATCGCACACTTCTTTAATAACCAGCCTCTCAATTGTATAAATAGAAACATGTTAAAAAATGTTTTCCAATTCCAAGTTATTGAATTTATATAAAATTCACCAATAGAAGTTGGTCGACTGATTTCACGTTAAGCGTATTGGCTGCCTGGGGAGGGCCGATCCCGGGTCGCAACACAAATTGAAGGCGGTCATTCTGTTAAACTGAGAAACGGTAGCAGCCTTTTGAAATGATGTGCTTCAGATGTATGAGGACGATAGCATGGACAGACAAAGATAATAACAAATAAGTTACAGAAATAGTAGGGGAACAAGGATATCTGGGGAAAAAGAGAAATAGTAGGGCGGAATACGTTTTAAGGCATTTTTGGGGAATAGTATGTGATATATTACAAGCAGAGATAGGAAAAAAGAGGTAGGTGTAGACCTAGATCAGACAGTTATAGATTCAAACTGTGCATATTTCAGGGAAATCTGTAGGTTAGTTCAGAGTAGGGAACAATGATGGTACGCGTCTAACCAGTTCTAGGACTGAAGACCTAATGATGATGAATGGCAATTACCAAGGGCGCCAGACAAGTCGAGAATGTCCAAATGTTCGTGCAAAACCTTGAGAGACTTGTCATCCCAAGGAGGACAATTGTTTCTTTTAATCAGCTCTTATCTTTTGACTACTTTCATTTGGCAACTTTCATGATACAAGAAAATAAAAAAAGTATTGACTTAATCAACGGCAAACAAAACTATTTAATTAACAAAGCAATAAACGTGAACCTCTTACTTTCATTGATTTTAATTTAGAAATTTAATTGAATGGGTGAATATGGAATTATGATAATTTTGCGTACATAAGTATTTCCCAAACACTTTATATGGAAAAAACTTATCTTATAAATTTTACACTAAATTAATCCTACGGTTTATGGCCAAAACGTCCTAACAATAAATTAACTAAAAATTGGTCATGCTAACTTAACTATAAGAACTTACTTACTAAAAATCGTCTATTGTTTGATGGCTTGCCTTCCAACGCAGAACAGCTCTTAAATTGGGGGAGAGAATCTCGCTTGTTGCTCTTGTTGTTTGTAATTATTAAATAATTGAATGGCACACGAACACGGCAGGATCTTGTTGATAATTTAACTTAAATTGTGCGTCACACGCATACAAGCTTTTTATTATTTACTTTATATCACTGATAAATCCGCGAACACACGGGCGTAACCCTCGCGAACTGGAAAAGTTAATGACTCTTTTCCAATTTCACTATCGTCATACTAAGTGCAATATCATATCTGTAATGCCGGAGAACGCTACCCGCGAACTACGTTTCTTCCTACCTTTCGACAACAGACAACCCTATTGGAATCTCTCGTCTTTTGGCTAAAGCCTTAAGTTATATATTAATCCCTACTCTAACCATTATTTACGACATATTTCTGTTATCCAGTGACTTAACAGAACCTCTCAAAAACAAGATTTCAGAAACCGAATCCAACCCCTTTGGAAAGGGTCACGGAAGCAATTATTTTTCTAATGGTATAACTATGTTGTATCTTATTAGAATTTTTAATTATTGAATTGTGGATCATACCCATTGGCGACAGTTGTCTGCCATTAACAAAAGACCGGTTAACCCACTTGAGCCGAAATGGATTTAAATACAATGGAAGTCTCCAGACTACTTAAAATTACTTGCAATCTTTGAACAAATCAAATTGGGAAATAATTTGGCTATTTTTAATGTTTCGTTTTCTATAACCCGCTTTCAATCAACGAAATTATTAAGAAAATTAAGTTTTACAACTGAAAATTGTTTTTCTTTGTTTACGTTGAAAGATAATATTCCATTTAATTTTATCAGATTCGTCAATCTATAACCGACATAAGTTTTTAAAGGGTTATTGTATTTGCATTTGCAAGGTAGGATCATTAAATTATGATGACAACCGCTGGAATTTATAATATTTAAGCCTTAAGCTATTTCTAAACCTGGTCTTTATTATGAGGGATGCTAACTAAAATATAAAAGTAATTTCTTATGGAATTTTTCCTATAAGTTATACAAGTTAATGAAATTTAATTAATCAATTAAACTGTTTATTAGTTAACATTTCAAAATAATGTTACATGCTTCTAATATATCCCGTACTATTCCCCACAGATACATTAGAACGTATCCTGCCCTTCTATTATCTCTTATTATTTTTTTTGTTTTCCACAGATATCTTTATTGCCCTACTATTTTAATAATATTTGTTATTAACTTTGTCTGCCCATGCTATCATCCTCATACAACTGAAGCATAACATTCCAAAAGGCTGCTACGGTTTTTCTGTCTACTTTTCCTACTTCCCCTATTTCATAGACGTACTGTGTTGTGCTCCACACATATGCTTGCAGCAATTTTGTCATTGTTTTTATGTTTGTTGTATTTGAACATAGCCACTGCACTTTCTTGTTAGATGCAGTTCGGTTCCCCGTCTATTGTTTTACAATCATATACCTTCTTTCCCCGATATTCAGTGGTATATGAAAAGGGTTAAGCAGTCTGTGGCTGCTAAGATCCCCCAACACTTGAACATTTACCGGATTAATAGTTTTCCAAAATATCCTTTCGCACAATCAACATTAGTTGAAAATATTTCAAAACCAATAGGTTTGTTTAAGTACAGTTGTTTTTTCGTCATTAATTTTCCATCTTGGAACTGGCAGGAGGCGTACCTCCATTTACTTCTATTCTGAGCTAGCCTACACATTTCTTTGAAATTCCCACAGCCTTTTCACTCTCTGTGTGCAATAGTCTGTCTATCTCCAATTCTCTTTTTCCTACCTTGCAGTTCTTTGTAGTAACAATAATTTCGTTTATAGTTTAATCCATTAAAAATTAGATAGATTAAAAAAAAGATCACACCCAACTTTGAATATCTCAAATCTACTTGCGCAGCACAGCCTCCTGTATAAGCGTTTGTAGTTGTTTCTAATGATTTTGGTTTCGTTTGTAAATGATCCGTTGCATATTTATAAAGATTTATAACACTTTTGACTTTTGCCAATTTTAAATATTCTTCAAATCTGCTTCATCCAGGCGATTCAGATCAAGTGTAGTTGTTTCCAGTGGTTTTGCTTTCGTTTGTAGCTGAACCTTTCAATAGCTATAAACAATTAAAAATCGCCAAGAGCAACCTTTATAAATTTTTAAGATTTTTCAATCCCGCCTCCCTTAAAATTGACAAAGTTTGTTCTTAGCAATGTTTATTTTTTTTAATGTTTATTACTATTAAACGGTGCAACTATAAACGAAAGCAAAATCACTATAAACAATTCCAAACATTCTAAATCACTTGAAGGAAGCGGATTTGAAAAATCTCTAATTTTACAAAGTTTTTTGTGGAAATTTGTTTTAATGTTTATAACTATTGAATGATTGAACTACAAACGTAAGTAAAGTCAATTGAAACAACTACAAACGTTTCCTAATCACATGAAGGAGGTGGATTTGATAAATCTTTAAAATTGACAAAGTTTGTTCATGGCTACTTTCTAATGTTCATAACTATTAAATGATTCAACTACAACCGAAAGCAACGTCGCTAGAAACAACTACAAACGATTTTGAGTCACGTTGAAGAAGCGGATATAAAAATCTTTAAAATTAAGAAATTTTGTAAGTGGCCATTTGTTTAAATGTTTATAACTATTAAATGATTCAACTGCAAACGAAAGCAACGTCGCTAGAAACAACTACAAACGATTTTGAGTCACGTGAAAGAAGCGGATTAAAAAATCTTTAAAATTGAGAAAATTTGTTCGTGGCGATTTTTTTTAATATTTATAACTATTAAATGATTCAACTACAAACGAAAGCAAAATCACTAGAAACAACTACAAACATTTCGAATCACTTGAAAAAGCGGATTTGATAAATGTTTAAAATGGACAAATTTTGTAGACATTTGTTTTAATATTTATAACTATTGAATGGTTGAACTACAAACGCAAATAAAGTCATTAGAAACAACTACACACGTTTCCTAATCATTTGAAAAACGTGGATTTGATAAATGTTTAAAAAATGGACAAAGTTTGTTCATGGCGTTTTTTTAATGTTCATAATTATTAAATGATTCAACTACAAACGAAAGCAACGTCGCTAGAAACAACTACAAACGATTTTGAGTCGCGTGTAAAAAGCGGATATAAAAAATCTTTAAAATTGAGAAAATTTGTTCATGGCTATTTTTTTTAATGTTTATAACTATTAAAAGATTCAACTACAAACGACAGCAAAATCACTACAAAGATTCCGAGTCACTCGAAAGAAGCGGTTTTAAAAAATCTGTAATTTTACAAAGTTTTTGTGGACATTTTTTTAAATGTTTTTGACTATTGAACAGTTAAACTACAAGCGCAAGTAAAATCACTAGAAACAACTACAAACGTTTCCTAATTACCTGAAGGAGGTGGATTTGATAAATCTTTAAAATTGACAAAGTTTGTTCGTGGTCATTTTTTTTAATGTTCATAACTATTAAATGATTCAACTACAAACGAAAGTAAAATCACTACAAACCACTACAAATATTCCGAACCACTTGAAAAAAGCGGATTCGAAAAGTCTTTAATTTTACCAAGTTTTTGTGGACTTTTTTTAATGTTTATAACTATTGAACGGTTAAACTACAAACGCAAGTAAAATCACTAAAATCAACTACAAACGTTTCCTAATCACCTGAAGGAGGTGGATTTGATTAATCTTGAAAATTGACTACTTGTTCGTAGTCATTTTTTTAATATTCATAACTATTAAATGATTCAACTACAAACGAGAGCAACGTCGTTAGAAACAACTACAAAAAATTTTGAGTCTTGTGAAAGAAGCGGATATAAAAAATCTTTAAAATTGAGAAAGTTTGTTCGTGACCATTTTTTTAAATGTTTATAACTATTAAATGATTGAACTACAAACGAAAGCAAAATCACTACAAACAACTACAAATATTCCGAATCACTTGAAAGAAGCGGATTTGAGAAGTCTCTAATGTTACAAAGTTTTTGTGGACTTTTTTTTAATGTTTACAACAATTGAACGGTTAAACTACAAACGCAAGTAAAATCACTAGAATCAACTACAAACGTTTCCTAATCACCTGAAGGAGGTGGATTTGATTAATCTTGAAAATTGACAAATTGTTCGTAGTCATTTTTTAATATTCATAACTATCAAATGATTCAACTACAAACGAGAGCAACGTCGCTAGAAACAACTACAAACGATTTAGAGTCACGTGAAAGAAGCGGATTAAAAAATCTTTAAAATTGAGAAAATTTGTTCGTGGCCATTTTTTTTAATATTTATAACTATTAAATGATTCAACTACAAACGAAAGCAAAATCACTATAAACAACTACAAACATTTCGAATCACTTGAAAGAAGCGGATTTGAAAAATCTCCAATTTCACAACGCTTTTTGTAGACATTTGTTTTAATGTTTATAACTATTGAACGGTTGAACTACAAACGCAAATAAGGTCATTAGAAACAACTACACACGTATCCTAATCATCTGAAAAACGTGGATTTGATAAATGTTTAAAAAATGGACAAAGTTTGTTCATGGCGTTTTTTTAATGTTCATAATTATTAAATGATTCAACTACAAACGAAAGCAACGTCGCTAGAAACAATTACAAATGATTTTGAGTCGCGTGTAAAAAACGGATATAAAAAATCTTTAAAATTGAGAAAATTTGTACATGGCTATTTTTTTTTAATGTTTATAACTATTAAATGATTCAACTACAAACGACAGCAAAATCACTACAAAGATTCCGAGTCACTTGAAAGAAGCGATTTTAAAAATCTGTAATTTTACAAAGTTTTTGTGGACTTTTTTTAAATGTTTTTGACTATTGAACAGTTAAACTACAAGCGCAAGTAAAATCACTAGAAACAACTACAAACGATTTTGAGTCGCATGTAAAAAGCGGATATAAAAAATGTTTAAAATTGAGAAAATTTGTTCGTGGCTATTTTTTTTTAATGTTTATAACTATTAAATGATTCAACTACAAACGACAGCAAAATCACTACAAACATTCCGAGTCACTTGAAAGAAGCGGATTTGAAAAATCTCTAATTTTACAAAGTTTTTGTGGACATTTTTTTAAATGTTTATGACTACTGAACAGTTAAACTACAAGTGCAAGTAAAATCACTAGAAACAACTACAAACGTTTCCTAATCACCTGAAGGAGTTGCATTTGATAAATCTTGAAAATTGATAAAGTTTGTTCGTGGTCATTTTTTTTAATGTTCATAACTATTAAATGATTCAACTACAAACGAAAGTAAAATCACTACAAACCACTACAAATATTCCGAACCACTTGATAAAAGCGGATTCGAAAAGTCTTTAATTTTACAAAGTTTTTTGTGGACTTTTTTAATGTTTATAACTATTGAACAGTTAAACTATAAACGCAAGTAAAATCACTAGAATCAACTACAAACGTTTCCTAATCACCTGAAGGAGATGGATTTGATTAATCTTGAAAATTGACAAGTTGTTCATAGTCATTTTTTTTAAATATTTATAACTATTAAATGATTCAACTACAAACGAGAGCAACGTCGCTAGAAACAACTACAAACGATTTTGAGTCACGTGAAAGAAGCGGATATAAAAAATCTTTAAAATTGAGAAAATTTGTTCGTGGCCATTTTTTTTAATGTTCATAACTATTAAATGATTCAACTACAAACGAAAGTAAAATCACTACAAACAACTACAAATATTCCGAATCACTTGAAAAAAGCGGATTTGAAAAGTCTTTAATTTTACCAAGTTTTTATGGACTTTTTTTAATGTTTATAACTATTGAACAGTTAAACTATAAACGCAAGTAAAATCACTAGAATCAACTACAAACGTTTCCTAATCACCTGAAGGAGATGGATTTGATTAATCTTGAAAATTGACAAGTTGTTCATAGTCATTTTTTTTAAATATTTATAACTATTAAATGATTCAACTACAAACGAGAGCAACGTCGCTAGAAACAACTACAAACGATTTTGAGTCACGTGAAAGAAGCGGATATAAAAAATCTTTAAAATTGAGAAAATTTGTTCGTGGCCATTTTTTTTAATGTTCATAACTATTAAATGATTCAACTACAAACGAAAGTAAAATCACTACAAACAACTACAAATATTCCGAATCACTTGAAAAAAGCGGATTCGAAAAGTCTTTAATTTTACCAAGTTTTTGTGGACTTTTTTTAATGTTTATAACTATTGAACGGTTAAACTACAAACGCAAGTAAAATCACTAAAATCAACTACAAACGTTTCCTAATCACCTGAAGGAGGTGGATTTGATTAATCTTGAAAATTGACTACTTGTTCGTAGTCATTTTTTAATATTCATAACTATTAAATGATTCAACTACAAACGAGAGCAACGTCGTTAGAAACAACTACAAAGATTTTGAGTCTTGTGAAAGAAGCGGATATAAAAATCTTTAAAATTGAGAAAGTTTGTTCGTGACCATTTTTTAAATGTTTATAACTATTAAATGATTGAACTACAAACGAAAGCAAAATCACTACAAACAACTACAAATATTCCGAATCACTTGAAAGAAGCGGATTTGAAGAATCTCTAATGTTACAAAGTTTTGTGGACTTTTTTAATGTTTTAAACAATTGAACGGTTAAACTACAAACGCAAGTAAAATCACTAGAAACAACTACAAACGTTTCTAATCACTGAAAGAAGCGGATTTGATTAATCTTGAAAATTGACAAATTTGTTCGTGGCATTTTTATAATGTTTCATAACTATCAAATGATTCAACTACAAACGAGACAAGCAGAAACAACTACAAACGATTTCCGAGTCACTGAAAGAAGCGGATTTAAAAATCTTTAAAATTGAGAAAGTTTGTTCGTGGACATTTTTTAATTTTATAACTACTGAAATGATTCAACTACAAATCGAAAGCAAAATCACTATAAACAACTACAAACGATTTCGAATCACTTGAAGAAGCGGCATTTGAAAATCTTAAAATTGTACAACGCTTTGTTGTAGTCATTTGTTTTAATGTTCATAACTATTGAATGGTTCGAACTACAAACGAAAGTAAGGTCATTAGAAACAACTACAAACGTATTCCGAATCACTTGAAAAACGTGGATTTGATAAATGTTTAATAATTGGACAAAGTTTGTTCATGGCGTTTTTAATGTTCATAATTATTGAAATGATTCAACTACAAACGAAAGTAAAATCACTAGAAACAATACAAACGATTTCCTGAATCACTGAAAGAGATGGATTTGAAAATCTTTAAAATTGAAAGTTGTTCATAGCATTTTTTTAATGTTTATAACTATTAAATGATTCAACTACAAACGAGCACGTCGCAGAAATCACTACAAACGATTTCCTGAGTCACTGTGAAAGAAGCGGATTATAAAAATCTGTAAATTGGACAAAGTTTGTTCGTGGACTTTTTTAATGTTTATGACTATTGAACAGATTAAACTACAAGCGCAAGTAAAATCACTAGAAACAACTACAAACGATTTTGAATCGCTGTAAAAAGCGGATATAAAAATGTTTAAAATTGAGAAAATTTGTTCATGGATTTTTTAATGTTTATAACTATTAACATGATTCAACTACAAACGACAGTACACAAATCACTACAAACGATTCCGAGTCACTTGAAAGAAGCGGATTTGATAAAATCTTGAATTTTACAAAGTTGTTTGTGGACATTTTTTAAATGTTTATGACTATAACAGTTAAACTACAAGTGCAGAGTAAAGATCAGCTAGAAACAACTACAAACGTTTCCTAATCACCTGAAGAAGTTGCATTTGATAAATCTTGAAAATTGAAAAGATTTGTTCGTGGTCATTTTTTAATGTTCATAACTATTAAATGATTCAACTACAAACGAAAGTAAAATCACTACAAACCACTACAAATATTCCGAACCACTTGATAAAAGCGGATTCGAAAAGTCTTTAATTTTACCAAAGTTTTTGTGGACTTTTTAATGTTTATAACTATTGAACAGTTAAACTACAAACGCAAGTAAAATCACTAAAATCAACTACAAACGTTTCCTAATCACCTGAAGGAGGTGGATTTGATTAATCTTGAAAATTGACTAACTTGTTCGTAGTCATTTTTTTAATATTCATAACTATTAAATGATTCAACTACAAACGAGAGCAACGTCGTTAGAAACAACTACAAACGATTTTGAGTCACGTGAAAGAAGCGGATATAAAAATCTTTAAAATTGAGAAAGTTTGTTCGTGACCATTTTTTAAATGTTTATAACTATTAAATGATTGAACTACAAACGAAAGTAAAATCACTACAAACAACTACAAATATTCCGAATCACTTGAAAGAAGCGGATTTGAAAGTCTCTAATGTTACAAAGTTTTTGTGGACTTTTTTAATGTTTATAACAATTGAACGGTTAAACTACAAACGCAAGTAAAATCACTAGAATCAACTACAAACGTTTCCTAATCACCTGAAGGAGGTGGATTTGATTAATCTTGAAAATTGACAAATTGTTCGTAGTCATTTTTTAATATTCATAACTATTCAAATGATTCAACTACAAACGAGAGCAACGTCGCTTAGAAACAACTACAAAACGATTTAGAGTCACGTGAAAGAAGCGGATATAAAAATCTTTAAAATTGAGAAAATTTGTTCGTGACCATTTTTTAATATTTATAACTATTAAATGATTCAACTACAAACGAAAGCAAAATCACTATAAACAACTACAAACATTTCGAATCACTTTGAAAGAAGCGGATTTGAAAAGTCTCTAATGTTCACAACGCTTTTTGTAGGACATTTTTTTAATGTTTATAACTATTGAACGGTTGAACTACAAACGCAAATAAAAGGTCATTAGAAACAACTACAAACGTATCCTAATCATCTGAAAAACGTGGATTTGATTAAATGTTTAAAAATTGGACAAATTTGTTCATGGCATTTTTTAATATTCATAACTTATCAAATGATTCAACTACAAACGAAAGCAACGTCGCTAGAAACAACTTACAAATGATTTTGAGTCACGTGAAAAACGGATATAAAAATCTTTAAAATTGAGAAAATTTGTACATGGCTATTTTTTTAATGTTTATAACTATTAAATGATTCAACTACAAACGACAGCAAAATCACTACAAAGATTCCGAGTCACTTGAAAGAAGCGATTTTAAAATCTGTAATTTTACAAAGTTTTTGTGGACTTTTTTAAATGTTTATAACTATTGAACAGTTGAACTACAAACGCAAGTAAAAGGTCACTAGAAACAACTACAAACGATTTTGAGTCATCTGTAAAAAGCGGATATAAAAATGTTTAAAATTGAGAAAATTTGTTCATGGCTATTTTTTTAATGTTTATAACTATTAAATGATTCAACTACAAACGACAGCAAAATCACTACAAATGATTCCGAGTCACTTGAAAGAAGCGGATTTGAAAAATCTCTAATTTTACAAAGTTTTTGTGGACATTTTTTAAATGTTTATGACTACTGAACAGTTAAACTACAAGTGCAAGTAAAATCACTAGAAACAACTACAAACGTTTCCTAATCACCTGAAGGAGTTGCATTTGATAAATCTTGAAAATTGATAAAGTTTGTTCGTGGTCATTTTTTTAAATGTTCATAACTATTGAAATGATTCAACTACAAACGAAAGTAAAATCACTACAAACCACTACAAATATTCCGAAGTCCACTTGATAAAAGCGGATTCGAAAAGTCTTTAATTTTACAAAGTTTTTTGTGGACTTTTTTAATGTTTATAACTATTGAACAGTTAAACTATAAACGCAAGTAAAATCACTAGAATCAACTACAAACGTTTCCTAATCACCTGAAGGAGATGGATTTGATTAATCTTGAAAATTTGACAAGTTGTTCAGTAGGTCATTTTTTAAATATTTATAACTATTAAATGATTCAACTACAAACGCAAGTAAAATCACTAGAAACAACTACAAACGATTTCTGAGTCACCTGAAAGAAGCGGATATAAAAATCTTTAAAATTGATAAAATTTGTTCGTGGTCATTTTTTTAATGTTCATAACTATTAAATGATTCAACTACAAACGAAAGTAAAATCACTACAAACAACTACAAATATTCCGAATCACTTGAAAAAAGCGGATTCGAAAAGTCTTTAATTTTACCAAGTTTTTATGGACTTTTTAATGTTTATAACTATTGAACAGTTAAACTACAAACGCAAGTAAAATCACTAGAATCAACTACAAACGTTTCCTAATCACCTGAAGGAGATGGATTTGATTAATCTTGAAAATTGACAAGTTGTTCATAGTCATTTTTTAAATATTCATAACTATTAAATGATTCAACTACAAACGAGAGCAACGTCGCTAGAAACAACTACAAACGATTTTGAGTCACGTGAAAGAAGCGGATATAAAAATCTTTAAAATTGAGAAAATTTGTTCGTGGCCATTTTTTAATGTTTATAACTATTAAATGATTCAACTACAAACGAAAGTAAAATCACTACAAACAACTACAAATATTCCGAATCACTTGAAAAAAGCGGATTTGAAAAGTCTTTAATTTTACCAAGTTTTTATGGACTTTTTTTAATGTTTATAACTATTGAACGGTTAAACTACAAACGCAAGTAAAATTACTAGAATCAACTACAAACGTTTCCTAATCACCTGAAGGAGGTGGATTTGATTAATCTTGAAAATTGACTAATTGTTCGTAGTCATTTTTTTAATATTCATAACTATTAAATGATTCAACTACAAACGAGAGCAACGTCGTTAGAAACAACTACAAAAGATTTTGAGTCTTGTGAAAGAAGCGGATATAAAAAATCTTTAAAATTGAGAAAGTTTGTTCGTGACCATTTTTTTTAATGTTTATAACTATTAAATGATTGAACTACAAACAAAAGCAAAATCACTACAAACAACTACAAATATTCCGAACCACTTGAAAGAAGCGGATTTGAAAAATCTCTAATTTAACAAAGTTTTTTGTGGACTCTTTTTTATGTTTATAACTATTGAACGGTTAAACTACAAACGCAAGTAAAATCACTAGAAACAACTACAAACGTTTCCTAATCACCTGCAGGAGGTGTATTTGATTAATCTTGAAAATTGATAAAGTTTGTTCGTGGCCATTTCTATTAATGTTCATAACTATTGAATGATTCAGCTACAAACGAAAACAACGTCGCTAGAAACAACTACAAACGATTCCTAATCACCTGGAGGAGACGGATTTAGAAAACCTTTAAGAATAAGGTAGGAGTTGGTTCGTTTAGACCTTTGTAGTCTGCGTCGAGTTCTGTGGATTGCAGTCCTGACGGTTGTTAGTTCGTGGGTCCACCATGGTGTAGATCGTGTAGAGTGGCGTTTTTTAAGAATGTTTCTCGAGGCGGCAGTGTGAATGTGCTGGGTCATAATTGGCAAGTGTGTGTGGGTTAGTGTCGGCTTAGATTATTGATGGGAAGGTGGGCCAAATGTTTCGAGGTGGTGCTTCCAATCTGCTTTGTGGGGATTATAGGATTGGGATTTTCGGTGGTAGGTTAGGCAGAATATCGAAGGTGATACGGTTATGATCACTGGTTTGAAGAATGCAGGAGATTGACTAGGAATTAATAAGGTTGGAAACTAATGGAGTGTGAGAGTAAGGTCGATGCTCGATTTATAGTGCGGGAAATTCCATGTAGGGATTATTGATGGATGCTTGTGGATTGTCAAACGGCGATCTTGTATAAATCTTTTAAAGCAAGTCCGTTGTCGTCTGTGCGGTTGTTATACCAAGGCATGGATTTAGCGATAGCGTCTATGGTTATAATATAATTGTGGGTTTGTCTCCGAGTAAGGTTAGTATGTGCATTAGGTGTTGTAAGTAAGTATGTACGTCGTTGCCGAATTGGAGGTATGCAGAGATTAGTAAGCTGGGAGTGGATAGTGAAGCAAAGTAGGTAGCGTCGAGCAGGAGTCGGTGATAATACAGGCTGAGGATAGGTTTGGATTGGGTGAATTTGGGTGAATGTATGATCGTGTATTGGGTAGAAGATTTGATATTTTGTTGTGGATGAAGAATTGTTTTTGAAGTAGGACAAGGTGTATTTTGTTGTGTTGAATGACGTTTAGGGACACGGCGCGTGAGTGTTGGAGGTTAATTTGAATTACGTTCAGGATGGTGGGAGAAGGGAGTCGTTCTCTAATTCATGTACGTGCCTGGTGCCTACAGTCCACAATCCGTGCGTAATTTAGTCATGTGTAGGGATTGTAGGAATACGAGACATTCGAGCCTGGTTACTAAGTGGTGGTGCGGACGTATATTCTAAGTAAAAAATTAAATAATCAACATAAAATTATCATTTGTGAGAGTGGGGTACGGGTCTTACAGGCTAGAACAATCAAATTTTTTCTGGGTGGCTCGAGGCATAGCCATTGTGGAAAAGGGGGTTGCAAAACAACAGATCCTTACGGTATCCAGCAAAAATCACTCACCTTTAACCACTGGATGATGGCGACAACCTATAAGCTGGTTAGGCACAGGTTCCATCTGAGTAACAAAAGGCGATGGTTACAGACTGATGTGGTACCTGATGGATACTCTCAAGGATGCTCAAAAATGGTGGTAAGTTAGAGGGTACATGTGGACTAGCAAGTAGCTTCCGATTTTACTGCCTTGCGCCTTGTTGCTGCATGGCCATTGCTGACATTATGACATTATAGGATCTTTGTGGTTACTGACCCTACTAAGGGTTTACGCTGTAATAAAAATCGATTAAAACACTTAAATTTTTGACTATAAACCTCACCATCAACGACTTTCCAACCTGCTTGACTCGAAGATGATGTGGAAGTGAGCGGATTTAGAAAATTACTTAGAAAGACAGTTCAAGAGATGTCTTATCAGATCAAATGTTTAATGCCCACGCGCCGTATGTACGAAACAAGTTAAAAACCATGAGGTATTTCTTGAACAATAAGGTGTTTACACGAAATTTTGGAAGATTAAACTGCTATTTATGATTTTACAAACCAGGTTAAAACCTGCTGAATTGTTTTCCACATGATTGTGGGTACAAAATGTTGAATTTAGATTTGTAATTGAACCAAATTAGGTAATAATAATTTGCATGTTGTTTTTCATATGGAACCTAGGACTTACTAAAAATTGAAAACCTACCTAATTTTGCAAACAAATATTCTTAGCGACTTTTTTCTTTTCTCTGCCTTTATACTTGTAAGTCGTTTCAACTAGTAATTTTTTTCTTTAAACAAAATTGTATCAATATTTAACATTTTTTGCAAATTTATATTTTTGCCCTTCATATTGCTTCTGTTGTATCACCGACCACATATGTTTTTATGAAAACCGCGCTTAAATTTAAAATATTGAAAAAAAAGGAACGGAAAAAGCACTTTGACTTTGAGCAACTAAAAGATAAAGATATTCACAAAGATTTGAGTAAAAGTCTAACGAATTGTTGAAAGATATTGGGAAAATTTTTGATACTAAGGAAGTAAAAGCAGAATGGAAAAACATTAAATCTCGCATAGACATGGCGGCCAGAGATATCCTGGGGTATAAACAAAAAGAAAATAAGAAACTATGGGTGACAAAGGATATTCTGTGTTTAATAGTAAAATCCGAAAATATAAAAACAGACTATACGAAGCAGGAAACATAAAATGAGAAACTATTCGCTAAAGAAGAAAAGCTAAAGAACAATGGTTTGAGAAAAGTACAAAGAGGTACAAACTAAGATGGACATTGGAAAGACAGACGAAGCATACAAACTAATTAGAATGAATTTTAAGGATATAAAATCGTGTAGAACAAAAAATAACGGGCACGGGAGGAGACAAAATTATAGAAAATGTAGAGAAAGTGGATAGGTAGCAGAATTTATGGGGAATTTATATACGGGACCAGAACTGGAAGCACTAGAACAGGAATCAGACATTGAAAAAGATAACTTAGCATATCTTATGCTTAGACATTAGTTTGAAGTAGTATTAAAGAGTCTAAAAAATAACAAGGCACTTGGTATAGATATGGTGTAACTCAAAAACTCAAAACCGCTTTCAACTTGTAAACTATATGTATAAAAAGGCGAGATACCCAAAGATTTCAAATGTATCACCGTAGTCACTATACCAAAAAGAGAGCTGCGGATAGTTATGAATATTTTCGAACAGTAAGTTTGACAGAATGCGTGTCTAAAATATAAACTAGAATTGTACAAAGACGGATGCAAAACAGGCCGAGGAAATATTAAGAGAAGATCAATTTGGATTTAGGCGAAACAGAGAATACGGGAGGTCATGTTAGTTTTAGGGTGATAATGGAGAAAACAATAGAAAAAGGAGAAAGCGTATATATAGAGTTTGTAGGTCTGTAAAAAGCATTCAACAATGTAAAAGAGCAAACAGCTGTAATTGAATTAGAGCAGGAACGTAGCTAAGTATATATTAGAAAAGAGGAGAAACATGGATGTGCGCTACTCTCATTAATTTTTAACTTGTATATCGAAAAGTTTATGAAAACTGTCAAATAAAAGAAGACAGTCGAATTACTATGCAGAGACAAACGATTGATATGCTTAGATTTGCAGATGATATGGTGGTGATAGCATCTATCACGAAATAGTTGGAAACATTTCTTAATGGAATGGAAACAGTACTAACAGAGGCAGTAGAAGAAGTGGACAGGAAAAATAAAAGGCTATGGAATGTTGTGCTATCGATGTATGATGAAGATATCATAGTCAGACAAAGTTGAGAACAAAGGGGTTCTAGGAATGGTGGGAGAAGAAGAAAATGTGGAAAACAGTAAAAAATATGAGAGATAGGAAGATAGGACACGTAAGCGTGAAGGAATGGTGCGTCATATATTAGAAGCAGAAAAAGTAAAAGTGAGGTAGGGATAGACCTAGATTCGACTATTGCATATAGGTAGTGAAGGATGTAGGCTGCTGAAATTTCAGGAAATATATAGATTAGCTTGACAATTCTAACAAGAAACAACATTAGTATTTTGAGATCTATACTTAATAGGAGAAAATGCGAAGGTATTATGAGAAGGATCGAGATGATAGAGCAAGTGTGAGTCTACAGTAAATGTGCTATGAATCAATGAACGATATTTTTCAGAACGTAATTTAACTTCTTGAAGCAAATGACATAAATCTTTAAGTTGAGATAAGGTAGAAATAATTTTACAAAGCTACATATACAGCAAAATATGGGTACAAATTTCGCATAATTTGATGAGTAATTTCTTTTTCATCTGGTTTTGTACCTAAGCGGTCAACAGACATAATATGATGTTTTCAGTAGGACCCTGTGTTCAGTTACGAATTTCATTCCATATCTCAAAGACATAATCATGAGCAGGTGGTAAACTGGTTCTTTCATGCATGAATTTCGTTTATGTTCCGCCAAAAATATAATGCAGTGCGACTAAGAAGATCTGGAGCAGCAATAAGCAATTGTTTCGCGGTAACATTCCTAGCAATTTAAGGTCTACAATACGTTCAAGAAAAAACAACAAACTAATTTTTGAATCGTAACAGAAAACTACATTCCATTTATAAATAGGTATTGCTTTTTGTGTAGAAATAACAGATTGTGAGATGTTCATGTTGGTTACCCTAGAGTCGATGGAAGATATGTCTGACTCTAAATTTAATTTGTACAAAATAGAACCTTCTAATTGTAAAAGATGAAGTTTTATTAAGTCTAAAAGTCTAAGACGTTGTTTCAGATGTGTCAAACGGGTTAATGTACATTCAATTCCATTAGGGTGTACAAAGGATCCATGTTTTATATATTTTATATTATCCTGTAGTAGGGGACAAAGAATACTACTATAGTAAGCTTGCTTATCGTAAAAGGCGATTAAAAGGCGCAGCAAGAGGTAGCAGCCTTGCTGGCTAAAATATATTGAAGGAGAGTCGGTTGGTCTCGGGCGATCCTCAATAATTTACAAGGTTGTTGAGGGTGGCCGTGACAGATACGGCTTTTTGCTAAAATCTTTAAAAACTGCGTTGTGGAAAGATATGAGAACCTATCACAATATTTCCCAGGTATGCGTGGCCTAAAACACGAACTATGTACGATGGAGAGCTCACAAGTAAAATTCTTGTCCGGAAGTAAAATCTCCGGGAGGGAGCATTTAGTGCTCATTATCCTAAGAATTTAAAACAACGGTCCGATTTAGTGATAGGGACTTGAAATGTAAGGTCATTACTTAGAGTACATAAGTTAACGAATTTATTAGTCGAAATGAGAAAAGGAAAGCTGGACATTTTAGGTATTAGTGAGGTGAGATGGCCAGATAGTAATGACTTTTGGAAAGATAATTATAGAATAATTACAACTTCTTCAAGTAATGGACAGACGGGGGTAGGAATAGTGTTAAATAAAAGATTAAGACGTAAAGTTAAAGAGTACTTAGAATTTAGTGATAGAATAATTATGGTTAGATTGAGTACGAAACCCACAGACACTGTTCTAGTACAGGGTTACATGCCAACAACTCAGTACGCAGATGATGAAGTAGAAAAGGTATATGAGGATATAAGAGTAGTATAGTGAGAAAAGTAAAGGGAGATGAGAATTTAATAGTTATGTGCGATTTTAATGTGTCAGTGGGAGAAGGTAGTGAGGTAAAAATAGTAGGGAAATTTGGATATGGTAGACGAAATAATAGAAGAGAAAGGTCAGTTAAGTTTTGCCAGGAACATAGATTAGTAACTGCGAACAACATGTTAGAAAAAGATACACCTGGAAAGCGCCAGGTGCTAGGGCTAAATACCAAATAGATTGTATTTTAGTTAAACAAAGATTTAGAACCCAGTTAAAAACTGTCGTAGTTATCCAGGGGCGGACATAGATAGCGATCAAACTTAGTTAAAATGAAGTGTAATCTAGAATTCAAAAAATTGAGAAAGACTACAAGAGAGGGATGGGATCTAGGTAAGCTGAATGATAGTGAGGTAAAAGAAGAATATAAATCAGTATTAGATAACAAAATCAAAGAGATAGCTATAGGAGGGAACGTAGAAATAGGTGGAAAGAAATAAAAAGGGTTGTGCATGATACAGCAACACAGACTACAGGTAAGAAAAAAGTAGAAGCGAAAAAACCCTGGGTAACAAAGGAGATATTAGACTTAATAGAGAATAGAAGACAGCTTAAACCTTCAGGGAATTGGATAGTGCAAGTAAGCAAATATATAATAGATTTAGACATAAGATAGTACATGAGTGTAGAAAAGCTAGAAATAAATGGAGGAAATTTGTAAGGGAATACAAAATGATTTAAGAGTAGGTAAGACAGACAGGGCTTACAGAGCAGTTAAAAAGTTTTTCGGGGAAGATAGGAAAAATAGAATGGTATTAAAGATGAGAATATTGAGCTTCTAATAAAGTTGAGGTAGCAGATAGATGGAAAAGATATTTAGAAGATTTATATAAGGGAGACGATATGGGGAAGTTAGAGAACGCCCAAGAACAGGATCTAGAAATAGGGTTCTCAACATTAAGAGAGGAATTTGATAAAGCTGTTAAGGATCTTAAACTAAATAAAGCGCCAGGAAATTAATAAAATATGCAAGTCAGAAAACTTTAGACAGATTATATGAATTAGTAAAAGTAATATATGACACAGGTGAGGTCCCAATAGATTTCGAAAAAAATATTATTATCCCAATCCCAAAAAAGTCAGGAGTAGATAAGTGTGAGAATTTTAGAACGGTTAGTTTAAATTCCCACGCTTCCAAAATACTAACAATAATAATTAAAAATAGAGTAGAAGCTTTGACTGATAATTATTTAGGCGAAGACCAATATGGTTTCGTTAAGACAGAGGGATTAGAGAAACGATACTAATGATTAGGATAATTATTGAAAAAAGGTTACAAAAAAATAAAAAGATTCATTTTGCGTTTGTAGATTTAGAAACAGAATTTGATAAGGTTAATTAGATTGTTATGTTCAGGGTTTTGCAAAAAATAGGAATCTCTCATAGAAAAATATTTACAGTCTATATAAAAACCAAAGCGTAATAATTAAATTTGATGAAATAGAAAAGGAAGATAGGATTACAAATGGTGTTAGACAGGGGTGTATACTATCTCCCTTGATTTTTAATGTTTATATTGAGGAAGCTTTAATCTTAGCTAGAGAGAGAAAAGAGATAGGTATTAGTGTACAGGGACAGAAAATTTGCAGATAGGAAAGAGTTAGAAGAGTGTTAGATGAGATATTACAGAGTAACTATAGTATGAGAATTAACTCAGGAAAGCCAAAGATAATGACAAGTGAGTTACACCCTCGTTCTAAACCAAAATTAAAAATAGGTAATACCGAGTTAGAGGAGGTAGATGAATTTTGCTATTTAGGTAGTACATTACAAAGGACGGACGTAGCAGAAGGGATATAGTAGCTAGAATAGCTCAAGCTAGAAAAATGTTTTTAAAAAAGAAAGACTTACTAATAACTACCAGTATTAGTTTAGATAATAGAAAAAGTTTCTTAAAGTCGTACTTATGGAACGTTGTATTATACGGTGGTGAGACTTGGACAATTAAAGAGATAGGCAAGAAAAAGATAGAAGCTTTTGAAACTTGGTGTTATAGGAGAATGTGAAAGATTAGTTGGACAGATAGAGTAATAAATGAGGAAGATTATAGAAGGATAGGTGAGGAACCCTGTATGTGGAAACAATTAAAGGTCAGAAGATGTAGAATGATAGGGCACCAGTTAAGACATGATAGACTATTTAGTAAGGTCTTAGATTATAGACTACAAAATAAAAATAGAGTAGGAGGACCTAGACAAAGCTATTTTAGTCAAATTATTAGAGATTTAGGTTGTGAAGGGTATGTGGACCTTTTTAGACTATCTCAGAATAGAAAAAAATTTAGAGCTGCGTCAAACTGACCTTAAGTAAGTTCGAAAACAAAACACAGGAAACAATGGAAGTACACATCCAAACAGTTCCAGGACTGAAGGAAGACCTATTGATGCTGAAGATGATGATTGCACATATTTAGAGTATAATCTAATATTATTGAATGTGCCTAAAAAACTTTAATGATATTTGTATTAATTTTATCACCTAGAAGGCTTTTGATTCGTTCTGAATGTTATAGCTAAGATAATATGGCATTTTGGCACTGCGTTCTCAGATTTCTGTTAATGTGTTCGATCATTATGTTATCAAATTTAGAAATGGCGATTTGTTGAAACCCTATACATGTGACCTAGATCAGACTATTGCACGCAGATAGTGAAAGATACAGAACGTGGGAATTTCAGAATAGGAAACAATTGAGGTACGCATCTAACCAGTTCCAGGACTGAAGACTTGATGATGATGAAAATAAAAGTTATCGTCCGCTTTGTAATCGACAAAAGTTCAATTGAGTGGGTATAAAACAGCATTCAACTGAAATGCAGTGTAAACAAAATTGAATACGAAAGCTTGAAACTTTCGTGTTGTTTATAAATGCGCCTTGTATCAGCTTTGGTAATCTGAAAGGAAATCTTTTAATAAATGGTTCATTGACCTAATAGACACTTATCTAATAGAATATAGCTTCATCCACATTATTCTACATTCACATTGGTAACCTTGACGGTTAGCTCGTTTTATGTCAATGTATAATTATGTCATTAAATTACGAACGTATTTTAAGAAGATTTACATATTAAATAAAAGCTTAATTGTTTTTAATGTGGAAATCGACTAAAACTACCGAAGTTGTTTTTAATTAAATTATGTTTCAAATAATTGTGGCTTCGTGTTTTTTGATTAGATAGTTTTTACATGTCAATCATTGTACCCACAGCACAAAATGGTTTATAGGACATAATCTTCTGGTGAAGAGTTATTTTCTAACCGAAGTGCGGCATTTGAAGCTATTAGACATACACTGCGTTTGTATCGGTGATTTCAATGCGGATTGAGATCGATACTAAACTGCAGCATCATGTTACTGTTTAGATGCGTTTTAAAATTTAGATTGAACAATATAACCTCACATTACTGAAAGAATGAGCTCTTGTACAAAACAACGAAATATTTTGAACGTAGAACAGGTAGAATGTTATCTGCATTTACGGAAGGAAAGAAATATCATTACGCTTCTTAATTGCAAAAATTTCGTTCAAACGAAATATTTAAATCACTAACTTATGAAAGAAAGGTTTACATCAGGGATGAGACTCGGATGAAAATTAAATACAAAAATTTAAGAAATAAATCAATTATATAGTCATCATCATAATTAGGTCTTCAGTCCTAGAACTGGTTAGACGCGTACCCTCACTGTTTCCTATTCTGAACTAACCTACACATTTCCCTAAAATTTGCACAGTCTGCATCTATCACTATCTGATCTAGGTCTACATCTACCTCTTTTTTCCTATCTCTGCTTGTAATATATCCCATACTATTCTCCAAAAATGGCTTAGAACGTATCCTGCCCTATGTCTCCTATTTTTTTTCCCACAGACATTCTTCTTCCCCTACTATTTCTATAACCTATTTGTTATTAACTTTGTCTGTTCATGCTATCATCCTCACACATCTGAAACACAGAATTCCAAAAGGCTGCTACCGTTTCTCCGACTGCTTTTCCTACAACCCGTACTTCATGGGCATACTGTGTTGTGCTCCACACATATGCTTTCAACAATTTTCTTCTTGTTTCAATGTTTAATGTCTTTCTTTATAGGCGCTGTTCATTCTTGTTAGATGCAGTTCGCTCCTCTTCTACTGTTTTACAATTATATACCCTATTTCTCCGACATTCAGTGGTTGTGAAGGGAGGTAAGCAGCCTGTGGCTGCCAAGTTGCACCAGCACTTGAACATTTACCGATTTAATATTTTTTCCAATATATCTTTTTGCACAGTCAGCATTAGTTGCAGATATTTCACAACCAACAACTAGTTGTTTATAATAATTATCAGATTTATCTGCGTTTATTTTTTCGTCATTAGGTTTTCCATCTCAAAACTGGTTGGACACGTACCTGCACTTATTTATATTCTGAGCTAGCCTACACAGTTCCCTGAAATTCTCACACAGCCTGTTTACAGCTCAGTTCCCCTTCTATTGTTTTCTAACTTTTTGCCTTATTTCACCGAGATTCAGTGAAGGGGGTTAAGCAGCCTGTGGCTGCCAAGATCTTCCAACACTTAGACATTTGCCGAATTAATAGTTTGCCAGTAAATTTTTTCACACAATTAACATTATTCGAGAATATTGCCCGACCAATACTTGTAGTGGCTTATAATAATCATCATGTTTAAGTACAGTTACTTTTTTCGTCATTAATTTATCCATCTTGGGACTGGTTGGATGCGTGCCTCCATTGATTTCTATTCCGAGGTAGCCTACACATTTCCCTGAAATTCCTACAGCCTACATCTTTCACTATCTGTGTGCAGTAGTTTAACCTAGGTCTACCTCCACTTCTCTTTTATCCTATCTCTGCTTCTAATACATTCCGCACTATTCCCTCATGCCGTAGTATTTGGCCTATCATCCTATCTCTCCCACTTTTTACCATCATCATTAGGTCTTCAGTCCTAGAACTGGTTAGACGCGTACCATCATTGTTCCCTATTCTGAACTAACCTACAGATTTCCCTGAAATATGCACAGTTTGCATCTATAACTGTCTGATCTAGGTCTACATCTACCTCTTTTTTAATATCTCTGCTTGTAATATATCACATACTATTCCCCAAAAATGCCTTAGAACGTATTCCGCCCTACTATTTCTCTTTTTCCCCAGATATCCTTGTTCCCATACTATTTCTGTAACTTATTTGTTATTATCTTTGTCTGTCCATGCTATCGTCCTCATACATCTGGAGCATTTCAAAAGACTGCTACCGTTTTTGTGTCTGCATTTCAGCCAACCTTTTTTTAACATGTTTCTATTTATACAATTGAGAGGATGGTTATTAAAGAAGTGTGCGATTGCATTATTGAAAGGCTTAAGTAGTCGTTTTTTTAATATTTATTTTGAGGGGGAAAATTCATTATGATTTAAGTTACCTCTTTGGTAGATTTTAACATGGTTCTGAGGCGACTCTATGGCGGGTTTACACTTGTCAGATACCACTGTTGTTCTATGAAGATTGTATATGGATCTGAGGCGACCCTATGGCGGGTTTACACTTGTCAGATACCAATGTTGTTCTATGAAGATTGTATATGGATCTGAGGCGACCCTATAGCGGGTTTACACTTGTCAGATACCAATGTTGTTCTATAAAGATTGTATATGGATCTGAGGCAACCCTATGGCGAGTTTACACTTGTCAGATACCAATACTGTTCAACGGAGATTGTATATGGTTTTGAGGTAACCTTATTGTGGATTTATACTTGTCAGATACCAGTGCTGTTTTACAAGGATTGTTAATATGCTTATTTTTATGTAATTAGTTATTTTATGTATAAATAGAAATCATGTATGTAGGCTGTATTTCATGTTAATATTGCAAGGAAAATCCAGGAAAAACTTGCAATGCTACCTAGATATTATGGGCATTTGATTTTCATTTGTTATTTCTTTTAGTAATAGAATCCATTGTTTACTGAAAGTCCCGGATTCGTTTGCAACGCAGTTATTTTTATGTAGGGTTATATAGGCAGCTTCTTTGATTTTGCGTTTTGGTGGTTTTCTTCTTTTCTTCTTTTCTTCTTTTCAGGAGTATGTGTATTCAGCTCGTTCCCTTTCTATTGTTTTCTAATTTTATACCCTATTTTACCGAGATTCAGTGAAGGAGGTTAAGCAACCTGTGGCTACCAAGATCCCCAACACTTAGACATTTGCCGAAATAATGGTTTTCTAGTAAATCCTTTCACACACTTAACATTATTCGAGAATATTGCCCAACCAATTCTTGTAGTTACTTATAATAATCATCATGTTTACGCACAGTTATCTTTTCGTCATTAGTTTATCCATCTTGGGATTGGTTGGATGCGTACCTCCATTGATTTCTATTCTGGGCTAGCCTACACATCTCCCTGAAACCTCTACAGCCTACATCTTTTACTATCTGTGTGCAGTAGTCTAATCTAGGTCTGCCTCTTCTTCTCTTTTTTCCTATCTCTGCTTCTAAAATATTCCGCACTATTCCCTCATGCCGTAGTATGTGGCCTATCATCCTATCTCTCCTATTTTTTACCGTTTTCCACATATTTCTTTCTTCCCCTACCATTTTTAGTACCTCTTCGTTCTTAACTTTGTCTGTCCATGATATCTTCATCATACGCCTGTAACACCACATTTCAAAGGCTTCTACCTTTTTCTTGTCTGCTTCTCCTACTGTCCAGGCTTCACAGCCGTACAGTGCTGTGCTCCACACATATGTTTTAAGCAATCTTTTCCTTGTTTCTATGTTTGTGGTCTTTGAGCACAATAGTTGCTTTTTCTTGTTAAATATAGCAAGACCTTGTGCTAATCTTTGTTTTATATCTTTTGTGCTTTTCCCATCTTGCGTTATTTGGCTTCCTAGGTAGCAGAAATCCTTAACCTCTTGTAAGTCCGTGTTAAATACTTGTATTCTTGTTTTTGATTTATTTTCCCCACCTTTGCAAACTAGAACTTTAGTTTTAGTTTTGTTAATTTTCATACCGTATCTCTCTGTTAGAACCGTTTCCATTTCATTAAGAGCAGCTTCTAACTCTTCCTTGCTAGATGCTAATACCGCTATATCATCTGCAAATCTAAGCATATCAATTTTTTGTCCCTGCATAGTAATTCCAAATGTCTTTCTGCATTTGACAGTTTTCATTGCCTCTTCTATGTACAAGTTAAAGATCAATGGGGATAGGGCACATCCCTGTCTCACCCCTTTCCTAATGTTTACTTCTCTACGTTCCTGATCTAATTCTATTACTGCTGTTTGCTCTTTGTATAAGCTATGTACTATTCGTCTATCCCTATAACTCATTCCAATCCTTTTGAGTATTTCAAACATTTTTTTCCAATTTACATTGTCGAATGCTTTTTCCAGATCTACAAACCCTATATACATGCTTTCCCTTTTCTATTGTTTTCTCCATTATCACTCTCAGAGCTAAAATAGCCTCCCGTGTTCCCCTGTTTCGCCTAAACCCAAATTGGTCTTCTCCTAGTATTTCTTCAGCTCGTTTTTCCATTCGTCTTTGCACAATTCTAGTTAATATTTTTGACACGTGTGCTGTCAAACTTATTGTTCGAAAATTTTCACATCTATCCGCGCCTTTCTTTTTTGGTATAGTTACTATGATGCTACGTTTGAAATCTTTCGGTATCTCGCCTGTCTCATACATATAGCTTACAAGTTGGAAGAGACGTTCTGTTACTGCTTGTCCAGCGGCTTTTAGAGTTTCTGCTTGCACCTTATCTGTACTCGGCGTCTTACCATTTTTCAGACTCTTTAATGCTAATTCAAACTCGTCTCGAAGTATAGGATATCCCAAGTCATCATTTTCAATGTCTGATTCCTGTTCTAATGCAGTTAGTTCCTTCCTGCATATAAATTCCTATATATTCTTGCCATCTACTCACTTTCTCTACGTTTTCTATAATGACGTTTCCTTGTGCGTCCCTTATATTTTTGCTATACGGTTTTATATCTCTAAAATTCATTCTAATTAATTTGTATGCTTCGTCTGTCTTTCCTATTTCCATCTTAGTTTGTACTTCTTTGCACTTTTCATCAATCCATTGTTCTTTAGCTTTCCTGCATTTTCGAATAATTTCCCATTTTATGGCTTTGTATCTCTGTTTTCCCGTTTCGTCTGATTTATTTTTGTATTTTCGTCTTTCTTCTATTAAATTCACGATATCCTTTGTTATCCATGGTTTCTTATTTTCTTTTTGTGTATACCCCAAAATATCTCTGGCCGCCATGTCTAGGCTGGATTTAATGTTATTCCATTCTGTTTCTACTTCCTTAGTTTCAGATATTTTTGCGATATCATTCAGCAATTCATTTGACTTTTTTTCGAATCTTACTTGAATATCTTTGTCTTTTAGTTTCTCTAAGTCCAAGTGCCTTTTTCCGTTCCTTTTTTTCAGATTTTTAAATTTAAGTGCGGCCTTCATAATTACGATGTTGTGGTCAGTATCTATATCTGCTTCTGGGTAGCTTCTACAGTCTTTTACTTGATTCCTAAACCGTTGTCTAACAAGAATGTAATCTATTTGATATCGTCCTATATCTCCTGTCATCTTCCACGTATATCGTCTTCTAGCATGATGTTGAAATAATGTGTTTGTGATGATTAAATTGTTCTTGTCGCAAAATTCTACCAGCCTATTTCCCCTGTCGTTTCTCGTGCCTAAACCAAATAAACCCACTACTGCTCCTTCCCTACCCTCACCTACCACAGCATTAAAATCCCCCGTAATTATTAAATTTTCATGTCCTTTTACGTATCTTAATATGTCTTCGATATCTTTGTAGATGGCTTCTACCTCTTCGTCACTGTAGCTAGAGGTGGGCATGTATACTTGTATTATTACTGTGTTTACCGGTTTAGATTCTAATCTAACCATGAGTACTCTTTCGTTCTTTTGTAAGTAATTTTCCACTATCTTTTTCCGCATAACTATCCCCACACCCAAATTTCCGTCCTCTGCTCCTGTATGAATTACCCTGAAGTCTCCACTCCACAAATCCCCCGCCTCTGGCCACCGAACTTTGCTAATCCCTACTATGTCTAGTGATAACCTATTCATTTCGATTTTTAGGTTCTCTAGCTTACCTACTTGCTTCATACTTCTAACATTCCACGCTCCGACTCGCAGAATGTTCCCGACTCTTATTTTTAACTTTCCGATCGCATCCTCCGAAGTAGTCCCCTCCCGGAGATCCGAATGGGGGACTATTTTAACTCCGGAATCTTTTACCCTAGAGAATGCCATCATTTTATTATAATTTAGGTACGCTATGTACTTGGGAGATAATGTGGTGGTTTCCCGTTGCCTTCCACATCGCGGTAGTGTGTCTTAGACTGCCATACCGACCCCTATGGTCTCTGCCAATCTAAGTACCGAAAGAGCCGCTGCCCTCTTTCGGGGACCTGTCTTAGTCTGGTTCCTCACTACGACCCTACTACTTTGGTTGGACCTGTAGTTTGGCTCTTTAGCTCATTAGAACACGTAAGCCATTTCACCTGTTCTAGTAATTTAGAACTTCGGCAAGGTGCAGGTCCATTCAAAATGGCACTTTTTACCATTTTCCACATATTTCTTTCTTCCCCTACTATTTTTAGTACCTTTTCAGTACCCCTTATATAGTCATTCTTCAATAATTTAAAATTGCTATACAAAATTAAAAAGCACAATACCACCAGTGGTGTTGATCCAAAATGGGTTGGAGTGAACGACATTTTTGAAATAGAGTACCTTCAAACTAGTTCGCGTCAGACCGTCATCTACATCAAAATTACAAATCCCTAAACAAAAAAGAATACATTAGTTGGAAAATCAACAGTCAATCAATCGTTAATTTAGCTCGGTGGATTCAAGACGATAGTAATGCAACAATTAATTACCAAAGCAGCAAGAACTGCTCAAATCTACAAATGATTTTCTGCAAACCTTTACAGAGGTGTTTAAAAAGAAAAGCAAAAGACGTCATTCATTTTTATCAAGTGAAGAAACATATGATAAGAAAAGAAAAAATATTTGATGAGGGAGAATTAAATTTCGTAATTGATTTCTTTTTTGGTTAATATAGTTTGTAATTTATAATATAAAATTGAGCTAAAGTAGTATCATCTTTAATATTTTACATAAAAAACACATAGGCATTATTAACATTATTACTGAACATAATAAATACAAAAGCACACCAACTATAGAATACAAAAAAATGTGTGTTTGCTGCATTATCTTATAAATATTTGAAAAGTTATGGCCAATTTTACTTTCTGAGTGGATAATTTTCTTTTCAAAACTTGCACAATGTGGCTCGCACATAAGTACCGTCAAAGGTATCATACACTCTATTTTTGTTAGCATTCGATTATTGTGGAAATATAACGTCTTGCAAGCATTTTGCCTCTAAGAGGAACATGGGCTCTATCAACCAATTCATTAATGGATAGGCTGGGTCACCAATATCATATGGTACAGCTTTATTCTACACTTGTAGGGCCGTATGTAAATTAATGTAATTAAAATGTTTTACATTATTGAAACCACAATGTACTTGAGGTAAAACACCATTGATGTTTCTGTATAAATTGTTTGTCTTCAAAACACTGCATTTTATTTTCCAGTGATCCACTGGAAGCTACTACATAGGTCAGGAAGCGAGTTTTCTTTTACCTGGAAAATTTTGAATTTTGCCAAACCCTTGCTGTTCCAAGTCTATTTAAAAATCAAAATGTTTCGATCTCTGACCACAAAACATTCTGGTAAAAATTCTAACAAAAAGGGGACCGTATCAACAGAAAGCACCCCTCCAACCACATCTACCCACCCGACCATGGGAGGTCATATCCGTCGACACCATGGGACCATACATCACTTCACGTCAAAACAATCGGTTCATACTGGTCGTAACCGACTTGTTTAGCAGATGGGTAGAAAATTTCTCGACACCAAACACCATGTCAGCCACTGTGATCAACCTACTCAAAAACGAGGTCATCTTCCGGTATGGGTAACCAAAAGCGATCCTCACCAACAACGGGTCCCAATACGTATCTCGACGATGGACCAAACACTGGATCAATGGGGTTGTCACCACTGGACTACGCCAATCTTCCACCCACAAGCAAACCCAGTAGAACGCCGGAACCAGGAAATCAAGAAAACTTTGCGAGTCCTCGCAACCCAACCCGACGCACGATCCTGGGACCGAAAACTTTCTGAGATAATGTATTTCCTTCGCACAAGGAAGAACGCAGCTACGGGAACTACACCCAGTTATGGTCTACTGGGATATGAGCTACCCCGTCCAGGAGACCTCCACCAGTCCCCAGATATTCGAGGAGAAGACCGACTACGCCGCATACGAGAAATTCAGGATCGCGAGCGCCGCCTCAGGTAAAGGTATGCCCAAGACGAGAATCCCGCTCTGTTTTCGCCCAGGGACATGGTCATGGTTAGAAAGCAACCCTCCACCAGAAATCGATTCGGAACCAAATGGACTGGACCTCACCCAATCCAAAGAAGAGCCGGGCCCAACATCTACTGGGTCCGGATGGAACGGGGAGACGTGAAGATACACTCCAAAGATATACGACCAGCACCCACTAAACCACCCCACATCAAACAAGCTACGCTACACTCTTCAGCGCGGGGGATGTTGACTGTATCACCATGCTCGAGCTGAACACAGAACAAACTAAAGAATCGCTCTGGATTATATCAAAGTACACGTGCTGAACACGGAGCAAACAAAGATCGCGAGAATTTCCAACTCATTTTTTGTGGTACCCTAAAATCAGCACGCTCATTGGTCAAACCAAATTAAAAATCGAAATATACACAATTCCATTATTTAAAGACATCATTAACGTTTATCAACACAGGAAGCATAGGAAATGGAAGTGTATAAACGTAATTTCAAATTCTCCGAAAGACATTCGTTAGTGCTCACCATAGCCTAGGGAATCACCTTGCAGTGCTCCCCATAGCCTGCAAAACTTTCAGCGAGCAGCACTCTCCATAGTCTGCTATACTTCGGCACGCAGTGCTCCCTATAGCCTGCGTATTCTTCGACGGTGACGCTGTCCGCCGCCGTACCTAGGGCACGTTACTACAATTCATCAATCAATAGTTAACAAACTCCATTCCACACATCACCGACAGTCGTTATTGTGACTGCGTCTGTCAAGTCTACCACCGGGACGACACCCCCGTAGAGTTCCACGGCAACGCACTCGACAAAACCTAAGCCACCACTACCACGACGCCTTCCGAAGAGTACCGAAGATCACCGAAGACGTCTGGATCTCTTAAAACTATAAATAATTTCTAACCATCACTGTTCAAGTTCTTACTGGGCCTGACAAATAAATTCCGAAGCCTCGAAGACGACCGAAGACTTCTAAACCTTCTATACTTGTATATATTGTCAATTAGTAGTTCTTAATTTCATATCATAATTCTTTGTAACTTCACGTTGTCCCACAAATAAAACACGCAGCCTTCCGAAGAGTTCCGAAGATCGCCGAAGACGCCTGGACCTCTTCAAACTGTAAATCTTTTCTAATTGCCGCTGTTCAAGTTGCTACTCGGTCTCACAAGCAAATTCCGTAGCCTTCCGAAGAGATCCGAAGACTACTGAAGCCTTTTACACCGCCTTTAAACTCTATATACGTTCATTTAATAAGTGTTTAAGTTTATTTTGGTTCCACAAGCAACCACGAAGGCTTCCGAAGAATTTAGAAATTACCGAAGACTTCCGAACTGCTTTAACTATTAAAATCATTCAATTTTAACTGTTTCACTCTTATTTTTATGTATTTATGAACTTATAATTATTTTTGCTTATACTTATTAAACAAATAATCAAGCCAAGCCTACATGCTTTCAGACGCTGCCCACTCGAACGATAACACCGCGTCACTGACCTTCGACCAGAAGTATCAAATGACAAAATACTCAAATCTCGGTTAGAAACAAAGCAATCTTAAATTAATACTTGCAAAATCCAAAAACGTTTTTCGTAATTAACGGTAGTAAATACCTGCTGATTCCATTTTTAAATTGACGTTAAAATCACAGTTTATCAGTTTTGTTCATATAATTTTAAACCTCCATTTATAATCTTAATTTTCAAAGTGGATTTTCTATTTTTAATTAATTCCTTTGCAAAGTTTTTACAATGGCTGCACAAGGTACATCAACGCTTCCTGGATGAAGATGCATAATTCGAGTGAGTGTCCAATGTAAAGGAGAAATACCCTCTTCTGTAATGATTACTAATGTGCCAATGTCAATGCTGTCGAGGCCCTTAGACTTGTGCCGCCGACCACGTTGGTACATTTGATGCAGATGTTCCTCATGCCATCAAGTCCAAAAGTCTGGATCTGGAGGCGCTGTCAGGGGTTCCAAAGTTAGAAAGTGACCGGGTGTCAGCGACGAAATATCATTGGGATTCGAGCTCATGCTGCACAAGGGTCTTGAATTCAACTATGCCTAAATCTGTGTAACCAAAGTATGAAACTCCTCAAACGTTAGCATGTGATTTCCGATGACGCGAAATAAGTTAATCTTAACTGATTTAACGGCACTTTCCCAAATTCCTCCAAAATGAGGGGTAGATGGCGGATTGAAATGCTAAGAAATGGCTAACGATTCTGCACAGTGTCGAAAATCCCTTAAAAATTGACAATTGGTGCCGACGAGGTTTGTGCCACAGTCACTGAAGATGTGTTGACACCTACCTCGACGAGCTATAAAACGACGAAGACATGCAACAAAGGCTTTAGCCGATAAATTCGAGACGACCTTTAAATCAGTAGGCGAAATGAGTGGCGAAGCGAAGTAAACAATCACGCAAAGATATACCTTACAAGTTTTGGAGCCTCTAACACGTTACATGTTTATAGTGAAAGGGCCAGCAAAATCGAAACCAACGCAACAAAAAGCTTTAACTTGCGAAACACGAAATTAAGGCAATTCACCCAAAACTGGACCGGCAGGAATGAGGCGGAGACGATAATATTCGACGAATGGCACGATTTGATGCAACGATCTGAAATCTTTCTTCAAGTATTTATTCCTGTGTCCAAATTTTGTATGTGTACTTGTTCAATCAACAAATCTGTGACACGATGTTTATTGAGTAATATAGCTGGATGTTAAGTGTAATCTGGGAGGCTGGAATGAGTCAGTCTACCATCCACTCTTAAAATGTCATTCGGATCAAGAAATCCGCCTAGACGCTGTTAATGTTTAGGTAAGGAATTACCTTGACGAACCGCTTCGATTTCAAGGCTAAGTGAAGTAAATTGGCCCACCTTCACAATAATCATTAGTGCAGTATAAAGCTCCTCCGACAACGGAAATAACGAATTAATAGCATTCTTTCCAACTATAAATATTCTTAGACAATATCCGACAATGCGTATAATTTTGTGTAACGACGAAAATCTGTCTAATAGATTTTGTAGTCAATGTGACTCGACATTAACAATACACGTAATACGTTTCCTCTCAGAAGATGCTTCTAGAGAAGAGACGAACAATTAAAATAAAGGTCAATTTTCTTCAGGCCACGGTAAAAATTCAGGGCCTGTCCGCTATAGAGGATGCGCGGGCAATATCGAAGGAAATAAACCTTTGGTAGCACAATTAGATGAGTTGTTTGAAGAACGGATATAATTACACAGTTCGAGAAAAACACGTTCCTAGATGTAATTGACACGGTTAGTTACAAACATTTTAAAACGATAGGCAGGTGACCCAAGTCAGAGCCATAACAGAATCACTGTAACAACAAATTCTCAAAGTTTACATTCGAATATGTAGTTCTAACAAACTGCACTAATGTAGACAAAAGTACTGTAGCACATCGTTCAAGTTTGGGTACAGATAAACATATCAAAGGGGGCGACCTTTGATCTAGCCATAACACAGTGAACAGAGACTTTTCCTGAAGGAAATACTAAACGCTAATACTGACGCTTCACAAAAACCATGTAGTTGTACGCTACAGGCTTCATCAATAGGAATATAGCAAGGAATTTGTATTGAATTGATATACGAAAATTCAGCAACAAACTTTTCTCAATATAAGACAATAGGCTTGGGAGGAGGGTTATCCCAATCCAATATTTGTCTATACATTTGTTTTATGGCACATACAAAAACGAACTTGGTAATACGAAATAACAAAAGTATTTTTATAATATCATTCTGTAGCTTATGTCTAGTGAGTAAGGTATCGTGCAATGAAATACCGCTTGACGATCGAGCCTATTATGCATCAACAACAATTCTCAATTTAGATTTATTATTTTCTATTTTGAAAACTGTATGATGTAGAATGAAATACGAGTTATTGCCAATTGGAGACGTTGATAAAAGCGACATGTGACCTAATGATTCGTAATCACGTATGAAGTCTATATACAAATTTCGCAGATCCTGATTGAGGTCATATACTTTGATTTTTAGTCAACATGAGGAATTCTTTAAATAACTATTAAGTAAAAGTAACTTTAGGTTGACACATGCTAGTTTACCTGCACTTAGGTAATTTAAATTTCATTGTTAAAGTCGAAGTAGTGCTACTATGACTTGAAGAATATGTAATATGAATCATTAAGAGAACTCAAATCCTTACATAAAAATTAATAAGAAAGATTCATTCAGAGATCTTTATGTTATTAAATACAAATCCTTATTAGTATATTTCTGTTCTATAAAAAATTATTAGTTAAAAATATTATAGTAAAACGAATTGAAAATATTATAGTAAAATGAATCAAGAAATTTAAGCAAATAGAATCTATTTTTTTAATGACTTTTTTTATTGTTTGAAATACAAGTAAAGTTTACAAATCATTCCTGATCAGAAATTGTGGGTAATGATTACAAATACCCTGGGTGTATACTTTTGAAACCTAAATTCTATTATTTTATTTTTGGTAAATATTTTTGAGGACACAAACGGTGTCCATGTTGTGCATTTGTTTGTGCACAGGTCAAGTCGAGACATCTGTATGACATCTGGTGTTTGAGATTTTGGTAAGTGTTTTAAAAGAGTGAAATTCAAGTTTTATGGCTATGTTAGTGGTGTTGATATAAGGTTTCCGCATTCCCCTAATACAAGCACAGTTAATTTTTGTAGGTTGTTGTATTGAAAAATACGGTGGCGCTCATTATCCATATTTTTTGGTCTTTTGACAACCCATGACCCAGGCTCATGATCTACCCAGAGCTAACACTCTACTAGCCGTTTATGTCTAAAGAGCTTTTCTTTTCCTCAAGCCGTTTTCCATCCAACTTTACCTTGGGCTTTCATTGTTAATAAGAAATTCTCGACCTTGTGATATCAGGTAAGGGTTTAGGAAATATAAAGGTGCAATTTATTAGCTGATAGTCACGAGGGTAAAAATAAAATTAAAAACAAAAATTTAATCTCATGCAGGGTCACTATCACAACGTGGTAAAGTAATTTTAGGTAATTTTACTCTAGGTGTACAAATACATTTAAGATGCTCGCAGGTGGAGTTTCCTCTTTAAAAGTAAATATTTCCTGTTCTGTTAAAAGAATAGCATAGTAATCATTGTCTACCTTTTAACACAAAAATTCATGTGCGCCTTATAATTCAGGTTCTGTATTTACAAATACGCCGATACATATTTCCGTAAAATCTTTATGAATGAATTTAATCATTCGAGATTTCAGTTTAAATAATTTATTTAAAGAAGTGTCATATTGTGCCTTTTCAAAAAGCTCGAAAAATTCATTTATCCTAGCAGCATAAAGCTTCACTAAAGTTATAGAAAGTCTTGCGTGTTGTGCATTCTGTATGAAAAAAATAACAAACGACAATTTTTCAATTAACAATGACAAATACTCTTATAACGCTTAAATATACTATCTCCGAAAATTATCCAATAAAATTATAACCCAAATTGTAATGCAAAAGTATTAATTCAATAAATCAATACTAAATTAAATTTAAGCATCTTCATACGTTTCAGAGGATTTATTTGCTCAAACGAATACGACAACCTTGTTATCTGTACGAAATACTAAGAAAGGTTGCATATTCATAACAATTGTAACCTGTCAAATATGTGAGACGAGGTTAATTTAATACATTTTCATTATCAGGTCTTCAGTCCAGGAACTGGTTAAACGCGTACCATCATTGTTTCCCATTCTGAACTAACCTACACTTTTCCCTGAAATATGCACATTCTGCATCTTTCAACTCTGATATAGTTCTTGCAATTTCTAAACCGACTTTCCTCATCAATATTTGTGATGTCATATATTGGCGCCGTTGCCACTATCAAAATAGCAATTCCTCGTAACTACAATGAAACTATCGGTACAATATAGATTTTGCAAGTATTTAGTAATTGGTGACGGAATGTGGTTTGTTACTTTTAAAAAGTAACTTGTAAATGATTTTATACTGACAAAATTGCAATCTAAGCTGTTTAGCTTAATAATAAATGTTATTATGTGGGAACTTGTACTAGTAAGCATATTTTAAATATTTTAATTGGATGATTGTAATGTGTTATACATTCTTAATTAAATAGCCATTTGCATGTTACACCGGGCACGGAATAATAGCCACCAATAATCAGGTGCGTGAAGTTAGCCGCAACATTTTTGAATTTTTTAAAAATATTTATGTCATAATTAGGCGCCAATTAGACGCCATTTTGCGCCGCTAAAACTAAATTTTGCGCCGTCTTGGCAAACAAGTTATTGATAAAATAAGATTTTTCCGGCCAAGTTAACGAAGCCGCACTTTTTTTCAATTTTCAGAAAATCTTTATTCCATAATTTAGCGCCAATTAGGCGCCATTTTGCGCCGTTGAAACGAAATTTTGCGCCCTCTTGTGTACCAAGTTATTCGCAATAAACTATTTTTCTGAACTCCAAAAACGTGAAGTTGGCCGCGACTTTTTCGAATTTTGAAAAAAATTTTGCACCAAATTTAAGCGTTAATTAGGCGCCATTTTGCGCCGTTAAAACGAAATTTTGCGCCCTTCTGTATAACAAGTTAATCGAAAAAAACCATTTCTCCTAACTAGCCCAAAATCGTGAAGTTGGCCGCGACTTTTTTGAATTTTGAAAAAAATTTTGTACCACAATTAAGCGGTAATTATGCGCCATTTTGCGCCGTTGAAACGAAATTTTGCGCCCTCCTGTGTAACAAGTTATTTGAAAAAAACTATTTCTCCATACTACCCAAAATCGTGAAGTTGGCCGCGACTTTTTTGAATTTTGAAAAAATTTTTGTACCAAATTTAAGCGTTAATTAGGCGCCATTTTGCGCCGTTAAAACGAAATTTTGCGCCCTCCTGTGTAACAAGTTATTTGAAAAAAACTATTTCTACATACTACCCAAAATCGTGAAGTTGGCCGCGACTTTTTTGAATTTTGAAAAAAATTTTGTACCACTATTAAGCGGTAATTATGCGCCATTTTGCGCCGTTGAAACGAAATTTTGCGCCCTCCTGTGTAACAAGTTATTTGAAAAAAACTATTTCTCCATACTACCCAAAATCGTGAAGTTGGCCGCGACATTTTTGAATTTTGAAAAAATTTTTGTACCAAATTTAAGCGTTAATTAGGCGCCATTTTGCGCCGTTGAAACGAAATTTTGCGCCTTCCTGTGTAACAAGTTATTTGAAAAAAACTATTTCTACATACTACCCAAAATCGTGAAGTTGGCCGCGACTTTTTTGAATTTTGAAAAAAATTTTGTACCACTATTAAGCGGTAATTATGCGCCATTTTGCGCCGTTGAAACGAAATTTTGCGCCCTCCTGTGTAACAAGTTATTTGAAAAAAACTATTTCTCCATACTACCCAAAATCGTGAAGTTGACCGCGACTTTTTTGAATTTTGAAAAAAATTTTGTACCAAATTTAAGCGTTAATTAGGCGCCATTTTGCGCCGTTGAAACGAAATTTTGCGCCCTCCTGTGTAACAAGTTATTTGAAAAAACTATTTCTACATACTACCCAAAATCGTGAAGTTGGCCGCGACTTTTTTGAATTTTGAAAAAATTTTGTACTACAATTAAGCGGTAATTATGCGCCATTTTGCGCCGTTGAAACGAAATTTTGCGCCCTCCTGTGTAACAAGTTATTCGCAATAAACTATTTTTCTGAACTACCAAAAACGTGAAGTTGGCCGCGACTTTTTTGAATTTTGAAAAAAATTTTGTACTACAATTAAGCGGTAATTAGGCGCCATTTTGCGCCGTTGAAACAAAATTTTGCGCCCTTCTGTGTAAGAAGTAAATTAAAAAAAACTATTTCTCCAAACTAGCCAAAATCGTGAAGTTGGCCGCGACTTTTTGAATTTTGAAAAAAATTTTGTACCACAATTAGGCGCCTTTTTCGCCGTTGAAACAAAATTTTGCGCCCTCTTGTGTAATTCAAAAATGTTGCGGCCAACTTCACGCAACTATAAATTTTTCCTTTTGTTTACGCATACTATAAAATTCGCAAAACCAATTGAATAATTAATATGCAACGTATGTAATATAAGCAAACTTATAGAATATAAACCCAGAAAGTCCGTTTTCATCGATAAAAACACAAGCAACATTAGTAACAAAACTTTATAAAAATAATTTTAAAAATAACAATTCGGTAACTACCGGTCCCACTATATTTGCGAAAACTGCAAGAGCTTTCAACTTTTAAGCAAATAAAGATAGATACATGCGGTTTTCACTGAGGTGCTTCACAATGACACAAAGTTTAATTGAACACATTCAGTTAGCCAAAAAAATGGTGGTTTATTTGAATTTTTCTTCAAACACCGGCGCAGTTGAGCACAAAATAAGCACAATTTAATGGAATAAGAAAAAACTGACAAAGTGAAAGAAAGCGGGAGCTAACGATCCCCCTCCCCCCGATTTGTTTTCATTTTTTTCGCTATAAGCAAATGAGCACAATTCAAACCAACACCATTAGATTTGAGCACAAAATGAGCACAATTTAATGAACTTAACAAAAATTGAAAATCAAAATAACACGGAGGGCTAGCGGTCAACCTGGCATTTGTTTTAAATTTTTTCGCTTATAAGCAAATGAACACAATTCAAACAAACACCGACACAATTGAGCACAAAACGAACACAAGTCAATGGAATTTAAAAAAATTGAAGAAGTCGAAATAAACGGGGGGGGGGGGGGGGGGGTCAACCTGACCCCCGGATTTGTTTACAATTTTTCGCCAAAAGTAAATGAACACAATTGAAACAAACACCTGCACAATTGAGCACAAGACGAGCACAATTGGTGAGAAAGAAAAAAATTTGAAAACTGAAAGGGGGGGGGGCAACTTGACCCACCTCTTCAAGATGGCGAAACAATCCTAAAGAAACGCTAAATAAACGATTTGTCATGACAACATTTTAAAATCTTGCAAGGACGGGTTGGTGCCAATAAGACCACATGCAATTTGATTTTTAAAAATTCGCGCATCTATAGGCCTAAACAGCCCTTCAAAATGGCAAACAATCTTAAACAAACAATTTGTAATGATAAAATTTTAAAATCTGGCAAGGACGGGGTTGGTGCGATTTGGTCCCATCCAATTTGATTTTTAAAAATACGCGCAACTATAGGCCTAAACAAATGTCGAAAATGGTAAAACAAACCTAAACAAAAACTAAACGACCAGCAGCGACCAAATTTTAAAATCTTGCATGCGCGGGGCCAACTTTACCGACGTCCTGGATCAACGATTTCAAGATATACTTAATTTTAAAAATTGGGAATTCTTCACAGGCATCTAATAAGCCTAAAGCTTTGTATTTATGGTAGCCATGGGCCTTCAGATATTCTTTTGTATCTATATTCTATTGATATAAACTACAAATTACAAACATTCACATTTAAAAAAGTGGATCTGCTAAACTGTATAAGTATTACAATGTAAGCAATCAAATGCGTGATAAACGAATGTCTTTGGTTTCTGATGGCTTGCAGTTTCGTAGCCGTCGCCAACTCTCATTCTGGCGCCTAAGTAAGAAAATTAATCTGTATGGAATACTGATTTAGCATTTTTTATTGTACGGTAATATAACGTATAGATACGTATGTACCTTTATACAGCGATACTCTTGAAATGCGTTTTTTTTTACATAGCATTCTAACAATCTGAGATTGGTTAACTATAAACATAAATTTTTTCACTGAATCATCTGGTGTAGGATGTATTATACATTTTCAAATTTACTCTGTGACATAAGTACATTGTAGTGCATGAGACATCTATGTTCTTGCTTCTTTAATTAATTGCATCTGAGCTTAAAAACCTTGTTTCGTGTATAAGTTGTATAAGCTGTGTCGGAGTATTGATATGTCGATGCGAACTCGATTTTAGTGACTTACCCGATATAGCAAAAAATCGATACCGGTACGCCGATACGTATCGATATATTGCGTATCGGTATTCGATACATAAATATCTGTATCATCCACCCTATAGTTGTAAAATCTCTTTTATCTAATATTTCAAAAAGTTAATTACAATATTTTATTCAGGCATAACCTTAATTTCCGCAATAGCTTGAGCTTAAAATTTAGCGATGATAATCTCCGTCAAAATTTAATATATTTGAATATGTACTCACTGCAACTTGTGTACCAAATTTCAAACTCCTAGCCCACAAGTTTGGTTAAAAAAGTGTTTAAAAACAGAAACCTTTTTCCAGAATTTCTTGAAAATGGCTTAATGAACTTGAAATATAAAGATATTAACAGAAGCAGCATTTCATTTTTAACAAATTATTCCTTTACCATTTCTCTATAAAATAATTAGGGGAGCCAATATTGACCAAAGTTTCATTTTACATGTGATTTCCCTATGTATACAAAACAGATTTACACCCAGTAGGTGCGTGAAGTTGGCCGCAACATTTTTGAATTATTCAAAAATATTTGTCATAATTAGGCGCCAATTAGACGCCATTTTGCGCCGCTAAAACTAAATTTTGCGCCGTCTTGGCAAACAAATTATTAATCAAATAAAATTTTTCCGGCCAAGTTCACGAAGCCGCACTTTTTTTCAATTTTCAGAAAATCTTTATTCCATAATTTAGCGCAAATTGGCGCCATTTTGCGCCGTTGAAACGAAATTTTGCGCCCTCATGTGCAACAAGTTATTCGCAATAAACTATTTTTCTGAACTACCTGAAAGCGTGAAGTTGGCCGCAACTTTTTTGAATTTTGAAAAAAATTTTGCACCAAATTTAAGCGGTAATTAAGCGCCATTTTGCGCCGTTGAAACAAAATTTTGCGTCCTTCTGTGTACGAAGTTATTTAAAAAAAACTATTTCTCCAAACTAGCCAAAATTGTGGAGTTGGCCGCGACTTCTCTGAATTTTGAAGAAAAAATTGTACCACAATTAAGCGGTAATTAGGCGCCATTTTGCGCCGTTGAAACGAAATTTTGCGCCCTCGTGTGTAAGAAGTTATTTAAAAAAAACTATTTCTCCAAACTAGCCAAAATCCTGAAGTTGGCCGCGACTTCTTTGAATTTTGAAAAAATTGTTGTACCACAATTAAGCGGTAATTAAGCGCCATTTTGCGCCGTTAAAACGAAATTTTGCGCCCTCGTGTGTAACAAGTTATTTGAAAAAAACCATTTTTCCGATCTGTATATACATTCATATCTTGATTTATACTAATTTCTAGAACTAACGGACACAGCTAGTAAGCGAATATAATATAGTTGGCCACCAGTGGAGTCTTCTTATCAGAAATTAGCTGTCGCCCGCCTCTTCATGCATAAAGAATTTATAATTTGCATATCTTATTTTATCATATTTAAAAGTATTACCATGGAATTACACCTCCTGGTTAGGAGTAATTTTACATAATTTAAATACTTGATTAATAATATATTTTTATGAAGTTTCAAGTTAATAACAGGAAATAAAATTTTCATACCAACTTTAATTTTCTATTCTACACTTAAGGGTTGTTTCTTAAAAAACGCTTATACAAGTATTTTATTATTTAAGACTAAGATCCTAAATGTCGATTTTAATATTTCTAACAGAGATTTTGTGAAAGTCAGCAGCGAATTGTATTTCACTTTTATTTGTTTAAATCTTACCTCTATATTATACTTAAATAAATCCTGTGTACTCAACAAAATGCAAGACGCTACTGGTTATATATAATGTATTTATTTGTTTAGACTACAATAATATTTTCTATACCACATTCCTTGTATCTCTCAACTACAATACTTATTGTAAAGAACGGTAATTTCAACATTGAAGACACGCGTCTAAGATAGCCAGACAAAGTTTTCTTCAAATAAATTGTTACACGGGGTGCGCAAAATTTTGTTTCAACGGTGCAAAATGGTACCTAATTACCGCTTAATTTTGGTACGAAAATGTTTTCAAAACTCACAAAAGTCGCGGTCAACTTCACGATTTTAGGTAGTTTGGAGAAATAGTTTTTTTTTAATAACTTCTTACACGAAAGGGCGCAAAATTTTGTTTTAACGGCGCAAAATGGCGCATAATTACCGCTTAATTGTGGTACAAAAATTTATTCAAAATTCAAAAAAGTCGCGGCCAACTTCACGATTTTGGGTAGTATGGAGAAATAGTTTTTTCAAATAACTAGTTACACAGGAGGGCGCAAAATTTCGTTTTAACGGCGCAAAATGGCGCATAATTACCGCTTAATTGTGGTACAAAAATTTATTCAAAATTCAAAAAAGTCGCGGCCAACTTCACGATTTTGGGCTAGTTTGGAGAAATGGTTTTTTCAAATAACTAGTTACACAGGAGGGCGCAAAATTTCGTTTTAACGGCGCAAAATGGCGCATAATTACCGCTTAATTGTGGTACAAAAATTTTTTCAAAATTCAAAAAAGTCGCGGCCAACTTCACGATTTTGGGCTAGTTTGGAGAAATGGTTTTTTTCGAATAACTTGTTACACAGAAGGGCGCAAAATTTCGTTTTAACGGCGCAAAATGGCGCCTAATTAACGCTTAAATTTGGTACAAAATTTTTTTTCAAAATTCGAAAAAGTCGCGGCCAACTTCACGATTTTGGGTAGTATGGAGAAATAGTTTTATTCAAATAACTTGTTACACAGGAGGGCGCAAAATTTCGTTTCAACGGCGCAAAATGGCGCATAATTACCGCTTAATTGTGGTACAAAATTTTTTTCAAAATTCAAAAAAGTCGCGGCCAACTTCACGATTTTGGGCTAGTTTGGAGAAATGGTTTTTTTCGAATAACTTGTTACACAGAAGGGCGCAAAATTTCGTTTTAACGGCGTAAAATGGCGCCTAATTAACGCTTAAATTTGGTACAAAATTTTTTTCAAAATTCAAAAAAACGCGGCCAACTTCACGATTTTGCGTAGTATGGAGAAATAGTTTTTTTCAAATAACTTGTTACACAGGAGGGCGCAAAATTTCGTTTCAACGGCGCAAAATGGCGCATAATTACCGCTTAATAGTGGTACAAAATTTTTTTCAAAATTCAAAAAAGTCGCGGCCAACTTCACGATTTTGGGCTAGTTTGGAGAAATGTTTTTTTTCGAATAACTTGTTACACAGAAGGGCGCAAAATTTCGTTTTAACGGCGCAAAATGGCGCCTAATTAACGCTTAATTTTGGTACAAAAATTTTTTCAAAATTCGAAAAAGTCGCGGCCAACTTCACGATTTTGGGTAGTATGGAGAAATAGTTTTTTCAAATAACTTGTTACACAGGAGGGCGCAAAATTTCGTTTCAACGGCGCAAAATGGCGCATAATTACCGCTTAATTGTGGTACAAAATTTTTCAAAATTCAAAAAGTCGCGGCCAACTTCACGATTTTGGGCTAGTTTGGAGAAATGGTTTTTCGAATAACTTGTTACACAGAAGGGCGCAAAATTTCGTTTTAACGGCGCAAAATGGCGCCTAATTAACGCTTAATTTTGGTACAAAATTTTTCAAAATTCGAAAAGTCGCGGCCAACTTCACGATTTTGGGTAGTATGGAGAAATAGTTTTTTCAAATAACTTGTTACACAGGAGGGCGCAAAATTTCGTTTCAACGGCGCAAAATGGCGCATAATTACCGCTTAATTGTGGTACAAAAATTTTTTCAAAATTCAAAAAAGTCGCGGCCAACTTCACGATTTTGGGCTAGTTTGGAGAAATGGTTTTTTTCGAATAACTTGTTACACAGAAGGGCGCAAAATTTCGTTTTAACGGCGCAAAATGGCGCCTAATTAACGCTTAAATTTGGTACAAAAATTTTTTCAAAATTCGAAAAAGTCGCGGCCAACTTCACGATTTTGGGTAGTATGGAGAAATAGTTTTTTTCAAATAACTTGTTACACAGGAGGGCGCAAAATTTCGTTTCAACGGCGCAAAATGGCGCATAATTACCGCTCAATTGTGGTACAAAAATTTTTTCAAAATTCAAAAAAGTCGCGGCCAACTTCACGATTTTGGGCTAGTTTGGAGAAATGTTTTTTTTTCGAATAACTTGTTACACAGTAGGGCGCAAAATTTCGTTTTAACGGCGCAAAATGGCGCCTAATTACCGCTTAATTGTGGTGCAAAATTTTTTTCAAAATTCGAAAAAGTCGCGGCCAACTTCACGTTTTTGGAGTTCAAAAAAATAGTTTATTGCGAATAACTTGGTACACAAGAGGGCGCAAAATTTCGTTTCAACGGCTCAAAATGGCGCCTAATTGGCGCTAAATTATGGAATAAAGATTTTCTGAAAATTGAAAAAAAGTGCGGCTTCGTGAACTTGGCCGGAAAATCTTATTTTATCAATAACTTGTTTGCCAAGACGGCGCTAAATTTAGTTTTAGCGGCGCAAAATGGCGCCTAATTGGCGCCTAATTATGACATAAATATTTTTAAAAAATTCAAAAATGTTGCGGCTAACTTCACGCACCACCTCCAATAATCAAGACTTCCAGAGGTTAAGTTTATTAAACTAAAGTAAGAGGGCGACCAGTTATGAAAATTTGTTTTTAAGGTTTGCCCCCTACTTCCTAAACGTGAACCGGACATGGTTTATTCACCCAAACAAAAATATCGCTAGCTTGTTCTGAAAAGAAAAATTTTAAATGCAAGCAAGAATAACACAAAATGCGGGACAAAAACTAGTCACGAGGTTAATGACATGAAATAAGAACGCCAACTAAAATCTAACATAACCAATACAAGTAATATTAGTTGTCAACAAATGTCTCAAATGAAGGAGGCAACATTGCAAAATTTACAAACGGATAAGGAAACTTTTTTCTGGAGTTAGAATAAGACAAGAATATCATTTGTAGTTGATATGGCGTGACGTAATATGTGACGAAAGTCGGTTTAGAAATTGCGAGAACTATATTGGTCTACCTCTACGTCTTTTTTCCTATCTCTGCTTGTAATATATCTCGCACTATTCCCCAAAAATGCGTTACAACGTATCCTGCTCTTCTATTTCTCCTATTTTTTTTTTGTTTTCTACAGATATCTTTATTACCCTGCTATTTGTATAACTTATTTGTTATTAACTTTGTCTGTCCATGATATCGTCCTCATACATCTGAAGCACAACATTACAAAAGGCTTCTACCGTTTTTCTGTCTGCTTCTCCTACTACCCCTATTTCATAGACGTACTGTGCTGTGCTCTACACATATGATTTCAACAATTTTCTTCCCGTTTCTACGTTTGTTGTCTTCGAACATAGCTGCTGCTCTTTCTTGGTAGATGCAGTCCGGCTCCCCTTCTATTGTTTTACAAATATATACCCTATTTCTTTAGTATGTGAAGAGGATTAAGCAGCTTGCGGCTACCAAGATCCCACAACACTTAAACATGTGCCGAAGTAATAGTTTTCCAATATATCCTTTCGCACAATCAGCATTAGTAGAAAATATTTCAAAAGCAACACCTGAAGTAGTTTATAATAATCATCAGATTTAAATGCAATTATTTTTTTGTCATTAGGTTTTCTGTCTTGAAACTGGTTAGAGGTGTACCTTCACTTATTTTTATTCTGAGCTAGCCTACACAGTTCCCTGAAATTCCCACATCCTACATTGCAACTGGTTGAAAGCGTATCTTCACTTATTTCTATTCTGATCTACCCTACACCGTTCCCTGAAATTCTCACAGCCTAAATACAACTCCGTTCCCCTTCTGTTGTTTCCTAATTATATACCCTGCTTCACCAGGATTTAGTGGTGTGTGAAGAGGGGATTAAGCAGCCCGTGGCTACCAAGAATCCCCCAACACTTAGACATTTGCCGAATTAATAGTTTCCAGTAAATCCTTTCGCACAATTAACATTAGTTGAGAGCATTGTGAAACCAATATCTGTAGTTGCTATAATAATCATCAGGTTTAAGTACAGTTATTTTTTTCGTCATTAGATTTGTCATCTTCCCATTGGTTGGACGCGTAACTCCACTGATTTCTATTCTGAGCTAGCCTTCACATTTCTCTGGCATCTTCCATGTGTGTCGTCTTCTAGCATGATGTTGAAGTAATGTGTTTGTGATGGCTAAATTGTTCTTGTCGCAAAATTCTACCAGTCTATTTCTCCTGTCATTTCTCGTAGCTAAACCAAATAAACCTACTACAGCTTCTTCCCTACCCTTTCTTGCCACTGCATTAAAATCCCTTGTAATTATTAAATTTTCATGTCATTTTACGTATCTCAGTATGTGTTTGGTATCTTTGTAGATAGTTTCTACCTCCTCCTCACTGTAGCTAGAGGTGAGCATGCATATTTGTATTATAACTATATTTACCGGTTTAGATTCTAATATAACCATGAGTACTCTTTCGTTCTTTTGTATGTAGTTTTCTACACGTTGTTTTACCTTTTTTCGCATAACTATCCCCACGCCCGAGTTTCCTTCCTCTGATCCGGTATCAATTATCCTAAAATCTCCACTCCAAAAATTCAACGTCTCTGGCCACCCAACTTCACTGATCCCCACCATGTCTAATTATACCGATCCATTTCAATTTTTAAGTTCTCTAGTTTACCTACTTGCTTCATACTTCCGACATTCCACCCTCCGACTCGCAGATTGTTCACAACTCTTTTTTTATACTTTCCGATCACATCCCCGAAGTAGTCCCCTACCGGAAATCCGAGTGGGGGACTATTTTATCTCCGGAATTTTTGACCCCAGAGGAAGCATCTTTTTATAACAGTGTGAGTAGGTTGTGTACTTGGTGGGTAATGTGGTGGTTTACCGCTGCCGTGGCGTAGTGGTATGTGTGTGACTACTACGCCCTAGGTCCCGGGTTCGAATCCCGACACGGTCCGCTTGAAAAATGTTAGGCGAGCATTTTTCGCAAAAATACACCCTCGTTCGGATGAGAGGTAAAATCGAGGTCCCGTGTGTGAGTGTTGTCACGCACGTTAAAGATCCCTACCTTGCTTGGAACAGCAAGGATTCGGCAAAATTCAAAATTTTCCAGGTAAAAAAAACTCGCTTCCTGGCCAATGTAGTACCTTCGGGTGGAGCATTGGAAAATCACATGTAATGTCTTCCATATCAGGCGGCTCCGTGGCGTAGTGGTATGTGTGTGACTACTACGCCCAAGGTCCCGGGTTCGAATCCCGACACGGTCCGCTTGAAAAATGTCAGGCGAGCTTTTTTCACAAAAATACACCCTCGTTCGGATGAGAGGTAAAATGGAGGTCCCGTGTGTGAGTGCTGTCACGCACGTTAAAGATCCCTACCTTGCTTGGAACAGTAAGGATTCGGCAAAATTCCAAATTTTCCAGGTTAAAAAAAATTCGCTTCCTGGCCAATGTAGTACCATCGGGTGGAGCATTGGAAAATCACATGTAGTGCCTTCTATATCTAACCGATAGTTCGGTTTTATGGAGGGAAAGTCGACAATCGACGCACTAGAGTTCATTGTCGGGGACATTAAGCAGGCGAGAGGTGCTAATGAGCACTGTGTTGTTGTTGCTTTGGACATTTCTGGAGCATTTGATGCTGCCTGGTGGCCATTAATCGTTTGCGAGTTAGATCGTAGGGGTTGTCCGCGGAACTTGATGTCTTTAGTCAAGAGTTATTTCTCGGGGCGACTGGCACAAGTTGAAATTTCGGGTGAAGTTTTGTCGCGCGAGGTGGAAATAAGATGCCCGCAGGGGTCATGCTCTGGTCCCACATTTTGGAAGTTGTTGTATGAGAGCATCTTTAGAGTCAAGTTGCCCAAAGGATGCTCAATCGTAGGGTTTGCGGATGATATGCTTTTAATTGTCAGATCGCGATTGTTAATGGATATGCGCACGAATGGTCGCAGGCGGTAAAATTAAAATTTAACACGTTTAAGGAGGCAATTACATACCTCGGGGTATGAGGTATGACGGCGGTCTATGCCGAAGCGATAGAGCTCATCAATGCTGTACGCAACATCTGTATGGGCGGAAGGTTGTAAAGTCCGGGAGATGCGTCAATTGACGAGCGTACAACGAATAACCGCTGTAATGTCGGCGAGGGCTTTCAGGACCACCTCCACGAAGGCGGTCCTGGTGATCAGTAGGACTCTCCCTATGGATTATGTCGTTAGGGAGATTAGGGATAGGAGATTAATAGATATAGGAAATGGGCGCGAAATTATCGAAGATATTAATCTTGGTAATAGGGAGGTTGCGAGAAAGATCGTTGTATCAGAGTTACGGCACCCAGCCGATATTAGAGGAATCGAGTTTATCGAAGTGGATAGGATCGCGACGGGTATTAGAATTTACACGGATGGTTCACGTATGGACGATGGGCAAGCAGGCGCGGCGTTTGTCGTGTTTAAGCAAAGAAGGGAGGTGTTTGGGTTTCAAACCAACCTCGCGAACTGGAACACTATGTTCCAGTGCAAATTGGTAGCCATACGAGAGGCTATCGATTACGTAATAAACCACACGGGTAGAGACGAATATTATATAATCAGCGACTGTAAATCAGCGCTGACGGCTTTTACAAACATGAACACCTCGACAGACCTCCAAGCGGACGTCTGGAGGGTAGCACATACGGCCCTCGAGTTTCGACGTTTAAAGTTCTGTTAGGTTAGGTCGCACGATAGCAACATAAGCAATGATAGGGCTGATGAGTTAGCTAAAGAGGCCGCGGCGGGCGACTTCCGGATATCACATTCGTCGATACCGCGAGGTCTCTGCTTAAAAGAAAGCTGCGCGAAAGGTCAATCCGATAATGGGAAGAAAGGTGGAACAACGCTGCCACGGGCAGGATGACTCACAAATTCATTCCGAATATTGTAGCTAGAGATAAGATCGAGGTGAAACTCGATCATAAAATGATGCAACTGATTACAGGGCACGGCGCCTTGAATGCGTATTTACAAAGAATCGGTTTAACCAATAACGACCACTGCAAATGCGGTGAGGGTGCAGAAAACGCAAAGCACGTGCTCTTCGACGGCCCACTCGAGATGGCAAATCGAGGGTTAGCCGATATGAAATTAGCTATCGCAAGGTTAGCATGGTCAAAGAGCCTAGAGGAGGTCTGGGAAGTGGCTAACCAGAAGGCGTTCTGAACAGCCTTCAAAGAATTTTCTGGAAAGGTCGCGAGATTGGACCGCAGATTGGTTGTAGAATAAATAAAAGCAACTTCCAGTTAACAAAAGCACATAATTCCAGATATTATAAGAGTGAATAGGTCACTATACATATTGTTAATTGAGAGCACACTGTATATAAAAATACTTGGTATTAAATGCATAAGAATATAGAAATATCTAAGAGTAGTTTTACAAGTTAAGATAAGATTTGAAAACGCAACAAAATGCATCAAAATTAAATCAACGGGAAACCTATATGAATTGGCTTTACAAATATTTAACAATTGCATTAAAAATGTCATCGTACACGCAATCTAAATTATGCATTATTAGAAAATCGTACGTGACATGAAGAATCACATTTGTTCGAAAATCCAATATTAGTTAGGAAATAAACAAGCACCAGATTATTTCGGTTTAGATTATAATAAATAACAAACACTGAATACGTGACTTAATAAAAGGAAATTGTTGGGATTTCTCAAATAATACCATGATATGTGAGAGTATTACGTGACGAACCAGGCATCCATTCGAATATTTGAACTAAATAATTGGTGAAAATCCCGAAGTACACAAAGATAAAGGTAAAGGGTCGTCCCAACACGTGAATGAACCAATGAAAAGCAGGTAGAGGTACGGCTTTAAATACGATAAGAATGAAGCGACGAGTTTAGTATACATTTAAACTGGGCTACGACTATGTTCTGAAGTGCTAATTATTTTACGTAACCAGTGAAACGAAAAATAAAGTAAAATCATTTTGAAAAGTGTACGAATTGTGCAACGAATAAGCCAATCTATTATAGACGTAAGTAATGACGACTTAATTAAAAAACTCAGTTCTAACATTAATAAAACAGGGCTTCTATTACTGATATTTAAATTGGATCTTAATAATGGTATTTTGAACTGAATTATTTTATTACTGGTATCTTAATACTGGCTTTTAATACTGATATTTAAATGAGCAGGGAGAACGAATTTGTAAATATATAGAGCAGGCAAAATAGCTGGATTCACTATTAAAATATTTGGCGAATGCTTAGAAATTTGAATCCATTTTTAATTAGTTTGCTAGCTTTGGATAGTTTTAAGTCGACCCCTTAGGTCGCACCAGCAAGCAGGGTTGGCGACTGCTATCCGGTATTACCGATCCCTCCCCTTTAACTTTCGCGTGTGTCTTGTTGATCGGACACACTCCAAAATCAACGCCGTAGATACCATCATTTAAACCCCATTTTCAGTTTTAGTTTCAGTTTGTTAGGTTTTTATTTAGGATCGATTAATTTTGAAGCTAGATTTTATTTGAAACACGTTATTTTTCGCGTTTAAACCCATTGTACTACCTTCGGGTGGAGCATTGGGGACGTGGTCGCAGTATAGCGGCCCTTATTATACTGCCTTCCACATCGCAGTAGTGTGCTTAGATTGCCATACCGACCCCTATGGTCTCTGCCACTCTAAGTGCCGAAAAAACTGCTGCCCTCTTTCGGGGATGTCTTGGTCAGATTCCTCACTAAAGACCCTACTACTTTGGTTGAACCTGTAGTTTGGCTCTTTAGGTCACTGGAACGCGGAAACCATTCCATCCGTTCTAGTAATCTAGAACTTCTTCAAGGTGCAGGTCCATTCGGAATGGAATTTAATACAAGGAGCTTTAAATTATTAGGTTGCACAATGACGCGTAAAATAGACACCCAAATGGATATAAATAAAAACAAGGAATGCACGTGAAATTTTAGTGGTTACAAATTCTTAAATGCGTAGATACTTTAAAGGTGGAACACAAAGAGTGATGTTCCAGTTGCATCAAGCCTAACGATAGTAGTCAACAAACAAGTTAACAAGATTATACAACGGGACAACTAAAAGCTGTCGTCAAGATTAGTAAACGGGTTTTTCTATACAAACGATTTTACCTGATTGTAAAGATGAGTAATATGTATAATCAAAATAATAATAGATATTTAACAAGCAACTTATGTATCGAATTTTTGTGTATATGTAAATAAGTACAAATTTAATGCTAATATTTGCGAGTCTACGTTTTACATACATACAAGCTATAACGAAAACCAATTAATTTGTTCATGGACTTGTCCGCTCCGCGAATGAAGATCCAAATATGTACCGCGATTAACGCCTATTTTAATGAGCTGGCGCGTCTAATTAGTTTAAGTAGACTGTATATTACGAAATGATAATTAACGCAAGCTTTACCAACAATTGTATGAAAGTAAACAAAGAAAACAAATATTATTACATAAGCCACTCATCAATTATTCGTTTTGTGACAAATCTTTGTGGTTGCATTGCCCCCACCCCCGAGAGTTGACACTATTGTTCAAGTGTTCATTCTTTGGAGGAGACGTCCAGCACTGAACTCAACCATTCAATACAAAGGCCAAAGAAGAAGTGCGGGTTCTTTTCAAAAACACTAAAGCTATACCGTCACACGCGTGACATTACGAGAACTCAGGCGCGTTCAAAAGACTGTCTTGTTTCACAATTGTTTTAATTAATACGAAACATTTACCACTGCATTAAAATCTCCCGTAATTATTAAATTTTCACACCCTTTTACGAATCTTAATATCTCTTCGATATCTCTAAAGATCGCCTCTATCTCTTCGTCACTGTAGCTAGAGGTGGGCATGTATACTTGTATTATTACTGTATTTACCGGTTTAGATTCTAATCTAACCATGAGTACTCTTTCGTTCTTTTGTAAGTAATTTTCTACACAATACCTTATCCTTTTCCACATAACTATCCCCAGACCTGAACTTTCTTTCTTTGCTCCTATATTAATTACCTTGAAGTCTCCACTCGAAAAAATCGCTCATCTCTGGATACCGAACTTCGGTAATTTCTACTATATTTAATGCTAACTTATCTATTTCAATTTTCAAATTCTCTAACTTATATACTTGCTACATGCTTCTAACATTTCCAACCCCGATTCGCAAAATGTTCCCGATTCTTCTTTTCTTGGCATTGAGTTTGCGAATCACAATCTCCGAAGTAGTCCCCTCTTGGAGATCCGAATGGGGGGCTATTTTAATTTAGAAATATTTTACCCCAGAGGAAACCATCATATTTGAAAACGTATTTGGTACGCTGTGTACTTAGGATATAATGAAGTGATTTCCCGTTGCTTTCCACATTGCAGTAGTTTGTCCTAGAATGTCATACCGACCCCTATGTCCTCTGCCACTCTATGTAACGTAACCCTATTTCTGAACTATTTGAATATGCCGCGATATAGCGCCTTTTTTGGGGACCTGTCTTAGTCTGGTTCCTCATTAAAGACCCACATTAATTTGGTTAAACCTATAGTTCGTTCGGCTCTTTAGTTTACTAAAACATTCAAGCCATCCTACACGTTCTAGTATGCCATAATAACTTCTTCAAGGTGCAGGTGCGTTCAGAACAGAATCTTTAATTATAAAACTAAATCTTAGAAATTTGTTCCTTAATAGTATGGTATAAAATTTTATCCAAAGTTAGTATTATAGGAAAATTCTGGAAAAGTTAACCTTCAATTTAGCAGAAACAAAAAAAAGTTCCTTTCCGAATGGACCTGCACCTTGAAGAAGTTCTAGATTACTAGAACGGGTGGAATGGCTTATGAGTTCCAGTGATCTAAAGAGCCAAACTACAGGTCCAACCAAAGTGGTACGGTCTTTACTGAGGAACCAGACTAAAACAGGTCCCTGAAAAAGGGTAGCAACTCTTTCGGTACTTAGAGAAACAGAGACCATAGGGGTCAGTATGGGATTCTAAGACACACAACTGCGATGTGGAAGGCAACGGGAAACCACCACATTACCTCGCAAGTACACAGCGTACTTAAATTGTAAGTAACATGATGGCATCCTCTGGGGTACAAAATTCTGTAGTTAAAATAATCCCCCATTTGGATCTCCGGGAGGGAACTACTTCGGAGGATGTGATCGAAAAGTTGAAAGGAAGAGCATGCAAGATTTTGCGATTCGGAGCGTGGAATATTAAACAATATGAAGCAAGTAGGTAAGCTAGAGAACTTGAAAATTGAAATGGATAGGTTAGCACTAGGCAGTAGGGATCAGAGAAATTCACTGGCCAGAGGGGGATTTTTGGAGTGGAGACTTTAGGGTAAATCATACAGGATCAGAGGAAGGAAATTCGGGTGTGGGGATAATTGTGCGATAAAAGATAGGACAACGTGTTTAAATTGTTAGATTAGAATCGAAATCGGTAAATACAGTAATAATACATGACCACCTCTAGCGAGAGTGACGAAGAAATAGAGGCGATCTACAAAGATGTCGAAGAAATACTAAGATACGTAAAAGGACATGAAAATTTAATAATTGCGGGAAATTTTAATGAAGTGGTAGATGAGGGTAGGGAAGGTGCGGCAGTAAGTTTATTTGGTTTAGGTACGAGAAATGACAGGGGAAATATGCTGCTAGAATTTTGAGACAAGAACAGTTTAACCATCACAAACACATTATTTCAACATCATTCTAGAAGACGATACACGTGGAAGATGCCAGGAGATTAAGAAGATATCAAAGAAATCACATTCTTGTTAGACAAGGAATCAAGTAAAAGACTGTAGTTATGAAGGCCGCTCTTAAATTTAAAATTTGAAAAAAAGAAACTTTGACTTTGAGAAATTAAAAGATAAAGAAATCCAGGAAAGATTTGAAAAAAAGTAAAATGAATTGCTGAAAGATATCGGGAAAATTTCTTATACTAAGGAAGTAGTAAGAGAAATGAATAACATTAAATCCATCTTAGACAGGGCGGCCAGAGATATTCTGGGGTGTACACAAAAAGAAAATAAAAAACCATGGATAACAAAGGACATCCTGAATCTAATAGAAGAAAGACGAAAATACAAAAATAGATCAAATGAACCAGAACAACAAAAATACAATGTCATAAAATGGGAAAGCTAAAGAGCGACGGATTGATGGAAATTGAAAAGAGGTACAAACTAAGATGGAAATATGAAGGACAGACGAAGCATACAAACTAATTAGAATGAATTTTAGGGATATAAAATCGTATAGCAAAAATATAAGGCACGCGGCAAGAAACGTCATTATAAAAAATTTAGAAAACTTGATTAGATGGCAAGAATATATAGAGAATTTTTCTGCAGAAGAAGAACTAACGACATTAAAACAGTAATCAGACATTGAAAGGGATAGTATGGGATATTCTATACTTAGAGATGAGTTTGAATTAGCATTAAGGGGTCTGAAAAATAATGAGGCTCAGGGTACAGATAAGGTGAATGCAGAAACTCTAAAAGCCGCCGGACAAGCAGTAACAGAACGTTTCTTCCAACTTGTAAGCAATATGTATGAGACAGGCGAAATATCCAAAGATTTCAAACGTAACATCATAGTCATTATATCAAAAAAGATAGTCTCGGACAGATGTGAAAATTTTCGATCAAGTTTGCCAGCACACGTGTCAAAAATATTAACTAAAATTGTACAAAACGAATGAAAAACGAGCTGAAGAAATAGAAGAAGATCAATTTGGGTTTAGGCGAAACAGGGGAACACGGGAGGCTATTTTAGCTCTGAGGGTGATAATGGGGAAAACAATAGAAAAGGGGAAAGCGTGTATATAGGGTTTGTAGATCTGGAGAAAGCATTCGACAAAGTAAAATGAAAAAAATGTTCGAAATACTCAAAAAGATTGGAATGAGTTTTGGGGATAGACGGATAGTGCATAGCTTATACAAAGAGCAAACAGCGACAATAGAATTAGAGCAAGAACGTAGAAAAGTAGGTATTAGGAAAAGGGTGAGGCAGGAATGTGCCGTTCAATTTTAACTTGTACATCGCAGAGGCAAGAATACTGTCAAATGCAAGAAAACGTTTGGAATTCTTATGCAGAGACAAAGGATTGTTATGCTTAGATTTGCAGATGATATAGCGGTTAGTTAGATGCTGCTCTTCATGAAATGGAAACAGTTCTAACAGAAAGATACGGTATGAAAATTAACAAAAATAAAACCAAGAACTAGTATCCAGAGGAGAGGAAAATAAATTAAAAACTATAATACAAATACGTAACGAGAACTTACAAGAGGTTAAGGATTTCAGGAAGCCAATAAGTAAAGAGCACAAAAGATATAAAACAAAGATTGGCACAAGGTCGTGCTACATTTAACAAGAAAAAGCAACTACTGTGTTCAAAGACAACAAACATAGGAACAAGGAGAAGATTGCTTAAAACATATGTGTGGAGTACAGCACTGTGCGGCTGTGAAACCTGGACAGTAGGAGAAGCGGACAGCAAAAAGATAGAAGCCTTTGAAATATGGTGCTACAGACGTATGATGAAAATATCATGGATAGACAAAGTTAAGAACAAAGAGGTACTAGAAATGGTAGGGGAAGAAAGAAGTATGTGGAAAACAGTAAAAAATAGGAGAGATAGAATGATAGGCCACATACTAACACATGCGGGAATAGTGCGAAATATATTAGAAACAGAGATATAAAAAAAGAGAGTTAGAGGTAGACCTAGGTTAGACTATTGCACACAGATAGTGAAAGATACCTAATGACAAAAAAATAACTGTACTTAATCCTGATGATTATTATAAGCAACTAGAGGTGTTGGTTTTGTAATACTCTCAACTAATGTTAATTGTGCGAAAGGATTTACTGAAAAACCATTAATTTGGCAAATGTCTAAGTATTGAGGGATCCTTGGTAGCCACAGGCTGTTTAACCCCCTTCACATACCACTGAATCTTGGTGAAATAGAACATATAATTAGGAAACAACAGAAGGGGAACCGAGCTGTATCTAGGCTGCGGAAATTTCAGGGAATGTTGTAAGCTACCTCAGAATAGAAATAAATTAAGGTACACGTGCAACTAGTTTTAAACGGAAAACCTAATGATGAAAAAAATCATTGCACTTAAATCTTATGATTATTATAAATAATTACAGGTATTTGTTTTGAAATGTTGATTGTGCGAAAGGATATATTGGAAAACTATTAATTCAGTAAATGTTCAAGTGTTGGGGGATCTTGGTAGCCGCAGGCTGCTTAACACCCTTCACATAGTACTGAATTTCGGGGAAATCGGGTATATACTTGTAAAGGGAAACCGAACTACATCTAACAAGAAAGAGCATCGGCTATATTCGAAGACAAGAAACAGAAACAAAGAGAAAATTGTTAAAAGTACATGTATGGAGCACAGCACAGTACTTCTATGAAATAGGGGCAGTAGGAGAAGCATTAGAAAAACGGTAGAAGCCTTTTAGAATGTTGTGCTTCAGAACTATGAGGATGATAGCATGCACAGACAAAGTTAATAATAAAGAGGTTATAGAAATAGTAGGGGAATAATGATAGCTGTAGAAAAAAATAAGAGCAATAGAATGGCAGGATGCGTTCTAAGGCATTTTCGGGGACTAGTGCGGGATATATTACAAGCAGAGAGAGGAAAATTGAGGTAGAGCTAGATCAGACTATTGCACGCAGATAGTGAAAGATGCAGACGGTGAAAATTTCAGGGAAATGTGCAAGTTAGCACAGAATAGGAGTCAGTTTCAGGACTGAAAACCTAACGATGACGATGAAAAAATGTTAAATGAAATAAAAGTATTTTTTATATGAATAACGGCCTGGCAATGCTTTTATACAATTACTTAATGAAGTTAAATTCCTAGCTAAAGTAAATCTCCTGAAACCTATTTTAAAACTCGTTTTTATTTTTACATCGTATACGTCGCAATATCAAAGTTGTATGAAAGATTTCAACTAATAACAAAACACAACGATTATTTTCAAGGTTTAAATGATTTCAACTTTAGCATGCGTTTAGATAAGAATACAAAATTAAAATATTGTTGAATTTGTAAATTAAATTAGCAGAAACAGGCATTCAAGCTTTAGATTTCGTCAATGAAATTGAAGTTTTTACCTATTTATACTAAAAGTAATTTAACAGCTTCGTGGGTTTTACAATATTTACATTGAAATGATTTAATTAGTACATTCCAAAATCTGTCCTAGAACGATTGATCTTACCATGGCTGTGACTGTAGCTGAAGGAGAACGATCATTCTCCAAATAAAAAATATTAAACAACGTTTTAAGGTCTATAAGTAAAAAGTAAGCCAAGAGCGAGTCGAGCTCGCACTATCAATAAACCAAAATAAGCTGTTTTTATTTTTTATGTATATGTAAATCTTATCCAAATTTGTTTGTGATAACTGAAAAATGAATGTATTGTCCCACATTGCACTGGTACATTAGTAAATACGTTGTCTATTACTGTGTTTAAAAAATTTTTGCTCAGCAACTACTACACTGTCAAAAAACCTGCAATTTTCCGATAATCTGTGACTCAATAGCTACTATCCCTATTAAAATCAAAATTTTAGCTTTGGAAATGTAGGAGAACAGGGCCGAGGGGGAACGGTCATTTTTGGCACATTTTGAGCTATACCATGAAGACTACTGGACCGAAATTATAAAAAAAATATTTTTAGAAGCCTTTTAGAATCCTCTTTCAAATGATACCTCACACGATATATTTATTAAAACTTTTTTTCTTTTGACCGAATTAACCCCTGCCATTTTAATCTAAAAATACTTTTTTCTATTTTCTGACTGTCGATATATGTGCGCGCCATAAAGACCTAGCATTGTGCCAAATTTGAAATTCCTACGTTACATAGTTTTCGAGAAAAACCTCTGTAACAGACGGACGGACGGACAGGAGAGTGATCTTATAAAGGTTCTGTTATACCTTATAAGGTACGGAACCCTAAAAATGGAACGTTCTCGTTTTTTTAATTTTTTTTTTTATTTGAGAAAGATGTGTAATTAAATTCTTTCTGAGAATGAATACTTTTGTTTAGACCAAAGTTTCAGGATAATTCACTTAAGTTGAAGTATAAATGAAAGACAATTACATATTTGCAAAAGGTTTTTCTTCAAGGCGCCAGATACTCCCACGACGTCCTTGTTGAATTGATGTTTCTAATTTTTCTGTGCAACAAAAATTAGGTAAAATTGTTTACACAAGAACACTAAATATTTCAATATTTAAAAAAATATTATTCGGTAAGTAAATTAGTTAATTAAATTACGCTAATCTGGGCCACGATTGAGGGTTTTGCCGCTCCAATAAATTTTTGACTTTTTAAGCGACATCTAGAATATCTTAATACATAAATACGATCATCACATATGATAAATTGGTAAATAATTACTTATATAAGAGTAATTTAATATAATTAACTTTATAGCATTTTAATACGTATTCCATTTTAGTAGCAATGATCTAAATGAAATTATGAATTATTATGGACTCATTATAAACACATATACATACTTGGTAATTAAATATAGAATTAAGATTAAGAATTCAAATGACACAACTATACACACTACATTTGATTGTCCAATGCTCCAACCATAGATACTACATTGGCCAGGAAGCAAGTTTCTTTCTATCCAGAAATTTTGAATTTTGCCGAACCCTTGCCAGTTCAAGCAAGGTAAGATCTTCAACGTACGTGACAACACACCTTCATTTTACCTGCGATCCGAATGAGGACGTATTTTTGTTAAAAATGCTCGCCTAACGTTTTTCAAGCAGACCGTGTCAGGACTCGAACCCGCGACCTTGGACATAGTACTCACACGCATATAACTACGCTACAGAGCCGCCACAACTCTATACAGCAATAAAATAATTGTAATGCTAGAGCGTGACGTAATTCAAGATTAAGTTGTCGAAAAAAATTTATTGATTTTAGGGTGTTAAATGAGTTTTTATCAAGATTGCTTCCTGAAAAATTTATAGAAGATTTGGCAGTTGATATTTATTAAACACTGGCAAGAGAAAATTTATTTGTAAACATTCACACGAGTTCAAAAACAAACCATTGAATCACAGAATTGGACCGGAACACCCTACAACCTCAATAATAATAAAACTAAACATAAAAATTAATGCGCTACGTGTAAACCGTAATAGAAATTAAGATTTTACACAACAAAAAAGACATTGACTTTGACCTTAGGATAGTTTAAACGCACCACTCCGTGGGAACGAAGAAATTGGAATAACATCCGTAGGATGTAACTTATAAAACCTCCGGATATTTGAAGGAAGGGATCAGTCCGGATTCGATTACTATACACCTACGAGCAACCTCTCAAAACTCGATCGCGGTGTAAGACGATGTTTGAAAGACATGTACGTTAAGTTGTAGAAGATCGGGATTGTTGATATGAAAAAGTTTATATTTTCTCACTTTAGCGCTAAATTAAGCCTGACTAAATACTGTATGACCCATGTGGTTGGTTACCCATTGGGCGCGTCTCCAGGTGCCGGATAGGAGAAGTCCCAAGATATATGGCCAAGGGATTGGCTATCTACTCTGAGAAGGATCGTGATAAGCTTATATCTTTCAGTGACCAAGTGACCTGAGTGGCATATGACCCACAATATGGTGGAGATCAAGATAAAGCGGGATAAAATCCGCTCCTAGCCAAGTGAAAACGATCCCGCGGACCAAACCCCTCAACCCAAGCTGTAGTCTCGTGGCTAATGCGCTTGCACTGAGGTAAACGAAGCCGGTAGGGCAATTCCGCAACACCGTTATACCGTGCCTTTCCTGCCGTTGTGGTCATGTCCTACGGGCAAGAGAGTGTGGGGGTCTTGGCTTAACCGCCCGGATCAAGAGGAGACAACCTCGTTAAAAATTCCTAAATCCCGTGGTGCAGGACCGAGCTCAGGGGATGCGTGGCTGGATAGTTGACCAGTCTCAATCGGTTCAAAACTCGGGGAACAGGGCGGCACCCCGTTTTATTCACGCCTTCCATGCCAACAGGGGGCACCTGGCATGGCGACCATTTACATTCCCCCATACTCGTGGGAACAATCATGAATAATTTTGGTACCACTAGTAAAACTGAACCTGAAGAGGTGCAACCAGCAATGGGGGACCCCTCAGGTAACCAAAATGTATCCATGGAGGTGGAGAGACCCGGGATGCAAGTCCGCTTGCAAGACCGCTGTATGAAACACCAGACATGGAGAATACTATAAAGAAACTTGCAGGCATTGGACTTCAAGCAAAGAGGCTTTCGGGAACTAGCTTAGAAAGCTGAGGAAAGTCAAGAAAGTCGAATCTGGGACTTGAACGGAGTCAAATCCGTTCACTATGTAGGAACCTATTCAGGAACCTTGGATTTGCAAGGAAAAGGTGCTAGGACTGAGTGCAGTCGGTGGGGCACTTGTATATAGTAGATCCACTGATAGGCCCAGGACTTGCATACTAATCAACTTAACCAGGATCACCACAATAAGCCTTTTAGGCTGCAGTGCGGCGGAGCCGTTTGGCAGACGCACCCGCCGGGGGGTTAGTGGGTATGCCGCAAGGAGAGTCCCACACTTTGGCTATAATAGCTTTCCACTCCACCGGGTTTGGATAATCATCAGAAAAAATACTGTATAAAAAAATTATCCGGAATAGCCCGTCTACGTGCTTTTTCTTGATTAACAATACGTCCAAAGACGTCAATATTATAGAACAAATTCTTAGTGATTTTTGAAATACAAATATTTTTTAAAACAGTCAGTGTGCATATTTTATTTTTCATGTCGATTCAAATGTTGTGGTAGGTGATCAGTTACTAAAACCATTATGTCACCTAGGATGTTTCTATATTTCGAAAAATTTTGCTCAGCAGGCAGAAGGAATATAATAACCACATTCTGGGAACCTGCGTACTATTATTCAATATTTTTTGGAAATCTCTTTTCTTTTGAATGTTTTAGAAAACTCGGTATATGTTTTATTTCTACCAAAACTCTTTTTTCTCTATCACTCACATTTGAAGACCACAATGCGGGATCTTCGGTATTCAAAAAATCTGCTTTTCTGAATTTTGCAAACAGTATTGCACTAGTAACCGTTTACTTTTTAAACCATCCCTAAAAACACTAGAGTCTATGGTCGACAATTGCATTGATCAATATGAAAGCCTTTTGCAAGAAGTGTATTATTTTGCTTTCTTTAGCAACAAGTTCGTTGGTGTTTCAAAAGTATGCGCTTGTTTTTCGGTTAAAAGTCCCACCCAATAATGGTTTTCTATTATTTGGCATCTATTATATGTTTTTTCAATAATGATCCAAAATTTTGAAGCCTTTGACGTTCTTAATATAATAAAATTAAGGAAATGGTAGGTCTACATATAATACTGTAACAGTGATTAAAAAGTATATGGAACATTTTGGAAAGTACACATATTCGATTTTTACTGAAGCGGCCTGATACTTGTCTAGAGATAAGAAAAGTTGAATTACAGGTATCGCAGTACAATCATAATACAATCATGTCTCCTAGCGGTAAGAATGAATGATTGACAGGTATCGTAATACGAAAGGGTTGTCCTCTAAAGGTTTGATGACTCGTATTCTAGATTTCTCTCCATTTTTCTTGAATAGAGAATTGTATACAAGTGCAAACCCCGTTGTGACAGATTACTATTAGTTTAAATTCCGTCCTGATAAACGTTCGATGTATATACATTAATGTAAATATAAATTCGCTTAGATGATATACACATGTTAGATAAATAAATTATCAGTAGGATTAGTGCTACAATAGTTTTTAATTCTTCGTATTTAGAAGATTAAATTAGTGGCTACAAATAGTGATTAAGCTAGTGTTAATGTAAACAAGACTTTGTAAATATTTGTGATTGTGGAGAATAATTATTATTTTTATTTATTGGAAATAAAGATCCAAAGGACAATTAGAGAATTCATTCCAATACTCTGCAAAATTTTACCGTATTAAAAATGTGAAGTTATTGGAAACTGGACAAATGTTACACAAATAATGACTTGAAAATGTGCTGCAAATGTAAGCATAATTATATTAGCTTTTTAGACATAACTAATATGTTTTCTATTACTGTGTTTAAAAAAAATTTTCCCTGCAACTATTACACAGTGAGTAATATTATAAGCGTTTATGTTTATACTTTTTATAATTTATATGTGAATGTAAATCGGTTGGTATTCATGTATTCATGAAGCGAACATGAACATAACTATTTTGTTATATAATAATTACCAACGGAGAATTAGTGTTTGTTAAAATTTAAGCATGGTGTTATCTCACAAGAAACTGAACATTTTAAAATATTAGGAAATATGTACGTATGGGAATTTAAATGTAATTTTTATAGGTAGAATTTAGTGTTAGTTAAAGAATACTAAATTAGTATTTTGAAATGGAATGGAAACCGGAAAATTTGGAGTGACAAATAGCATTGTCGATGGTTTTAGATTAAGGTATTTTTAGAATTTTTGTTTTAGCAATACATGGTCAGAGTGAAGCTCAGGAAAGTATTCTATGTAATTTTACTTAAAATTGTATTACGTATATAGAGCTTAAGTTTAGGTTGAATTTGATTTGGATTTATTTAAAAAGAAAAGCTAGGTAATCAGCCACATTTATAAGGATATTCAGCTACCCCGGTGCGAAATAACCGTCTTTCGTGTAGGGATCATATCAAAAGAAATTGCTGACAGACGGTTTGGTGCCTTTCAATTATGACAAGTAGAAAAAGTTTTTCAGGAAAAGTGATTGATGTAACTTGGGTTTTTTTGTATTTCATCCCTTTTATTTATTATTTTTGTCTTTATTATTTTTATTTTGAATTTCTTTATTTTCTTTTATAATTGTTGCATAGGAACCCATTCCCGCACCACTGCAGTTAGCCGACGTACCCTTATATTGTTACGGGGTCCCCGTCCCTTCAGGGGAAAGCAAAATTCATTCACTTAACGCTCATTTTACCCGTAACAATTTTGCTTTGCAAAGTGATATTCTAAACATTTAATTTTATCAAATAAGTCATTTGCGACGATATATGATTCTTTACGTGATTCATCTTTAAAATGTAATGATAAGTATTCACATATTTTGTCAATTCATCTTTACCCAAGCTGAATATATTATAAATAAACCCAAAAATATTATTAAATTTCTTTAATCCTTCGAGTCATTCGTTAGGAGATGATAAAGTTTGATTAATATTGAGAAGAACACGATTACTTCATAATAAATTTTCGGGCCTGTTATTGATTCATTATTTTTGTAATCAAACAGTTATATCTTTTTTTGACTTTGTTTGTGTAGATATAAAATTAGGTTCAATTTATAATTCTGCTACTAGTTCTCTGGCGTCGAAAGGAATTTTATTAAATCCCTTAACATTTATTAAATCTGTGAAAAAATTTTTATTTTGCTTACACAGTCTAAACAAGCTTTTAGATTTATTTTAGAATTTTGCACTAATTTATCAAGACAATTGATTTTAAATAATGTATTGTACCAAATTACTATAGAGCTTAAACATTTGGAGTTTTGAATTTTTGTTGCTAGGGCTCGAGTTTGGTGTGAAGTACTAAAATTTTTTTTAAGATACGGATGCTTTAATTATTTTAAAGAAACTTGACCAATCTGACATCTAAAGATTTTATAGCGTCTATTCTACTGGACCAGCGTGCACCAGATTCTTAAGTTCCTTTCAAAAAGTTTGGTGGCTTTCTTAAGAAGAGAACAAATAGAAGTGGTTTGCTCTAACGTTTGTAGTTTCCTTTATGCGGAGGTTCGTTTGCATTGTACGTTCGGACGGTTCTATTGGTATTTCGAAAGCTGTTGGACGAGTCCATGATCGGTCGAGTGGTGTTTTATGCGCGCATGCAATTTATTTGCATGCTCCGTGTTTAGTGATCATTTTGTTAAGAGTATCAAGGTTACAGACACTATATTTAAAAATGATTAGTGTTTTTTTACTAAATCTTTGTCTGTACGGCTGTGAAACTTGAATAATAGAAGCAGCAGAATGGAAAAGATGGAAGCCTTTGAAATGTGGTGCTACAGAGGTATGATGAAGATATCATGGACAGACAAAGTTAAGAACAATGAGGTACTAGAAATTGTAGGGGAAGAAAGAAATATGTGGAAAACCGTAAAAAACAGGAGAGATAGGATGATAGGCCACATACTAAGGCATGAAAGAATAGTGCGGAATATATTAGTAGCAGAGATAAGAAAAAAGAGAGGTGGAGGTAGACCTAGGGTAGGCTTTTGCACAGAGATTGTCAAAGATGTAGGCGGTGGAAATTTTAGGGAAATGTGTAGACTAACTCGGAATAAAAATCAATCGATGTACGTGTCCAACCACGTCCAAAACTGAAAACCTGGTGATGAAAAATAATTGTACTTGAACCTGATGATTATTATAAGCAACAACAAGTTGTTGGTTTGGCAATATTCTCAATTAACGTTGATTGTGCGAAAGGATTCATTGAAAAACTATTATTTAGGCAAACGGTTAAGTGATGGGGTATCTTGCTTGCCGTAGGTTGCTTAAACCCATAAACATACCACTGAATATTGATGAAATAGAGTATATATTTAGAAAACAATAGAAGGGGTACCCAACTGTATCTAACAAGAAAGAGCAGCGGCTATGTTCGAAGCCACCAAACAAAGAAACAGTCAAAGTATTGTTGAAAGCATATGTGTGGGGCACAATACTGTGGCCATGAAATAGGAACGGACAATAGGAGAGGCAGACAAGAAAAACGTAGAAGCCTTTTGGAATGTGGTACTTTAGATGTATGATGATAATAGAATGGACAGACAAAGTTAATAACATGGAAATTATAGCAATAGTAGGAGAAAAAGATATCTGTGGAAAACAAAAAATAAGAGAAATATAAGGACAGAACACGTTCTAAGGCAATTGGGGAATAGTGCAAGATATATTACAAGCAGAGATAGGAAAAAGAGAAGTAAAGGTAGACCTAGAACAAATTAATGCACGCAGATAGTGGAAGATGTGGGCTGTGGGAGTTTCAGGGAAACGTGTAGGTTAGCTGAGAATAGGAAATAACGAAGGTACGTGTCTAACCGGTTCCAGAACTAAAGATCTAATTAGCACTAATAAAGAAAGTAACACAAGCGAGTATCAGAGTATTGGATTAAATGTTGTCTAAACCTCGAGGCTTACTGCACTGAAATATATACTTAATCGAATATAGTGGAATCTGTGGGTGTGATTTCAAAATCACTTATAACTGTCCATGGGTATTCGCTATTCTTAATTGAGCTTTGTGACTATGTCAAATGTAGATTGTTAATGAGATACGACATTTTGAGCTCTGGATGATGCTCCAATGATTACATCAATGGATACACTTGAAACACCTCTTTGCAAGTACTGTTCATTAAGTGTTGGGATCTTGGTAGCCGCAGGTTGCCTAACCCCCATCACATAACATTGAATATCGATGAAATAGGGTATATATTTAGAGAACAATAGAAGGGGAACGAACAACTATCACAAATACATTATTTCAACATCATGTTAGAAGACGATTCACCTGGAAGATTCCAGGAGATATAGGAAGATATCAAATAGATTACATTATTGTTAGACAACGGTGTAGAAATCAAGGAAAAGACTGTAGAAGCTACCCGGAAGCAGATATAGACACTGACCACGACATCGTAATTATGAAGACCGCACTTAAATTTAAAAATCTGAAAAAAAGGAACGGAAAAAGGCACTTTGACTTTGAGATGCTAAAAGATAAAGATATCCATGAAAGATTTGAAAAAAAAAGTCAAATGAATTGCGGTAAGATATCGGGAAAATTTCTGATACTAAGAAAGTAGAAACAGAATGGAATAACATTAAATCCGGCCTAGACATGGCGGCCAAAGATATTCTGATGCATACACAAAAAGAAAATAAGAAACCATGAATAACAAAGTGTTACTTTTTTTTTTCGTGGCAGCCACGTTGGGCGCCTAAAATAGATGTTACGTTATTCGTGGCAGTCCCTGTTCGGGCGCCAAATTTATGCTACGTTAGCTCGTAGCCGTGCGTAACAAAAAGAAAATCAGAGAAAAAAAATGACCGGGCTCAATCGCAGAGTAGGGGGGGTTGTAGAAAGCATACCAACCTACCATGTACGCGGCCGTAAGGAGTTAGTGATAATACCTGCAATAAAAAAAATTAGTTAAGCAAACCTGAAAAAAAAAGAATAAGCATAGCAGCAATGAAACGTCTAAGTTATTCAGTACTTTGTAGCATGTAAATAAAAAAGACTGTTTAGATAAACTATATAATATAACAACGGTAAAAGCAATACAGAAAAATGTTTAGTACAAAGTGAGGTAATATTGGGGAGTAGCAGAAACGTTTCCTCACACACCAATTAAACATAAATCAGACAAAAAGGTTAAAAAAATAAATAGGTAAGACACAATTGATATGAGTAATTCAGTAAATAAATAGGTAAGACACAATTGGTATGAGTAATTTAGTTGTATTGATTTTTCTTTCTTTCTTTCTTTTTTTTTTCTTATGTTTTAAAATATCATGCAAGTCTTTTGTAAAAGGTATCAGAACGACAAAGATATTGCAAAACAACGGATAGATATTTAAAGTCATATCAAGAAGGAAATAGTTCAACTTACATAAAGTCCTTCAGTAACGCCTCCTTGCATTTGAAGCGTGGGATTCACGAGGTCCTGCACTAGCGAAGCACTTCACCCTTTACTGGGAGGATGTTGATGGAACTTATCACACGTTACCCTAATCACACCTACGTATTTCACTGGTGTTAGTAACAGACATTTTCAGGCTGATGGAACTATGTAGCATTGATAAATTTCTTGTTAATTCTAGTTCTTGAGACAATAATTTCGAAATATTTTGTAACACAAATCAAAAGAAAATGGTAATAAAAATTTAGAATCACGGGCCCTCAAGGCACGATGTAATGCATTAAACTAACAGTAACGTGAGGTGTTCTATTTGCTACCTATGGTAACAAAGAAAAATCTAATGCTTTTGAATAACGAAATGTGCGCAAACAATGATCTATTTTAGATTCTTTGGGGTTAGAAAATTTAGAAACTACAGTATCCACTGTATTTGGATAATCCAAAGCATGCACTACTCTGATAAAAAAAAGGACCACGCACAGTGTCATCAGAACTACACTGCTCTACAGTTAAAAACAACGTTTACTTCACAAGAAAAACAACTAAAAGCACAATTAGTAAAGCAACAAGGAAACAGTATTTTTAACGTAATATCAACATATAGGAACGAAGAACAAACTACAACACTCCACTCTAATCTCTTCATATAAAACTCGTTTCTATTCCAACACCTTATCGTAAATTATCTAGACTTGTATTAACATCAGGAACATTTTAAAACGAGAATGCCACAATCATATATAATAACTAATTACGAGCTGTTTATCCTTTCCGATAAGTTGGAAAGCAATCTACGAATAATCCAATTTACAATTTATTCCTTGCAATTTATTTAGTAATGAAAATCAATCTTCAAATTATCTACTTTAATTAATACACAGGAGTTAAATTGCATACAAATCTGAATTATTCTGAAGTATTTCCTTTATACAAACAGCGATCCCAAAGAAATGATGTATTTTTAAGTACGCTAACAGAAAGGGAGCGTACAAATGTTAAACTATAAAAAATGCCTGTTACAAAAGAATATCCTGAATTTAATAGAAGAAAAACGAAAATACAAAAATAGATCAGACGAAACAAGAAAACAAAGACACAAAGCCATAAAATGAGAAATTATTCGCAAATGCAAGAAAGCTAAAGAACAATGGATTGATAAAAAGTGCAAAGAGGTACAAACTAAGATGGAAATAGGAAAGACAGACAAAGCATACAAATTAATAAGAATGAATTTTAGGGATATAAAACCATATAGCAAAAATATAAGGACGCGGAATGAAACGTCATTATAGAAAATGTAGAGAAAGTAGTTAGATGGCAGGAATATATAGGGAATTTATATTCAGGAGAACAACTAACAGCATCAGAACAGGAATCAGACATTGAAAATGATGATCTGGGATATCCTATACTTAGAGATGAGTTTGAATTAGCATTAAAGAGTCTGAAAAATGGTAAGGCACCGGGTACAGATAAGGTGCAAGCAGAAACTCTAAAAGCCGCTGGACAAGCAGTAACAGAACGTTTCTTCCGACTTGTAAGCTATGTAAATGAGACAGGCGAGATACCCAAAGATTTCAAAGGTAACGTCATAGTTTCAAAAATATTAACTAGAATTGTACAAAGACGAATGGAAAAATGAGCTGAAGAAATACTGGGAGAAGATCGATTTGGGTTTAGGCGCAACAGGGGAACACGGGAGGCTATTTTAGCTCTGAGGGTGATAATGGAGAAAACAATAGAGAAGGGGGAAAGCGTATATATATATATATATATATATATATATATATATATATATGTATATATATAGGGTTTGTAAATCTGGAAAAAGCATACAACAATGTAAAATGGAAAAAAATGTTCGAAATACTCAAAAAGATTGGAATGAGTTTTAAGGACAGACGGATAGTACATAGCTTATACAAAGAACAAACGGTGGTAATAGAATTAGAGCAGGAAAGTAGAAAAGTAAATATTAGGAAAGAGGTGAGACAGGGATGTGTCTTATACCTATTAATTTTTAACTTGTATATAGAAGAGGCAATGAATACTGTCAAATGCAGGAAGACATTTGGAATTAATATGCAGGGACAAAAGATTGATATACTTAGATTTGCAGATGATATAGCGGTATTAGCATCTAGCAAAGAAGAGTTAGAAGCTACTCTTAATGAAATAGAAACAGTTCTAACGGAGAAATATGATATGAAAATTAACAAAAGTAAGTAAAACTAAAGTTCTAGTATGTAAAATAGGGGAAAATAAATCGAAAACAAGAATACAAATAGGTAACGAGAACTTACAAGAGGTTAAGGATTTCTGCTACCTAGGAAGTCAAATAACGCAAGATGGGAAAAGCACAAAAGATGTAAAACAAAGATTAGCACAAGGTCTTGCTACATTTAACAAGAAAAAGCAACTACTGTGCTCAAAGACCACAAACATAGAAACAAGGAAAAGATTGCTTAAAACATATGTGTGGAGCACAGCACTGTATAGCTGTGAAGCCTGGACAGTAGGAGAAGCAGAAACCTTTGAAATGTGGTGCTACAGACGTATGATGAAGATATCATGGACAGACAAAGTTAAGAACAAAGCGGTACTAGAAATGGTAGGGAAAAAAAGAACTATGTGGAAAACAGTAAAAAATAGGAGAGATAGGATGATAGGCCACATAATAAGACATGAGGGAATAGTGCGGAATATATTAGAAGCAGAGATAGGATAAAAGAGAAGTAGAGGTAGACCTAGGTTAGACTACTGCGCACAGATTGTGAAAGATGTAGGCTGTGAGAATTTTCGGGAAATGTGTAGGCTAGCTCAGAATAGAAATCAATGGAGGTACGCTTCCAACCAGTCGCAAGATGGAAAAACTAATGACAAAAATAATAACTGTACTTAAACATGGTGATTATTATAAACAACTACAGATATTGGTTTTGCAATACTCTCAACTAATGTTAATTGTGCTAAAAGATTTACTGGAAAACTATGAATACGGCAAATGTCTAAGTGTTGGGAGAACCTTGGCAGCCACATGCTGCTTAACCCCCTTCACATACCACTGAATCTCGGTAAAATAGGGCATATAATAAGAAAACAATAGAAGGGAATCGAGCCGTATATAGGCTGTTGTGAGAATTGCAGGGAACTGGGCAGGCTAGCCTAGAACATAAATAAGCTTAAGTACATGGTCAATCAGTTTCAAGACGTAAAACCCAATGACGAAAAAATAGGTGCTTTAAATCTGATGATTAGTATAAACAACTACAGGTGTTGGTTGTGAAATATTTTCAACTAATGTTGATTGGGCGAAAGGATAAATTAGAATAACTATTAATTCGACAAAGGTTCAAGTGCTGGGGAACTTGGCAGCCAAAGACTGCTTACCCCCTTTCATACACCACTGAATATTAGAGAAATAGGGTATAAAGTATAAAACTATAGAAGGTGACCGAACTGCATCAAACAAGAAAGAACAGCAGCTATGTTCAAAGACGATGAACATAGATACAAGAAGAAAACTGTTCAAAGCATAGTGTGGAGCACAGCACAGTACATCTATGAAATAGGGGCAGTAGGAAAAGCAGACAGAAAGAGATAGAAGCCTTCTGGAATGTTGTGCTTCAGATGTATGAGGATGGTAGCATGGACAGACAAAGTTAATAACAAATTGGTTGTAGAAATAGTAGAGAAATAAACATATCTGTGGAAAACGAAAAAATAGGAGAAATAGAAGGGCAGGATACATTTTAAGGCATTTCTGGGGAATAGTACGGGATATATTACAAGCAGAGATAGGAAACGTTAGGTAGGGGTAGACCGGATCAAACTTTTACACACAGATTGGGATAGACGCAGACGGAACAAATTTCAGCGAAATATGTAGGTTGGTTCAGACTAGCAAACAATGAGGGTACGCGTCCAACCAGTTCTAGGACTGAAGACCGAATGATGCTTAGAAGGGGAACATAGCTGTATTTAGGCTATAGAAATTTCAGGGAAATGTGTAGGTTAGTTCAGAATAGGAAACAATGGAGGTACGCATCTAACCATTTCCAGGACTGAAGACCTAATGATGATGGAACATGAATTTTTACATTATACTGAGGTAACATCATCGCTGTTGTAGACATTACTGTCATTCCACAACTATATTTTCAGTGTTCGGTCTTTAATTTCAGTAACATTTGGTATATATGATCAGATGACTGAGATTTTAAAAGACCTATACAAATTTGAAGTGATTTTAAGCATTGAAGCATTATAAGCGTAATATGTTATAACCCGAAAACAAATTTCCTATTAAAAGGTAGTATTTTATCAATGACAAAGAACATTCGTATTACAATTACAGAAATACGCAGCAGTAATTGAATTGCAATTTCTGTTGTAATCAACCAGGGAACAAGCGACATTACTTAACCAGTAATTTTATTGTATCGTAGTCTGAAATCGCAATCATTAAATTCTTATTCTACATGTTTCATATAATTACGCAATTTTGTTTATTAGTCATACATTACTACATCGTGACTTGTAACTTTTTAATTTCACTTGCCATACCAGCAAATCATCTGATGTTTAAAAATAAATAAATACAGGTTTTTAAAAATATATTTTACAAATAAATATGTGCGAAACTATTACATGCAAATTAATCATTAAACACATTTACCAAAAACGGGTCTAAAAGAACTACTGTTGTATATTCCGGAAATAAACAGAAGGGAATGACCACTATGCAGGACAATTTAGATATTTTACCAATTTTGTGAATTAAAATAAAACATTAAATAAAATAAAGAAAATTGCAATTAAGTCAACAAACAAAAGAATATATACAGGATATTCCAACACGTACATCAAAGCACACATCGTCAGTATAAGATTTCAATACTTAAATAAAGCTCACGTACACATGGTGGTACTAGTTTTATGTTATTAATTTAAAGGGGGTGTAGAGGCCGATAAGACAAACAAAAATTGTTAATAAATCAGAGGTTTAAAGCAAACGGTTAGCTACAAACGGACACACAAAAAAGAATCAAAATTGTTTTAAAACCACTGCAATGTTAACTACGTCACAATAAAATATACAATTGCATCATACTTTAAAGTCGACCAGTTAAGTTGTGACCTTTAGTAAACTTAAATTAGTGAAATAGAGGGCATTTTTGTTGCCATACGAAATAACTCAATGTACTTTTACTGTTACTGAAAAAGGTTAAAATTTTTTCTAAAATTCGCATGTTTAGATAATAATCACTACAAAAAATAATATTCCATAATGTTGATTTTGTTGGATGTATTGGATTTCTGACCCCGTATATTGCGTTTGTTACAATTCAGCGTTTATGCAAAATACGATATCCTACTTTAAGTTGAATGTACTTCTTCAATACATAGCTCGCAACCGGGGTTCGATGTTGTGTGATTGATTGTGTTTGTGATTTTTAGTGTTCCACTATGTGCTTAGGTAATACGCTTAAACTCAGTGTTGAGATTTAACTGTAATTGGATTTAGGTAATTGGAGTTTTTTGTCGCGTTAGTGGCTTAACGAATTGTTTTTTGAAAATACGGAAACCCGAGAATTATACTAACCACGAACATGTCGATACGGTGGAAATTTCAAACACTTATTGTGAAATCATTTCATGTGCGTTTTGATTCAGGATAGCACCTGTATACGTAAGTTATTTCTTAAAAAACATGACAAAACAGCAGTCCTTTTACTTCAGTTGATCTAGGTCGGGCATTTAAAAAGCGGTCCAATAGTAAAATACCTTATAGGTTTTTTGTTTAGCTAGTCAATCTCTATCACCTCCTAAATTTAATGACATAAAACTAATGCCACCCTGTATGTTAGTAGATTATTATTGTTAGTTTAAAAGATATTTAACAATTTTTTAAACGCACCCTAGAATAAACTTGTGCTTTGGTCGTTATAGGTAACATCACACTAGCTTAATTTTATGAACATCTTTTACTATAATTCATTTCGCGAATCAATATAGAGACGTTATAACAATTTTTTTATAAAAAAGAAATGAAAAATAAGTCGAATTAATTATTTTCAATCCTAATTAAGCTTTCGTATTTATAGCAAATTTTAGTCCCAGATGGAAACAATAAACAATCAGTTATTTCCTTTTAATTCTATTGCAAGGTTACGTTTCATACTTTGTTGTAATAATAAATAATATGCTTCAGATGCGTTGCACTAGTTCAAAATCTTGTTGTGAAAGTCGTCAAAATTTCAAGGTAATTGTTTAAAATACCCGTTTAACATTACATATTGTACGTATATACTTTATTATTCTCAAATATTTCAAGGTTTTCCGAGTTATTTTATAAATACTGCTGGTGGTCCGTCCTAGTTTTGTTAAACATGTGTCTTCTTTTACATAGTTGTGTCAATAGGATTTCCCAGGACGCATAGTTCTTATGAACCGCTTTAATAGCTTTGTCACTCCTATTCCGTTCTCCGAGATACTCGTAGTCGAGTCGTTGATGGTAATATTTAGTTTATGAAGAAGACGGTGCTTCAATGTGTCTTTTTAGTACAAAAATAAATTGAGGGAAACATCATGTCAATCTGAAGCAGTATGATTTGTTAGACGAAAATGTACAATTGATGTTAATAAAATTTATGGTCCCATCTAGTTAGAATCCTGTAACACGGCAGAGTAGTTTCATTAGGATGATTATCCACAACTCGCTGTTAGGAGTGAGTGGTTTATTCTGTTGTTGAATTCGTTAAAAAATTTGAGAAAGCAGTTGTATTAAACAACTTCCCCTGGGGCTTTATGCGTCAATACGTACGCTATCTCAACCGGCATTTTAGTTTATAAGATTTTTAGTAAAACAGAAATTGTAATCCAAATTTCAGTTTCTTAGATTCAGAGATTTTGTTAAAAGAAAGTAACTTAAGCGAATTCCTGTTCAAAATTTGTAGCAATTAGAACTTTCTTTTGTTTGTCCTTCTCACTTGTGAGAGACTGGACTGAAGAAGTTTTTTTATAAGATATCTTTGTGTCCTGATTTGTAACAAATTTGTCTTTTATAGAGTAAAAAATCAATCGATATTCCTATTATATAATTTAAAATTTAGCTAATTTATTTTATAGAAAAAATCTGAAAGTAAATATGTAAGTGGTACGCCAGGTCTGACAAATCATAATTTAGTTAACAAATTTGTAAATGCGTAAACTATTTAAAAATTCTGTTTGAGCATTTTAAAACCAAAAACCTGTGATAGTATTTGGCGATATCATAGAATATGAATTTTACAGCGTTATTATGGAAAAAAATAGACGTGTCATTACCTTGGCAATTTTATTGTATCCTGTAATTTAAGAGTTGCACGTGTTAAAATATTTATTGTTGGGAAATACATCTAATTGATTGAGATCAGATCTACCCTATATATCGTCACACTATATTTATGCAAGAATTATGGTTAAGAATTAAAAAACACTAAAGGGTTTTCTGTATCTGCCCTTCAAAATTAATTAATACTTGTTAGATACAGTGACGTCCAACTTAAAATTACATTTTTTTTTATTCAACTAAGCAAATTCAGCCCCGACCTATCTCTAACTCTGCCATGGGGTAATAGCCAAGTTAGCCTACGGCATACAGTTTTTTTAGACTTTATATCTTTAAAGTATAAAACTGAAGCAATGTCACAGACAGTAATTTTTATTTCCAAATGTAATTCAAAGCTAGTACAGTAAAGCTTCGCTGAATTGGGTTGCAAGGGCACCATGGATAGAAAAAAATGGTAAATAACCCGAACAAACACTACAAATGAGGTGCAAACACGAAAAAGAATATTTCAATATAAAAACTATTATACACGAAACATAATATGTAAAACTTTCAAAACTGTATACACATTCATACATATACCGTATGTTAACTAGGACACCCGAACAAATGGATTTAACATACAAAGTCAAATGTATGTTATTTTCTGCTTAGCAAATTATATACAAAAAAATATTTCAAGTAAACAGTTTACGGTACACCTTAATACATCTAAATCAATTACAAAAATTCTTTTTAAAATCTTGTTAATGTCAGGAATTAGGCCTTGAAATATTTTGAAAACCACCGCATTCAGGGCTTGGTAAAATAGTATTTAACACATATATAATTTTAAATTTATCCGGGTGTTAAATTCCCCGGGACGATGCATGCGTCATTAAGTTATTATAACTAACTTACCCGCGGCATCTTGTTTCCGATGCAGCGGCTTCCACGGCTCTGCAGGAACTTCGTAGTGACGTCCTGTTGTCCCACTGTTTGCGTGGCTGTAGCTCTCTGTGACGAAATGCCGATACGATATGTGTTGATCGATTGGATAGGTACACAAGGGGAGAATCACTTGTCGATACGTCGAAACACTACAATACACATCAACACTCGATAAAAGTCGGTAGTTAAAACCTTTGCTTCGATACATTTACTTCCCACATAAACGTCAATCCCCTCAAAGAGAGGTTAAAGTTCTTTGACGCACATTTGTGGGTACAATGGCGTACAAGACGTGAGAAGTGCCAACGTTGCATGTACTCAAACAACAAAGATAAACCTATGACTGGACCTTCCATGAGAACTAAAACTTAGTGCGGTTTTCACGTACGTATTCTGCATTACAACATTAATAAACTGAGAATTTCCCAGTGCGTGATTTTAAAAATCCCCGGAACCTAACTAATCCAATAAACGTTAAGCTTTATAAAAAAGCGTAACAATCGCCTTAAAGTTTCAAAAAGAAAAACAAATAAAAAATAGTCTCTTTGTACAAGACTTACACATTCACGGAAAACTTAAATTACCTGTTATATAACTTATAAAATATAAAACGCGTTTTTTAAAATTATTTTCCTTTCATAAAGTATATGATTTTCATCAAAAAGCGTTAAAGAAGTGTTCTAGCGGTTCATTTTTTCACGCTTTTGCGTTACAAAAAGAGTCGTAGCGTGTTATTTTTTAACCCAATTAAAAATGTTTGTGCAAACGTAGTGTGCTTTGAATGCTTCGCTCTGTCATCAATTAATCATCTAAACTGTCAAAACCGTTTTTAAACGATTTGAGATAGCTGCCTGTTATCCGGTTAATAAAAGTAGAGTGATGGATAATGACAGTGATGAGTCATTTATCTGCACACCTGAAGATGTAGTTCAAGCGGCAAATGCAGATACAATGAATCTTTTGCCTGAGAAATCCAAGGAGCAGTATTTTTTTATGGACTGGCGTATTAAAAAATGCATCACCAGCTTCACAGAAAGACTTATTATTAGCTTATTTTGAATCGAAGTCCAAAATGTGGAAGTCTTCAACCCTTTGGTCGACTTATTCCAAACTGAAGTGCACCTTACTGGTAAATAACGATGTGTACATCAATAAATATTCAAAACTCATTGTATATTTGAAAAATAAAACAATTGGCTATAGACCCAAAAAAACCAAAACATTTCTACGAGACGAAATCTATAAGTTTTTGTTGCAAGGTGATGATGATGATTATCTTATGCATAAGGTATATTATTGACACCATGAAATTTTAATGCAAACTTATATTGTTCATGTGACGTTTTAGGTTGCTTTAATATTCGGAATCGCGGGAGCTCTGCGGAGGGATGAATTATATTAAATGAAGTGTGAAGGTATTAATAATACTGGAACTGTTTTAATAATTACAGTACCAGATACTAAAACACATGATCAACGTCGATTTACTGTAATTGGTATGACAATGGACTAAATTTTGTAAAGACATAACAAATATAAAACCCAACGACCCATCCATTTCAAAACTGATCATTTGTTTTTGCAATATAGAAATGGAAAATGCAAAACTCAGGTTGTAGATATAAATACCTTTTCAAAAATTCCTTCACTTATACATATCTGAATTTACCTAACCCAAAAAACTACACCGGACATGCATTCCGACGCACTTCCGCGTCTCTGTTGGCAGATTCTGGTGGTGATTTAATTCAATTAAAAAAGCACGCCGGATAGAAATCCAGTACAGTTGCAGAGGGTTTCGTAGGCGACTCAATGCAAAACAAAATGGATTCCGCTATAAAAATTTTAGCAGGAACCAGTTCGAGTTCGAATCACAAAAATGTTCAACTGCCTGCTAGCAAATAATGAGTATTAATACAACGGTAGAAGATATTATTTCTATAAACTCATTAAATGTTGACAATTTGAATACTAATATAGCACCTTTAACTTCATCTTTACTACAATTTATTAATGCTTAAAATTGTACATTTAATATTAGTGTTACTAAATAAATAAAAATGAATGATGGTTTTATCGAATTTATTTATCTACGGACGTAGAGAAAATTTTGTATGAAACTCTTGAGTTAACTAACTTTTTTCCACTCGTAGGAATTGTCCACTCAACTTAGGCTCGTGCGGTCAAATTTTCCTACTCGTGAAAAAAGTATTACTTTACTCACGAGTTGCATACATAACTATTGTCTATAGGAGTCACCTGGTTTTTTAAACCGTAGAAAAAATTGCGATTCCAGGAAACGGAAATGAACAGCCATACGATTTTAAAGTATACTCTACTCAGCGCGCACAGATCTTGTTTGCCGCAGCACCGACCGCACAAATTTAGTCGGAAACATGAGACTCGCATACTTATTACTAACAATGAACTTCACTATAAATCTAAATACAAAGTGCAAATTTACATCCGTCTCTTTAAAAACATTCTCTAAAGCTAAACAAATTTTTGCTGGCTTTAACAGGATACGGCAAAATATGATGCAGCAGCGAAAACGTTAAGTTAATAAATTAGTTAGTTCCACTGCATTTACCATACATAATTTCTTAACCGAACCTTATCAAATACAAGTATAAGTTCGCTTTTTCACCTCACAATAATAAATTCTACCTAATTGGTCATAAATACGAAGGGTTCGTTACAATAAATCGATAAGATAGTGTCCTAAGGCATTTCATAACGAGAAAGATATAAGTAATTTATTTACTTGAAGGCAAAGGCAAGATAGAGATAACATCTCAGAAATAATTGTAGAGAGAAAGATAAATATCTAACCATCTATGGGTTAGAGTAATATTTAAGGTACGATAAGATCTCTAAAATATTTTCGGAAAAAAGATATTAACCAGTTGTGGTCGCATATTAATTAGATAAGATATAATCGTTAATACAACTTAAAAAAAGAGATAAACACTAGATATCTATAATTTAACCTAAAAATTAAGATAAATAAAACAAACTCTTCGTAGGTTTTACAATTATGGATGAGCTGCGTCAGCGTGTCGTGCGTGGCTTTTGATTTATCTGAATTTAAACGAAAGGTTTTGCAGGCGCTTTTAATTACTTTGTTACATTCTCCATATATTACTGATAAATTGAAATAAACTGCATTACTAACTTCTAAACGGGACATGATTAACAACTTTTCCCACGACTATCTAGTAACGCATTTGTTACGCATTTAAAAATGGGTTAATAAAGGTACTTGTTATTCTGTAGAGATATATATGAATTCATAATCCAACACCTTTAACCAACCAGGAACCTCCAGGTCGTGGATTATGATTATAATCCAACCACTCTGACCAATCAGCACAAACATTTTTTCATAATCCGCAAGGTATAATTTTCGTATCATGCAAAGAAGGCTGTTACTTTGACAAATAAATTTTTATTTGTTAGTGTTTGCGATATTAGTTAAAACGTTTAGAAAATATCTGACAATGAAGACTTGTTTAGTCGTGGGAAAATTATAGTATTCTACTCACGAGTTATGGCCATTACGCATTCGGATTACGCCGCTCGCCCTAACGGGTTCGCGGCGCAAACCTTCTGAATGAGTAATGGCTAATACAACCCGCTCGTTAAATAATATACTATTACCAGGCTCAAACGTCAAATCATTTGTATTTTCTGTGAGTTGGCACTTAGCTTTTATTTCTTGTTGGTTCCTTCAAACCAACGTCAACTGATAATTCAAAATTTTCTTGTAGCTATGTAAATTTCAGCATTTTTAAGTTTCTACAAAAAAACCATTCATTTTAGATATAGGGATGCAATCGCAAAACCCTCTTACTTTTCTGTATAGAATTCAAAAGTGAAGAGAAAAGTGGAAGTTCTCATTTGAAAAAAGTAAATTTCCGAACTTTCGGGGTAAGTTCGAGTTTATAGCATTTTCTGGTGATGCATTATATATCGATGAAAGTGCGAGGCGAAGTACTTGATAGTTTGTTACAGATGTGGTATTCAAATTCATAAACAACTGTTCAAATGCTTTCATATCAAATTTTTCGTTTACATATTGTTTGGTTGCTGCGCCTGATTTTTCAACAGGAGGAATAAGCTGTGTGATACGTTGATTACTTGCATTGTAAACTACAGCTGTGTGCTGAATATTTTCCATTCCTTTTAGACAGTGGGTAAATGTATAATTTGCGAGATTAACAGCAAACATTTTAGAAACACTGTCACTCTCATCTTTTGGCTCCGATACATTAACAAGACGTTTCTGCTGCATGTTGTAACTCCCACCATCTGCGGTCATTACCAAACCACGTCCAGGGAGTTCTCGTTGACCAGATTGCAAGCACTTACGCTCAGAACGTCCAAAGCGGTTCGTAGACATTTTAAAACTGAGCAATTGTTTATCACACTTGTTTTATTATACTCTCTTCCCTAATTCTTCTATTATATACACCATTTCATTTATCTTTTCTTCGTTTGTATTTCCAGCCTGATTGGACGCATTCAGCAATTTTAACCGGTGAATATTATTCCAATATACGTACTCAACAAGACTCGTATTCAATGTATTGTAAAACCGTTCATGGAAACCCAAACCTTTACCCGTGAGCACTCTTTTAGACTTCCTCCGGAAATAGGAATTTTTATCATATACTTTTCAAACTTCTTGTTATTATTGGAAACGCAGTTAAATCTTGTACCGTAGGTGGATTAAACTTTCTTCCAATTTTCGATGCTGATTTGATCATGTCCAAGTATTTTGGAAAATCTTCTTGTAGATTGAAATCACAGTCTTCGGGGCTGATGTTTTTAAAGGTGTAGTAGATTGTGTAGACCTCTGGTACCGGGATAAATCACATTATTTAAGATTATATCGCTGTTTTCTGGTTCAATTTCCAACACGCTTTTTCCAAAACTTTCAGATTGACAGGTTACAAAAGCTTTAATAACCGTGCAATAGGAAATCTCAAGAATGTTATTTATTTCTGGTATATACTCAAAATAATTAGGACAATTAAATAAGTTATAAATAATAGCCTTTAAAGGGTTTTGAAGTTCAGTTCTAATTAAATCTTTGACTGCAATATTACGTTTTTACTCGAGCTGTAATGTAGTGATCTAAATTAGTGAAGTGGTCGATATAAATTATTATGGTGATCATATAAATTAATCATAGTGTATCGATATAAGTAATTACGATGATAGCATCGTAGTTTTTTAGAAGTTAGGATTTGTACTGGTAGAGATTAATTGGAATGAAATTGTTGTGAGAACTTTTTAGAATCTCACTGTAACTGCCAGTTGTTTAAAAAGTTTGATAATAAAGAACTGTTGTTTGTGCAAATAGTTTTCACTACAGTGTGTTCCCGTTCCGAATGAACCTTCACCTTGAAGAAGTTCTAGATTACTAGAATGACTTGTGCGTTTCAGTGATCTAAAGAGCCAAACTACAAGTACAACCGAAAAAGTAAGGTCTTTACTGAGGAACCAGATTAAGACAGGTCCCCAAAACAGAGCAGCAGTTATTTCGGTACTTAGATTGGCAGAGACCATAGGGGTCGCTATAGCATTCTATGACACACTACTCCGATGTGGAGGGCAACGGTAAACCACCACATTACTTCCCAACTTTACAATGTACTTAAATTGTAATTAACATGATGGCATCCTCTGGGGTAAAAGATTCCGGAGTTAGAATAATCCGTTCATTTACATTTCCAATGCTCCACCCGAAAGTACTACATTGGCCAGGAGGTGAGTTTTTTGTTGCCTGGAAATTTAGAATTTTGCCGAACCCTTGCCGTTCCAGGAAAGGTAGGGATCTTTAACGTGCGTGACAACACTCACACACGGGACCTCCATTTAACCTCTCATCCGAACGAGGGCGTAATTTTTGTGAAAAATGCTCATCTGCCATTTTTCAAGCAGTCGGCCATGTCGGGATTTGAACCCAGGACTTTGGGATCCGTAGTCATACGCTTACTACATTGATCCACGGCGACGCCTAGTTAGAATAATCCCCCATTCGGATCTCCGGGAGGGGAGTACTTCGAAGGATGTGATTGGAAAGTTTAAGGGAAGTGCAGGAAACATTTTGCGAGTCGGAGCGTGGAATATCAGAAGTATGAAGCAAGCAGATAAGCTAGAGAACTTGAAAATTGAAATGGATAGGTTAGCACTAGACACAGTAGCGATCAGAGAAGTTCGCTGGCTAGAAACGGGGATTTTGGAGTGGAGACTTTAGGGTAATTCATACAGGAGCAAAGGAAGGAAATTCGGATGTAGGGATAGTGACACAAAAAGAAGATAGGACACTGTGTAGAAAACTACTTACAAAAAAATGAAAGATTACTCATGGTTAGATTATATCTAAACCGGTAAACACAGTAATACTAAAAGTATGAATGCCCATCTCTAGCTACAGTGAGGAAGAGGTAGAAGCGATCTACAAAGATATTGAAGACATACTAAGATACGTAAAAGGACATGAAAATTTAATAATTACGGGGGATTTTAATGCAGTGGTAGGTGAGGGTGGAGGGAGCGGTAGTAGGTTTATTTGGTTTAGGCACAAGAAACGACAAGAGAAATAGGCTGGTAAAATTTTGCGACAACAACAATTTAGCCATCACAAACGCATTATTTCAACATCATGCTAGAAGACGATACACGTGGAAGATGTCAGGAGGTACAGGAAGATATTAAATAGATTAAATTCTTGTTAGACGACGGTTTAGGAATCAAGTAATAGACTGTAGAAGCTACCCAGAAGCAGATATAGACACTAACCACAGCATTGTAATTATGAAAGCCGCTCGTAAATTTAAAAATTTGAAAAAAAAAGGAGAACGGATAAGTGCACTATGACTTTAAGAAACTAAAAAATAAAGATATCCACGAAAGATTTGAAAAAAGTCAAATGAATTGTTGAAAGATAAGGAAAAAATTTATTATACTAAGGAAGTAGAAACAAAATGGAATAACATGGCGTGGCCAGAGATATTCTGGGGTATACACAAAAACAAAATAAGAAACCATGGATAACAAAGAATATCCTGAATGTAATAGAAGAAAGACGAAAGTACAAAAATTGATAAGACGAAACAGGAAAACGGAGATACAAACCATAAAATGGGAAATTATTCACAAATGCAAAGAGGTACAAACTAATATGGAAATAGGAAGACGAAGCATACAAACTAATTAAAATGAATTTTAGAGATGTAAAATCGTATAACAAAAATATAAGAGCCACGGGAGGAAATGTAATTATAGAAAATGTAGAGAAAGTAGTTAGATGGCAAGAATATTTAAAGAATTTATATGCAGGAGAGGAACTAACAGCATTAGAACAGCTACCAGACATTGAAAAGGATGACTTGGGATATCTTATAGTTAGAGATGAGTTTGAATTAGCATTAAATGGTCTGAAAAATGGCAAGGCGCCGAGTACAGATAAAGGGCAAACAGAAACTCTAAAAGCCACTAGAAAAGCAATTACAGAACGTCTCTTACAACCTGTAAGCTATATGTATGAGACAGGCAAGATACCCAAATATTTCAAACGTAACATCATAGTAACTATACCAAAAAGAGAGGCGCGGATAGATGTGAAAATTTTCGAACAATAAGTTTGACGGCACACGTGGTCAAAAATATTAACTAGAGTTGTACAAAGACGAATGAAAAAGTTAGCTGAAGTAATACCAAAAGAAGATTAATTTGGGTTTAGGCGAAACATGGGAACACGGGAGGCTCTTTTAACTCTGAGGGTGATAATGGAGAAAACAATAGAAAAGGGGGAAAATAAATGGAAAAAAATATTGGAAATACTGAATAAGATTGGAATGAGTTTTAGGGATAGCCGGATAGTACATAGCTTATACTAAGGGCAAACAGCGGCCATAAAATTAGAGCAGGAACGTAGAAAAGTAAATATTAGAAAAGGGGTGAGACAGGGAGGTGCCTACCCCATTAATTGAAGAGGCAATTAATGCTGTCAAATGTAGGAAGACATTTGGAATTATTATGCAGGGACAAAAGATTGATATGCTTAGATTTGCAGATGATATAGCGGTATTAGCATCTAGAAAGAAAAAGTTAGAAGCTGCTCTTAAATGGAAACAGTTCTAACATATAAATGCGGTATGAAAATTAACAAAAATAAAACTTAAGTACTAGTATACAAAGGAGGGGAAAATAAATTAAAAACTAGAACACAGATAGTTAACGAGAACTTACAAGAGGTTAAGGATTTCTGTTACCTATGAGGCCAAATAACACAAGACGGGAAGAGCACAAAAGATATAAAACAAAGATTAGCACAAGCTCGTGCTACATTTAACAATAAGAGAATACTGTGTTCAAGGACAACAAACATAAAAACAAGGAAAAGATTGCTTAAAACATATGTGTGGAGCACAGCACTGTACGGCTGTGAAACCTGGACAGTATGATAAGCGAACAGGAAAAAGATAAAAGCCTTTGAAATGTGGTGCTACAGACGTATGATGAAAATATCATGGATAGACAAAGTTAAGAACAAAGAGATACTATAAATGGTAGAGGAAGAAAGAAGTATGTGGAAAACAGTAAAAAATAGGAGAGGTAGGACATACTATGGCATGAGGGAGTAGTGCGGAATATATTAGAAGGAGAAGTAGGAAAAAAAAGAGGTAGAGGTAGACCAGATAGTAAAAGATGTAGGCTGTAGGAAATTCAGGGAAATGCGTAGGCAAACTCAGAATAGAAATGAATGGAAGTACCCGTCCAACCAGCTCCAAGATGGAAAACCTAATGACGTAAAAAATAACTGTACTTAAACCTGACGATTATTAAAAGCAACTACAGGTATTCGTTTTGCAATATTCTCAACTAATATTAATTGTGCGAAAGGATTTACTAGAAAACTATTAATTTGACAAATGTCTAAGTGATGGGGGATCTTGGTAGCCACAGGCTGCTTAACCCTCCTCACATATCACTGAATCTCGGTGAAATAGAGCATAAAATTAGGAAACAACAGAAGGGGAACCAAGCTGCATCTAGGCTGTAAGAATTTCAGGAAATGGTCTAAGCTAGCTCATAATGGAAATAAATGGAGGTACGCGTCCAACCAGTTTCAAGACGGAAAACCTGATGAAAAAAAAATAATAGCACTTAAATCTGATAATTATTATAAACAACTATCACTTGTTATCGTTTGAGTGGAAGGCGTATGAAGGTATGTAAGCTTAGCTTGATTAATTGTTTAATAACATAAGCAAAAATAATTATAGGTTTCAAAAGATACATAAAATTAAAGTGAAATTTAATGATTTTAATTCTTGAAGTAGTTCGGAAGTCTTCGGTTATCTTCAGAACTCTTCAGAAGCTTGATGCTTGCTTGTGAACACCAAAATAAACTTGAACACTTATTAAATGAATGTCTATATAATTTGAAGGCAGTGAAAACGGCTTCGATGGTCTTCGGGATTGTTCGGAAAGTTCCGTTTCTTCCGTTTGTCACAAGAGTTATGATTTGAAATTAAAAACTGCTAATTTACAATATTTACAAGTATGGAGTATTCAGAAATCTTCGGTTGTCTTTGGTACTCCTCGGAAGGCTTCGGAATTGAATAGTGAAGTTCGATAATAACGTGAATAGCAAATATTTGAAATTAAAAACCACTAATTTACAATATTTACAAGTATAGAGGGTTCAGAAGTCTGCGGTTGTCTTCGGAACTCTTCGGAAGCCTTCGGAATTAAATTGTGAAATCTAATAATAACTTGAACGGGGGTGAAAGCGATTAATTACAGGTTTGGAAGGCCCAGACGTCTTCGGTAATCTTCGGTATACTTCGGCAGACGTCGTAGACGTGGTGCCTTAGGCCTAGTAGAGTGCGGCTCCGTCAAACTCTACGGGGATGTTGTCCCGGAGGTAGACCTGGCAGATGCAGTCGGCGACATTACAGTAATCTACTTCTCGGGATGTGTTCGTAGTAGATTGAATGATTTCCTTCGGCGACGGCGGTAGAGGCGACAGAAGCCTCGGATACGGTTGTATGGAACGGATCGCACATGTAAGGGCGTCCTGCGCTTGTTTTCGGGCTGCTTGATGTACAGAACGAGGCTTACTACCCATACGTAGGTTGTTTGATTTAGACCAATGAACTATTATGACGGCCCCAGGTACGACGGCGGACAGCGTAACGTTCGTAGAGTACGCAGGCTATGGAAGGTTATTTACAGGCTACGGGGAGCACTGTAAGGAGAGGATTTCTAGGCTACGGTGAGCACTACGGCAAATGTTCAAGTGTTGGGGATCTTGGCAGCCGCAGGTTGTTTAACCCCCTTTATATACCCTACATTTGATTTTTCCAATGCTCCACCCGAAGGTATAGTTGAAATCAAATAAAGTCAAGCATGACTCATCGTTGCGCATATGAATAAAACACAGCCACAATATTGTTATGCTACTCTATTATCTGGATCTCTCCCATCTAAAAAGGATAGCTAGAAAAATATTCGTCGGCTGTATAATTCAATGCAACCACTCTGAACGTATGTCCATAAAATATTTCCGTTTGTAATTAATTGTCAAACATTTTTAAGGTTAGGTTAGAATTTGTGCTTTGTTATTTAACTTGCGATTTTCTACTTTTCTTTTAAAGATAATTCTGATATACAACAAACAGTTTTTTTTAAAACTAAGAACCTTCTACACATTGAATGGTATTTGGTCAACACTTATCAAAATGAACACGCTTCGTAACAAACATTTAAACTCTCAAGCTCAGTTGTTGGTGATGAATGTAGTCGTGCGTAACACAAAGAAATCACGGAATGACCGGGCTCAATCGGCGATTAAGGGGGTTGTAGAAAGCAGACTGACATATAATGTATGCGGCTGTAAGGAATTAGTGACAATACCTGCAATAAAAATAGTCAAGCAACCTGAAATAAAAGAATAAGCATAGCATGCTGATCAAGCATAAATTATTCAGTACTTTGTAGAATGTAAATAAAACTGTTTGGATAATCTATATAATATAATCACGATAAAAGCATTACAAAAATATTTTTACTACAAAGTGAGGTAATATTGGGGAGTAGCAGAAACGTTTCCTCACACACCAATTAAACATAAATCAGACAAAATGTTAACAAAAGATAAATAGGTAAGACAGAATTGATATGAGTAATCCAGTAGTATTAATTTTTTTTTTGTTTCTTAATAGCATGCAATTCTATTGTAAAAGGTATCAGAACGACAAAGATATGGCAAAACAACGGATAGATATTTAAAGTAATAACAAGTAGGAAATAGTTCAACTTACAAAAAGTCCTTCAGTAACGCTTCCTTGCAATTGAAGTGTGGGATTCACGATGTCCTGCACTAACGAAGCACTTCACCCTTGACTGTGAGGGTGTTGATGGAATTTCTTACACTTTACACTAATCACACCTACGTATTTCACTGGTGTTAGCAGCAGACATTATCATGCTGATGGAACTATGTAGCATTGATAAATTTCTTGTTAATTCTATTTCCTGAGACAATAATTTCGAAATATGTTGTAACACAAAACGTAAAAAAATGGTAATAAAAATTTAGAATCACGGGCTTTCAAGGCACGATGTAATGCATTAAACTAACAGTAACGTGAGGTGTTTTATTTGCTACCTATGGTAACAAAGAAAAGTCTAATGCTTTTGAATAACGAAATTTGCGCAAACAATGATCTATTTTAGATTCTTTGGGGTTAGAAAATTTAGAAACTACAGTATCAATTGTCTTTACATGTGAATGAGATACATGTTTATAAGAAGCAACCTTTTTTCAGATTTTTTTTTTTTAGAAATCTGATCTTCACGTCGACTAATGCAAACCAGCCCATCTACTAAACCTGCTACAAACTGTATCATCATTTTTTTTTAGAAACACTCAAGCTTAAAACTGTATTTGGATAATCCAAAGTATGCACTACTCTGATAAAAAAAGGGACCACGAAAACTAGATCGCACACACAGTTCAAATATAAAAAGACAAATCAACTAAAAAAACACAATTAGTAAAAGCAACGCGTATCACTAAAACCGTCCGTCAATGACCTTAAAACCGCACGTGTGGTCAATCAAACACGTTCGCTTATAAAGCATACTTCCTTCAAATGGAATTAGAACTACACTGCCAATCTGGTTATATAAAATAGTTGTTACCATAACCTCTTGTCGACTATTATCTCGACTTCGCTAATAACATAAGGAACATCCAAAACGTGAATGCAACAAGCATATCTAATAATTAATTACAGCGGTTTATCATTTTTGATAAGTTGGAAAGTAATTTACGAATAATCCAATTTAGAATTCGTTCCTTGCAATTTATTTATTAATGAAAATCAGCTTCAATTTATCTATCTTTAAAGTAATACCCACGAGTTAAATTGCATACAAATCTTGAAAGTATTCGAAAGCATTTACTTTATACAAACAGCGATCCAAAACGATGTATTTTAAGTACACTAACAGAAAGGGAGCGTAACAACATTTTGAAAGAGAACTTGATAATCATGGAGCCTTGGCCCCATTTGAGTCAGTATTGCAGGTATAATCAAATTTTCAAGTGATATGTTGTGTTTTAGCAGGAAACTTGTTTGCTTTCAAAAGTTAAAATTACATCATTACCACCAACGTGACAATTTAAATCGGCCAAGTGTGTTGGCTACCACAAGGAAAGGAATACGTTAGAGCTTTCAGTAAACTGAAAGTGTTTTTGCTATTCTAATTATATTGATATTGTAAATTGGCAAGTCGTAGAACACCTAAATTATTAGCTCTGTATGTATTCAAAAACAAAATTTCTTCAACCAGACAAACTACAATATGGAATTTTATTTGAGATATTTTGCACACACACGCTCGATGTTTTAATATTGTAATAAATTTAACAGTTTGATTCTTGCATACTCTTCAATAAACCTTTGCATTGCTTTGTTTATAATCTAAATATAATTGTTCACGGAACAAAATATCCAATTGGGTAATTAAATAGAGACCTAACATAACCGGCATAACCTATAACTTGTTCATGGACCGATTGAAGTGTAGAGATGAGTCGCTCTTTCAATAATATTTTTCAATCCAGATATCACCAGTCACTTTAAAGCGCGTTCGTTTAATGTATTTAACGTGTTCTTTAATCGTTGCTATTTTTTCCACCTCTAATAAAGTTTAACCGACGACTGTATAAAATTAAGAAATACTTTGTACTACTATTAGTTCTTACAGATTTGAATAATGAGTCATGCTTGACTTCATTTGATTTCAACTATACTACATTGGCCAGGAATCGAGTTTTTTTTACCTGGAAATTTTGAATTTTGCCGAACCCTTGCTGTTGCAAGCAGGGTAGGGATCTATAACGTGCGTGACAACACACACACGAGACCTCCATTTTACCTCTCATCCGAACGAGGGCGTATTTTTGTGAAAAATGCTCGCCTAACATTTTTCAAGCGAATCGTGTCGAGATTTGAACTCGGTACCTTGGGCATAGTAGTCACCCGCATACCAACTACCCTACGGAACCGCTTCCCCTTCATATACCACTGAATATCGAGAAAATAGGGTATGCATTTGTAAACAATATAAGGAGAACCGAACTGCATTTAACAAGAAATCGCAACGGCTATGTTTAAATACAACAAACATAGAAACAAGGAGAAAATTGTTGAAAGCATATGCGTGGAGCAAAGCACAGTATGTCTATGAAATAAGGGTAGTGAGAGAAGCATACAGAAAAACTCTAGAAGCCTTTTGGAATGTTGTGCTTCAGATGTATGAGGAAGATAGCATGGACGGACAAAGTTAATAACAAAGAGGTTATAGAAATAGTAGATAAATGATAAAAAAAGGAGAAATAGAAGGGCAGAATACGTTCTAAGGAATTTCTGGAGAATAGTGCTGGATATATTACAAGCAAAGATAGGAAAAAAGAGGTAGAGGTAGACCTACATTAGACTATTGCACGCAGATAGTGAAAGATACAGACTGCAAATTTCAGGGAAATGTGCAGTTTAACACATAATAGGAAACAATGAGGGTACGCGTCTATCTAGTTCCAGGACTGAAGACCTAATGATGACGATGAGAAAATCTTATAAATGAAATAAAGGTATTTTTTATTGTTAGATATATCAGCAGGATAGCATGGGCAGACAAAGAGGTTATAGAAAATAGTAGGATAATAAAGATATCTGTGGAGAACAAAAAAAATAGAAGAAATAGAAGGGCGGGACACGTTCTAAGGCATTTTTAGGGAATAATGTGGGATATATTTAAGGTGACCAAACGTCCCGCCTTTGGCGGGACAGTCCCGATTTTTCACAATTTGTCCCGCGTCCCGCGACGTTTTTTAAAAGTCCTGACTTTTAGGATTAAGTTAAATTTTATATTTATGAAAATCATTGTTTTGCGTTCTAAGAATCCTTCAATTTGTTTTGCGTTCTAATAATCCTACGGGCTACGACGACCAACATATTGCTTTTGCTACCCAGTTACATTGTATTTGTCTCTCAGATGATACACTTCGTGTTCGTAGTGCGTGCTAGCAAGTTAATTAAACAAATAAATATTATATATCTGCTACTTACTATAGAAAATTAAGGTAAGTAATTTATTTATATATTTCATAAATACATAAATTTTCTTAAACTTAGCTTAAAATACTCGTAGTCTTCATATTTTATATTGATGACAAAAAGTATATCACCGACTTTAACCTTAAAGAAATTTTAGAAAGAAATATACGAATAAAATTTTGCAAATATTTTAAGTCAGTTATAAACAACAATATGTTCATGTAAATTATGTTTAGTGCAAATTAATTCAGTGAATTAAAAATATGTCAAGGAATAAAATATTATACATTTTTTATATTTGCAAATTGTACTTATGTTAAAAATAAAAAAATATTACGATATTATTTTTATTCTGTAGAAAATTTTTGTTGATACCCCCCTCCTTCAGAGTTGTTCCGCTTTGTCCATTTAAAAATCTGGTCACCTTAGATATATTACAAGTAGATACAGGAAAAAAAGAGGTAGATGTAGACCTAGAGCAGACTATTGCACGTAGATGGTGAAAGATGCAGACCGGAAATTTTTGGGAAATGTGTAGGTTAGCTCAGAATAGGAAACAATGAGGGTATGCGTCTAACCAGTTCAAGGACTGAAGACCTAATGAAATGATGATGAAAGTATGTTCTTTAGTCCGATGATTCTAAAATTAAAGAGCAGGCTCAAGTACTTACAGCGTATAACTTAACCAAGTTTCTGTGCATTATGAGTTGTGCTGCAATATAATATTGTAATAGTCATTCTAGTAAATTAAACAGCCACAGTACTCGCTGATTTAGGAACATTGGCAATTCCAAAGATTATTCCATAAGATAACCCGAGCAAATTAAAACGGTTTCAGAAACAAAATCGTTGCGAAGATCCCAATATCGAGCGAAATTGCTTTTTGAAATATCTATAAAAGAAAAAGTACGTGTTTCCTGTAAATTCGTTTTATTCCATTTCCTTTAAATAAAAACGATTTCCTTGAGCGGAAGTGATACAACAGAATTATATTTTAATTAGCTTTCGTAAAAACGTCCTAAAGTGGCAACACATGTGGTATAAATACAACCGGTTTGACGACATGCTAGAGGTTGCATGTAATATTTTCTATCTCCTACTGGTTCCTTTTAAAAATTTTCTATTTCATTTCATTAGTGCTTTGTATAATTTAACTCGCTGGTTAATCTGTAGGAGGCTATTAAATTTTATAAATTTGTTTTTTAAATAGCTTCCTTCAGCTGTTTGTAAATGAAGAGTAAACAAACAAAACCCAGTTTAAATTTTATCAGCAGTAACTGTTATTTAAAGTGAACTCTATAAAGCATAAAACTCGTTTCTGCATCGAATTTCCATATGGTGATACAATGTAAACATTGAATGATTCATAAAGGTCTCACAAACTGTGATCTCGATGTTCAGTGTATATTTTTTTGTTTATGCATAGATTTAGTTATATTGCTTTAGGCAAGGCAATGACTAAAACAAATTCATAAAAAAACGACAGAGTGGCATGTAAACAAAATTGAAGTTTTAAAACCCGATCTGACTGATAGTTATTTATATATAAAATATGGCAGCTACATGATAATAAGCAAAAACCATTATACAGCGCATAGCGGTAGTCAGTAAAATTGAAACACGTTGTTGTTGGAGATTCTCAGGTCGCATACTGGTTTGATGCAGCTCTCCACGCTAACCTATCCTGAGCTAAGATGTTCGTTAATACGTAACCAACACATCCTACATGCATCTTGAATTTGTTCATCATTTTCTAGCCTAGGTCTGCTTCTACCATTTTTACCCATCACATTTCCCTGAAATTTGCAGTCTGCATCTATCACTATCTGATCTAGGTCTACATCCACCTCTTTTTTCCTATCTCTGCTTGTCATATATCCCATACTATTCCCCAAAAATGCCTTAGAACGTATTCTGTCCTTCTATTTCTCCTATTTTTTTCCAAAGATATCCTTGTTTCACTACTGTTTCTATAACCTATTTGTTATTACCTTTGTATGTCCATTCTCATACATCCGAAGCACGGCATTTCAAATGCTGCTACTGTTCTTCTGTCTGCTTTTGAGACTGCCCGTATTTCGTAGGCATACTGTCTGTGTTGTGCTCTACACATATGCTTTCAACAACTTTTTGTTCTATGTTTGTTGTCTTTCACCATAGGCGCTGTCCTTTCTTGTTAGATGCAGTTCGGTCCCCTTCTATTGTTTTACAATTATACACCCTATTTCTCCGACATTCAGTGGTTGCGAAGGGGGGTAAGCAGCCTGTGGCTTCCAAGTTTCCTCAGCACTTGAACATTTACCGATTTAATATTTTTTTCAATATATCTGTTCGCACAGTCCACATTAGTTGCAGATATTTCACAACCAACACCTGTAGTTGTTTATAATAATCATCAGATTTATCTGCGCTTATTTTTTCGTCCTTGGGTTTTCCGTCTCAAAACTGGTTGGACATGTACCTGCACTTATTTATTTTTTAAACTAGACTACATAGTTCCCCGAAATTCTCACATAGCAATACAGCTCGGTTCCCCTTCTATTGTTTTCTAATTTTATGCTCTATTTCACTGAGATTCACTGAAGAGAGTTAAGCAGCCTGTGGCTGCCAAGATCCCCCAACACTTAGACATTTGCCAGTAAATGATTTCACGCAATTACCATTATTCGAGAATTTTGCCCACCTAATACTTGTAGTTGCTTATAATAAATATCATGTTTAAGTGCAGTTACTTTTTTCGTCATTAATTCATCCATCTTGGGACTGGTTGGATGCGTACCTCCATTCATTTCTATTCTGAGCTAGCCTACACATTTCCTTGAAACTCATACAGCCTACATCTTTCACTATCTGTGTGCAGTAGTCGAACCTAGGTCTACCTCTTCTTCCCTTTTTTCCTATCTCTGCTTCTAGTATATTCCGCACTATTCCCTCATGCCGTAGTATGTGGCCTATCATCCTCTCTCTTATTTTTTACCGTTTTCCACATATTTCTTTCTTCCCCTACAATTTTTAGTACCTTTTCGTTCTTAACTTTGTCTGTCCATGATATCTTCATCATTCGTCTGTAACACCACGTTTCAAAGGCTTCTACCTTATTTTGTCTGCTTCTCCTACTGTACAGGCTTCACAGCCGTACAGTGCGGTGCTCCATACATATGTTTTAAGCAATCTTTTCCTTGTTTCTATGTTTGTTGTCTTTGAACACAGTAGTTGCTTTTTCTTGTTTAATGTAGCACGACTTTGTGCTAATCTTTGTTTTATATCTTTTGTGCTTTTCCCATCTTGCGTTATTTGTCTTCGTAGGCAGCAGAAATCCTTAACCTCTTGTAAGTTCGTGTTACATACTTGTATTCTTGTTTTTGATTTATTTTCCCCACCTTTGCGTACTAGAACTTTAGTTTTAGTTTTGTTAATTTTCATACCGTATCTCTCTGTTAGAACCGTTTCCATTTCATTAAGAGCAGATTCTAACTCTTTTTTGCTAGACGCTAATACAGCTATATCATCTGCAAATCTAAGCATATCAATTTTTTGTCCTTGCATAGTAATTCCAAATGTCTTCCTGCATTTGACAGTATTCATTGCCTCTTCTATGTACAAGTTAAAAATCAATGGGGATAGGGCATATCCCTGTCTCACCCCTTTCCTAATGTTTACTTCTCTACGTTCCTGCTCTAATTCTATTACTGCTGTTTGCTCTTTGTATAAGCTATGTACTATTTGTCTATCCTTATAACTCATTCCAATCTTTTTGAATATTTCAAACATTTTTTCCATTTTACATTGTCGAAAGCCTTTTCCAAATCTACAAACCCTATATACACGCTTTCCCAGAGCTCAAATAGCCTCCCGTGTTTCCCTGTTCCGCCTAAACCCAAATTGGTCTTCTCCTAGTATTTCTTCCGCCCGTTTTTCCATTCGTCTTTGTACAATTCTAGTTAATATTTTTGACACGTGTGCTGTCAAACTTATTGTTCGAAAATTTTCACATCTATCCGTGCCTTTCTTTTTTGGTATAGTTACTATGATGCTACGTTTGAAATCTTTGGGTATCTCGCCTGTCTCATACATATAGCTTACAAGTTGGAAGAGACGTTCTGTTACTGCTTGTCCAGCGGCTTTTAGAGTTTCTGCTTGCACCTTATCTGTACCCGGCGCCTTACCATTTTTCAGACTCTTTAATGCTAATTCAAACTCATCTCTAAGTATAGGATATCCCAAGTCCTCATTTTCAATATCTGATTCCTGTTCTAATGCAGTTAGTTCCTCTCCTGCATATAAATTCCCTATATATTCTTGCCATCTACCCACTTTCTCTACGTTTTCTATAATGACGTTTCCTTGTGCGTCCCTTATATTTTTGCTGTACGGTTTTATATCCCTAAAATTCATTCTAATTAATTTGTATGCTTCGTCTGTCTTTCCTATTTCCATCTTCGTTTGCACCTCTTTGCACTTTTCATCAATCCACTGTTCTTTAGCTTTCCTGCATTTTCGGATAATTTCCCATTTTATGGCTTTGTATCTCTGTTTTCCTATTTCGTCTGATTTATTTTTGTATTTTCGTCTTTCTTCTATTAAATTCAGGATATCCTTTGTTATCCATGGTTTCTTATTTTCTTTTTGTGTATAGCCCAGAATATCTCTGGCCGCCATGTCTAGGCTAGATTTAATGTTATTCCATTCTGTTTCTACTTAGTATCAGATATTTTCCCGATATCTTTGAGCAATTAATTTGACTTTTTTTTAAATCTTTCTTGAATATCTTTATCTTTTAGTTTCTCTAAGTCCAAGTGCCTTTTTCCGCTCCTTTTTTTCATATTCTTAAATTTAAATGCGGCCTTCATAATTACGATGTTGTGGTCAGTATCCATATCTGCTTCTGGGTAGCTTCTACAGTCTTTTACTTGGTTCCTAAACCGTTGTTTTACAAGAATGTAATCTATTTGATATCTTGCTATATCTCCTGGCATCTTCCACGCATATCGTCTTCTAGCATGATGTTGAAATAATGTGTTTGTGATAATTAAATTGTTCTTGTCACAAAATTCTACCAGCCTATTTCCCCTGTCGTTTCTAGTGCCTAAACCAAATAAACCCACTACCGCTCCTTCCCTACCCTCAACTACCACGGCATTAAAATCCCCCGTAATTATTAAATTTTCATGTCCTTTTACGTATATTAATGTCTTCGATATCTTTGTAGATGGCTTCTACCTCTTCGTCACTGTAGCTAGATGTGGGCAAGTATACTTGTATTATTACTGTGTTTACCGGTTTAGATTCTAATCTAACCATGAGTACTCTTTCGTTCTTTTGTAAGTAATTTTCTACGCAGTATCCTATCTTTTTCCGCATAACTATCCCCACACCCAAATTTCCTTTCTCTGCTCCTGTATGAATTACCCTGAAGTCTCCACTCCAAAAATCCCCCGCTTCTGGCCACCGAACTTCGCTAATCCCTACTATGTCTAGTGATAACCTATTCATTTCGATTTTTAGGTTCTCTAGCTTACCTACTTGCTTCATACTTCTAACATTTCACGCTCCGACTCGCAGAATGTTTCCGACTCTCTTTCCGATCGCATCCTCCGAAGTAGTCCCCTCACGGAGATCCGAATGGGGGACTATTTTAACTCCGGAATCTTTTACCCCAGAGAATGCCATCATGTTTATTACAATTTGAGTACGCTGTGTACTTGGGAGATAATGTGGTAGTTTCCCGTTGCCTTCCACATCGCGGTAGTGTGTCTTAGACCGCCATACCGACCCCTATGGTCTCTGCCAATCTAAGTACCGAAAGAGCCGCTGCCCTCTTTCGGGGACCTGTCTTAATCTGGTTCCTCACTAACGACCCTACTACTTTGGTTGGACCTGTAGTTGGCTCTTTAGCTCATTAGAACACGCAAGCCATTTCACCTGTTCTATTAATTTAGAACTTCGTCAAGGTGCAGGTCCATTCGAAACGGAAAAAGTGTATAGTGCGGGATATATTAGAAGTAGAGAAAAGAAAAAAAGACAGGTAGAAGTAGACCTACATTAGACTGCACGCAGATAGTGAAAGATGTGGACTATGGGAATTTAATGGAAATATGTAGGTTAACTCATAATAGGAAACAATGAAAGTGCGTCCAACCAGTTCCAGGACATGAAGAAGAAGATGATTTGCTAGTGGAATGATAATTCCACTGCAATCTTGGCATCTAAGTGTGATACTGCACTGCCGCTTTGTTAGACTAAAAGTTACACCTTTGTAAAAAAAAAAATTAATTAAAAATTATAATTAGAATATGGAAGGAACATATCCCATGAATCGAAATGTAAGAGGTGGCTCCGTGGCGTAGTTGGTATGCGTGTGACTACTACACCCAAGGTCCCGGGTTCGAATCCCGACACGGTCCGCTTGTAAAATGTTAGGCGAGTATTTTTCACAAAAATGCGCCCTCGTTCGGATGAGCGGTTAAATGGAGGTCCCGTGTGTGAATGTTGTCACGCACGTTAAAAATCCCTACCTTGCTTGGAACAGCAAGGGTTCGGCAAAATTCCAAATTTTCCAGGTAAAAAAAACTCGCTTCCTGGCCAATGTAGTACCTTCAGGTGGAGCATTGGAAAATCACATGTAAGGATCAAAATGCATGGCGGTTCCGTGGATAAGATAGGTTAGCTGATCCCAAGGTCTTGGGTTTAATTCCTGACACAGACCGCTTGGAAAATGTTAGTCGAGCATTTTTCACAAAAGTTCACGTTTTCAGGTACGTTAAAGATCTCTACCTTGCTTGAGTAGCAAGGGTTCGACAAAATTCAAAATTTCCAGGTTATACCTTAGGGTGAAGCATACAAAAATCAAATGTAGAATCAAAATGTAGATATTTACAGAACCCAGGTTAAATCAAAGAAATGGTATTGATTAATAGTTATCTGAGGACTTGTTGCAGTTAACAGTACATAGTTTCTACATGAAAAATGTGCCAGCTGTGAAAGACCAAACCCAATTGAATTTGCGTCAATTCCGGAGATCAATAGCAGTAAGTTTATTGTCACTTGGAACATCAAAAAAAGAACCAGATATATAACTGTTGTTACATGCCAAAAATTGCCAATGTAAATTCTTAAATATGTGAGTAAATTCCCGCCAATATTTTAAAATAAACTTGTTAATTTCCGCCATCCCGAACAGTTGCGTTGCGCAAAAGAATGCGCATGCGCGAAGTGAATGGCGCAAGTGCGCGGAGAGACACGACATTATTAGCCACGATACGTCAAGCCGGTAACGTCCACCTGTGTCGTGGTGTTGTCTTTTCTCTTTTTCAGGATGTAGGTTTCCATATCTCTACCTTATATCGTTTCTTACCTGGTTGCTCCTATCGCTCCGCTATGAAGAGAAAAGAGGATAGACGTTAAATCTGGAATCAACAATGGCATAACCGACCCATCCAAACAACAAGGACCCTGAGATTTAACTGCAAGGCGCGTTTTAAGTGAGTACTTTGCTTTATTTAAATTATAAATTCAGAATTGTATAATTGTAAAAGTGTTTGGTAATTGATATAATTTGCCGCGTAATTATGCTATAATATACTAGTGCGCAATAATGTGAAACGTGGGTCGAATCAGTGGTGCCAAGCGTATCAGTGACGCCCATATGTGTGTTGAAAATTTGTCTTAGCCTCTAATCTATCTTGTAAGATGTTAGTTTTGAATATATATTTGTAGAAAATTAGGTTTTTCACTCAAGTAATATAATAAAAAATAATTTTTTAAATTTTTTAGTGGCTTTTGGGCAGAAAAAAAAACAACTTGGCAACATTGCATTTAGTAACTTTTATTTTATGTTGGCGTGACATTTAATGGAGCTTATAATGTCAATTTATATGATCAAGAAGTGACATTTTTGATGGTGTTTGTTTACTTTTTATATATATTATTTTAAACTGAATTAATTGATAATGGCATTTCTGTTAAATAATTACCTAACGTGATTTGGAATTATACTAATATATATATATATATATATATATATATATATATATATATATATATACACCTTTGATGTGTTTAAAACTATCTTATCCTCACCTCTAAGTGAATAAAAATGTGCTTTGGAATTAAATAACTCTTTCTGTAAGGATTCTTAGCCATAGATAAAAGGCTGTATTTACCATCCATTATGATTAAAAATTTCCTTAAAATCACACTAAATCTGGTTAAATAATTATTTTGAACCTCAAATTCCTTTAGTTTATTGAAACCTGTTGTTAGTTTAAATTTCAGACAACTCCCATATCATCTTTGGTTGCCATGAATTAAACCTTTTGCTTATAATTTAAATAAACCTTACGTATCTCTCAATTTACCTTTGACGTTCGGCATAGACCTGACAAATTAAATATCGTACCTGATGCCTTATCTCGTGATGTCGCTTCTCTTAACCTCCCAGATGTAATACCTGATGCATGGTACCTAAATATGATAAAGAATGTTTCTGAAAATCCCGATAAATTTTCCACCTTTCGTGTAACAAATAATAGATTATATAAATTTGTATCTTTCTCATTTCGCAAAATCTCTAACATCCCTGAATGGAAACTTGTTCTTACCGCTAACCGCAGTGAGGTTCTTAAATTGTGTCATGACGACCCTGTAGCTGCTCACATCGTTGTTACAAAATTTGCACGTTTGATTTATTTAACGATTTAGCTAATGTTTTTGTCCCTGCTATGAATTAGTTACCTTTATTCAGTCATTTCTTTTATTATACAACATTCACCATCTACACTTTTGGTCTATTTACTTTAAACTAGCTATCTTTTTGCTGCTTGTTAACTTTCCCTTGAATTTATTGCTAGCCATATATCTGTTTATTATCTAGGTTCTCCAATATAACTCTGTCGTTTCATCTAATTAATCCTAGCACATTCTCTACACCACATTATTTTGTTTTTAGCATTTATCTTACATTGTTTAATTTCGTGGTGATTGTCGTAACTTTGGTTGTAATAACTCATTGAATTTTTACGATTGGTTTTAGCTGATGTTGAGTGGATACTTTTTTCTTTGGGATCACATAGGAGACGCAGCCTATGCCTTTATAAGAAATAGTCCATATTCGCAGTTGCAAAAACTAGGAGTTTCTATTCCATGCGTTCTTCTTCTGAACTATTACAGTCGTTCACTTAATCTTTTATCATTACTTGTTTTTCTTCTTCTATTAAGTTATCTGAACATATAAACATTTTTTTTATTGTTTTTTATTGAACTTCGTGGTGAGGTGCTATCGCTTTTTATCGATATCTTATCGAATTCTCGGTTGTTTTTAGCATATTGGGACAGTATGGTTGTACTTAACTGTTTATAGTTAGGCATTCTTGTGTGTTTATGGCGTTGCCGTTTCTAAAAATTACCTTGGAACAGTTGGTTTTTTGTGTGAAGGTATCTGTAGTGATACTTTTAAGTTATTGCTTCAACTTTTGTCTGATTTTCTTATCGCAGTGGATGCACTCGTTAGGAAAATGATCGTACTAGTTCTCATCAAGAGTCTAGTAATTGTTTAACTTATTATGTGTCTTATCTTACCTAATTAACGGCTTCAAGGAGCCACTTTATCTTTGTGATGGATGACAAAACGGCTTGGTGAGCTGAGGAATTCTATGCTATATCTTTAATGTATATAGTCGTAGCGTGCCTTAGCGTGCTGGGACGTTTCGGATCCATCTATTGTTATCTAGTTTTATCTTAATATCTTTATCTTACTTATTATCTTTGATAATCACTTGAGACTTTGTCTTACTATCTTTTGTTTTCCTAACGTTTGATATTTATGATCAGACGTAGGAATTATTTTTTTGAGCATTGAGTGAAGAAGCTAACCTGATGGTAGCAATGTAATTTGTTAGGTTAGTAACGTAAGAGATTAGTAAGATGGTACTGTTGGTAAATTTGTTGATTCACAACCATGTCATGAACAAGGTTTGATGTGTTTTGTTTATAAAGCCAGAGTACCAATACATAAAAATTTGTTGTAATGTATAGTAACTTGCTCTCTTGGGAATTCTGAAATTTGGACATTTTCTTGCCAAAGAAAAACAGTTTAAATGCAATGCTTATGTGCGTGTGCACTTAAAAACTGTAATGATAGCTTTAGTTATTGTATATATGTTAGGCGACTTGTCGCATTTGTTTTAGTTATAGTAGTGTTTCGTGCTCTCCGACAAATTTGTGTTGTCGATTATAACTGCGCCACATCAAAGACTCGTGTGTGCATTTATAAATGTAGTTCAAAAACAATGGGGCTACACATTCCGTTTCCTGGTTACTCGTAAGACGCGTTATCGGTTGAAAAACCAAGTGGCGCCTAAAATAAACATTTTCTAGAATGTAAGTTAGGTTATATGTAAGTTAGTTAGGCTGATTTTAAGTTTTTACCGTGCTAACCGTCTTTTTCTTTTTTTAAGATTTTTTTCTTTTATGGCTTTGTCGCGATTGTTACATGCCAAAAATTGCCAATGTAAATTGTTAAATATGTGAGTAAATTCCCGCCAATATTTTAAAATAAACTTGTTAATTTCCGCCATCCCGAACAGTTGCGTTGCGCAAAAGAATGCGCACGCGCGAAGTGAATGGCGCAAGTGCGCAGAGGGACACGACATTATTTGCCACGAGACGACAAACCGGTAACGTCTACCTGTGTCGTGGTGTTGTCTTTTCTTTTTTTCAGGATGTAGGTTTCCCTATCTCTACCCTATATCGTTCCTTACCTGGTTGCTCCTATCGCTCCGCTATGAAGGGAAAAGAGGATAGACGTTAAATCTGGAATCAAAGATGGCGTAGCCGACCCACCCATACAACAAGGACCCTGAGATTTAACTGCAAGGCGCGTTTTAAGTGAGTACTTTGCTTTATTTAAATTATAAATTAAGAATTGTGTCATTGTAATTCGCCTAGCGTATATGAAAATGAATCATATTTGCCCTAAAAATGTGACTGAAAGTAAAGCTTTGCGGCCCTAGGGCCGCTAAACTCATAACAGCATGATTTTGTAGGTTTTTCACAATCTAGACACCTATGACTATCATTGAGATTCATTTATTACGACTTTGACGTTTTAAATAATTACTATAATAAATGAATACGTCAAATGTTATTAACCTTCTTTATTTTGTGTTATTTTTCCTATTTTTTTTCTTTAATGCTAGGCGAAAAACAGTTGTGTGTCACACAGGCAAAAATGCATTAGCAGCCCTTAGCTATCAGCTGCATCTAGTAGCTGCGGGCTGCTAATGCTCACTTTCTGCCCTTGTAACACATTATATTATTGGTATTTGATACAATTTGCAGCGTAATTATGCTATAATATACTATTGCGCAATAATGTGAAACGTGGACCGTATCAGTGGTGCCAAGCGTATCACTGTTTTGTTGCGTTTGGAATTATATTTTCTGTTTTGTAACTTTAGGTCTCTGTACATTCATTCCAACCAGGGTAGTTCCAAAGATAAGATATGCTAATCGAAGGTATTTTATAATGTCCCAGGAAAAAAAACTCGTTGTGCACTTTAAAAGTTCACAACAATAAAAATATGTATAAAATGTATTGTAGCGTTACGCGATAAATGTTTTATTACAATTTGATGTAAACACATAATAATAAAACTGCAATGAATATTATGTAGAGGTTTAATACAAACCCATAATAATCTTGATTAGTAATGTCTGCGCCCAACGTTGTATTTTCGCAACACCATTTTGTTCAAATATACAATATATGTAATTCTTTTTCTCTATTTTTTTAACTAAGCAGTAAAATGAGTCATTATTTTCTATTAAAAACAAGAAAAACGTGTTGGCCATTAATGTGTTAAATATCAATTCTCCAACTGAATCGGTTTCCAAATTTCTAGCCAATAATAACTCTTATATATTATTTCTTCTCTTATGAAGCAAACGTATAAGATTCGTACTTCGATATTTGATAGAGATAATTCATCCTGTGAATGGAAAAATTCCAGGCTTTTACGCAATCGCATAAAGATGTTTCAACCTCTATAACCATATCATCTATCTTCTGTGCAGGGAATTATTACTCAGCAATTTTTCTGATGATATCTGACGGTGTGTTATGTTGAAGTTCGTATTACCTCTTTAATTGCCGACTAGATTAATTCCTCGCGAATTGTGTGTGGTTTTCATCTTTTTGCGATTAATAATGAAATAATAATAAGATCCCACTCCATCATTTTCGTGTCTACAAAACGACGCAAAAAGGTTTGATATAGTTTGATGTTTTAAATATTTCTGCTCCATACCTGACCAGTAAATACTCCCTGTATGTTTGTTGTGGTTTGTTTTGTATTTTTCTTAATCTTATTTGGGAATTGAACTACTCATAGTTGTTAAAATCGTCTTTATTTACCTTTAGATCCATGACCTATGAGTGGTTTAATTCCCAAAGAAGATTAAGAGAAAATTTCTGCTCCAGTCATTGAAGATAGGATAAAACATAGTTCTTTTTATTAGCATACATTTTATTTAAATACTCTTGCGACTTAGAAGGCGTCAGGTCTTCATATAAAAAGCTTTTTGCCAAATAAACAGTGCAAAGTATATTTTGATTAATATACCTATATATACTTGGTGGGCTGTGGTGTTGGGCGCCAGTTAAACGAAAGTGGATGCTCCACGCCAGGGGCTCCAGGGAAACAAAATTGGCTGCAAGTGCTATATTACCTGCACATCTATTGTACCAACGACTAGCTTCAGATTCAATTCACAGGAAAGCACGAGATTGGGCAAAACTTCTGAAAAAGAACAGCACCACCGCATCTTTAAACATGAATTAAAAATTAATTTGACTAAGGGAAGAAGCAGAAACTCTTTAACAATTAAGTCAAGATCTGTAAATAAATTATTTACATTTTACTACAAATATTTTCCAAAATTTACTTTCACTTTAAAAAAATGTAAATTATAATTACATTGTTTTGAACAAAAGGCCAAATTTGTTCACCAAGAAACAAATACTACATATATAATTATTGATATAAAAACAATTAATAGTACAAGAAGCAACATACATTGAAATTATTACTTGGTAAGCACGTGTATAATTGAACAAATAACATGTGCTTGCATATACGACAAACCGAAATAAATAATGTGTTTGCATTATTTCTAAGCACAAAAGCATTTCTATTAAAAGCAAGGCTAAAATTTTCGTATTTATAGCCAAATTTCAAGAATAACCATTATTAGACGATTCATTCTTTATATTTAAAATTATTAATCTTTCATCAGTTGTATCGAGCAAAACTTTCAAAACAGGCATATTGAATTTCAGTTTTACGACTCATATTCAAAAGTGCACTTCATAATCCACAAAAGTTTAGGTACCTCATCGAAATTCGGCAAACGATTTCGAAGTCGATTCAGCATATCTTCTTCTATGTATTCATGACCAACAGTAAACAATATCCAAATATGAGTAATCCAAATTTGCTTCAAATAAGGAGTATTGCTGTTTTCTCTAAATAAGAATTAATATTATTTTATCAAAATAAGAATTCGTGTTGTTTGTGCTGAAAAACTTATCTAGAATCAAAAAAATTCTATTTTTTTTAAAAACCACTAATAAAAGCAGACGTCCTTCATGTCTAGAGGCACCCTTATAATACATATTTAATGGTGAACCTGTACGCCCATGCTGTGGTTTTACCAAGCATCTTTAGCTGATAATCCCCAGCATGCCTTCAACAAAAATAGCTGTACGTTATTAAGTCGCTTCCTCTATCTGTGCGCACGCGTTATCTCTACGCACGTATCTACAAGGGGTATTCAATTTCAACCAACAGAGCTTTGATAAACTTAGACTTCAACTAACACAGAATAACTTGCTAATGAGACAAAAGAAATTAGCTATAGGTTCATATGGAAAATAACAAACAAATGTTATAAGGCAGCTACATTTAAATACTATTTTAAAAAAGAAAAATTCAAAGAATGCAAAATGTAAACGTATTAATTTCACCGAAAATTAAATACGTTACACTGCCTCTTTTTAAAATGAAAAAAATATTGAAGTAACCATAACCATAACAAAACTTGACACTCCATGTGTGTGTGTATGTGTGTGTGTGTGTGTGTGTGTGTGTTTATATATATTCTTATGCTCCACCCCCGCCTATTTATTTATTTAATTATTTAATTTTATATAATATGCAAATATTTATTTTATGTTACGTGCTTTATCTACGTTTGGTTGGTTTATAAAACAAAACTGTGTTAATATGCCTCGACTATTTGAAAACTCGTCTTCCCAGGGTATCCACCTACTTACCGTGGGTTCAGTGGTAAGTAGATGTGCAATGCACCAACCAAACAGCACTACCTTTATTTTTGTACCTGCAATCTTTTACTTGTATATGCCAAATTTTTATATACGATCTACGTAGCCTTGTGCCAAATTAATTAATATTACCAATTTATGACTTTGACGTTCAAAACACACAGTACTCACCTATTTTACACTTCGTCGTCGGCCTCTTTGAAAGCTGGCTCAAAAATCTCACTCGCCGCATGCGTCTTTACAATGCGTGGCACTATCACTATGAAAGATCTGCTGTCCAGACTCCAGGTTTCTTTTAATGAATTTTGATATCCCCAAATCTAAAATAAATATGACCAAATTTAGAATTTTGACTATCTTTTAATGTTACTTCCCCTGCGCTAATTTTCCTGATGTTGAATCTTCGTTACTCGTACTAATCCTCCTGTTACTCCAATGCTTTCCTTTTCCAAATTCCGCTCGTTCCAAATTCAATGCTTTCCTCTTAAGTCCACTCTTTCCAATTCACTGCTATCCTCTAATTACCATTCAATACCATTCTATCCATAATACCATATCCAAATCTATTCCATTAATATCGCCTTCAGTTTCATAAATCCCATTCAATGCCTTTCTGCCTTTATCAATCTCGTTCCAATATCCAACTATTTATTCCGCCTTTTTCAATCTCACTAATCCACTCTTATCACTTTATTACTTCGTCGTTACTATTATTTAATTATTTCTCTCGCTTATCAGTACTCTTCTGTATATCAATTAAACTCGTAAACTTTCCAAAAACATTTATTAACTCTTTATATTCAAAATATAGCGCAGTTTACAAAAATACGTCTTACTACCCAAAATATTTATAAATCGACTTCTTGTTTATCTTTTCCTTGGTGATTATTACAATTAAAATATGCCTACTCTTTAATACATTTTTAAAATTCCATCCAATAAAATCGTCCCAACAAGTTCGTGTCACTAATACCTTATAATCTTTCTTTTACACTTTCCTTTTTCATATATAAATGTTCAATCATTGGTCCCTAATATCGCACAACCCTTCAATCATATTTGACAATACTTTTACTTATAATTTTGATATTACATGTTTGTCCAAAGGTTGATTCTACTAAAATAAATGCCGAAATGTTACACGTATAAACCTGGATCTGTGTGGTTAATAGTGTACTTCTACAGACGCATCCGGTTTCTCGATTAGCAAATGTACATTCTATGGCTTATTAAACATACAACTCAGTGTAAATCCTTGAATACTGTGCTTTCTCATGTCATCAAGTCATTGTTTTTACGTCTTGGCACTTATATTTTGACTAATATTTCAAATACTTTAACGTTTGTAAAGTACGGCAAACATAAATTTTTCAGTTACGGGATCTGATATTTGGCTTTCTTTGGCATACACTACCTTCAACAAATAACCTTTATAACCTTTTAGGCCTTCCTAACACTTCAATATATATATATATATATATATATATATGAAAAAAAATTTGAAATTTCCGAATATTGAATTATTTCACCTTGTATAATATAAGCGTACTTCTTTGCCATTAAAAGAGAAAGCTCTTATTAATTATGTGATTAAGTTTCCCTGTATTACATCTATGACGGATTGTGAAAAGAGCGTAAAACGAATATAAACAAATAGTCGAAATTTTAAATTAATTTATTTCAATCGTTAATGATTATTTAGTAAAACGAGATGTTAATTATTCCTACGAGTTATCTAATTATTAAAATATTCGTTACTTAAACTTTGTTAAAAGGTACAAAATCCTGGTTAATTAATAGCTTGCTAATTTGTATATCTGTTATTTCCCCGATTATGAAATGTAATTGGTCAAAAACTCTTCACAGATAACATACTAAAAGTCAAAATGCTCCGAACTTCGACCTCAAAATTTGATGCAAACTATCCGCTTACACTAAAAACTTATTCTAGCTTAAATTACAAAATACTTAAATATTTTTATCAGTTACAAATAAAGATATCCAAAATTTTATAGTTACAATTCTTATGGTCATATAGTGCTTATTAAAAACTTATTTCCAACGTAATTAACGGTATTGAATGCTTCCCATTTCCATCTTAAATCTCCATTAGTTTATTAATTTGCAAAAGTGCATCTTCTATTTTTAATTAATTAACTTCAGAGTAGCTTTTGTATCGAAGGTTCTATTTCCTCAGTATATTACAAAACGAACGATACTTCAGCCAACAATTGCATTTGATAAGTTTTATATTTGCAACTACTTAAATTTATAAGTTTCATGTCGTAAACTACTTTACATTGCATTTACATTTCCAATGCTCCACCCGAAGGTACTACATTGGCCAGGAGGCGAGTTTTTTGTTGCCTGGAAATTTAGAATTTTGCCGAACCCTTGCCGTTCCAGGCAAGGTAGGGATCTTTAACGTGCGTGACAACACTCACACACGGTACCTCCATTTAACCTCTCATCCGAACGAGGGCGTAATATTTGTGAAAAATGCTCACCTGCCATTTTTCAAGCAGTCGGCCGTGTCGGGATTTGAACCCGGGACCTTGGGATCCATAGTCTTACGCTTACTACATTGATCTACGGAGACGCCAAAAAAAAACTAATTTACAGCATACAATTCTGGTTTAAATCTTACATGACGAATGTCGAATCAAATTTGAATGAAAGTTACATATTGCTTGGTTTAGAAAGAATGACGAATCGCGAATGAATTGTTCTAATCAGGTTCCGGTTTTATATACAAAATTATCTCTATACGTCATCGTTCGAGATCCTTCTTGATTCATTTGAAACTTAACACACTCTGGTGATGCAATATTTCCGCAAATTCCACGGTTTTAATGATCTAATTAGTATCAAACCACCGCAGCCGATATGATTTACGCGCATCGCAAGGCGCTATCGATCTTTTTCTAACATATGAAGCAATCTGCTGTTTACCTATATCTTATTGTACTACACAGAGCAATTAAAACTATAAACTTGTTTATCTAATCTTTTATTGCGTTTTAATGTTTGCGGGTTCCTTAAATAGGGCGTTTATTCATAATTAAGCTATTTATACAACATTTCTTAGTGATTGATGACGTATTGGAAATTGTAACTCTTAAAATGATTTTAATTACATAATAAAGGCTCACAAATGCGTTTCTTTTGCTTTACTTTCTTAATGATTGATTTGTATAGTAATAAAGTACAGATTTCAAAACGCCTTTTTAAGGTATTTTTAACAAGAATAAATTAATAGAAGCTCGCAATTGCTTTGCATTCTAATAAAGTGCGGATTTAATGTTCTTAATAACTAACGTACCTATTTTAAAATGAAACAATACGATTTATATGGTTTTTACGCGGATGTGTTAAATGGCTTTGTACTTAGAATGAAAACTCGTTTTTATTCAGTATAGAAGGCTTTATTTACACAAGGTCTTAAAGTTTATATATAATTAAATAAGGGGCTTCGTTTATGTTTTGTGTGTATATATGTATATATATATATATATATATATATTGCTATGATAAGAGGGTAGTTTAAGGGTAGATTAAGTCATAGGGGTCTTAGGATAGATATAAATAATTTTAACTTTAAGAAAACCAAATAATTCTATCTATTATAGGAGTAGATCGACTATTTTAGAAAAAGTCAATTGCGAGCACACTGTATACATAGTATATTTGATTTAATGCATAAGAAAGAAGCTCATTTTGGAATAATCCGATACCATTTAGCTAAAATAACAGTATGTACGTCGTGGAATATGTTTTAAGTATAATGTATAAGTGAAGATAAGGTTTTAAACGCAACTAATTGCATCGATATAAATACATTATCGGTAAATATAGATAAACTGGCATTCTGGATATTTAATAATTTCGTCGAAAATATCAACACATGTATAAGAAAACGTATTCTAATATGTCACTAAATACGTGACTAGAAATAATACATTTGTTCAGAAAACCAACATTCTGTAACAAACAAATAAACACCAGGCGGTTCACTATATAATAAGTTTTGAACTTTTAAACGACAAACATTAAATACGTGACTGAATAAAAGCAAGAATCGGAAATCTTAACAAAATACTGTACCGCTTACGTGATTGATCGAGCATTTCGTCGAAGAATTAAACCAGGGAATTTGAGAAAATACCGAGTTCTGCCAGAGATAAGGCAAAGTACAAGCCTTGATCAATAAACACGCCAATGGAAACGATTGGTGGAAAGGGCTTATAAAACAATATGAAATGAATAAAGAGTTCAGTTCATATTCAACCAAGCACAAAATATGCTTAAATGCAGTAGAAATTTACGTCATGAAATCAATTAGTGAAACATTAATGTTCAGAATAAGTAAAATTTGAAAGTGCAAAAATTGTGCGTCGAAAAATAAGCCGATCTACAAATAGACGTAAGTTAAACAATTAATTAAATTTATTTTAATATTTAACCTGTTTTGTTAACACAAATCTAAAAATACGTCTGAGAGTGAGATCAAAAGGGTACGCAAAGTTAATTCAAGGAAAAATACCAGAAATCAAAAAATGTATAATTCTGGCCAATAAGTAGAACGAACACAGCAAGGGATGCTGACCACAGACACTATGATGGAACTCTAGTGACCATTCCAGGTTAGCGATTTTTAAACATTTTATTATTATTATTATTTATTATTAATATTATGTATTTGTAAGAGTCATCAAAAAGGTCATTTGAAAATATGAAAACAGGGAAAGCATCTTAGAACGTTCGAAGATACTTGAGAGTAATTAAAAGATATTTTTGCTGGCTTTCAGGTAAGCATAAATTTGATAAATGTAAATATTCTATACAGGAGAAAATTTTGAGGTTACACAACATTGTACATATTATCAATTATTATATTGTATGATTTTGAACTGCTTTATTTGAATCCCTTTAAAGGGTAAAATAAGCTTTATTGTTAGGAAGTTGAGCATTCAGTGAGCTAGTCGTGGTAAACAAAATATAACGTACAAATCGTGGGACTTAATAGGGCATATCACAGCAATTTTAATCAACGACCAACGTGGGGCTTATAAAGGGGATAATCATATCAATAATTAATGGCACCCATCGTAGGGACTTAAAATCTAAAAAGGCTATATCATATCACATAATAAGGGCACACCAACGAAGGGGCTATTTCATATCAATATTAATGGTACGCCCAATCGTGGGGCTATATCATAGCAATATATATATATATATATATATATATGTATGTATATAATTATTATAAGTAGTTTTTTACACAAGGTAAGTTGATAAATACTAACGTATTGCAATTAATAAGATGAAATAATAACTTAGACTTGTTAAGTAAAGCCCAAATGATCATTTCAAATCAAGCTAGTAATTGAAAGAAGGAAAATATAAGGCCTTGGACAGGATTTGAACCTGCATCTCAGTTTTGCCGGAACTGTGCGTTTACCAATTACGCTACCGAGGCCGATGGCTATAATTGGGAAATTTACAAATTTAAATCGTGTACAGTACCATATATAAACCTAACTTTCAATTACGTTTAGCATTTTGTCAATCATATCTGAAATTATCAATTTTTGACTTATGTCAGATATATACAGATAGCAACGCTCAAAATTACCTCTATAAGCCAAGTATTAATATATAAATATATGTATATATATATATATATATATATATATATATATTTAATGCTGTAATTATAGGGTTAATTTAGGGGTAGGTTAAGTCATAGGGGTCGTTCAATAAACAAAAGAAACGCCCAAGTAACAAAAACATATAATTATAGATATTAGAAGAGTAAATAGATCATTATAAATAATATTAGTTGAGAGCACACTGTATATAGCAGTACAAACGATTAAAACACATATCCAAGAGTAGCTACTAGCAAAGATTAGAATTTAAGAATGTAACGAAACGCATTGAAATTAAATCAGTGAAAAACCTGCATGAATTGGCTAAATACACATTCAAAAAGTGTGTTAAGATATCATCGAAAACGCACGCAGAAATTATGCATTATTTAAAAGCATACGTGATCTAAAATAATCACAGTTGTTCGAAAATCCAATTTATTAGGAAATAAACAAACACCAAATTTATTCGATTTAGATTAGAATAAGGCCAATAAACAATACTACGTGATCGATATGAACGAAAATTGCTGGGATTTCTGAATTAGATGAGGTATAACATTTAAATTACGTGACCGAGAGCATCGCTTCATGCAATTAAAATACATACAATTGGTAAACTTTCCAAAATAACAAGTGATAATACGCTTGGCCTCGCCTAGCACGTGAAGTCAACGAATCACAAACAAAAGGGGGCCGATTCTATAACTATCTTGACATTTGAATATCGAGTTAGTATACTTTGAAACTGGGCAGTTACTATACTTGAAAGTGCTAAATATTTACGTGAATATTAAATTAAAAGTGAAATTCTAGAGTGTATAATTGTGCAAAGAGAGCCGTACTTCTGAGACGTAAGTAGATAAGATTTAAAAAATTATACCATTTCTAATAATAAATAAAACAGGGCTCTGAATTACAATCTGAATTACAATCTCAATTACCATCTTAATTACCATCTTAATTACCATCTTAATTACCATCTTAATTATCATTGTGATTAACATCTGAAAACTACCATTACAATCTTAAATTACAATCAAAATAATGTTACGATTCCTGTTAGAACTTCAAATAACGAGCCATTACGATCAGAAATACAATTTTGGAGAATGCTGCCTGTTCAAGCAAATTGATGGTAAATATTCTATTGCGGAAATGAAAAACCTTTCATTGGAATAAACGCACCAATAACGATTTGGATATCGACTTAAATTCTTAGGAGCACCTACGAAACCACTTCAGGTTAGAGATTTTGATATGACTATTTTTAAAACTGTTTTATATCAAATATTTTGGATATGATTTATTTTTAAACTGTTTTATCTCAATAATAATTTAAAGTGTAAGAGCCGACAAATTGGGGTTTCTTGTGTAAATTTATGAAAAGCATAGACATCTTGAAACGTTTCAATAGGTCTTTAAAGGTAATTAAAAATCTCGTTTAGCTGGCTTGATTTTCTAAAAATTTGACAGATGTATATGATTTAAAAAGGGAGAAGGTATTTAAAAAGGTTGTAAATATTCAATCATTATACTGTGTATTGTAGAAGTGCTTTATTTAATTGAATCAGCTAGTCGAGGCAAAAGAAAATTATAAATTAAGATTTTCACAAGTGCTTGAGTGGTATAAGAGTAATATCACAGCATTTTATGTACGCCCAAGCCGTGGGGCGAGTTAACACAGCAATATATATGTATATATATATATATATTCCTGTGATAAGGGGTTGTTTATGGGTGTATTGAGTAGTAAGGGTCGCGTAGTAACTGTAACTAGCAATGGAGTCAGAAACTGCATTTATTTAGCAGAAAAATAAATAATTCGCACATTATGTAAATAGCAAGCATTTAACAGGCTGTATATGAACAGTAATTAACTTTAATCAATGACAGTAAGCATATCTGCCAATAATAGAACGCGTATTCAGCAGAGAAATAATCATACATGTAATTAAAATACGTCAAGAAGCGTTCATTAAGTTATAAAATAGATACGCAGAAGATAAGACAAAAACCTAGTAAATCTACATGCAATTACGCTTGTAAGAAAGAAGGAACAATAAGCGCTTAGATAAGAAACGCATTTTCAAAGATGAGTTTTAAATAGATACGTAAACGAAAAACAGCACTCATGTTACATCATTTATATTGTACAATTCTCCAAAAGCTTTATCTACACAAAACAACAGACATAAGCTAAAGTAAAGTCCAACAACGATAACAATAACAAGGCGATCAAAGATTGTAAAACAATACGGAACTTCAAAATAGTTTCGTCAGAAATCAGCTTGAAAAATACTAGGAATGTCCAAAACAAATATGTTGGTTGCAACACCTTATAAGGCTGTTTGGAAAACCAATTCAAATGTAGAGACCAAAATCTATATAACGCCCAGAGTTGATAAGAAAGTGTCAGTCTCAATTTGAAGCACGTCGAACCTGCAATACTCTTAATCAAATATTTACGCGTCAAATAAATAAATTTTATATTATAGTGAAAAATAGTGTTATGTAAGCATAATAGTTGATGGCAAAAAGAATATATGAAAGAGCTTTTGCCGTTTTTGCAGAAAACGTGCGTAGAAATTGGTTAATTAATTTAAATTAAATTGTAATAATGATATAGGGCTAATTCTAATTCTAATTCATGATACTAAGGTGTATATAAGAAATCCACTTCTAATTCACGATCCTAAGTCTGGTATTAAGAAATTCTAATTCACGACGATAAGTGGAATAATTCTAATTCATGATACTAAGAAACCTACGAATTCCAAGTGATATTTAAGTGGAGAGGTCCAAGGCGTATCCAAAAAAATTTAGAATAAAGCACGAGGTGAATTTTGGTATCAAGGGGTAACCGTACTGAATTATTGGTTCAAACGTACGTGAAGGAGTACAAAGCAGAGCATTGGTTTTCGATTGAAGATAATAAGGGGGTGTTGATCCACAACACGCAACAACTCATCAGAATATCACAGGTCAGGGCTAACTAGTTTTAAGGAAGCTTTTCAAATTTAGATTTTAAACACTGAATACATTAATTTTCTCTCAAGCTTGTAAGGAGTCAACAAAAATATTGAATACGTTGAAACTTACGTGATAATCATAAAAGGGTCTTGAATGTTCCAGTTTTTTTTTGTAAAAGGTTTCGTTTTTGGTGACCTTAAAGTTAAATTAATAAGATATAATTTTTGAGATAAATGATCCATATAATATTAATTGATTGAAGGGTGTATTTAAAGGATTACAAAAATTGTGAAGTGTAAATATTATTTCCTTTCATTATACGAATGTTGATTGACTTCGTTTTATCAATTCAAACATGTAAGAGTTAAAGGGGTAAATTAAATTGATCATCGTAACGCTGTGCACTCTGTGTAAATTAAACTGGGCTAGCCGTGGCATAATTAAATTAGAAGATTGAGAGAAACACAGAGCAGTGGCGTTCAGCTGAACGTTTATTGCATTGGCGTGCGGCGTTATCATATCAATATATATATATATATATATATATATATATATATATATTGCTGTGAAACCTCTTGAATTACCTGGTCTGTTGACTTTCTTCTGTTAATCGCCTCGGCTGCTCCCCTAGATAACTTTCATCCTCATACATAAAAAAAACAAACACATTCCTACCACAAACATCAACGTCAACTCTATTTACATCAATATTCACAATACATTAAAATGTCAAAATTAAAATTCAGCATAAATTTCAGTATCAAAAATTTTCAAGATTAAATTTTTTTATCATTTTAACGTGCATCCAGAATTAAAGTCCTTGTAGGATGCCTACTAATTACTATAACAATATATGCAGAGTAAAAAGGGAGCATCTACCACTCCTTTACGTTAATTAACCAGGTTCGTCTAATTGAGCTCAAAGACATACCCAAATTTTCATCATATTCCCGAACATCAATACTAAATACCCCTTTCTACTTAAACAAGCAAATTTCATCTTAAAATTAAAATTTTATGGTTAGTACAATTTCACTAATGTCCATTTAAAGTAAATCAATTATAAAGTTATTCAACACACACCAAAATTTCAAACAAAATAGTATAATTTACCTGAAGGTTACTGTCCTCGTAGCTTCAATGTACATCGTCCCTTTAGTTAATCACACCATTCCAACAGGATTATATTTACGGCTTCTAATTCTCAACGCTTTTAAAATTTTCTCCATCACCATTTATTTAAAGTTGTTTCTGGGCTTTTCCGGAACTCATCTGTGTATATCTGACCCTTGTTTCGTGGATCCAGACACGTATTTGAACCATTTAATTATTAACACCCCGAAAAATAGCAAAGAAATTCATGCGTCTTTCACCAATATACGCCAAAACTGCCTACTTTTGTGTATACATTTGTCGTTGTAAATTTTGCTAATTGGTACAGTGATACTAAATTTTATTACCTTGTATCTAAGTGCACTGAAGTACATTCATGTTAGCACGTAAATAACAAACTATTTTGAATCACTAAAATATACGAGCAAACTTTAAATTATTTTATCAAACTGAAATGCACTGTTTAACATCTTCAATCAAGTCGCGGATGTAAGAGCTTTTAACGCATCGAATAGTCAAAAGTCTAAGAGGCCGAAATTCATATTACCACCGGTATATATAGCGAATAGCCGGCACGTCGCTTTTGTCCTCAAAACAGACAATTCTTAAGAATTTCTCATGCTATGTTCCCAGTCCGTCGCTCGCGCGTCGGTTTTTACGAATTTTTTACTCGCCCCATTTAAATCTCAGAAATTCTCACACGGCACGAAAACATGTCCGAGAAAAACTAATTAACTTTGTACAGAAATTGTTGTTTCTACCTCTGATATTTGCATCCTATTTTCAACCAATTGTGACCCTCGTGACGTTGCTTAAATCACGCCTTTTACTATATGTGTCTTTGCTTGACGCATTTCTCTTTCCTTTTCTAACCTGTTCGTATTGGTGCAAATTGATATTCTTTATTATCGATTATTTTCCAGTCCATGTGGACTATCTGGGTTAAATAACCCCGTATCGCAGCTTCTCGTGAATATTAAGCCACGGTTTCTCCAAGATTCTTTGAAACCATTTGTTATCTACACAATTTTCGCCGTACGTGATATTTAAACTACGCAGGTGTTCAAAATAATATTAATTCTCAGAGCTTTATTTTCTGGTATTATAATCTTGGATTTTCACCGACTTTTATGCTTATTATTAATAATGGTTTAATTAACTCCAATTAAAATTGACTTCTATCCTTTCATTTTAGTGAATCCTAACTAAATATTAATTATTATCTGTACGCTTTGTCTACTACTTGTTACTTAAAATAGGGTTAATTAATATAAATTTTGCACGTAATTTCCATTTGTTTCTTTCCTCGGAATAATTAAATTACACGCAGAGCTTTTTAATACTGTTTCTTTTGATATAAAGCGTCTTGTATATGATTTGAATCTCTCATTTTTAATGTAACGAATGACTTTTTATGCTTCACGGTTTTAATAAAGCGTATTATCTAATAAAATTCCTTATACACGGTGATTAAAATTATTTGATGTGATTATTTAATTTTCTACCCTGGTCTAAATATGAGTAATATATATATATATATATATATATATATATACCCTTTCTGAAGTTTTAAAAAAAATTGATTTGTTCATTACCTACAAGCCCCGTGTATTATATGAGTGTAGACACCCTAATTATAACTTCTGCCAATTGTGACTTTACTGATTTTTTTCCTTTTAGACGTATGGTACCCGGACTTACCCTCACACTCATTTATTAATTCATTCGTTTATTCCCTTATTCGTTTATAAATCGATTGATTTATTACTTTATATTTGTTAGTTTTAATTTATTTGTTTATTAATCTATTAACCTCTAGGCCCTTTAGTACAACAGTAATTTTTGAAATAGTTTCTAAGATTTATAATTTTATCAGTAGTCTTTTTTCTTGAGTCTTCCAATAGTCCAAAGAATAATTATTATACAACAAATTTTTTGGGAATAATTTCTGTAACTAAAACTTTAAGAGTTTAACCCTAATAGCTTTAATTTTGTTTTGATCAATTTCGAAACTGTTGTTTGCCTTTTTTGAGTCTAGAACTTATAATTTTTTCTAGTTTTTTTTAAGAAGGTTGTGTAGCAATTTTTTTTCTATATAAAAAAGATTACTTTTTGAAATAATTTAGAGGTATTACGTCAATAAAAAAAATGAAAATTTGCCAAGAATATTTATTTGCAAACTCAGATAAATTTTCGAATTTTTAACAAGTCCTTGGTCTCGTATGGAAAACAGCATGCGATTTGTTATTTTTTAGTTTGGTTAAATTACAAGGCTAAGTTCAACATTTTGTACCCACAATTATGTACAAAACAATTCAATTGTTTTGAAACCTGGTTTGTAAAGACGAAAATAGCAATATAATCTTTCACAAGTCCGTGTAAACACCTTATTGTTCACAACATATTTCAAATTTTTCAACTTGCTTCATTCACACGGCGCGTGGGCATTTGCTTTGATAAGATTTTCGCCGGTTGAACTGTGTTTGTAAGTCATTTTCTGAATCCGCTCACTTTCACATCATCTTCGAGTCAAGCAGGTTGGGAAGTCGTTGATGGCGAGATATTGTAGTGAAAAATTTAACTGCCTTAATCTATTTTTATTTTAGCGCAAAAACTCCTGTAGGGTCAACAAAATTCTGTAGAGCCAACAAAATCCTGTAGGGCCAATAAAACCCTGTAGGGTCAACTTAAACCTGTAGGGCCAAAAATCCAATATGGCCAACAAATTCTGTAAAGCCTGATAAACGCCGTAAAACCAACAAATACCTAGTAGCCTACATGTACCCTCAAGCCAACCAACTTCGCTAATGTCCAAGCATCCCTGAGCCGACCATCATTTTTAAGCTCACACATCACGTATTAAGACATCGGTGTGCGACCATCGCCTTTGTCACTGCAAGCAACTAGCTGGAATCTGGGTCCAACCAATCTAAGGGTAGCAACCAGCAGCCAGTTGTTAGAGGCGAGTTATTTTTGACTAATCCCGAAACGGCTTTTTTACTTTACAACCTCCTTTTCCACAAACGGCGAAGTTTCAAACCGCGAAAACTTGCATGGTTCCAGTTTGTATGACCCGGCACCCAACTAAGTCGATATTATGTTTTTTTTTGTTGATTATTTAATATATTTTACTTAGAGTATATATTTTCTTGAAAGTAATATCAACCAAACTTACGAAGTAAGTTAGGTTAATAAGATCGCTACGTCGCCGTCGTCGCCGCCGTCGTCCGTTGCACGTTTTTTTCGTTTTAGAAACATTTGATATATGGATCTTGTTCAGTTTTTACGATGATTAAGAATATGCGCCAATTTTCGATATCTCATCTAGTTTTCGAGTAATTCGACTTTAAAGTCGAAATTTTGGTTATATAAAACTTCAATATAACAAAATATAAATATTATTTTTAGGTTAATATCGACCTCCTGAGCATATTTTTCCATAGCATCAATACTCTATGTCGATTGGTTTTCGAGTTATTATTTTATAAAATTGTTACGATATAAAAAATAAACTTGTGTGAATTTCTATTACATAATGGCTTTAAGTTTGGTTGTATGGCGTACATGCGGCATAGATTTTTGCTCTAACTTTGCTATATTATAAATTCTCATTAATAACTATTTTAAGATTATTTGAATTACAGTTTTTGATTGAATTTATACGTGATTTTCAGATTTTGTTTAACTAATAACTAATAATTTACCAATAATTTTTATATGACTAACTCATGTGAAATTATTTATTTCTTTTTATAATTATTATTGGATACAAATTATTTATTATATAATAGATGCCTTCTGATTTTAATATGTTCAATTTTCTAAAAAGGGTAAATAAAAATTTTTGAACTATCTACTCCGATAGGGTTTATGTGTCTACCCTAAAATTATATCTTTTTATACTTGGTAGATACAGAGGTATTTAACTTCACTTTATTTTGTTTTCAGTTTAACAGAGAATATTTCAACCTTGCCCTTCCATAGTCTCCATGGGATAATAGCCAAGTTAGCCGTCGGCGCAGCTGGTTTTTATAGTTTCATCTCGTACGCGAGTTATGTAATCCCCCATTTATTATATATATAAAAAATTAATAATTAAGAAGGTATTAGAAATATTAGAAAATGCGCTAAGTGATGTGCAACAATGTCATGAAGGACAATTCATTTCAGTTTATTAACGTTCATGGTAACGGAAGCGCTACTTTGTAGCACAAGGATAAGTGACACTGCAGATGTCAGGTCACAGGTGGTCACAGACAGTCACGTACCGAGATTACGAAGAAGTAAGCTCGCAACAAAGTAGTTATGAATAGCTTTAAGATAGCAACTATGTATCATGCATAGATTTAAGATAGCAACTATGTATCATGAATAGAGTCAAGTGTAAGCAGACATTAGGTCTGCAAGTTCCCACAGACTTGTGAGGGGGTAGGGATGTTATAAAAGGCCCGGGAGCTCCACTCACAGGCAGTTAATCCATCGTTCAGCTTTAGCATTGCAGTTCGTTAGATAACTCACTTTGTACAATTAATTAATAGTTTCAAGATTGTCTAAATTCAACATTAATTTCTATATAAGAATCAAATAAATGTGTTAAGAAGTTTGAAAGTCTTTTTAAAAAAACCGCTCCCAAGCCACGAACCTTAACTCGCGTAAAAATTTCAAGTGCTTTTAACGATCCGAATTGGTGTTCCATGTTCTACCTAGGGACAAGATCTCAAAGCGTGATCTCTAAATAATACGATTACAATATTTAGAAAGCAGTAGAAGGGTTGCCAAGCTGTATCTAACAAGAAAGAACAGCTGCTATGTTTGAAGACAGCAAACATAGAAACAGGGAAAAATTACTGAAAACGTGTGTGAAGCACAGCACAATACGTCTAAGAAATCAGGAAAGTAGGAGAAGCAGACAGGAAAAAGGTAGAAGCCTTTTGGAGGGTAGTGCTTCAGATGTATAATGATGATAGCATGGACAGACAAAATTAATAACAGAAGTTCTAGAATTAGTAGGCAAAGAAAGATATCTGCGGAAACAAAAAAAAGTGGAGAAATAGAAGGATATAACACGTAGTAAGGCATTTGAGGAATAGTGCAAGATATATTACAAGTAGAGATAGGAACAAAGAGAGATAGAAATAGACGTAAATTAGACTATTGCACGCAGTTTGTGAAAGATGTAGGCTGTGGTAATTTCAAGGAAATGTGTAGGTTAGCTCAGAATAGGAATCAGTGGAGGTGCGCGTCTAACTAGTTCCAGAACTGAAGACCTAACGATGATGATGACACGCTTCAACTTGTATGCGTTTGTTGGTTCGTAAATGGATTGGCAATAGTTAGAAATATTTTACATGGTAAACGGTAAACCACATTCATATATCTAAAGAACACTTGTCCAAATTCCGAGAATTTTTTCTTCTTTGTTTAACTTTTTTGTAATACATGGATAAAAATTTCTATTATCTTGGTCTAAAGGAAAATGAATATCTATTTCTGAAAGTTAGGTTAGGCCTAGTGCTACCAAAATTAATTTAATTCTATCTGATAATACAGAAGGTCAGTAACCTGGATCTTTAAACGAATCGTTCTTTTTAAAATTTTCATTCACATTTCCTGAATGTGTATTCAGGGTCATTCCGATGCTTGATGGCACCTGTGTGTAAAAATTTCGATAACGCCTATGAAAATTCAGTTTCAAACAAATTGTTTTGTTAAGTTATATTAAATGCAATTTCATATCCGTTTCTGAAGGTTTAAATGACGTGTGCAATGTACTAAATAAGGGACTGCTGTTTTCAACATTTGGAAGAAAATAAAAATACTTTATGCCAAAACTTGGCATACACAGCCTTTTGTCATTCAGCAAATTTCGGCGTCGAACAAACTATGGGGCTTTTTGATGTTCTCTTCAAACTTTTTTCTGTGTAAGCTGTACACACTGCATGCGGCTCTGGACAAACGAATATGAATCATATAAAATACAATTTCGAAAGGAAAATTAAGCTTTGGATTATCATTTTTAATTTGTCAATTACTTGACCTTACCACGCCTAATGTGTAAATCAATAAAGTGTAATTAGATAATCTACATCGCCGATAAAATGCTGCATTTGAGTGCTTTTATATGTTAATCTTACAATATAAATTCCATATCAGCAACTTCAAACGCCATTTACAACAACGTCAAAGATGAGGTGTAACTAAACATTATTCACAATTTCGTTTAGCCGGTTTAGGATTACGTAATGTACATACAACAAGACCCAGATTTATTGAACGAAGTACTCAAACCACGATAATTAGTTTCGAAGTGTACGGAATAGAAATAATTGAGAAATATTTTACAAGTAGAACATTTTCAATGGGTTTGAGAACCATCACCACACTCCTGATCCGGATTCTTCAGCTAAGATTTCTCGTCCTGGTTAACCAACTCTTTTATTTTATAAGACGCAGGTCTTGCATAAAGCTAAAATTCGTCTAAATTTTCTGGTAATTTTAGTTTTTAATGAATTTTTAACTATAGTCATTATTCCTGCAACCTTATCTGACAAGGACTGGAAACTTTCTACGAAATACGCTAAACGCTTCTGTATATCATAATGTTTCTAGGAGTCACAATATTTTGAAATTACTAATCCGAGACCATGCCTGCTGTTCTAAGACTACTTTTTGCGTACCCTTTGTAACACACTGTCTTTGGAAACGAGAAACTAAAGAAAATTTCAAAAATTTGAGAAGAATAGTGTAACACGTTCTCGCTACTTAAACTATCAATTACATAAGAATATGTAACTATTAAATTTGAATGAACAGGTTAAATAAGGACGCTGCCTTTATAGTAGATTTCACGAACAGTAAATATTAATTCAGCATGATTGTAAAATAACTGAAGCTATAGAAAATGATAGTTAACAAACAACGAATAGCTCTGTGGTAGAGAGAAGTGAACTGTATATAAAATTAAGTGATAATTTAACAAACAACATATAATTAATGGTTTTAATCAGTTCAAGCGTTTACTAAAAGCACTCACCTGTTGTTCACGAAGCCGTGTCAACGACAAAAACGATGTAAACAAAAAACTACTCTTCTCTTTGGCGGGTGTAACGAGGCACATTTATGACGATAGCGGTGTTCTGAAGAAAAGCGGTTTATTTAATTAATTTGTTCTACGTAGAACATGTAAAACAGCGATGCGGTCTGTTCGAACGACAAGTCGATACTCTGGCTTCGTGTGTTTTTCCAATTACTACACTGTGTTCTTGCACATGCGGAATAACAAAGTCTTATCACTCGCGGCACTTGTTGGCGTGTAGTTGTAGTAAACATGGAAATTTACTATAACAAATTTAAATATACCGAGGTGAACGTAAATAATTAACAAACTCAACAGAAAATAAAATTTAGCTTTAATTATTTACAATTGCGGCGAAACGTATCGACAAAATGTTTTTCAACAAGAGTTTCTTCAGGAGTGAAAAGTTGAGCGGCGGGGACAGCTTCGATTTCCCAGAATTTAGCGACAATATCTTCCAATGGGGAAGTAGAATCTGTCATACAAAACAAGCTAGTTATTTCAGAAGCGGGCCCCATTAAAAACATATCCGAAAATGGTATTAATAGCAACAGGTTGATCGCTATCACCCTGGATGCGACCGTCTAATAATAACACTTGGGGGAAAATATCCGCGCCAAGTAAGAAATCAATGGGTCCAGATTGAGCAAAGAGTGGATCAGCTAACTTGAGGTTAGCCAGATGATTAAAATGTTGTAAAGAAATATTAGAAGTAGGTAAATTTTCATAAATTTCGGGAAGTACTACAGCTTGAAAATTAATAATCGGTGAAAAAACGCCTATTGGTTTGAGCGAAACGGCGGCAGTGCCATGCTGAGCAGCTGAGCGCATGGAACCTAAACCACTAAGGGTAACAGAATGTGGAGTAGTACGAAAATCTAAACGTTTCACACTATTTTGCGAAATAAAAGAAGTCATGCTGCCCGAATCGAGTAAACCGCGAAATTGCTGGAAAGAACCAGAGCAATCAGCAATTTCCACTTGAACGGTGGAAAGTAAAACAACTGAAGGTTTAGTTAAAGAATTAAATAAGACGACATTCGAAGTTGACGGACCACTACAGCTAAACGAATTCCATGATTCCTTAGAGGCAGGAGGAGCGGAAGGATTGTAACGGTCTTGAATAGCGGGAGTAGTGCGAGGTGATACCTTAGAGGCGGCGGTGTCCGGGCTAAAGCGAGCTTGGTTACTAGCAGCAAAAGCGGGTTTAGACGAAACGCGATCGAAGTGCAATAACGAATGATGACGTTGATTGCATTGGCGCCATAAAAAAGTAGACCGGCATTTATTTAAAATGTGAGAATTGCTAAGGCAATTAATACAAAGATGTTGGTTTTTTGCAAAGTTGTAGCAATCTTGCGACGAAAGTTTAACGAAATCATTACAGCGATAAAGACTGTGACCTTGTTTGCAAAGCGGACATTTATTAACATTAGGTTTTGTCTATACTAACATGAAAACGGCGGATCTAGGCTTAGACGGGTTATTGTAATGAATAACTTTGTTTAAATCAGTTTTATGATTTACGGACAAATTCGATAAGGATTTACACGTATTTTCCAGATAAGCAATTAACTTTTTATAAGATGGGATAGCGGTCGGAATTTGATGCAATTCAAAACTACGAGCAGTGTGTACATCCAAGCGGTTTAAGATCATTTGTACAAGAATAAAATCCCATTGCTTGACGGGTAAATAAAATTTTTAAGCGCTTGTAAATTATCGACAAAAGTATCAACTAATTTTTGCAAACCGACGGGGCTATCGGAGTTTAATTTGGGAAATTTATGTATATTGTTCCATAGAGCTGAGGTAATGTGACGAATATTATGATATTTTTCGCGAAGTTTTGTGTATGCAAGAGCGTAATTGGCTTCTGTAAGGTCAAAGTTTTTAATGGTTAGGGGTGCGGAATCTTTTAGTGCTGAATGAAGATACAAAAATTTATCTACGTCCGACAAATCGTTATTAAGATGAACTAAACTATCAAACCGATCAATAAAACTTTCAAATAAACAACTTTCCCCATCAAACGTAGGCAGCGACAGCAGGGGAAGTGATACTTTCGACTTTAAAGTTTCTAACGGCGGGGACACATCAGCCCGAGGCAACGATTGGCCGGTAAACAGCTTGAAATAGAGCGCTTTTATTTTAAAGTAGTTATTATCAAAGCGTTTACGAATAGCGTCTTCCATTTGAAATCGTTCATCAGCGTTACCGGCGGAAGAAATTGCACCTACTATCCAATTATGGTGTGTAAGAAAATTTTCTCTGACGGTTTCAGAGATTCATACTTTGCGCGAAATAAATCTAAAAAGGTTGCTTCGACATTTTTGAGCGATTTCAAATATTTCCTCTAGTGAATTAATTGCAATATTATGTAGAAAACAATTACGCTTCAAGTTTTCTACCATAGTTAAAAATAAAATGAATACAAAAGCGGATGAAATAAGAACGAGATCTTGACAATTTTAATAGCCTAGCGGCGATAACAAATACGTAAACCTATTGCAAAGTAGAGAACAAATGCTCGTAAACAACTCAACGATACAAATTATGCTAATTTAAACTGTCAATGCTTTGATTGAGAGGTATGATTAATTAGTTTGTTGTTTTTTCAAATCCGGCGAGAAGTTACCAAATGTAAAATATTGAAGCGATAGAAAAATGATAGCTAACAAATAACGTAAACCTCTGTGGTAGAAAGAAGTGAACTGTATATAAAATTAAGTGACAATTTAATAAACAACATATAACTAATGGTTTCAATCAGTTGAAGCGTTTACTAAAAGCACTCACCTGTTGTTCACAAAGCCGTGTCAACGACAAAAACGATGTAAACAAAAAACTACTTTTCTCTTTGGCGGGTGTAGCGAAGCACATTTATGACGATAGCGGTGTTCTGAAGAAAAGCGGTTCATTTAATTAATTTGTTCTACGTAGAACATGCAAAACAGCGATGCGGTCTGTTTGGACGACAAAACTATACTCTGACTTCGTGCGTTTTTCCAATTACCACACTGTGTTTTTGCACATGCGAAATAGCAAAGTCTTATCGCTCGCGGCACTCGTTGGCGTGTACTTGTAGTAAACATGGAAATTTACTGTAATAAATTTAAATATACCAAGACGAACGTAAATAATTAACAAACTCATAATTTCTTTTAAATACATTGTAAACCTAATAATCCAGGACGATGACTTACTTAGAAACCGTAAGCGAAAACATATCTTAATATCACGGGACACTATGTATGCATTTCCGTTTGAAAGGATAATTTGCAAAAGACAGATGTTCGTCCCGACCATCAAGGCATCGCAACAATACAAAGTACGTAACTTTTACATAATATGTAGTGGTTTCGTGTTTGAATTAAAGGGGCGTTTTCCACTCTATATATTAATCGGCAACATCGAACGTGGCTGAAGTTACGCGAGTAGAGGGTTCTTTGGCGTGCTCTTTTGCGCCCTGATGATATTTTCACGAAAAAGCTTTCCAAGAACACGCTACATTGTACACGTTTAACCAAAAGACTTTACAAGAAAAAGCGCACCTCGAAAATTATAAATAACTCCACCTAGTCGCTATATAATTAAAAATTGGAAAACGTGTACTTCATTTCCTGGAACTTCAAAACAAAAATAGGAATAAATAATTTTAGGCGGACTTAGATAAGACAGCATATATTTACATTTGTGTATAAAAATTATTTTATGTCCACTAATAAATAAGTTAAGAGTCGTTTCTGTCCGTTTTAATTTTTAATGCCCAAGTACGCAAGCTCAGAGAATTTAAAATACTCGTTGATACTAGCTGTGTTAAGTCGGTGCAATTTATAAACACTACAAATTAACGTGATAATAACTTTTTATTCAGCATAGATTAAATATGTCCCATTGTTGAAACAGAACTCTGACGGCGGTGACATTCATTACAATAAGAGAGAAATGTTATGTAGTGACCAAGGTCGAAAAAGGAAGTTCAGTTAAAAGTTGAAAAGGAACACAACTTTAAGATGTAAACGAAACTTTTCTGCAGGGAAAAACGCTGCGTGTGACTTATTCTTTTGAATTACGCTTGCAATGGCAGGGTATGTTTTAACCACGTTTTATGGAATTAACGTCGTGAAGAGCGATTAAAGAGAGATAAGAACTGAGGATTTACCCCACAAATATTTTAAATTTTGAGTGGTGTTAAGAAAGCTTCGTTAACTGGAAACAAATAAAATGCAAATGCTGGTGGTTTCTGAACATACTTGACTTTAAAAATAGATTGGAAATTAAACCGTGAGTAAAATACGAGCTTTTATGTTTATAATTTACAATTATGTTAAACTAATTGTTGAATTTTAAGGTTAGTTAAAAAACGAAAAATTAGTATTTTGAATGGACCCTTGAATGATAAACGGGAAGGTTGGCATTTAACAGTTTCCTGTCTATTGTTATTAAGGGCACTTCCACAAATGGGATTTATAATGTCATGGTGTGATAGTATTGTTAACCGATTTAATGTTTTTTCTTTAGAATTTCTTTTAGTAATATCTGACCAGTTTGATATTAGGGCACTAAGTTTTTAAGAAAAGTATATTGCAATTATGTAATCTTAATTAAATTTAAATTTAATTTGAATTTTATTTGCATTTATTTATGAACTAGGAAAAATTGGCTATTTACGAAAAGATATCTCATCACCCCAGTCGTATTTGGGAGAGGCAGTTTATCTTAAAAATTTCTTTGATATAACAAAATTTAATGAGTGTTTCTAAGGAATAGTAGAAAAAGGTAAAGTATGATGTGACAGATTTAAAAACCAAAGGCAAGGGAAGCCTATTCGGAATAACCGTCTTCCGTATAGGATAAACATCGAAAGGGAATGCTGAGACAAGACGGCTCGGTGCCCTTTAATTATGACTGTAGAGAAAGCCTTTCGGGGTAAGTGAATATTATAACGTATTTGTCATTTCAAATGTATATTATCTTTACTCTTTTTATTATTTCTTCCACAGTTACGCAGCCCCAGCCCCTTCAGGGCAAATCTAAATTATAACGTACTGCTCATTTCATGCGTAACATAGTCCCGAAGAAAGCCGTGCTAAAAGAATTGTGCAAGGAGTAAAAACACAGAAAAAGGAGGACAAACCTAAACAAAATAATTCACGCGACAAGATAGCTGTTGGTGTGAAAATATACCTGGCTCTGGCTAACGATTCGAAGTGGACTGGCGTAGACAGAAAAACAAGAAAGAATAAAAACTAATTACTTGGAAAGCGTCATGGATTATTACAGTAAAGCAGCTAGCTTCACGATTATACTGCAAAACGTAATGACATTACCTATCACCTGGAAGAAAAATAAAATGTAAAAAAAGCGGTACAAACACAGACAAAACTGACTTCTGCTACGAAGTATGGCTATCTGTCATTAAATAATACACTTTATAATAAACAACTAACTACTATATTAATACTTATAAGACGAAATGAAAAAATATCACAATATTAGCATTTCTTAATGAAATAAAAATGGAACTAACAGAGAGATACGGTATGAAAATTAGCAAAATAAGTACTAGCAAGTAAAAGGGGAGGAAATAAGTCAAAAACAAGAATTAAAAATAGAAAACGAGAATTTACAAAAGGTTAAGGAATTCAACCACGTAGGAAGTCAAGTAACGTAAGAGGAAAAAGTGCAAAAGATATATAAAATAAAGATTAGCACAAGACTGTACTGCATTTAACAAGAAAAGTAGGTGTTATTTTCGAAAACAACAAATATAGAAACAAAGAAGAAATTGTTGAAAGGTTATGTGTAGAACATAGCACTCGCTGGATGTGAAACATGAAAGGTAGGATAAAAGAAAAGCCTTTAAAATGTGGTACTAAAAACGTAGATGAAGATATCATGGACAAAGTTAAGAACAAAGAGATTCTAGAAATAGTACAGGAAGAAAGAAATATGTGAAAAACGACATAAAAAACAGTAGATAACGTGATAGGACAAATTATAATGAATGAGTCAATAGTGTAGGCTTTATAGAAAGCTGAGAAGGGAGAAAAATAGATGTAGATCTAGATTAGACTATTACATACAGATACATGTAGGTTGTGGGAATTTCCGGGAAATGTGTAGGTTAGCTCAGAATAGGATACAATGTCAAACCAGTTCCAGGACTGAAGAACTAAATAATGATGATGATTAATAACAATACATTTCTATTGGTAAATATAGGCACATCCGAAAAATATTAAGATAAAAATTAACAGAAAGCCTTTAAAACATTTTCAAAATTTTTCATTCTATCTTGTTAACTATGTATAAAATATTTTATTTTTATGTAATACTTACATGCACATATTCATAATATGTATTACATATGTTAATTTAATTTTTGTTCTTATGCTAGCTTTTTCCTGTTGTAGTATGTGCTCAAGATAAAAATTTTCTTAGATGTCCTCTTTTTTAGTATACTAAATATGGTAACCCCAGCCGGTGCCAAAAAGCCAATAATCCCAATAGATATTTTAATTTTTATTCGTACCATTCTTTTAAGATGAAAGTTAATTCCTTTTCGAGTTTAAAATGTAGAATAAAAAATAATTTTATCCCACACTTTATAACAAAAATATTCAAAATTCTTTGGTGAGGAACCACACTAAGACAGGCCCTCGAAATAGGGCAGCAGCTCTTTCAGTACTTAAAGTGGTAGAGGCCGTGGGGGTCGGTATTATGCTCTAAGGGACACTACTGTGAAAGGCAACGGGAAACCACCACATTGCCACCAACATACACGCATACTGAAAATGGTTTAAGGTGATGGCATCCTCTGCGGTAAAAAATAGTCCCCCATTCAGATCTCCGGGAGGAGACTACTTCGGATGATGCGTTCGACAAGTTTAAAAGAAGAGCAGGTGCAGGGAACATTTTGCAAGTCGGAGAGTGGAATGTCTCAACCATGAATCAAGTAGGTAAGCTAAAGAATCTGAAAATTGAAATGGATAGGTTAGCATTAGACTTAGTAGGAAATAGCAAAGTTCGGTGGCCAGAGGCGGAGGATTTTTGGAGCGGAGACTTTAGGGTAATTCACACAGGATCAGAAGAAGGAAATTTGGGCGTGAGAATGGTTATGAGAAAAAAGATAGAACACTGTGTAGAAAACTACCTACAAAAGAACGAAAGAATGATCATGGTAAGATTAAAATCTAAACCTGTAAATACGGTAATAATACAAGTATACATGCCCATCTCTAGCTACGGTGAGTAGGAGGTAAAAGCGATCTACAAAGATATCTAAGACATGCTAAGATTCGTAAAAGGACATGAAAATTTAATAATTGCGGGAGATTTTAATGCAGTGAAAGGCGATGTGAGGGTAGGGAAGGAGCGGTATTAGGTTTATTTGGTTTAGGCACGAGAAATGGCAGTGGAAATAGACTGGTAGAATTTTACGAGAAAAACAATTTAACCAACAAAAATACATTATTTTAACATTATGCTAGACGATACATGTAGAATATGCCAGGAAATAGGGATATATCAAATAGATTACATTCTTGTTCAACAAAGGTTTAAAAGTTAAGTAAAAGACTGTAGAAGTTATTCAGAAGCAGATATAGACACTGACCACAATATAGTAATTATGAAAACAGTTCTTAAATTAAAAAATTTGTAAGAAAAAGAACAGAAAAAAAGACATTTTGACTTTGAGAAACTAAAAAGATCAAGGTATCCACAAAAAATGTGAGAAAAAGTCAAATGAAGTTCTGAAACACATCGGGAAAATCGCTGATACTAAGGAAGTAGAAACAGAATGGAATAACATTAAATCCGGCTTAGATATGGCGGCCAAAGATATTTTGGGATATATACAAAAATAAAAGTAAGAAGCCTTGGGTAACAAAAGATATTCTGGCTTTAATAGAAGAAAGACAAAAATACAAAAACAGACTATACGAAGCAGGAAAACAGAGATACAAAGCCATAAAATGGGAAATTATTCGCAAATGCAAGAAAGTTAAAGAACAATAGATTGATGAAAAGTGGAAAGAGGTACAAACTAAGATGGAATTAGGAAAAACAGACGAAGCATACAAACTAATTACAATGAATTTTAGGGATATAGAACTGTATAGCAAAAATATAAAAGGCGCCGGAGAAAACATCATTATAGAAAATGTAGAAAGTCTGAAAAATAATAAGGTACCGGATATAGATAAGGTGCACACAGAAACTCGAAAAACCGCTTGGCAAGTAGTAACAGAACGTCTGTTACAAGTTTTAGGATATATGTATGAGACAGGTGAGATATAAGATGTGAAACGTAACACTATACTCACTATACCAAAAAGGAAAGGTGCGGATAGGTGTGAAAACTTTCGGACAATAAGTTTGACAACACACGTGTCAAAAATATTAAGTAGAATTATACGAAGACGGATAGAAAAACAGACTGAAGAAATGTCAGGTGAAGATTAATTTGGGTTTAAGCGAAACATGGTAACATGGAGGCCATTCTGGCTTTAAGGGTGTCAATGGAAAAATAAAAGAAAAAGAAGAAAGCGTGTATATAGGGTCTGTAGATTTAGAAAAAGCATTCGACATTGTAAAATTAGAAAAATGTTCGAAATACTCAAAAAGATTGGAATGAGTTATAGGGATAGACGAATAGTACATAGCTTATACAAAGAGCAAACATTGGTAATAGAATTAGAGCAGGAACGTAGAGAAGTAAATATTATGAAAGACAACAAATATAGAAATAAGGAAAAGATTGCTGAAAACATGTGTGGAGCACAGCTCTGTACGGCTGTGAAACATGGACAGTGGAAGAAGCGCAGAGGAAAAAAGAAGAAAGAAACCTTTAAAATGTGGTGCTACAGAGGTATGATGAAAATGTGGAAAACTGTAAAAGAATGGAAGAGATAGGATGATATGACACATACTAAGCCATGAGTGAATAGTGTATAACATGACAGAAGCTGAGAAAAGAAAATAGAGAGGCAGAGGTAGACCTAGATTAGACTATTGCTCGCAGATCGTGAAAGATGTAGGTTGTGGAAATTTCAGGGAAATGTGTAGGTTAGCTCAGAATAGAAAACATACGCGTCTAACAAGTTCTATAACTAAAGTCCTAATGAGGATGATTCAAAAATTAACAAATATTTTAAAAACCACAATTATTCAGTACCATTAATATATAAACTTTTATACATTTTAATAAAAACTCTTTACTCCAGCAAACATAAACGTATTACAATTATTATAAAAACTTTTTCACAAAGTCTAAAAGTTCAATTTTTGAAAAATTAAGTTTGCTTTAAATTTTGGCACCATTAAGTAAACTTTCATCTCGCTCAAACGTCCTATTAGGTCTAAACTAGTTGGTCATTTGAATAAAGGTTATAATTTCAATAAATATTACTACCTCGTCTAAAAACGGGTCCGGTTTCGATTTTTTCCAAAAATTAAGAAGAGGCAGCTTTTTTTTAATAGTAGAGGTCATTTGAAAACGCTTTTTATAGGTTTTGACAGCAAGTAAAAGTTTTATAGTTTTTCTCAGAATATAAGTTTACGATCGAAAAACAAGAATTTTGAAGATCTGATATAAAGCTCCCACCTAAAGAAATTATAAGAGATATGGAAAATATTTTGGCAAAATGTACAAAATGTACAAGGGATTATAAGGAATGGGTACATCCAGCTTTTCGACAAACTACCAATTTAGTGAAGATACGCGATGTTCTTAAACAACTTTACCACATTTTTAACTTGTAGCTATAAAACTATAAATTTAAACTACGAAAGTTATTAAAGACAACATATGGCTGCAAAATTTGCGCATATAAAAATATAAATCAGGCGTATGATTTTATGGGGTGAGTAAATCAACAGACAATTTTTGAAAAAGAGTCGACAGTAAATCCTACAATAAATTGAAAATAGAAGACATAAGAAAAACGAGAAGTAGAGGTAGACCTAGGTTAGACTACTGCACGCAAATAGTGAAGGATGTAGGCTGTGAGAATTTCAGGGAAATGTGTAGGCTAGCTCAGAATAGAAATCAATGGAGCTACCCTTCCAACCAGTCGCAAGATGGAAAAACTAATGACAAAAATAATAACTGTACTTCAACATGGTGATTATTATAAACAACTACAGATATTGGTTTTGCAATACCCTCAACTAATGTTAATTGTGCGAAAGGATTTACTGAAAAACTATTAATACGGTAAATGTCTAAGTGTTGGGGATCCTTGCAGCACAGGTTGCTTAACCCCCTTCACATACCATTGAATCTCGGTAAAATAGGACATATAATTAGAAAACAATAGAAGGGAATCGAGTTGTATATAGGCTGTTGTGAGAATTGCAGGGAACTGTGTAGGCGAGCTCAGAACATAAACAAGCTGAGGTACAAGTCCAACCAGTTTCAAGACGTAAAACCCAATAACGAAAAGATAAGTGCTATTAAATCTGATGATTATTATAAACAACTACAGGTGTTGGTTGTGAAATATTTTCAACTAATGTTAATCGTGCGAAAGGATAAATTGGAAAAACTATTGATTCGACGAAGGTTCAAGTGCTGGGGGAACTTGACAGCCAAAGGCTGCTTACCCCCTTCACATACTACTGAATATCGGAGAAATAGGGTATATAACTGTAAAACAATAAAAAGTGACCGAACTGCAGCAAACAAGAAAGAACAGCAGCTATGTTCAAAAACAACGAACATAGATACAGGAAGAAAACTGTTCAAAGCATAGTGTGGAGCACAGCACGGTACATCTATGAAATAGGGGCAGTAGAAAAGAGACAGAAAGAGATAGAAGCCTTTTGGAATGTTGTGCTTCCGATGTATGAGGATGGTAGCATGGATAGACAAAGTTAATAACAAATAGGTTGTAGAATTAGTAGAGGAATAAAGATATCTGTGGAAATCGAAAAAAAATAGAAGAAATAGAAGGACAGGATACGTTCTAAGACATTTCTGGAGAATAGTACGGGATATATTACAAGCAGAGATAGGAAAAGAGAGGTAGACCGAGCTCAGACTTTCGCACACAGATAGTGATAGATGCAGACTGTGCAAATTTCAAGGAAATGTGTAGGTTTGTTCAGACTAGGAAACAATGGGGGTACGCGTCCAACCAGTTCTACGACTGGGACCTAATAATGATGAGAAGTTTGTTGCAAGAACGCATTGACATCGATTGGACTTTTATGTAAATTGAGTGTACACTTAATGTACCTTATAACGTTATCATAAATTTGTGTCCGCTTTATCTTCTCGGTCCTACTTCAAAGAATTTTACTAAAATTACTTACTTGATATTAGAGAGTTATTGCAAACTCATTCCAAGTAGACTTTATTAATAGAATCTTCAAATAAAGTATCCTTTATTAAAAGTTTGCATCCAATTCAAAGGTGTGTTATTGCAAGTGGTTTTTCCTTTAGTCTTTATTTTGACATATATGTTTAGTATTCTACATATATCTGTAGGTTATGCTTTAAAAATGAATAAAGAATTAATCTCTTTTGTGATAAGGTGACTTATAATACATGTTTAACTATATTGAAAAAGATCAAAAAAATTGTATTCACACAAACATGAACCTTTTTTTATTATTTGAGTCTTTCATTTCCTACTGATTCGATAACGTTTGTATGTGTTGTCAAAATGTTTTCACAGAATACTCTTCGAGTTTGCTTCAAGACACTGTTTTTCACTTCTTCCCAAGCATATAGCATATTTATTTTTAAAAGAATTTTTACACATTACTTCGAGGAAAAGCATTAAAAAACAGCATCTTCGTATTTAGAGCGTTGACGTTTTATATTCTTGTCGTGTTTATAAACTTGGACATTATATCTCTAAATTTAATTACGGAAACAACACTACAAAAAGTCATTGAATTTCATAATATTTATACAGAAAGCAGACAATTAATTGTACGTTTGTACGTTAGGTATTTGGTATATGTCAAAATTAAGACGCCTTAAATAAAAGCATTCCTTACTGTATTTAAATTAAGTAATGGTGTCCTGCATATTAATAAAGTACAAACGTTGAAGGTGTGTTAATTGCACATGTGTAAATGTCAAATAAGGGAAAACTTTATTAAAAAATTGGTAAAATGAACGTTGCAATAACTCTCTGGTGTTTTAGGCAGTATACTTAAACTATACACGCGATTGATAATATCGACGTTCGACGCATGATTGAAATTTGGAGTATATACATATACATAATATAAATCGTGCAAACTTTTAAATTATGAATAAATCACCTAGTTTAATGTTTCTGGCATTTTTAATTTGCCTAAATTACAACATGAGGAACATTAAATAGGACTAGAAAAAAATATTCAGAATAAGAAGTGAGTTATAATATCACGTCTCCTTTACACTAAACAAGACGAAAAACTGATTATTAATGGTTTCATGAAGACACTTCGTGAAAATATAATTAAGAACGTTTACTTACTCGATGTAAGATAGAAGTGAAACGACGGTGGAATATCCACACGTGCGTTTTTCGGCCCGAAAAGTTCGGGCCGGCCCGAATCGATTAGCCCGGCCCGGCCCGAAAAAAGATAGGCCCGGCCCGGGCCCGACCCGAATAAAGTAGTCAACGGCCCGGCCCGGATTCGAGCCCGAAATCGGGCCGGGCCCGGGCCAACTGGTCCGAAAGCCCGAGCCCGAGTCCATCCCTAGTCCAAAACAATTAAATCTAGAAGATACTCGCAAGAAAATGAAAAGTTTATTGAATCTAACATCTGCGAACTGTTAAAAGGGAGCGTAATTGCAGAGAGTCAGACTCCATGGAGAACACAGGTGCTAGTTACATCAACGAAAAACCACAAAAAGCGTATGGTGGTTGACTATTCACAGACTGTAAATAAAATTACTCTGCTAGATGCTTTTCCACTACCTAGGATAGATAAAATAGTTCAACAAGTTGCCCTATATAAAGTGATCTTTGTGATGCCTACCATCAGATTCCGATCAAAAAATTGAATAAGCTATATACAGCTTTTGAAGCATGCAGCCGGTTATATCAATTTAACAGAATACCCTTTGGCGTCACTAATGGTGTCGCTGCATTCCAACGAGTTATTGATGGTTTAATACTTCAGGAGAAACTTAAGGGGACGTTTGCATATTTGGACGATATAACCATATGCGGCCGAACTTAGGAAGAGCATGATGAAAACCTACAAAAATTTTTAGATGTGGCACTAAAATATAACCTTGCAATAAATAAATCAAAGTCAAAATTCTCCCAGGAAGAGATACAATTGCTAGGGTACGTTATTCGAAATGGAACTATCAAACCCGATCCTGATCGTCTTAGGCCATTTATGGATCTTCCAGAACTACACAATATCTCATCTTTACGTAGAACGCTTGGCTTGCTCGCTCACTATTGTCAGTGGATTCCACGTTTTTCAGAGAGAATTCATTCTTTAGCTCACAGTTATAAATTTCCTATATCTAAAGAAACTTCAAGAGTTTTTAAAGAATTAAAAGAAGAAATTACTTTGGTTGCTATCACTTGTGTAAACGAAACTGACCTTACATGTGATTTTCCAATGCTCCACCCGAAGGTACTACATTGGCCAGGAAGCGAGTTATTTTACCTGGAAAATTTGGAATTTTGCCGAACCCTTGCTGTTCCAAGCAAGGTAGGGATCTTTAACGTGCGCGACAACACTCACACACGGGACCTCCATTTTACCTCTCATCCGAACGAGGTTGTATTTTTGTGAAAAATGCTCGCCTAACATTTTTCAAGCGGACCGTGTCGGGATATGAACCCAAACAAAACTGACCTGTTAACAGTAGAAACGGACGCTTCCGAATTTGCCATTGCAGTTACCTTATCACAGTGTGGTAGACCGGTTGCATTCTTCTCCAGGACTCTTACTGGTAGCGAGAAACGTCACTCTTCAATTAAAAAAGAGGCTTACGCCATAGTAGACACTCTTTGGAGTGGAAACACTTGCTGCTAGGCAGACAATTTCAACTTATTACTGATCAAAAGAGTGTTGCTTTTATGTTTGATCATAACTCTTATGGGAAAGTTATAAATGATAAAATGCTAAGATGGCGGCTTGAATTATCTCCATTCAAATATGAAATTCTCAATCGCCCGGGCTCTAAAAACAGAGCATCTGATACGATGTCTAGAGTTTGTTCTGCCGTGGGTAGCAAAAGTGACATACGCCAATTACACATAGATCTATGTCACGCAGGTATTACCCGCATGTTGAAGCTCAAGAATCTCGCAGTCTCCTTGGATGAAGTTCGTCAGATGACTGGTGCATGTCAAATATGCTCTGAAGTCAAACCAGATTTTTTTAAAATTAAAGCACTTTGATTAAATCCACTTCACCTTTTGAAAAGCTTAATGTAGAATTCAAAGGACCACTTCCTACTTGTAGTAGGAAACCTTATATGCTAACGATTGTCGATGAATTTTCTAGGATTCCGCGTGCTTTTCCCTTTTCGAGCACGGCGATTTCGAAGGTTATTAGGTGCCTTAAGAAACTTTTTGTCATTTTTGGTAATCATTCTTATATTCATAGCGATCAAGGTGTATCTTTTATGTCCCAAGAACTGAAAAGGTTTTTTAATTCCGTAGGAGTAGCCACTAGCAGAACTACGCCATACCGTCCTCCTGGCAACGGACAGTGTGAACGTTGTAACGGCATCATCTGGAAAATCATTAATCTTGCCCTTCGATCCAGAAATTTAAAAGCTAGTCAGTGGGAAGAGGTAATGCCCCAAGCGCTTCACTCAATCAGGTCGTTATTGTGTACTGCTACAAATGCTCCTCCCCACGAAAGAATGTGTATACACGCGAGGCATTCAACTAATGGAATCTCCTTACCATCATGGCTTTCTTCCCTGGGTCCGGTTCTACTGCAAAAGTTTGACAGGAATAGTAAATACGACGCTTTAGTAGAAAAGTCGAACTTCTGAATGCTAATCCACAGTATGCTCAAGTGCGTTTAACAGATGGCCGGGAATCTACGGTTTCACTTAGACACCTGGCTCCCTTGGAGGAGGAGCTAAATAGGACTTCTACTTTTACTCAAGAGCGAGAAGACGCACTGCCTCCCGTTAGAGAAAATGATGAGTCTAGTTCTGACGTCGAAACTTTACAACTTGGACCTAACGATGGACTGCCATCCGAGGTATCTCTTGCTGAAAATGCATCACCAAAGAATCGAGCGGGCTTGACTTCAAGAGAAGCAGACGTTGCTATACGTCGAAGAAGGCCTCCTTTGTACTTGAGTGACTATATTCGATAGGAAGATAGAATGAGGTGTTAATTAAAAACTTTAGTTAGCTGTGTTATTTTGTCTTGCATAATGTCAGTTAATGCCAAGTAGTTTTAACTAATGTATGTGTTGAGTTCTCTGTTCATTAAAGCCTTACTACAGGTCTAATTCATTACATTGAGTTTAATGAAATTTCAAATAAAACTGGGTACAAAATAAAAATGAATGTCAGCCACCTAATAGTCTCGATACAATCATTTTAGATTTAGGCTTTCTCAATGCAATTCAGTCATTGTACAGTCAGCTTGCAAAACTGTAGACGAATTGATCCGCGTTTTTGAAAACTCTTTTACTGTATCGAATAAGGTTTTTCTTTCTCACAAGCAGTGTATGGTAGAAACTTGGAAAGTGAACGGAGGTAAATGTGTTACATGAAGAAAGACCATACAAGACATCATCAATTCAATTTAAATGACTCAAAAGTTCTTCCGAAACGATATTTGTAGTTGTTTCGATAAAATAAAAATTTTAAAGATATCAGACACACATTTCGGAACAGGAAAAAATCGAAATCAAACACTTCTTTCTTAACGGAGGTAGTATAGTATATCACGCTTATTTATATTTTACTTTTACGTCGCTATTCATCATTCATGTTAAAGTTACATTTATGATTTTTCTGTTATGCAATTTATGTACACTTAGGGGTTCATGGTCGTCAAGTTTTTGTTAAGAGTCTAAGAGCCACTGCTCTAAACGACTATTTTTCGCATAAAAATGGAGCAAATATACCCCACTTTGCTGTTACTTGGTGTTGAAGACACAAAATACCATTGGAAATTGTTTACAATGTACGTATTTGACCCTGAACGTTAATTTGTGTTATTACCTATTACTATTGATTTACTCTTCCAAAAGGGTGTGTTCTATTTGAACTCGACGAAAAACATCTATTACAGGGAGAATTACCGTATATTTAAAACTCAAACCTATTAAAAAATAGCATGAACGGAAACGAGCTGCCGAGGAGCTGGAGCTTGTTACAATTAATAATAGTTTTGACCTCATACATACTTATTCATTCGTCCTACAAGGATGCGTGACGAACTATTTATATTTAAAATGTACGTTATGAACGTCACTTGCCTGATGCCTGGAAACTGCCGGTACTTTTCCACTACAACCAATCGATCAAGTAGGCGGAGCACCCAAAAATAAGACTACCAGAAACAATCTACAATTTCAGAAACAAAATTTATTATGCAAGTACATAATAAAACACTTTTAACCTTAAAAATTAAAATCTACACTAAGACATGTAATTAAAATTATTCAAAACGTTTTCTAATTGAAGAAGTATAAAAGTTGTTGCAAAATACAATTTACAAGTTACGCTTAAAAATTCGTTAGATGCCATTTCACAATTTGGAATGTTACTTTATTTACATGTAGTAGACAAATTCGTTCAACAATAAATATGCGCTAATTCATAAGTCGTTACATATATTTGCAAAAGCTATGAATAACAATAATAAATATTTTAGCATATTAATAAATTGCAGTCTTATGGAATACATTTATAGCTACCGTACCGATAGAAATACTAAAGGACCTAGTGCTTGCTTGATTGCTTACTTGTTTGATGATATTTTTAAACAAATTTCCAATACAAACGAAGACACTAAAATTAAATATCACAGGTCACTTTTGGTAAACCTGAATTTCATCGTATAAAATACGGTCGATAAACACTAAGTAGCAACATTAGGGTGTTCAATTTCACGAGGAATTGAACCACCCCGACGTCCTTTTCATGAACTTGTACGTTCACTATCGGAGTCTTTGCTCCGCAAAGAACGCTTTAATTTATCCAAAAGACGATTGTGAAATTTATTGAGACTGCTCTGCGAGCCAGCTTTCGGTGGTGACGAACCTGCACTCTTAGAAGGACTCTGAAGACTGTTTTGAGATGTCCTGGAGCTGTTTCTTGAATATTGACGTGATGACATATTTGCTGGTACACTGCGGTGTCCTGGTGAAGCAGCCAGAAAGTCGTTACCTGGGGAAGTTGATAAACTAGGCCCTTCTGATTTACACTCGGACACTTTTCTTGAACGGCACGATTGAGGGTTGGAGCACTCGGAAACGCGACGGTTTCGGTTGCACTTGTAGATATCCCAATCATTTTTAACAACAGGCATCATAAACGCCATCGTTAAATTTTTCAATGCAAGATCGAACGCGATAATACAAACACAAGAACAACTAAAAAGGTTATTAGAGAATGCGGCGCCAAATGTTTGGGTTTCGCTTTTATGTTATACACATTTTCTAGCATCACCTTGGAGACGAGCTGATTGGTCGTTATTTTTAGAGGGGGACACACAAACTTGACAATAATACAGACTTATCGGGTTTTGCAGCGACATCCGTATGACATAGCGGGAAATACACGTATACATCCTACCAGGAATATCAAGTTCTAGAATGAAATTACGTGCTAAAGGTATCGTATATTATACGCTGCTTAACATAAAATACGTTGGCTAGATGCCGCTATGTTGAATAGTTTTATGGATTTTTAGCTACATCTTAGATACGATATCAGTTCGAGATGAAGATACAAAACATTACTAATAAATCTACTAAAGTACGTTCTAATATTATATGCTTAAAAAACACGAGCGTCTCGCGGTAGAAATAACGCGGCTGTAATGACAGTTGTAAACAGATTGAGGTTACATAATTTTTTTGTTTACATATAGTGAATGAGATCCATGGAAATTACCTATTAATTTTGTTTATCGTGTTATTTGTAAACGAGGAGTAAAAATGAATACTTGCGAAGATTGTGGTTTTGAGTTTACACAAAAGAAAAATTTGTATGCCCATTTAAGAAAGATTCATAATTTTGAATATAGGAAACCAGTTACTTTAACTAGTAAATTTTTGTGTGATACATGTGGCAAATCCTTGACCAGTAAAGCAACTTTACGTTGTCATTGCAGAACTGTTCATAAAAGTATTCCAATAATTCTCAACTCGTCAAGAATCAAGTGCTTTTATGAAAATTCTACAACACTAAAGGAATATAAAAAACTTCGACAACATTTGGCAAATGAACATCAAATTGAAACTAAACTTGATCAACTACATTTTAATTCACAATTAGGTTTGAAGATTATTATGCAAAGTGTTAATTGTATACTAATTTTATTCTGTTCAACAGAGTTCAAAACTGAAAAACCAAGAACAGGAAAAATCTTTGGCAATGTATATACTTCACACTTCAGCTAAATTATTGTCTGATGGCACCAAAAGGAGTACTATAATTGCCATCGATCGTACAACTACATTCCAAAAGGCAAGGGTTTTAGAAGCTTAAAAGCACAGGCACTAATAAAATTGGAAGTGTTTGTCCCTTAAGAATGGAAGCGACGATAAAGAACGATGGGTCTGTTGCAGTAGACTTCTGGACAACTCATGTTGGACATACCGACGATATTGGTCGAGTTTTTTTAAGTAAAGAGAGTAAAGCAGAAATTGCAGGTAGTTTCGAACATAAAGTTCTAGTTTGAAATTTTACAATTGATGTGTTTCAGGAAAATTAAAGGAAGGTATTACATTTCAACATATATTGGATGTTCGTGATTTTGCTTTAAAACAAGAAAATTCACAGAATTTTGTTGTTAGAAACAAAAGATATGCACAATATTGTTAGGGACTTCAATATTGAGTATGGTGCGAAACGTCACCTAAATGATGCAATTAGCGTACGGCTCTGGGTAGAGGAGATGATGAACTTAGGAAGCGACTGCCCAGTGTTATATTATAAAAGCCAATGTGTAGAAGGAAACCCAAATGACTCAAAAATAATTTTAGATGTTCAAGATTTTGCATTAGTCATAATCACTTATTTTCAACGTGAACAGTTGCGTAAATTTGGGAACGACAAGGTGTGCGTTGATGGTACACATGGTACAAATAGTTACGATTTTCAGCTCTACACACTAATGACAGTGGATGAATTTGGTTCAGGGTGCCCAGTGGCATTTTGTTTTTCAAATCGTGCTGACGAAATGATTTTCAAGTTGTTTTTTGGAAAAATTAAATCAAGAGTGGGTATTATATCAACTATTGTTTTATGTCTGATGTTGCTCCAGCATTTTATAATGCATGGTCTTATGTTATGGCCAAGGTACCTCACCAGTTGCTATGTACCTGGCATGTGGATCGTAATTGACGCAAGAATTTGTCAAAAATCAATGGAGGGATTGAAAAGAAAGTAGTAGTATATAAATCCCTTCGTGTTTTATTACAGTGTGTATCTATTGATGAATTTAATGACATTTTAAATCAGGTAGTAGAAGATCTTTATGACGATGTTGATACACAATCATTTGCTGAATATTTTCATAATAATTATGCAAATCGTCCAACATCTTGGGCATATTGCTATCGATTGGGTTTAGGAATAAACACTAACATGTATCTTGAATCGATGCACAAAGTTTTGAAGTATGTGTATTTGGAAGGTCGGAAAGTAAAACGTTTGGACAAAAGCATTAATGCAGTAATGAAAATTGCTCAAGATAGCTTGTTTAAACGTATAATTAAACTTGCAAAGAATACTTTCAATGACAAAATTAATAGAATTAAACAAAGTCATAAAGCAAGTCTAACAATTACATTAGATTTTGTTAGACGTCTTGAAAATGATAAGGAATTTTTAGTTACGTCGTCCACTTGTGCTTTTCAACAGTATCAAGTTACTAGAGTGGATGAGGCCTGTGAAGGTTTATGCCTAAGTTGTACAAAGTGCAGCATATGTGTTCATACGTTTCAATGCACCTGTATTGACAACATGATAAAGCTTAACATTTGCAAACACGTACATGCTTGTGCGATACAGTTTTACAAATCGAATCTTGAGACCTTTGCATGTTAGTAACGTTAATGAACTTTTCAGCAGTAATATTTTAAATGAAACAAAATCTTCAAAAATGATATTATTAAAAAAGAGCCGAGCTAATAATAGGCCTATGTGAGAATGCTTCGTTAACTGACGACGAACATCTGGCTATAATGAGGCAATTTGATAAAATCATTGACACATTAAATAAAGCAAAATCTATTGATTTAAAAACTACAGAGGAGATTAATATTAATAAAAAGTTGAACATCAGGTGCGGCTTTTTCAACAAAGAAGAAATCAACAAGGAATAATGATCTTAAAAGCCTACCCTAACAGAAGAAATTTTTATTAGGGATGGTTTGGTTAATAACTCAAACCTTAATGTTAATGTTCATACAAGATCTGATCATACATCACCTGATTTTATGTTATGATAAGACAGTGTATTATCCCAGTAGAAAGTAGGTTTAATTAACACTAAAGCTTATAAGGTTAGATTTTGTTCTGCTTTCTCTTGTTTGGGAATAAAATCCGATGGAAACCACTGCAGAAATACATGTACAAATTACTGTAAATTATTACAATCCCAGCGATTTTGATTGGAAACCTACAAGCACGCGACTAATCTAATTTAATTCTCAGTTTTCACTTTGTTTTATCAGTGTTACAAGCGCTGGTAAGTTATTGTAATTTCGTCAAATCTGTCGGATCGAGTGTCCTTATATTAACAGTGCAGTATTTTAGTTTTACTATTAGTCGGAGTACCAAAATAATCTTAATTTTCTACCTTGTTTTTTTACATATTTTAGTCGACTGACAGTGCAAACAAAATTCTCGACAAAATAAAATTGTTTCTTTCTTAATTAATTTAGGTATTTATTGAGAATGTATATGGGTACATAACGTGTTTACTTTTAAAAAATAAAATACAATTATTGAAACCTCAAGCCTCTGTTACTATTGTTAAACACATTTCACTCAAGTAATTAATAATTTACAAATCAAATTAAAGAAATCCCAGCAAAGTACCTTTAAACTGCATATTGACACAAGTACGAAAGATACCTAGAATCGCAACAAGTTAGTACAAATACCAAGTTGTTTACATACAAGAGCTAACATATATAGATAACATTCGTGTAAAGTTAATTTCCTTCATTGCACTAAATTTAACTTCTTTTTTATCCAAAGTTGATTGCTTATAGAAACTGGTCTCTTATATTCAAATCATGAAATTTTCTTAAGTGGCCATACAAAGTTTTATTTTACGTAAATTCAGAACCACAATCTAGGCAAATATTCATTTTCTACTTCTCCTATATAAATAAACAATCAATTTAACATTAACACAGACCAATTTATGTAAACAAAAAAAAATTACGTAACCTCAATCTGTTTACAACTGTCATTACAGCCGCGTTATTTCTACCGCGAGACGCTCGTTAAAAAACCCGTTAATTAATATTCTTAAATTACAAATAAGATAAAATCGTTATTAGTATAATCTTTTAAATCTTTATTTATAAATCACACTTCAATTGGAAAAATTTTTTAATGAAAATTTAGAAAGTGTATACTATTGCACATATGAATCATATCTCCGATAGTACAAACAAACATTAACTGTTCGACTTTTATGGTTTACTAATAGTACTTAAATAATTAATTTTTTTAGTTTAATTATAAAAATAATCTTACTTTTACTATCTATATTTGCAATTTCATTATTATATTTGAGTTATCATTTTAAGTGGATTCTGGAATCAAATGAGTCACTTCACAATAATTTAAAATATAGGGCTGTGAAGGGATGGACAACCTTAAAATCATAATCTTAGAAACTGGCTGTACGAAATTTTTATTGTATTTCTAAATAAAACTTATTGCATAGTAATTAAGCAATGTTAGGAAAAGTGACCATATATTTAGAGTTGAAATGCTGTATGCTTACACTTGTGCATTGGGGGGCAACAATCGCAGACCATTTACCAAATAACGTGCATTTGTTATACAACATAAACATTACTACCAAAAACTAAATTCTAAATAAGTATGTATAATCCTTACGTAAATAATAACATCACTGACAAGTAGTGTTGAGGGATATATCGATCACAAGTTAATAACCGTAGTAATTTTAAAATCACTGGAACTGGTAGTTATCGATATTATTTGTAACTACTTACTGAGATACTATACTATCGCGGCTGGCTATCTGTAGTATGAATGAATCCAGTGCAGCAACATGTAAGATGGTAAATATTAGATTATCATCATTATCGATATTAGTTTCGTATAATTAGAAGCTCTTGTAGGAACTGGTGTGGTCATTTGGTTAATGTGGCGAGTGGTGACCCGAATGGGAACTGTATTTTTATCCTATAAACAATTACTATTGTGAGCATAGCTAGCTTAACTACCTATAGCCTATCAACACTATTAAGTTCAACTTAATACTAAAGTTAAACACCAAATCTCCAGTGAATTATTTTGTTCACCCATCGCCCATAGGTTTCGTTTTCCTAGTTTTAGAAACTTTGATTAGTGTAGTTCAGGTCAGTGTCAGTACAGCATGCCTAGTGATTGTCGTCATTGCATCATATAAACGCAGGTTGGATTATAAAGTATAATATTGTATTAATAATATTATAGCATGTATCTATCAGCAAATGTAATTTTTTGACACTCGCAGTTACATTACATAGGTAGTTGGTACCTGGACTACCTGATGACATACAGACATACGCTAATTGATAGATAAAAATAAAAGGTATATAATGTAGCAGTTTAAAAATGTTTGGAAAGAAACAGAAAACAAATGAACTTTGGAACTCTTTCACCCCAAGTGAAAACAAAAATTTTATGGCATCCTGCATTATGTGTAAACAAAAATATTCATATACAATAACAAATTCTAATTTAGGAAAGAACATCAAATCAAACCATCCGACTGTGTTAGTGACTAAAATAGACATTCCACACAAAAAAAAAATTCAGGATGAGAATGAGACCACAACAACAGAGTTAGAAACGTCTAGCAATGCAAGCAAATCAACTGCGGCTACTTCAACGCTGTCTTAGCAAAAGTTGATTTCATATTTGCCAAGAAACCCTCCTAGATCTAAATCAGCTATAAACCATTCATCATCATTAGGTCTTCAGTCCTGAAACTGGTTAGACAAGTACCTTCATTGTTTTCTATTCTGAACTAATCTACACATTTCTCTGAAATTTGCACAGTCTGCATCTATCACTATCTGATCTAGGTTTACAGCTACCTCCTTTTTCCTATTTCTGCTTGTAATATATCCCATACTATTCCCCAAAAATGCTTTAGAACGTATTCTGCCCTACTATTTCTCCTATTTCTTTCCACAGATATCCTTGTTCCTCTACTATTTCTATATCCTATTTGTTATTAACTTTGTCTGTCCATGCTATCATCCACATACATCTGAAGCACAGCATTCCAAAAGGCTGCTACCGTTTTTCTGTCTGCTTTTCCTACTACCCGTATTTCATATACATACTGTGTCGTGCTCCACACTTATATTTTCAACAATTTTCTTCTTGTTTCTATGTTTGTTGTCTTTCATCATAGGCGCTGTTCTTTCTTGTTAGATGCAAATCGGTCCTCCTCTATTGTTTTACAATTATATACCCTATTTCTCAGACATTCTGTGGTTGTGAAGGGGGGTAAACAGCCTGTGGCTGCCAAGTTGCCCCCAACATTTGAACATTTGCCGATTTAATATTTTTTCCAATATGTCTTTTCACAGTCAAACATTAGTTGCAGGTGTTTCACAACCAACAACTACTTGTTTATAATAATCATCAGATTTATCTGCGCTTATTTGTTCGTCATTAGGTTTTCTGTCTCAAAACTGGTTGGACACGTACCTGCACTTATTTATATTCTGAACTAGCCTACACAGTTTCAGGAAATTCTCACACAGTGTATACACAATTCGGTTCCCCTTCTATTGTTTTATAATTTTATGCCCTATTCCATAGAGATTCAGTGAAGGGGGTTAAGCAGCCTGTGGCTGCCAAGATCCCCCAGCACTTAGAGATTTGCCGAATTAATAGTGTTCCAGTAAATCCTTACACACAATTAACATTATTCGACAATATTGCCTAACCAATACTTGTAGTTGCTTATAATAATCATCATGTTTAAGTACAGTTACTTTTTTCGTTATTAGTTTATCCAACTTGGGACTAGTTGGATGCATACCTCCATTGATTTCTATTCTTAGCTAGCCTACACATTTCCCTGAAATTCATACAGCCTACATCTTTCACTATCTGTGTGCAGTGGTCTAACCTAGGTCTACCTCTACTTTTTTTTCCTATCTCTATTTCTAATATATTCCACACTATTCCCTCATGCCCTAGTATGTGGCCTATCATCCTATCTCTCCTATTTTTTATCGTTTTCCACATATGTCTTTCTTCCCCTGCCAGTTTTAGTACATCTTCGTTCTTAACTTTGTCTGTCCATGATATCTTCATCATACATCTGTAGCACCACATTTTAAAGACTTCTACCTTTTTCTTGTCCACTTCTCCTACTGTCTAGGCTTCACAGCCGTACAGTGCTGTGCTCCACACATATGTTTTAAGAAATCTTTTCCTTGTCTCTGTGTTTGTTGTCTTTGAACACAGTAGTTGCTTTTTCTTGTTAAATGCAGCACGACCTTGTGCTAACCTTTGTTTTATATCTTTTGCGCTTTTCCCATCTTGCGTTATTTGACTTCCTAGCAGAAATCCTTAACCTCTTGTAAGTTCTTATTACCTATTTGTATTCTAGTTTTATTTTTGTTAATTTTCATACCATATCCATCTGTTAGAATCGTTTCCATTTCACTAAACCAGATTAATGAAAAATTACTTCAGTTATTTATAACAGATTTTCAGAGTTTTAAGTTGGTAGAAGATAGGTGGTTTCAAGAATTCGTTCGTGCACTAAATTCTTCATATGAACTACCAGGTAAGAAGAAAGTTTCATTGATGCTACTGCCAGTTCGATATGAAGAATGTGTAAACGAACGTCGAGCAATAATGAACACATTGAAAACAGGCTATTGAAGTATCAATACTAAGAGTTTTACTGCCACAACTACACACTATATAAATGATAATTACAAACTCAGCCAGTGTTATTAGCATGTTCTAACAAAAAGGAAAGACATACTTAAAGAAAATTTGGCAGCAGTACTCAAATGAATCACTACAGAATGGCAATTAATGTAGAATATATTGTTGGTAGTTTCTAATAATGCGAGTAACATAAAGAATGCCATCATTCAAGATTTAGGTTGGAAACATTTTGGTTGCTTTGCGCGTACCTTAAATTTAATCGTGAAGGATGCTTTATCATATCCCTACTTTACTGAACTATTAACCAAAGTCAGATCGATCGTTGGGCATTTTAAATGAAGCAATGTGTCCATACAAAGTTTTATGGCTTACCAGAAACAAATAAAACCAGAGAAAGAACCTTACAAATTAATTCAAGATATAGCTATGAGGTGGAACTCCAACTTTTATATATTGGAACGGTTTACTACGCTTGTTTTAGACAATTCAAGCCTTCCAATTTTAAATCCATTAGAATGGAAGGTACTAAAAGAAGTATGTGCTGTATTGTGCCCTTTAAAAAAACACTAAAACTATTAGTGGTGAAAACCACATCATGCGTCCATATGTCATTCCATTGGTAAATGGTTTACATGTTCTCTGTATAAATCTACAAAAGAAAAATTTCGAAAGTGTTGTGCAGGTTGTGGTTACAAAACTTGTGGATGGACTAATTAATATATTAAACCAAGTCGAGAAAAGCAACATTATCTGTAGCTGCATTTCTCGATCCTCAGTTCAAACATATCGTATTTCAAATAGTTCAGAAGCCGAAAATGCTAAAAAAGTATTATATCATTAGTCGCAGCTAAAATAGAATCAGAGATAAACCAAATGGTTGAACATAAAATGCAAGCTAGCAAGGGGATGATGTTGATGCCAAATTGTCGATATCAAAGTATAAAATCTGCACCTTCATATAATGCCACTAGCAGTGCAATCGTAGAAGTTCAGCATTACCTACAGGAAAATCTTCTGCCAAGACACAAAGACCCCTTAAAATTTTGGGAGAATCATAGTTTTAATTTTCTAAACTTAATTGAAGTACTTAGGGACAAATCGATGCCGTGTGAACGCCTTTTCAAAAGCTTGGTTATTATTAACGTGGTGTTGAAGTAGATTGTCTATAGAAAGTACAACAACTGATGTTTCTTAACTCAAACTATTGTTTGTAAGAACAAGAAATAGTTTTTTTATAATCTTATTAGATTAGAATCAGAATTTTTACATATTTTCTTTTTACATAATTAAAAACACAAGGTTTGATTTAATAGAGTGTCTAATTTGAATTTCGATTTTGACAGTGTTGTTCAATGAGCAGTATATTATAAGATTATAAGTATAACCATAGATGTATAATAGAAAGGAATATACCACTTGTATTGTAAAAGTGGTCCCATAAGTAACTTTCTATTATACATCCATGATTATAAATTTATAACCCTATAACCTAACCATTAACCACTATAGTCTTCATTCATTCACCCAAGTCTTAACGCCATATGAATGAATTGCTGGTGATTCAAATCACTGATTAAAGTCATGGTGGTTTATAGATAACTGCAACTGTTTAGCCAGTTATTCGAAAGTCACTGTATTTGCCATCTTGACTGACGAGAAAGAATAACTTGGGGATATTTTTCTGCAGAATGAATTTTTTTAAAAACTCTTGTCCAACCTTTATTTTAGTTAAAAACTCTTCACACGATTTTCTTATATTGATCCATGCAAGTAACTTTGATTTAAGACGGGAAAATCTCTCCTCATTCTTCTGGCACAATCTTAGATAGGCCAACTTTTTTTTTAATTCTGGAAGTGGTGTTGGTTTTAAAAAAACCAAGAAGATAATGACATAAAAATCAAAATTGTGAATTTAATTTTGAACATTTTGGAATTTGTTTATAGCTGAATTAAATAAAATATTGTTGTAATTTTTATACAATTATCTTCAGAATGCCTTCTTGTTATGAAATGCACCAAAAAATAAATTGTTTTGTTGAATTTTCCTATCTATGATTGTGCCAGAAGCATTTTCCATAGGCACAGTGTGGATTTAAACTAGTCGGTATGCGGGAACATTCCCAACAGTTCACCAAGTTTTACGGTGTCGCTAGGCTATTTTTAGGAAAGTGGGTGTATCGCAATTGGACGTGACTGCAACAAGCATTTTATGCATCTGTTAATGTAAAAGGGAGAATGATGATCGTCGGTAAGTGCATCAAACCAGAGCAATAGTGCTTAAAGCTCATTGGATAGGGAATCTATCAGATTGCTGGCATACTATTCAACTCCACGTGGACCGAGTATAATAAGACAACTGATATTTAGTGAACGGCTATTAATTGTTTGCTTTTGTTAGATATCCACAACAGCAATCTCAATATGAATTGGATTTTATAGTTTTAATAATTAGTAAATAACTTCACAAAGCGTTATTTAGGCTATATTGTTATTTTAAAATAAAAACCTTGAAGGTACTTAGGTATAAATTAAAATTTTAGGCTTGTCGATGCTTGTTTTATGGTTTATAAAAGCCTTTCCTAGCAACTCACCACATTTAGGAACGTCGCAGAAGAGCTTATTTGATCAATATCTTATACACCAATAAAAATTGATAGTTACGCTTTCAATTTTAGTTGAATAATATATATTTGTGGTAATGAATTTATTCGTTTCTGATATTTTGAACACATTTATATATGGGCAAAATTATTGAGCAAGCAATATTCTTATAATCTAATTTAGAAATATTTTCTAAGTGGGCGTTGCAGTGTGTTTTTGTATACAGTTCTATAGTCTTTTTTTATATCCTTTTCTTGGCTATGTAGATTAGAATGGACAGGTAAAGTTTATGAAAAATGTTTTCTTTAGGAGTCCATGACTCCATGTGTATTTTTGCATGTTGAATAGGTTTTTCAAGAATGTTCTCTTCCGTGCAGGAGCTGTAAATTTGTTTGTGTGTTGTTTATTGTTCTAATTCTTTTTGTATAGTGATCCTGGGTGTATGTGTGTAAATGAAAATGAACAAGTTAAATTTTTCAAAAATAGATTTTTAATGGTAATGCACGGCCGCGATGCTTCAGTTGTGACATTATGTACCTTGGCACCATCAATAAAAAGCGACGATAGAATGACTAACAATGCCGTGGTTGTTTTTTATGCATCCAGTATTGTGAAGTTTGTTCGAGATTTTGTGGTGCAATGTAATGTTTATGTTATAAATTTGGCAAGAATATAAGTTTTGTTAGTGTGGCAGTTTGTTAGTATTAAGATTTGTTCATTTGTTTACTGCATACTCTGAAGTTTGTCGACAAAGATTAAAATATGTCGGAGAAGTTGACTTCTGCAGTAGTTTACAGTAAAAGTGAGTTTGTTGAAAAGCGATGTGTTGGACAACTATAGTATAAAATAAAGTTTTTGGTACGAATTCTAAATACGTGCATATTGTCAATATTTTTAATTAAAAAACCGTTTTATGTCAGGATATGTAGCAATGTAAACACCCTATTTGAACATGATGGAAGAAGATATACCTGGAAAGCGCCCGGTGATAGCGTTAGATACCAAATAGATTATATTTTAGTTAAACAAAGATTTAGATACCAAGTTAAAAACTGTCGTAGTTATCCAGGGGCTGACATAGACAGCGATCATAACTTAGTTAAATTGCAGTGTAATCTAAAATTCAAAAAATTGAGAAAGGCTAAAAGAGAGGGATGGGATCTAGGTAAGCTTAATGATAGTGAAGTAAAAAAGGGAATATAAACAAGTATTAGCTAATAAGATCAAAGAGATAACTATAGGAGGGAACTTAGAAAATAGGAAGATAGGAAAAAATATAATGGTATTAATACGAATCACACGAATTATGTTCGTGAGGTGACACTTTACTTACAAAATATGTTATAATTACTTCCAGACGTTATACATGATATGAAGAGAGGAATGTATGCCGTCAAAGCGAACTCCAGGAACATTCAATGCAGATGGCTGTGACTTAGCACTAGAACAGTTTCAGAACCGATCTTCTGCAGTGAGTGGAGGCTTAATTGGCATCTCTAAAAATTAAGAAGCAATGCAAAAATGGTTGCTTCTGCATCCTTTAAAAAATAGCGTTCACTCAATGTTTTCTTCATTCCTTGGAATACAATTTGACACTACAGATGACATTACTAGTCATAATAAATGGACACAATCGAAAATTAATACAGACGAAAAGGATGGTGAAAATAACATTAAATGCTTCAAAACTTGCAATCCATTTAATAGTAGTGAAGATTATGTGCTTCGGAATATTTTCACCGGTGAACTTGCTGAAGAATCTAGTGTGCGATACTTAATTATTGTTAAGGAAATGGGGAGACTCTATTAAATACATACGAAAATGAATATTGTTCCAGAAAACTACGAAATTATCGGATTTTATACAAAAAACTAAATTTTACAACTTTGAAGATACTCCTGCGAAAACAACAAAAATACTTCCAATAAAAAATTGTAAGACGTAACAGACATAACAATTTTCCAAAAATCATTCCTAGTGGCTTCTCAACGTAGATTTGATACAAAGATATTAGCATCGTATATAGTATTGGATTACTGCAAGTATTTTTTGACAATGCCGGATTTTACAGGAAGTCAACAAAATCACAACTGGTCGTTGAAATTCAAAAAAACTATAACTTTGGTACAAGCTCTTTGCAAGATATAATAAATATAAATACTTTCAAAATTTATATTGTTCATGGTATGGCACTTGTTCACAGAATTCAGTTAGATACGTTTAACACTTTTGGTAATTTTGCCGAGGCTTTCTTTAAAAACATTATGCAATTTTTTACGTTGCCTGGCGTGAAGACGATAGATGTAATATTCGATAGATATGACGACATTTCTTTAAAATTTTGAGTCAAACTTACGGAATAACGGCCAAATTATTAAAAATATAATTTCAAGTCATTCAACAAAAATTCCTGCTGATTGTAAAGCTTTTCTTGTTTTTCTTTGCAATAATGTTCAAAATATTCACAACTTAAAGAAGACTGCGAGATGTACATTTGTGGATGATTCGACAATCCAACTAAAATGTTTCAAGATTCAAGGGTCTTTATTCTGTGAGGTACTTGAATTACAATCAAACCACTTAGAAGCTGATTCAAGAATGTTTTGCCACATATTCCACGCAGTACGGATTCAATCTGCTCATATTATTATAATCAGTGCTGATACAGATGTATTCGTCTTGGCAATTTATTTCTGGAAGTAGTTAGCAAATATCGGGTGTCTTGGTCTATGGTTTGACGGTTCTCATACAAAGATATATTTTCTAGGATGCCATTTAGCTGCTGAATTCCTGGGTGAAAGAATATGCGATATATTGCCACCATTACATTCTAAAAGTGGTTGCGACACTACTAACAGATTTGGCAATAAAATGCAGTGTTTGAAAGCTACGTCTGAAGATTTTGTACACACAGCCCTTACGTCTTTGGGAAACCTTGACCTAAATAATGAGCAATTCAAACAGTTAGAAATAGTTAGCACTTATTATTACTTTCATTTTTTTTTTATTCAACAATTCATCCTCTTTTACCATTAGAAAAAACTATAAATTATTACTGAAATAATCATTAAAATGATTCTATAGCATGTTCTCAATACATTCCCTTTACAAATTAGAGTAGAGGAAGTAAACAAAAATGGACCAAAAATTGACTGGCAAGATCCGCATTATTTATCTTTAACCTTTTCTTAACTCAAATCCATTGGTGGAATTCGGTCCTCACATTTTGCATACTCACTTATCTCTAGCGCCCGGTCTAACATACAAACCGTACTTCCTAGTTTAAACCTGTGTATAAATGTGTCTAAGCCGACATGCTAAGAAGAAGGGTTATTTTATAGATGGGGTGTGAAAGAATACTGCATGTAGATGCTACAACTTTTATCTGATAGTATTCGAGGAGAAAGTTAGAAACCTATGGTAAAAGAAATCTTGTTTACACCAGAAAAATGCTTTTATTTAATACTACAACTGTTGACTGAAGCAGGTGGAAAGTAAATAATACAAGTATATTTGTTACATCACGCGAAATATATTTATAGGTTAAATAACTTAAACGGGACAATCAGTGTCTTTTCATTACAATACCATTAATACCCGCCCTCCACGTTCGATTTTTGCTTCAAAGTGATAAATTACCATCTTGAAAACAAATATCTACAACACATTTACTCAAATATAAATATTTATAAAAATAAAAAAATTAATTATCAATTAATGTAGTGGTGGTCGCGTATCGCTATCTTTATTTTCGTAAATTAAAAAATGTTTACTAGGTATAGTTGCAAGAAACGGCGTATTAAACCGCAATTTTCTCTTTGTAAAACTATACATTTTACACATGTAAGTAACTATAACAAAGGCACTCCTAAGAAAATACATATTACATCGTGGTGTGTGAATGTATTACTACTCTTAAAAATAAATTGATACTAACTACAAATAGCGTAAATCTGTAGTTTTGTTGCAGCAGTTAATTTTTATTTCGTTCCAGTAAAAACTAAATTTGTTGGGAAAAATGAGTAAATATTGTAGGTCTTTTTGCTTGTCTTGCTAAAGTTACACATCAAACACGTAAACAAAGTATGTTCAATGTTAATTGCATTGAAATGTGTGAATTAGTCATCAAGCAGCAAAACAATAAATTCTACTTGTTCGGTCAACATGAAATATGTTGCATTTACATCCACACAACTGTTATGTTAACTGAATCAGTTTTTTTGTCAAGAAAAACTGAGTCACGCCGTTTTTGGTTTTAGTTCATTTAAATTAGTACCAACAACCACTGTAGCGCAGTAATGCAAATATGACTGAAATTTGCCATACAAGTTTAGGCCTAAATATGCAGTTAGTGACATTTCATGCAACTTGGTTGTTCCTCATTTTTATAAATCAGAGAAATGACTCACATATAGTGCTGCGTTTTAGCGACAATATATATCTTTGTTCAATTAGTAGTAATAGAAACTAAACCTACTTTTTACTTTTACTAATTCCAAACGATTGATATTTCAATTGACACTCAGTGTATTTTAAAATAATATAAATACCAATTTATAATTAAACAACGATCGCTAAAATTAAAAATGCATCTTCTCGTAAATAAAATGTACAATCAAACCAAATAATACAGCGGAATGCTAGTTGTTACATGCCGAAATTCGGCATTTAAACATTTTTATAAGTTCCTAATTTGTGAGTGATTTCGCGCCAATAATTTAAAAAGACTTGTGCGTGCATTTCCGTCCCTTTGGATAGTTACGTTTGCGCAAAGGATTGCGCAGACGCGGAGTGGGGAGAAAGTGGTGATTTTCCGACACGTCGGGACTAGTCAGCCAGACGTCGAGCCTAGTGGTTTATCTTTGTGCTGTTACCTTGTATTCTTTTTCAGGTAATGTAGGTTTCCTTCCATTTCTACCTGATTATCGTACCTTTACCTGTATTCCTGTGTTCCGCTACAGAAAAGAAGAAGACGAATTGAATTTGGATTCAACCGGGGGCAGACGGATGACCCATGCCCGAAATGACATGTCATGTGTACATGTGAGTTAAATTGATACAAAAATTAGTAGAAATTGCAGTGACCAGTAGTGAATTAAATGGTAATTCTAGTTCCCTACATAAAGCAAACATCCTGCTATCACAAGTGCTTCGGTAATTCTAATATAAACTAACTGAATATTGTTAAATTCAATTATTAGTTCAGTGTTTAATGGTATTATTGTGAAGAAACAAGTTTTCTATAGTGTTAAGTGCAAGCTAGTTACTGATAAAAGTTCTGGTTTTATTTTTATCAATATCAACAATGAATTAAACTTCAATAAATATTAAAACCACATATCCTTATATTATATTATAAAATACACATTCTGAATTTCCTGATTATACAGGGTGATAGAAATGTCACTCTGTTCAGTATGCAAAGCCACAGATAGGGTATACAGCTGTGATAAATGTAATCAACCACTGTGTGATGCCTGTAGTGGACTTCAATCTACTGAAATTCGTTGTCTAGAACTAAAACGTAAAACACTAATATTTCACTGTAAAACTTGTCTGGCACAATCAGATAGAACACAATCAGATAAGTTAAACATATTATTAGAGACCAAATTCAGTGATGTCCTAAAAAGCATCCATACTCTTTTTGAAAGCTTTAAAGCCGAAATATTAGACAGCATGACAAGAAAGGTCCCCTCAGGGCAACCATATTCCCAATTTGCTGAAACAAAGAAATCATTTGCTGCAATAACTAAAGCTGAACCGGTTCTAGTTGTAAAACCCATTAGTGATCAGCACAGCAACGACACAAAAACCGAAATTAAAGATGCTATTAAGCCAATAGATATTGGAATTAATGTATCTAAAATACGTGAAGCACCAAAGGGAGGTATTGTCATTGGTTGTCAAAGCCAATCAGACCGAACAATATTGCAGAAGGAAATAGTTGGAAAACTGGGTACTAAATATAATGTAAAAGTTCCCCATCTTAAAAAACCAAAATTAAGAATAGCACAGATAAGCAGAGATGATGTCGATGCAGATACCAATTCAATTGCTAAAAGTATTATAAAGCAGAATAAGCTAAATACTGGAAATAAAAACTTTCATTTAAAGGTTTTAAAACTATTACAATCTAAAAAGACAAAAACTACAACAGTAATCATTGAAACTGATCCGACTACACATGACTATCTGCTAGGGAAGGGCAAAGCCGCCATTGGATGGTCTATGGGTACCATCTACAATCACATCCACATTACACAATGTTTCAACTGCCTGAAATTCAATCATGTAGCCGAAAATTATAAATCAGATACTACTTGTTCATTATGTTCAGGAAAGCATAACTTCAAAACTTGTACAGCTAAAAGTTATTCTTGTTCTAACTGCTATTTTGCTAAAACCAAGCTAAACATGGATATTAATGATGCACATGCAGCAGTGGATAAAGAATGCCCCTGCTACCTTCAAATGTTGAAGAAGGAAACTGCTAAAACCGACTATATAATGGCATAGCAATTAAACTCAAGCAGTTTACACTACAGAAGACAATTGGATACCGCAGTCAAACAAAGCATAAACAAATTACGCATCTGTCTGGTTAATATTAGGTCTCTGATACCGGTCTTTGATGAGTTCATAGCTACCATAACACCACACGAATTTGACATTATAGGTATAACGGAAACGTGGTTACCAACTGATTTTCCTTCCAATCTAATTCACCTTCCAGGTTATTCTCTAATCAGGGAAGATCGCCTTACGAAAGGTGGTGGCATATGCTTATATATTAGCAGCAATCTTACATATAAACCTATACAATTAGACATTGTTGAGAATTATAATATCGAGCAATTATGGATCCAAATTAAAGTGAGTAAAATAAATGTTGCCACTGGAATTATATACAGGCCACCAAATAGTACTATCTCCTCAATAGATGAACTTGAATCTGCACTTTCTCAAGTCAGCATCATATGTGAAAATATAATACTCATGGGTGATATAAATATCGATTTCCTACAAAATAGCACTAACAAAAACAGGATAATTTTATTGTTCACTGCCTTTAATCTTATGCAACATGTAAAAGAGCCTACACGGGTGACAGCTACGTCTTCTACACTTATCGATATTTTGTGTACAACCAAAAATATCACTACTGCATTATGTGAAACTATTGACTCAAATAATCTAACTGATCATAGAGTGGTTGTCTGTGAATTAAGTATTGCGTTACCAAAGTTTGAAAATAGAACAATTACTTATCGGGAGTTTAATCTCTTTGATATTAAAGAATTTGAGTATGACGTACATCACATACACTGACAATTCATAAAAACTGTACCTGAACTTAACAGCAAGGTCAACTTGTTTAACGAAACTATCATCAACTTATATGATGTACATGCACCGATGCGTACAGTTAACATAAAAAAGAATATTCCACCATATATTACTGCAACAATTCGACAAATGATAAAACTACGTGATGCGGTTTATAACAGATACAGAAAACAAAGGATCGATGCAAAGTACAACTATTATAAGACTTTGAGGAATTATATTAGCCAGGCTGGAACAGCAAGGGTTCGGCAAAATTCAAAATTATTCAGGTAAAAAAAACTCGCTTCCTGGCCAATGTAGTACCTTCGGGTGGAGCATTGGAAAAATCACATGTAATGTTATAAATGAGTGGCGTTGCCGTGGATCAATGTAGTAAGCGTAAGACTACGGATCCCAAGGTCCCGGGTTCAAATCCCGACACGGCCGACTGCTTGAAAAATAGCAGGTGAGCATTTTTCACAAAAATTACACCCTCGTTCGGATGAGAGGTTAAATGGAGGTCCCGTGTGTGAGTGTTGTCACGCACGTTAAAGATCCCTACCTTGCCTGGAACGGCAAGGGTTCGGCAAAATTCTAAATTTCCAAGCAACAAAAAACTCGCCTCCTGGCCAATGTAGTACCTTACAGGTGGAGCATTGGTAATGTAAATGAACTGTTATAAATGAGTATTTTGTTAATTCCATATCGCATCAAAAGGTGGAAAAAGCTGAGATCAATCAGTATATGCATAATTGTCTACCCAGCATAAATAAGTTTACTCGTTTCGCAACTGTAAATGATGAAGTAGTTAAAGCAACTATAAAACGCATAAAATCCAATGCCTGTGGTGTTGACAGTATCAATCTTAAGATGTTATTACTAATAATGCCCTACTGTATTGAAATAATTACGTATCTGGTGAATTTATCATTGCAAGAAGGCATATTTCCAAATTCTTGGAAACGATCTGTCGTTGTACCTATCGGGAAAAAACCATTATCCTGCTCACCTGCCGATTTACGGCCTATTAGTATACTGCCAGTGATGTCAAAAGTCATTGAGCATATAGTATATACACAAACGTTGGAACATATTAATAGATGTGGCATCCTACCTGAACTCCAGTCTGGATTTAGAAGCGGGCACAGCACAGCTACTGCATTCACCAAGGTACTAAATGATCTATCACATTCAGCAGACAAATCAGAGGTTACATATCTCGCATTCATAGACTTCAGTAAGGCATTTGACATTATCGTGCATGACCTACTAATTGCGAAACTGCACTACTTTGGATTTGATAAAACTACTCTTGAATGGTTCACTAGCTATTTAAATGGCAGATATCAGAATGTCATACTAAATAATAAAACCTCACAATCGCTACATGTAACTCAAAGTGTTCCTCAAGGAAGTAACCTTGGACCTTTGTTATTTGTGATTTACACAGCAGATTTACCGCAGGTCTTAACGCCGACTTGTAGATACCACATGTATGCAGATGATGTATTATTATATACATCGTGTAATACTCTAACTGTAAATTCCGCAATCAATCTACTAAATAAAAACCTGGCTGCTGTTAGTAGATGGGTCCAACGTCATGGACTACTTCTCAATGTCTCCAAAACGGAAGCACTGTGTATCTGTTCTCAAGAAAATTACGCAAGAGTAGAAGAAGCTCAGATAAATAGTCTTACTATGAATGGTGCAACAATTAACATTGGAAGTGCCGTTAAATATCTTGGAGTAGCATTGGACAAGCAATTAAACTTTGAAAGTCATGTCAATAAAAAAATCGGACTTTGTTACTATAAGTTGCGCACCCTATACAGATATAAACAATTTCTAAGCCCTGAAGTAAAGTGGAGAATATGTAATATTGTTTAATTCTATGCCATCTGGACTACTGCAATGTAGTATACTACAGCTATCTAAACGCACGAATGAAACGTAGAATACAAGTCTTACATAATACATGCTTCAGATTTGCATATAGCGTACCTTATAGACAGCATATCACACCGTTCTATAACTTGCGCTGCAAGCTTAAATTCGACCGACGAGCAACCTTATTTTTAGTTACATTCATATATACTATTATCACCTCCCGTACCCCACTTTATCTGTATGAGATAATGAAACCAAGAGCTAGTATGCACCTACTAAATTTACGAAATAACAATGACCTCAGTATCATGCAGCATAAAACTGCTAAATATGAGAGTTGTTTTGCTTACATAGCTACCCAATTATATAACAAATATAAAATAATCTTTTATGAAACTTCAAAAGACAAATTTTACAAGAAGCTATATGATGTCTTACTATATGAGCAATCACAAAGCTAGGCTGATGGAAATCTAGGAAACGCTGGAATCCTTTCCTCTATTTATCAATTTTACATAGTTTGGCATATGTATATTGTGTTTATCTATTACTTATATTGTTAATTTATAATTGTTATATTTCTTAATTTCTAGGAGGAATTTAAAATTAGCTTTGCTGAATTCCTTTCCTTTTGGATATACCAATAAATTTTTGATTGATTGATTGATTGATTGATTGAAATGCTCAACGACGCCCAGCTGCCGTCATAATAGCGTAATGCTGTAAGGAGTCCTACAGTTACGTGAGTACCTTTATCGTTTTTTTGCATGTGATGTAGTAATTTAAAACATTTATATGACGTAATACCTTATTTGCGCATCATTTTGCAAATATTTATTTGTGTTACCAACTGACGTAGTGGCTCTCATGCATTATCGCCGAAAGTGTAATATAGTGACCCTGTTTTATGTAGGTAAACGCAGCGCTCTTGAAGGAAGTTCTAAGTGGGCGTATCTGCGAATTCTATCATGTCTTAAAAGATAACGTAAGCTCGTTGATGACAAGGTAATTAAATACTGGTTTATAATAGTGCAACTAAACTCCACTGACTGACTGTAAATTCGTGTTTACTAGTTTTTATGGAACAGCTGCCCTCTATCGTAAAATGTGTGTCTACACAATTATATTCCCCAGTTTTAAGAGTTTCTAACTTCAAATGCGATTTTTCATTTGGACATATAGTATTAATGATCGAGAAAATTTGTTATGTTGCAGTGTTTATGCCGGGCAAACAAAGAGGAAACTGAATGACTTTTAATAATTCATTAAATGAAACATTTTGTAGTTTGAAACGGTTCAATATTTCAACTCATCCCAAATCCACAGCAACTTTTTGATTTTCCAACTACTTCGGTAACACAACTTTCAAGAAAACTTATTTCATCAAGCAATCTGTTTTCGTCAATATAAATAAAAGCTAAGAATGTGTCAAATACATCCCACTCTATATTTTTATCTAGTTCGACCCAATCTAAATAGTTAACTTCTACAAACTGAGCAGACCATAATGTAAAATAATCTAAGCAATTTTTATAAAACATCGAGATATGGCACATAAACCAATCTTTGTTGATTTCACACAACTCTTCAAGTTTGGTTAAATCATTCTCTATTAATCAGAGGTAAAAATGTGTTATTCAATCTAGCATCAAGCTTCACAATTAGTTTCTTTATTTCCCTAGACACTTGAATGATTGTATTCATCTAGCCCTTAATTAGATTTACATCATGAAATAGTGATGCTTGGGAATATATAAATTTAAACCACAACCCTGAAGCCTCATTACTGAAAAAATTTTGAATTACTGCTGGACATTTTTCCAATGGCAAAAATTAAGACTCCAACGAAAAATATAACTTAATTACATTTGCAATTGCTGACATGAGCATGAGTTACCTTATCTTACTGCTAGCTTCTGATATTCTATTCTAGCTTCCTTACAAAAAAGTTTTAGCAATTCTACTCGAACTGTAAAAATGTAGATGTTGTGTATGAAATAGAATAACATATACGAGGTTGCATTTATTCTTTAATGTTTATACAACTTAGTGAAATGCAATTGTAAATGTATATCGTAACCGTAACAATGAACTATTGAATAAGGCTTGGACGAACACATGCCTAGGCTTCTTGTACTTCAACCATAACTCTCGCAGTACCCTGACAGACTACCGACTTACCTCAAATGTCTAACATCACACTTATTGGAACTGTAACAGCAGAAATGGTTACATATCTAATCAATAAGGCCCTCGATGTCAACAGATAATCTGTGCCTGTTTGAATAGTCTTCTGAATAGTGTGAACCCCACAATCTGCTCCAATTACTTTTTGTACGTCTCTCGTTTAATTTCTGAAATTCATTCTGTGTACTCATTCTAGCAACACTGTCAAAATTAGTATTTGCATTATCTGCACAGCACACAACTAATATATGATTTAAATTATTTTGGTTTAATATATTAAATATTGAAGTACTTATATGTTCGAAAGTTTCTTCCAGCAAGAACGCAAAATCGATAATTTTAACAAATACATCAACGTTTATGTTAAAAAGCATATTAATGTGGGAACAAGCTCTACATCTTTACGATTAAATGTGTAGTAAAAATCGACATACTAAACCAATGCTAATTCTTGAGTTATTTCCGAAAAATCATAAGGAACCTATACCTGATTAAATATTACTTCGATTTTTGTTCTCCTACAGGTAAATTCACTTTCAAACATTTTCCGATTTTTAAAGTTCAATCCCTTGAATGAAAACTGTGATTGTGGGCGACTGTATGGTAAGAAAATAATACTTCTGTTATGGCTAAGAGTGCTTCTTCATCTCAAAACTCGGTATGGCAGTAGAAAGTAATCAAGTTAAGAAGACACAGTGGCACTAAGCATTCACTTATAGTTTTCGGATGAATTATGTCTGGTAATACATCTTCACCTTCCACAGCTAATGGAGAATTGACTTAAGCACTAATTGCATAATACTCCCCTTCAAGTTTCGAATATCTTATAAATGAAAAGTCTTGAGTATGTTTGTTAGTAAGTTTGCATGCACGTCTTTTAGCAGTCATACTTAACGTTTTACCTTTTGGTTTCTGGAAACAAACACTCAATTGCAGCATCCACACTTGTACAATATGTTACTACTAAGCTTCAAGCTTCCAAATAAACTAACATACAATTTTCACAAATTAAATATGCTTGGAACTTAATAAATTACAAAACTAAGTGCACAATGATTCTGATCTAGAGATGGATAAGTAAGAATGGACAAGTTTAAAACTGAACTATGGGCATTATTAAGCACCTGCTTGGCCGATTATTTCGTACTCATTAAAATTCAAAACTATATGGTGAAACAAAACTGTTCAGTACAGCGCACATTTTCGTAGTGTAATAGTAGCTAAAGTACTTTGACTTTTGAGGACTCTTCTTATTGACCTAGCAAAAGAATAGTTGTGTCCAGTCGTACTCATGTAGAGAATGAACAATAGCATTTTAACAAGTAAATCCGATTGGTTTTTGGGGATTTACTACAACGGAGATGTCATTGCAGAATACATACATACATATAGAGGTAAACAAAAAAATTATCGACAAGCAACCACCACGGTTAGACAAATAATTATTAATTGTTACGTTAAAGAGAAACACGCTTTGTGTATAAAATAAATTGATTGCATATTTACTACACGGGTGATATATTTGAGTTAGCTAGGTTTAATAATAGATCACATTTATTTAGACGCTTTTGGTTACTTAATTGTGGTTATAGCGGCCTATGAGCAGAGTGTGCATTATCTTGCTGATATGTTAATTTTTCTATCCGTAAATAAGTATATCGTTGCTGAATGTATGAATCTAGTGGAAACTAGCATATTATATACTTAATATTGCGTGTTTAATAAATACTGCAATATTTAATCAAGGTTCATCCAACGATAAGTTGAAACCTATATATTTTTGAGGTCTCGTTTCCAAACCAGTAGAAATAAAATAGTTGTTTATAATAAGCGAATATTAAACTATCAATGTGTTATTTAAACTTATGTGTTAACACGAAACCTCAAATTATAAAACAAAAAGGTTGTCACATTTACATGTATTTAGTAACTGTTATGCATGGGCAATAAATTACAACTCAGTAATGTTATAAATCTGATGCACATATTGTTAGGAGATTATTGTATTCATTCTATCTGGAAACTTTCAATATATACAGGGTGTCCCAAATTGAGTAGGATAGCATGGGTATCTTTCTTATTATAAATGATAGAGATCTACTTAAATGGGCAAAGTTGTGTCATTTGGATAGCTTATTTAAATTCCGCATAGATACATTCGAAATTCCAAACGGTTTAGAAATTATTTAAAAAAAAACTGAAAACTGCCAATTTCTTCGAAGTCGAATTTTTTTGTTATAATAAAAGATACGAAAAAATGTTTCTTATAAAAGTTACTTAGTTCAATTGTGTGCACTTAAAAGTGATATTAAAATTATATTCAAGATGGCGGTTATCGAGATATTAGCATCAACTTTCATATTTTAAATAGACGCCATATTGGATTATTAGATGGTTAGATAGCATATTTTTTTCTCTTTTCAACGATGTATCACAACATATGTTTAAATGAAAAAATTTACTGAAAATAATAATTTTAATTTTTTATCAAGTAGGCATCAACACAAATCAGTTTTAAAACAAATTAAACGAAAAACAACATTAGAATAACATTAAACACCAACTAATAAATCATAGCAATTGTTCAAAATGTTGATCGTTATTATTTAAACACAATCGGCAACGTTTTAGAACACTTTTTGTTATGCATCGTAATGTATTCCCATTAAGACCGTTTATTGCCTGCATAACCGCTTCCCGTAGTTCATCTACATTATTGTACTGGAAATTACTTCCATATACATTATCTTTTAAAGTGCCCCATAAATAAAAATCCAGGGGTGTTAAGTCTGCTGATCTAGGCGGCCATTTTACAGGTGTGTGGGTCGTGATTACCCTGCCATCAAAACGGTTACTTAAGTAGGTGATAACATCTCTAGCATTGTGTGGAGGTGCGCCATCTTGTTGATACCAAATTTGATTATTTTGTGCCAAAGGTAGGTCGTCTAATAAATCTTCTAAAGATGTTAGAAGCATTTCCAAATAATGTTGAGAGGTTAAGGTTCCATCGAATATTATAGGACCAAGTAAACGGTTTCCTAATATACCACAAAAAACATTACATCCAAATCGAATTTGATTGTGGCGTGGAACTGTTATGCGTGGGTTTTCCTGTGCCCAATAGTGTTCATTATGACGATTAAATATTCCACAGTTAGAAAAATAAGACTCATCGGTCCACAAAACGTGATTGATAAAATCATCATTCTCCCTAACTTGATTGATAAACCATCTGCAAAATGTTGATCTGCGGAGATAGTCGTTTGGTTGTAAGTTTTGAGCAATGTGAAATCTGTAAGGGTGATATTTATGCTTTTTTAAAATTCTTGATGCTTCAGACTTGGATATGTTTACTTGGGTTTCTATTTCCCGTGTTGAAATGTTTGGATTAGCTTCCACACAGGCCAGTGTCAACACCTCATCTGCAATGTCTCCATTTATGATTCGAGTAGGTTTTTTTAAACATCCATACTGCTGAATATTTGTGTCCAATATTTGATAGATTTTAATGTTTCGGGAAAGTTTGTTAAGTATGTTTCGGCAGCAAGGCGACTGTTCTTATTACATTTTATGTATGTACAAAACATATGATATTGTTCGCTTGTTGAAAAATTTGCCATTTGAATATTTTATAGAATAAGTATATCACAACTTATAACTGGGAAAGAGAATACACAAATGCCAATTATTAGTACAACAGATACACTAATTCAACATGACAGTTTGTTATAATTTCATTTGTTTAAGAGAAATCTGATGATGCCTACTTGATAAAAAATTTAAATTATTATTTTCAGTAAATTTTTTCATTTAAACATATGTTGTGATACATCGTTGAAAAGAGAAAAAAATATGCTATCTAACCATCTAATAATCCAATATGGCGTCTATTTAAAATATGAAAGTTGATGCTAATATCTCGATAACCGCCATCTTGAATTTAATTTTAATATCACTTTTAAGTGCACACAATTGAACTAAGTAACTTTTATAAGAAACATTTTTTCGTATCTTTTATTATAACAAAAATATTCGACTTCGAAGAAATTGGCAGTTTTCAGTTTTTTAAAATAATTTCTAAACGTTTGGAATTTCGAATGTATCTATGCGGAATTTAAATAAGCTATCCAAATCACACAACTTTGCCCATTTAAGCAGATCTCTATCATTAATAATAAGAAAGATACCCATGCTATCCTACTCAATTCGGGACACCCTGTATATATATATATATATATATATATATATATATATAATCAATTGAATATATAACACATATACATATTTACTTGTAGTTATTACTTACATAAATGTGCCTGACATATTCTCTATCGAGATTAAAGGATATGTTTAGAAATAGTTTAAGACATATTCAATTTAGCATTAGTTCTCCCACTCATTTTTTTAATAGATACGTCACTGTATTAACCCCAGAAAAATAGAGGAAAAGCACGTTTTTGGGATTGTTGTATTCTAACCTTGATACAGTAAACATGTAGTCTGCTTTTATTACTAGTGAAATTTTGTATATGTATTTATAGATGAAATCGACAATTTAGTTCCAGGAAATAAGTTAATAAATGGTTATATTATCAGTGGAATTTATTAGTGTTTAAACCATTAAGCCAATTTGTAAATAAAATAAAATTACAGTCCGTTATTCATGATACATTTGTTGGTCTTCGAGCCGGATTAAAATTGAGAACTTAATACTTAATGTTTACAAATTGCAAAGATTTCAGCCTTAGAAGAATTTAGAAATTTATGGTTATGGTTTCCTGGAATTAAAATTATATTCGAATCACCAAAGTATTGAAGGTAACAAGCGGTTGTTTGTCCATGTTACAAAAACTGCAAAAACTGGTTGGTCTGGTTGTCCCATTTCATTGTCAGTATTTGTCATTGTATTGGAATGAGATGGAAGGCATTACACATGGAAAATAGAGGTAGCTATTTATAGAAACCTACCCTTCTGAAAGTTCTTGTAAGTGCATTCTACCCTTTTTTATTTGATATTTTTCTTTAATAACAGCTGCACCACTTGTAAAAGTTTAATTTATTCAGGAATTTATGACAGGGTTAGAATTTGTATTAAATACGGCAATTTCATTTCTAAATTGGGTCTTTGTTTAAGCAGAAAATTGATTTCATTAGTAAGCACACGATCTTAATGATTCTGAATTTGTGTAATAATTGTACTAAATAATCAGTAGGTACAATTAAAATTCTTTAGATAATTTTTATTGTTAGTTGGTAAGAACAGTATTACAAAAGAGTACTTTTCTTGCATCGATATGGAAGCTTTAAAAAGAAAACGTGGTGCCTTTAAGCAGCGTCTCACGATATTTAGGCGGTTTTTAGAACCCTTACAGCATTCTTTTGAATCACAGGAAACGATCCACAGTAATAAGTTATAGGAATTAGAAGAGCGCCACAATAATTTAGGTAGTTTGCTCTATGATTTCGATGAGATACAATCACAAATTGAGAATTTAGGTAACGAACCAGAGCCGGACTTTGATACTCGGCTAAAATTTGAAACTTCGTATTATGAAGTACGTGGACAGTCACAAGCATTAATTGAGGCTTCCAAACCTCGAGCTGAAGATTCTTATAAGTCAGAATCCAACGCTAGCAATCAACATAGGAGCAATATTCGCTCAATAAAATCGGGTTCCCCACGTCCAAAATCACCAAACCAAGATTTTATTAAATTATCTACTATATCTCTCCCAAGTTATGACGAGAACAACATTGAACTTTGGACCGAATACCGCGATTTATATATATCATTAATTCATTCAAACGCTCGTATTACGCCGATTCAAAAATATCACTATTTACGGTCGTCAAGTCTTCATGGGCCCACAGCACAAATTATTAAACCAATTAAATTTTCTAATGAGAGTTACAAAGTAGCGTGGGATACTTTGTGTCAGAGATATAATAAAAAACGCATGCTCGTGCACAACAATATTAAACAAATATTGTCATTGGAACAGATCACAAAGGATTCATCTCAAAAGTTGCGAAATTTGCACGATAACTTATACAAACACCTGAACGCTCTTAAAAGTATAACAACTGAAGACAAGCTCTTCGAGTCAATTTTTATTTATTTAAGTGCTCAAGCACTAGATGCTCGAACTTCCAGAGATTGGGAGACACACAGGGTTAATTCGCATGATGAATTACCTACTTTAAATGAATTTTGCAAATTCCTTAAATCAAAGGCTGATTTATTGGAAACTTTGGAGTCAAAACAAACTGTTCATGTTACAAGGGAAAAACCCAAGCAAACTAAGGCCTACATAGCCAGAACCAAAATGTCAACCACAGTGTTGTGTGTTTTATGTGAAAAGGATCATTACCTACAACAATGTGAGAAATTCCTAAGGTTAGATCCTAAAACTAGAAGCTCGAAAGTCAAAGAGCTTAAGCTTTGTATTAATTGTCTACGAAAGGTACATTTTATAACGAATTGCAAATCCAAATTTAGTTGCAAACATTGCAACAGCAGACATCATTTGCTCCTTCATTTCGAAGAACCTAAATCTGTGATTCAACAACCACAAGAGCAGACAGCTGAAGTTACGGCAGCATTTGCTGCTAATTCAGTAAACGTACTGCTTCCTACAGCCTCGGTTGGCATCTGCGATGAACTAGGTCATATTCATAAGTGCAAGGCATTACTTGACTCCGGAGTTCAATCATGCTTCATAACTGCACAACTTTGTCGTAAATTGCGATTGTCGACTCAGCCTACCAACATTAAAGTTACTGGTATTGCCAATACCACATCTAACATTACTGAAAGAACAGAGGCAAATGTATTATCATTGAATTCTCCATTTACAGTAAAGATTTCCTTTTTGGTTCTTGATCAAATAACTAGTGACATGCCTCGTTTTTCTATTCAAAGGGATATGTTAAATATTCCAAGCAACATAACATTGGCTGACCCAGACTACAATAGTCCTGGTCAAATTGATATTTTACTTGGTGCTCCTATTTTTTGGGAACTATTGTGTATTGGTCAGATCAGACTTGGTACCAATCTTCCCATTTTACAAAAAACCCGTTTTGGTTGGGTTATTTCTGGCAGTATTTATTCGCCAAATTCAACGTCAGTTCAATGTAATTTTGTACAGGTACCTGAAATTCAGGATCAACTGGAACGTTGTTGGGAAATAGATCTATTTCCTACTACAAAATCCCTTACTAGTGAAGAGGCTGCTTGTGAGGCACATTTTATTGAAAATGATACTAGAACTCCTGAAGGAAGGTTTATAGTAGCTATTCCATTCAAAACCTCACCTGAGGGGTTGGGCGAATCACGCCACATTGCAGAAAGCCAATTTTTAAATCTTGAGCAACGTTTTAAGTCTAACGAAATGCTTTCATTGCAATATAAAGGGTTTATGAGAGAATATGAAAAGTTGGGGCACATGTCTGTAGTAGACACAAACGTTAGTTCAATTTTATATTATCTCCCTCATCATGGGGTCTTGAATGATAAAAGTCTAACCACAAAACTTTGTGTGGTATTTAATGGATCTTCTCCAACCACTTCAGGCCATTCTTTGAATTCACTTCAAATGATAGGTCCTACAATACAACAAGATCTAGTTTCTATTTTAATTCGATTTCGTAAGCATGTCTATGCGATCTCAGCAGATGTTGAAAAAATGTATCGCCAGGTCTTAATTAAACCTGAACAACGCGCTTTACAACTGATACTATGGCGGTCTAATCCTGATGATTTGATCAATACATATCAGTTAAATACTGTAACCTACGGTACTACTTCTGCTCTATTTTTAGCAATACGTTGCTTATTTGAGCTACGAAATGAATGTGAATCATCCTTTCCAGAAATTTCGAGAATAATAAAACAGGACTTTTATGTCGACGATGTGCTTAGTGGTGCTGATTCATTAGCTGATGCATATCATATTTCTGAAAACTTACCCAAAGTTTTGTCCACGGGAGGCTTTACATTAAGAAAATGGGTATCCAACGATCTTAAGGTTCTTGATGGAATTGCAACCTCGGACGTTCATCCAAGTGTACTTGATTTAGGGTCACACGAGTGTACCAAAACTCTTGGCTTGGCATGATCTTGTAAATCAGATTTATTAACATTTTCTATATCAGAACCCAAAAATATTTTGGTTACCAAACGGCCATTTTTATCTGAAATTGCACAAATATTTGACCCTTTGGGATTGTTTAGCCCTTGAACCATTGTGTCAAAAATGATTCTTCAACAACTTTAGCTGGAGAAATTGTCTTGGGACGATGAAGTCCCGGGAAATCTAAAGGACAGATGGAATTTATTTCGAAAAAATTTGGTTGCTCTAAACAGTTTAAGCCATTTCGAATGGACCTGCACCTTGCCGAAGTTCTAAATTACTAGAACAGGTGAAATGGCTTGCGTGTTCTAATGAGCTAAAGAGCCAAACTACAGGTCCAACCAAAGTAGTAGTGTCGTTAGCGAGGAACGAGACTAAGACAGGTCCCCGAAAGAGGGCAGCGGCTCTTTCGGTACTTAGATTGGCAGAGACCATAGGGGTCGGTATGGCAGTCTAAGACACACTACCGCGATGTGGAAGGCAACGGGAAACCACCACATTATCTCCCAAGTACACAGCGTACTTAAATTGTAACAAACATGATGGCATTCTCTGGGGTAAAAGATTCCGGAGTTAAAATAGTCCCCATTCGGATCTCCGGGAGGACTACTTGGAGGATGCGATCGGAAAGTTAAAAATAAGAGTCGGGAACATTCTGCGAGTCGGAGCGTGGAATGTTAGAATTATGAACAAGTAGGTAAGCTAGAGAACCTAAAAATCGAAATGAATAGGTTATCACTAGACATAGTAGGGATCAGCAAAGTTCGGTGGCCAGAGGCGGGGGATTTTGGAGTGGAGACTTCAGGGTAATTCATACAGGAGCAGAGGACGGAAATTTGGGTGTGGGGATAGTTATGCGGAAAAGATAGGATACTGTGTAGAAAATTACTTACAAAAGAACGAAAGAGTACTCATGGTTAGATTAGAATCTAAACCGGTAAACACAGTAATAATACAAGTATACATGCCCACCTCTAGCTACAGTGACGAAGAGGTAGAAGCCATCTACAAAGATATCGAAGACATATTAAGATACGTAAAAGGACATGAAAATTTAATAATTACGGGGGATTTTAATGCTGTGGTAGGTGAGGGTAGGGAAGGAGCGGTAGTAAGTTTATTTGGTTTAGGCACGAGAAACGACAGGGGAAATAGACTGGTAGAATTTTGCGACAAGAGCAATTTAATCATCACAAACACATTATTTCAACATCATGCTAGAAGACGATATACGTGGAAGATGCCAGGAGATATAGGACGATATCAAATACATTACATTCTTGTCAGACAACGGTTTAGGAATCAAGTAAAAGACTGTAGAAGCTACCCAGAAGCAGATATAGATACTGACCACAACATCGTAATTATGAAGGCCGCACTTAAATTTAAAGATCTGAAAAAAAGGAACGGAAAAGGCACTTGGACTTAGAGAAACTAAAAGATAAAGATATTCAAGTAAGATTCGAAAAAAAGTCAAATGAATTGCTGAATGATATCGGGAAAATATCTGAAACTATGGAAGTAGAAACAGAATGGAATAACATTAAATCCAGCCTAGACATGGCGGCCAGAGATATTTTGGGGTATACACAAAAGAAAATAAGAAACCATGGATAACAAAGGATATCCTGAATTTAATAGAAGAAAACGAAAATACAAAAATAAATCAGACGAAACAGGAAAACAGAGATACAAAGCCATAAAATGGGAAATTATTCGAAAATGCAGGAAAGCTAAAGAACAATGGATTGATGAAAAGTGCAAAGAAGTACAAACTAAGATGGAAATAGGAAAGACAGACGAAGCATACAAATTAATTAGAATGAATTTTAGGGATATAAAACCGTATAGCAAAAATATAAGGGACGCACAAGGAAACGTCATTATAGAAAACGTAGAAAGTGAGTAGATGGCAAGAATATATAGGAATTTATATGCAGGAGAGGAACTAACTGCATTAGAACAGAAATCAGACATTGAAAATGATGACTTGGGATATCCTATACTTGAGACGAGTTTGAATTAGCATTAAAGAGTCTGAAAATGGTAAGGCGCCGGGTACAGATAAGGTGCAAGCAGAAACTCTATAAGCCGCTGGACAAGCAGTAACAGAACGTCTCTTCCAACTTGTAAGCTATATGTATGAGACAGGCGAGATACCCAAAGATTTCAAACGTAGCATCATAGTAACTATACCAAAAAAGAAAGGCGCGGATAAATGTGAAAATTTTCGAACAATAAGTTTGACAGCACACGTGTCAAAAATATGAACTAGAATTGTGCAAAGACGAATGGAAAAACGAGCTGAAGAAATACTAGGAGAAGACCAATTTGGGTTTAGGCGAAACAGGGGAACACGGGAGGCTATTTTAGCTCTGAGAGCGATAATGGAGAAAACAATAGAAAAAGGGGAAAGCATGTATATAGGATTTGTAGATCAGGAAAAAGCATTCGACAATGTAAATTGGAAACAAATGTTTGAAATACTCAAAAAGATTGGAATGAGTTATAGGGATAGACGAATAGTACATAGCTTATACAAAGAGCAAACAGCAGTAATAGAATTAGAGCAGGAACGTCGAGAAGTAAACATTAGGAAAGGGGTGAGACAGGGATGTGCCCTATCCCCATTGATTTTTAACTTGTACATAGAAGAGGCAATGAATACTGTCAAATGCAGGAAGACATTTGGAATTACTATGCAGGGACAAAAAATGGATATGCTTAGATTTGCAGATGATATAGCGGTATTAGCGTCTAGCAAGGAAGAGTTAGAAGCTGCTCTTAATGAAATGGAAACGATTCTAACAGAGAGATACGGTATAAAAATTAACAAAACTAAAACTAAAGTTCTAGTTTACAAAGGTGGGGAAAATAAATCAAAAACAAGAATACAAGTATTTAACACGAACTTACAAGAGGTTACGGATTTCTGCTACCTAGGAAGCCAAATAACGCAAGATGGGAAAAGCACAAAAGATATAAAACAAAGATTAGCACAAGGTCGTGCTACATTTAACAAGAAAAAGCAACTACTGTGCTCAAAGACCACAAACATAGAAACAAGAAAAAGATTGCTTAAAACATATGTGTGGAGCACAGCACTGTACGGCTGTGAAGCCTGGACAGTAGGAGAAGCGGACAAGTAAAAGTTAGAAGCCTTTGAAATGTGGTGTTACAGGCGTATGATGAAGATATCATGGACAGACAAAGTTAAGAACGAAGAGGTACTAAAAATGGTAGGGGAAGAAAGAAATATGTGGAAAACGGTAAAAAATAAGAGAGATAGGATGATAGGCCACATACTACGGCATGAGGGAATAGTGCGGAATATTTTAGAAGCAGATAGGAAAAAAGAGAAGAAGAGGCAGACCTAGATTAGACTACTGCACACAGATAGTAAAAGATGTAGGCTGTAGAGGTTTCAGGGAGATGTGTAGGCTAGCCCAGAATAGAAATCAATGAACTATGTAGGCTAGCTCAGAATATAAATAAGTGCAGGTACGTGTCCAACCAGTTTTTAGACGGAAAACCTAATGGCTGCGAAATACCTGCAACTAATGTTGGCTGTGCGAAAAGATAAATTGGAAAATATATTAAATCGCCAAATGGTTAAGTGTTGGGAGAACTTGGCAGCCACTGACTGCTTACCTCCCTTCACAACCATTGAAGGTCGGAGAAATAGGGCACATAACTGTAAAACAATAGAAAGTGATCGAACTGCATCTAACAAGAAAGAACATCGCCTATGAGGAAAGACAACAAACAGAATAAGAAGAAAATTGTTGAAAGCATATGTGTGGAGCACAGCACAGTATGCCTATGAAATACGGGAAGTCTGAAACGCAGAGAGAAAAACGGTAGCAGCCTTTTGAAATGATGTGCTTCAGATGTATGAGGACGATAGCATGGACAGACAAAGATAATAACAAATAAGTTACAGAAATAGTAGGGGAACAAGGATATCTGGGGAAAAAGAGAAATAGTAGGGCGGAATACGTTCTAAGGAATTTTTGGGGAATAGTATGTGATATATTACAAGCAGAGATAGGAAAAAAGAGGTAGATGTAGACCTAGATCAGACAGTTATAGATGCAAACTGTGCATATTTCAGGGAAATCTGTAGGTTAGTTCAGAATAGGGAACAATGATGGTACGCATCTAACCAGTTCTAGGACTGAAGACCTAATGATGATGATGAAACAGTTTAAGAATTCCCAGGCATACACTTATTGAAATTTGTATAGAAATACAAATGCATGGATTTTGCGATGTATCATCGCAAGCTTATGGTGCTTGCATATATCTTCGTTCTAAAAATCAATATGGTCACACTTCTGTAAATATGCTCTTTGCTAAGGCAAAGGTAGCTCCGTTAAAACCTTGGACGATTCCTCGTCTAGAATTATGTGATGCGCACATGCTCGCCAAGCCATGAACCAATCATCAAATGCACTCAACTTACCTAATTGTCAACGTTTCTATTGGACCGATTCAACAATTGTTTTAGGTTGGCTAAAAACCAATCCTACCCTTTTAAAACCCTTTGTTTGTAATAGAACAGTTGAAATCCAAGAATTAACAAAAAATGATACTTGGACGCATATTCCTACCAAATGTAACCTTGCTGATTTACTCTCCAGGGGTATTTTACCCGACCATTTAGCTAACTCTTTCTTGTGGTGGCATGGCCCAACCTGGCTTGCCGAACCTCGGTCTAAATGGCCGGAAATTATCTCTATCGCAAACGAGCTCCCAGAATTAAAAAATACGTAATATTGTTTAGCTGTTTCCACAAAAACAATATCCTTTTATAAATATTCAAAGTATTCCTTCTTGTTACATGTAATGGCATACTGTTTACGATTTATTCAAAATTGTCGTACCTCAAAACATGAGCGAGTGATAGGACCACTTACAACACATGAAATTAAACAGTCTACAATCCAGCTTGTTAAGTTGTCCCAATATGATTCTTTCAAGGAAGAACTCGCACTACTTAGAAAAAACCAAGTTAGTAAAACTTGGTCAAATTTTACGTCTAAATCCATTCTTGGATGATTTAGCCATAATTCGTGTGGGTGGGCGGTTACAGAATTCACATTATTCTTTTGAAAAGAAACATCCTATACTTCTGTCCGGTAAACAAAGGCTGTCCTACCTTATATTATCTCAAGAACACATTCGATTATTACATGCAGGACCTCAATTATTGTTATCCACTGTGAGAGAACGGTTTTGGATAACTTCTGGACGAAGTTTGTGTAATAAAATTGTTAGAAGTTGTGTATCTTGTTTTCGCAACTCTTCAAAGGTATTAAACCCCCTTATGGGCAACTTGCCTTCACTATGTCTATCATCCTTCCCATTTCAAACCACGGGAACTGATTATGCTGGTCCCCTACCAATAAAGGAAAAGAAAGGCCGTGGATCGAAAACTTTAAAGGCATATGTATGTCTATTTATATGTTTTGTAACGAGGGCAATCCACCTGGAATTAGTTACTAGTTTAACTACCGAATCATTTATTCTAGCACTCAGGCGTTTTACTGCTCGTCATGGAAAATCTTTAAATATATTCTCAGACAACGGTACCAATTTTGTTGGTGCCAAGCACGAGATACACGAGTTGGGAAAATTTCTAAAAACCAATCACTCTACTTTGAGCGAATCAATTAGTGCTTCTGATGAAATCAATTGGAACTTCATTCCAGCAAGTTCCCCACATTTTGGTGGAATTTGGGAGGCTGGAGTAAAGTCTGTAAAACATCATCTTAAGAGAGTGGCTGGAAACTCGTTATTAACCTTTGTAGAGCTAACCACCCTACTTTCACAAGTGGAGGCTGCTCTTAATTCTCGACCTTTGTCACCCTTACCTAACGATCCAATGATCTTAACCCGCTAACTCGGTCGCACTTTTTGATTGGACGACCAGCAACTTGCATACCTGATCCATGCCTTGATAACATTCCAATTAATCGGTTATCATTATACCAACGTATCCAGCAACTCCAACAACATTTTTGGGCTCGATGGAGCAAGGACTACATTGGTGAACTGCCGGTCTGCTTGAAATGGCTCAAAAATCAATCTTTGTTAGACAAGAATCAGAAGAATCAAGGATGATCATCTACCTCCATTACGCTGGCGATTAGGTCGAATTACATCCGGGAAAGGATAGGATTTCCCGTGTAGCATCTATCCGTACCGTCGATGGAGTAATCAAAAGAGCATTCACAAAGATTTGTCCCCTTCCCACCGAAAAAGACATTAAGTGACTGTGCAATGTGTATTTTGTGACATTATTTTATTGTTTTTTTTTCTTTTTAATCTTAAACGTTTTCTTTTAATATGTTTGATATTGTATACATATATTCTTTTTTGAAACCCTGGCATATTCCCTAAAATTATATGTTACAGAAAGTTTAAACATAAATGATCCTTATTGCTGGGTGTCACATTCTTAATTTAACTTAATTAAAGGATGAAAAATTACGGAATGAATCTGTTTGTTTTTAAATGGTTTGGAAGTAGACACGAAATGAAATGAAGGATAAAGATGACGAGGATATGGAACCGCAAGAGAAAGAAAGTGATGCAGGGAAAATAACCACTAAGAAAGAAAAATCACTAAGATGGAAGTTAGGCATTTCTAAAAAAGGAATATTTTCGTTAACATTTCGACATGTAGAAGATTCTATAAAACCATTCAATGGAAAGGATGACCATCCCATTAAAAACGGATTTTGAATTTCAAAGAAATTGCAACGATTACTGGATGAAATGATTTGTAGAAATCAATATTTGCAAAAAATCGCTAATCGGATTGTTTATACAGTAGTACCGAGAAATAACTTCGTCGTTCAAGTTGAAGAAACTATTAATAGAAAAATTTCATACACGAGTAGACAACACACAAATATATAAATTATTGATGAAAAGAAAAATGGGACATGATAAAAATGTACAAGAGTATGTTTTACAAATGTGAAAAATTTGTTGTAAGCTGAAATAATTATACAATGTACAGGGTGTCCCAAATTGAGTAGGATAGCATGGGTATCTTTCTTATTATTAATGATAGAGATCTGCTTAAATGAGCAAAGTTGTGTCATTTGGATAGCTTATTTAAATTCCGCATAGATACATTCGAAATTCCAAACGGTTTAGAAATTATTTAAAAAAAACTGAAAACTGCCAATTTCTTCAAAGTCGAATATTTTTGTTATAATAAAAGATACGAAAAAATATTTCTTATAAAAGTTACTTAGTTCAATTGTGTGCACTTAAAGGTGATATTAAAATTAAATTCAAGATGGCGGTTGTCGAGATATTAGCATCAACTTTCATATTTTAAATGGACGCCATATTGGATTTTTAGATGGTTAGATAGCATATTTTTTCTCTTTTCAACGATGTATCACAACATATATTTAAATGAAAAAATTTACTGAAAATACTAATTTTAATTTTTTATCAAGTAGGCATCAACATAAATCAGTTTTAAAACAAATTAAACGAAAAACAACATTAGAATAACATTAAACACCAACTAATAAATCATAGCAATTGTTCAAAATGTTGACCGTTATTATTTAAACACAATCGGCAACGTTTTAGAACACTTTTTGTTATGCGTCGTAATGTATTCCCATTAAGACCGTTTATTGCCTGCATAACCGCTTTCCATAGTTCATCTACATTATTGTACTGGAAATTACTTCCATATACATTATCTTTTAAAGTGCCCCATAAATAAAAATCCAGGGGTGTTAAGTCTGCTGATCTAAGCGGCCATTTTACAGGTGTGTGGGTCGTGATTACCCTGCCATCAAAACGGTTACTTAAGTAGGTGATAACATCTCTAGCATTGTGTGGAGGTGCGCCATCTTGTTGATACCAAATTTGATTATTTTGTGCCAAAGGTAGGTCGTCTAATAAATCTTCTAAAGATGTTTGAAGCATTTCCAAATAACGTTGAGAGGTTACGGTTCCATCGAATATTATAGGACCAAGTAAACGGTTTCCCAATATACCACAAAAAACATTACATCCAAGTCGAATTTGATTGCGGCGTGGAACTGTTATGCATGGGTTTTCCTGTGCCCATTAGTGTTCATTATGACGATTAAATATTCGACAGTTAGAAAAATAAGACTCATCGGTCCACAAAACGCGATTGATAAAATCATCATTCTCTCTAACTTGATTGATAAACCATCTGCAAAATGTTGATCTGCGGAGATAGTCGTTTGGTTGTAAGTTTTGAGCAATGTGAAATCTGTAAGGGTGATATTTATGCTTTTTTAAAATTCTTGATGCTTGAGACTTGGATACGTTTATTTGGGTTTCTATTTCCCGTGTTGAAATGTTTGGATTAGCTTCCACACAGGCCAGTGTCAACACATCATCTGCAATGTCTCCATTTATGTTTCGAGTAGGTTTTTTTAAACATCCATACTGCTGCATATTTGAAAGATTTTAATGTTTAGCTGTCTTTTTTCGGGAAAGTTTGTTAAGTATGTTTCGACAGCAAGGCGACTGTTCTTATTACATTTTATGTATGTACAAAACATATGATATTGTTCGCTTGTTGAAAAATTTGCCATTTGAATATTTTATAGAATAAGTATATCACAACTTATAACTGGGAACGAGAATACACAAATGCCAATTATTAGTACAACAGATACACTAATTCAACATGACAGTTTGTTATAATTTCATTTGTTTAAGAGAAATCTGATGATGCCTACTTGATAAAAATTAAAATTATCATTTTCAGTAAATTTTTCATTTAAACATATGTTGTGATACATCGTTGAAAAGAGAAAAATATGCTATCTAACCATCTAAAAATCCAATATGGCATCTATTTAAAATATGAAAGTAGATGCTAATATCTGGATAACCGCCATCTTGAATTTAATTTTAATATCACTTTTAAGTGCACACAATTGAACTAAGTAACTTTTATAAGAAACATTTTTCGTATCTTTTATTATAACAAAATATTCGACTTGAAGAAATTGGCAGTTTTCAGTTTTTTTAAATAATTTCTAAACCGTTTGGAATTTCGAATGTACCTAAGCGGAATTTAAATAAGCTATCCAAATGACACAACTTTGCTCATTTAAGCAGATCTCTATCATTCATAATAAGAAAGATACCCATGCTATCCTACTCAATTTGGGACACCCTGTATATTGATCAGATTAAAGATGTCTTCTAATAAGATAATTTTATACTTGGATTCTAACCAGGCATGTGATCCTCAAGTGACGTCCTTTATTTTATGCGCACATGAATGGTTTTAATTTATTTAAAATGATTCTAGTGAATACTAAATTTTTGGTGCATGATATATCAAACTTAGCATACAGCACTCTTAGGTGATTTTCTGGCATATGTTCTAGTTCGTAACTTAGGCACTGTTGTTCGGTCTCTTTGTCGCACGTTTTCGTGGTTAATTTTAAATTATTTAAAATTTTTAGTTGTAAATCAAATAGTAAAGCTGTCATCCCTTGTCTCGTTATATCCTGCCGTAATACCTCCTTTGTGCATGTGAAAATTAAGTTGAAAAAGTGGTAGTGACAGAATTACTCTCTCATGGATATCGGAGCGAAACGGTTGTTCGTTCGGTAAGTGAGTCAGTCATTAGTGCCGCCGAATCTGACTTTATTAATAAACCCCTAAAAAACACAGTGAAAGTGCAAACGTAACACGTAATATAATTCGCATACAGTCCACTTAGTTGAGGAGTAGGAACTACACCTTAGAACAATAAAACAACGCGGAGGTAAGTCCATATATAAAATTATAAGATCCCCCGCGCATTAGACAACTGTTGTGAACTACATCAAATTATTTATGCACAATGAGCAACGCTCTCTATTTTACTTTACATACACGGTAAAGTCATAAGAAATTATAGTATAAAAAGTTCATTCTTTAGTTAACTAACCAAAATTATCCCAAGCAGCATTTTTAGTCGTCACCACGTACCAACAACCATTTCCGAGAACTACAAAGGTTTTGTTACTGAACACAGTTACCAAATAACTACTATCTTATTACGGATTCTTAACCAAAATGGGGAATAATTGTTGCGTAGCAATTAAGTTGCCGTGTACACTTTGGAACTGATGCAAGAACGTTGAAGTTAAGTTGTGACTACCCACCAGGTTGGTAATAGTTTATCATCAGTCACTTTATATGGAACGTCAGTCTTCTTTGACAATTTATTGCTTTCTTTGTCTGTATAACTTAAAGCGTAGGTTTTAATGTATTTCCTATTCATTATGAGTGCTAATTAGAATAATGGCTTCTAAAAGTAAAGGAATAAACGGCGTTATATATTTGGAAATATGCCGTCCCTATTACACCAAATCTATATGCGCCTATAAGTTTACTGATAAATGTAATTGCGCTAGATCAAAAATTTTCAAAGCTCTCTATTTAAAATAATTTTTGAGTGAAAATTCTTTAAAATGAAATTTGAGTTTTTTAATGTCAAGTGCATTTTTATCTACAAAAATATTTTTAAAATAGTTTTTAAGTCTGAGAATATTTAAGAAGTATACTATTTTTAGGATTTTTAAAGTAAAACTACTTTACAGATTGAACATAATTCTAGATATAATAATGGCCGTCCACATTATGTAAATAAATATGGAAGTAGTTCATAAAAATTACCACAAAGTGATAATTACTGAAAAAAATGTGTTCATAGTAATTATCTTTGTATGGGTAGTAACGCTCTCTGAAATAATTTACACTAAGAAGTTGTGATCACTTCATAGTTAAAAATTTTCATACATATTTCGGAACTAAAGTGTAATAGTCACCCGATACAACGTATATGCTACGAGAGCCACACTTTTCTTGTCAAATTAAGCGCCATTAAAAGTATTCCTAACCTTACTTTGTAATTTGCCGACGGTATGGACGGTTTTAAAATAGTGGCCACCAAAGAAAAGCTGGGTATTTATTTTACTCTAATTCCCCATAAATGGGAAGACGGGGGGACGTTATACTGGCCCCAAGGTGCATTTCTAAAAGGTGGAAGTCCATCTACGTTAAAAACCAAGCACAGAGTTTTTATATTTTCTTGAATTTTTATTTTATAGAAAGCTGCACACAATGAATTTTTTATTCCATTATACCACACTTCTCTATTTCCCATTTGTGTATCAGGTACCGAACTTGGAGTTTTTAAAAGCGTTCTACTATCCGATGGTAACTTTAAACCCTGAACATTTAATATTACTAATAAATCGTTTAGTGAAGAATGTGTTATTCTGTGCACTGATGCCCATTCTGATATTTGTTGCAGTAGTGTTATTCACACGATTATCAGGGAAATTGTGGTTTCGGGATTTTATATTATTACTGTTTTAAATGGTTAACAAGTATGGTTGTACATATAAAAGTGTATTTGTAAATATTTAATTTGTATTTAATCAAATTTAGTATTAAACAAACAAAACGGTATTGTCTTATTTTATTGTACTATTGCTCTACTACATTAAGGTAGGTAAAAGTCTTCTTAAGCTAGTTAATTTAAAATCATATATGCCGGCAGTAGCAAGCTCTTTTTGGAGTGTTTTGCAGTTACATGCAATCCTAAAAATATAAAAATCGGTTACTATTTACGATTAATTTTGTATTACTTTTCGAGTGCATCTCATAAATTTTACGTTTAATTGCATCTGAATTTACCTTTTACAATGTGTAAGAAATCCTTTTAGTTTTGAAAACTTATATATTTGCAATTTGAGCTAAGTGTAAAACGTAAATACAACAAAAAGCAAAAACTACGTGAAAAGACAACAAAAGTGACAGGAAACTAAAATTATTTATAGGTTATAATAATACATAAATATTAGTTATAACAGACATACGTTTTGATGCTGCCATACTAATCTTTAAAAGACCTACTTCTTTCCTATCCATCCTTTTTAGCGCAGAGTAGTTACATATACTGACAAAGACAATGCAGTTTACATTATCATTTCTAATAATGTACCGCGGTGAGTCATAGGTCAGCTTAAATGGTTTTGACTATAAAAGATAACGTAAGCTCGTTGATGACAAGGTAATTAAATACTGGTTTATAATAGTGCAACTAAACTCCACTGACTGACTGTAAATTCGTGTTTAATAGTTTTTATGGAACAGCTGCCCTCTATCGTAAAATGTGTGTCTACACAATTATATTCCCCAGTTTTAAGAGTTTCTAACTTCAAATGCGATTTTTCATTTGGACATATAGTATTAATGATCGAGAAAATTTGTTATGTTGCAGTGTTTATGTCAGGCAAACAAAGAGCAAACTGAATGACTTTTAATAATTCATTAAATGAAATATTTTGTAGTTTGAAACGGTTCAATATTTCGACTCATCTCAAATCACAGCAACTTTTTGATTTTCCCAATTACTTCGGTAACACAACTTTCAAGAAAACTTATTTCATCAAGCAATCTGTTTTCGTCAATATAAATAAAAACTAAGAATGTGTCAAATACATCCCACTCTATATTTTTATATAGTTCGACCCAATCTAAATAGTTAACTTCTACAAACTGAGCAGACCATAACGTAAAATAATCTAAGCAATTTTTATAAAACATCGAGATATGGCACATAAACCAATCTTTGTTGATTTCACACAACTCATCAAGTTTGGTTAAATCATTCTCTATTAATGAGAGGTAAAAATGTGTTATTCAATCTAGCATCAAGCTTCACAATTAGTTTCTTTATTTCCCTAGACACTTGAATGATTGTATTCATCTAGCCCTCAATTAGATTTACGACATCGTGAAATAGTGATGCTTGGGAATATATAAATTTAAACCACAACCCTGAAGACTCATTACTGAAAAGATTTTGAATTACTGCTGGACATTTTTCCAATGGCAAAAATTAAAACTCCAACAAAAAATATAACTTAATTACTTTTGCAATTGTTGACATGAGCATGAGTCACCTTATCTTACTGCTAGCTTCTGATATTCTATTCCAACTTCCTTACAAAAAAGTTTTAGCAATTCTACGCGAACTGTAAAAATGTAGATGTTGTGTATGAAATAGAATAACATATACGAGGTTTCATTTATTCTTTAATGTTTATACAACTTAGTGAAATGTAATTGTAAATGTATATCGTAACCGTAACAATGAACTATTGAATAAGGCTTGGACGAACACATGCCTAGCCTTCTTGTACTTCAACCATAACTCTCGCAGTACCCTGACAGACTACCAACTTTCAAATGTCTAACATCACACTTATTGGAACTGTAACAGTAAAAATGGTTACATATCTTATCAATAAGGCCCTCGATGTGAACAGATAATCTGTGCCTGTTTGAATAGCCTTCTGAATAGTGTGAACCCCACAATCTGTTCCAATTACTTTTTGTACGTCTCTCGTTTAAGTTCTGAAATTCATTCCGTGTACTCTTTCTAGCAACACTGTCAAAAATAGTATTTGCATTATCTGCACGGCACACAACTAATATATGATTTAAATTATTTTGGTTTAATATATTAAATAATGAAGTACTTATATGTTCGAAAGTTTCTTCCAGCAAGAACACAAAATCGATAATTTTAACAAATACATCAACGTTTATGTTAAAGAGCATATTAATGTGGGGACAAGCTCTACATCTTTATGATTAAATGTGTAGTAAAAATCGACATACTAAAGCAAAACATTTTCCGATTTTTGAAGTTCAATCCCTTGAATGAAAACTGTGATTGTGGGCGACTGTATGGTAAGAAAATAATACTTCTGCTATAGCTAAGAGTGTTTCCTCATCTCAAAACTCGGTATGGCAGTAGACAGTAATTAAGTTAAGAAGACACAGTGGCACTAAGCATTCACTTATAGTTTTCGGATGAATTATGTCTGGTAATATATCTTCACCTTCCACAGCTAATGGAGAATTGACTTAAGCACTTATTGCATAATACTCCCCTTCAAGTTTCGAATATCTTATAAATGGAAAGTCTTGAGTATGTTTGTTAGTAAGTTTACATGCACGTCTTTTAGCAGTCATACTTAATGTTTTACCTTTTGGTTTCTGGAAACAAACACTCAATTGCAGCATCCACACTTGTACAATATGTTACTACTAAGCTTCAAGCTTCAAAATAAACTAACATACAATTTTCACAAATTAAATATGCTTGGAACTTAATAAATTACAAAACTAAGTACACAATAATTCTGATCTAGAGATGGATAAGTAAGAATGGACAAGTTTGAAACTGAACTATGGGCATTATTAAGCACCTGCTTGGCCGATTATTTCGTATTCATTAAAATTCAAAACTATATTGTGAAACAAAACTGTTCAGTGAGCGTGCATTTTCATAGTGTAATAGTAGCGAAAGTACTTTGTCTTTTGAGGATTCTTCTTATGACTAGCAAGAGAATAGTTGTGTCCAGTCGTACCGGGCAACTCATGTAGAAAATGAACAATAGCATTTTAACAAGTAAATTCAATTGGTTCTTGGGGATTTACTACAACGGAGATGTCATTGCAGCATACATACATACATATAGAGGTACACAAAAAATTATCGACAAGCAACCACCACGGTTAGACAAATAATTATTAATTATTACATTAAAAAGAAACAGGCCTTGTGTATAAAATAAATTGTTTGCATATTTACTACACGAGTGATATATTTGAGTTAGCTAGGTTTAATAATAGATCACATTTATTTAGACGCTTTTGGTTACTTAATTGTGGCTATAGCGGCCTTTGAGCAGAGTGTGCATTATCTTGCTGATATGTTAATTTTTCTATCCATAAATAAGTATATCGTTGCTGAATGTACGAATCTAGTGGAAACTAGCATATTAAATACTTAATATTGCGTGTTTAATAAATATTGCAATATATAATCAAGATTCATCCAGGGATAAGTTGAAACCTATATATTTTTGAGGTCTCATTTCCAAATGAGTAGAAATAAAATAGTTGTTTATAATAAGCGAATATTAAACTATCAATGTGTTATTTAAACTTATGTGTTAACACAAAACCTTAAATTATAAAACAAAAAGGTGTCACATTTACATGTATTTAGTAACTGTTATGCATGGGCAGTAAATTACAACTCAGTAATGTTATAAATCTGTTGCGCATATTGTTAGGAGATTATTGTATTCATGCTATCTGGAAACTTTCAATATATATAATCAATTGAATATATAACACATATAGATATTTACCTGTAGTTATTACTTACATAAAAGTGCTTGACATATTCCTTATCGAGATTAAAGGATACATAATTAACCAAACAGGTTACTAAGTGGCAATCCAGAGTGGAACACATGCTAATAAATTGTTTGTTGTTCAGCAAGATATTAATGTAATTTTGGAGAGCGTCTTTAGGTGCGACAAAATTTAGGTATGCTTTTTATGTGGAAAGAAACAATCTATTAAATCGAGTTCATTTGAGTGATGATTTTATAACACGATTGTTGTTCCCTACTTAAAGCATACACATGTAAATAGATGTAATTTTAGTTGTTAAATTTGGTTAGATCAGAGAACTGAATACACCATTTATTGCAAAAAAATTTGCTTAATTAAAAAGTATTGCAGGGAGTATTTTGTAAATATTTAGTTATCAATTAAGATTTTCATTGAATTTATAGGGTTATTCTAAATCCACATATGAATAATATGAAATCGTTTCAAACACAGTACAACCAATAATTTTTAATAATTCCGGAATGTATTTCCTCATTCGTTTGTATTTTTTCTTCACAAATTAATTGTTTTTGAAAAATGACCACAACTCAGTTTCATACCAAACATTCAGCTTAACATAAAGAAATGGAAATTAAAAGCAGTAGGGGGGTTTTATGCAAAGTAGCTTTTGGATTTGAAGGTGAACTGCATAAAATATCGAAAAATTGAAGGTCTTTTGCAGGATTTGGTTTAAATCTTCACTCGGAAGCATATTCCCAAAAACTACATGTTATGGAAAGTTTAAACATAAATGATCTTATTGCTGGGTGTCACATTCTTAATACAGTTTATTTAAGGATGAAAATTACTAAATGAATCTGTTTGTTTTTAAATGGTTTGGAAGTAGACAGGAAAGGAAATGAAATGAAGGATAAAGATGACGAGGATATGGAACCGCAAGAGAAAGAAAGTGATGTAGGTAAAATAACTGTTAAGAAAGAAAAATCACTAAGATGGAAGCTAGACATTTCTAAAAAAAGAAACATTTTCGTTAACATTTCGACTTGTAGAAGATTCTATAAAACCATTCAATGGAAAGGATGACCATCCCATTAAAAAACGAATTTTGAATTTCAAAGAAATTGCAACGATTATTGGATGAAATGATTTGTAGAAATCAATATTTGTACAAAATTGCTAATCAGATTAGCCAAGTTGTTTATACAGTAGTGGCATGGAATAACTTTGTCGTTCAAGTTGAAGAAACTATTAATTGAAAATTTTCATACACGAGTAGACAACACACAAATATATAAATTATTGATGAAAAGAAAAATGAGACATGATAAAAATGTACAAGAGTATGTTTTGCAAATGTGAAAAATTTGTTGTTAGCTGAAATAATTATACAATATATATCGATCAGATTAAAGATGTCTTCTAATAAGATAATTTTATATGGGCAAAAAGCTTTGCAGAATTTAAAGAGAAAATTAAGTTGCACGAACGGATTATTACATCAATAATTCCAAACCAACATACACGAAAAAATTGAGAAAAGATGTTTATTTTGATGTAGCAATCACAAGGAATTCTAGGTTCGAGTAAAGGATATAAAAAAATTGAGAGAAAAAGGGACAAATGTTTTGTTTGTATAGGATTTGGACGTTTTTCTAAAGTGTCCTAAGAAAAATGAATCTAAGGATAATGTTAAGATGACTACTACTGTAAGTATAATAGTAGTACTAAAGGAATATTTAAAATCAAATAGATAGCATGTCAGTAAGTGTTTTATTTGATATAGGGAGCGATAGTAATAGTATTAGGGAAGACATTACATTGGAAGAATGTTATATTTAACTTTAACAGGTTTAGATGAGAACAAAATTGATACGTTATAATGTTTTAGAAAGTCTGTCTTAGTTGACAATGAAGATGCATGTTATGCCTTCATGGCTGACAGATACAACTCCCAAGCAATAATTTGAAAAAAGAGTTGGAAACCTTTTTAGTAAAAATTTGTATTGAATCTGAAAATAAGTATTCAGAGGAAATCAATACTCATCACAATGACAAAAATGTGAAAACAATGTTGAAAATTTAGCTAAAAAGGGCAAGCTAAAGGAAACCAAGCTGTCATTGAGATGAGAATAATATTGAAGAATGATAAACCTGTATATTAGATGCTCAAAAGACTTTCAACATCAAAAGAAGTGACTGAGGAGCAGATAGATTGGTTGAATAAGGCTATAGTTCGACTTAGTTCATCAAATTCTATTGTGCCCGTAAAAAGAAAAATGATCAAACTTTAATTTGTATTTTTCGAACCGTTCGCTTCCAGAAACATTATTTTTTTTAGGTGATTTGGTCATACCAAGTAAAGATGAGTTTGATTGCTCATTAAAAGAAGTTTAAATGCTGCCCAAGATTATTGGTAATTAAACCAGCACAAGAAAAATATATCAGTAGAGTTAGAAGTTGTTACAGTTATTGTGGAAATCAAGAAATTCAAGATTTATTGATTGGACATTCAGTTTTAAGATTATTACTGATTGTTCTGAATTTCAAAAGACGATGAATAAATATGACAACTCATGTACACTAGATGGGCAGTTATTAAAGGAATCTTTATGTGAAATTGAACACAGATTGCGACGGTCGTGGGTGTTGCGGCAAAATGAGATCACAATTGGGGCTATGGTCCCGATGCACCGATAGCAAGGCAGTGCAGTGGCTAGACTCAGCCGCATGAGGGGGTGGGTGGCTGGCTTCCGGAACGGGGGACCGCTATGGTTCACGAAAGCAGGAATGGGCGCCAGGGTCGGAGCCGCTACTAAAAACCTAGAACCTTGACCCAAGGGTTCTGAGCAAGCACAAAGCAAAGCAATAGCCTCCCAGAGTTCCAAAATCTCAATTTCCTTACCACAATAACAAATCTCATAAAGCCAAACTCAGAGGGATTAAATACACAATTTAATACCAGCGACAAAATTACATGGATTACAATGCTGAAATAATCACAAAATAACCTGTAAAGTAATATAATGTTAAAACATAAAATATTTGCAGTAAATGAAATAATAAATGGTGAAAATAAATTTATTTGCAATAGGCAAAATAATAGATAGCACAAACGGTGACCAAAATAAACAACATGAATAAGTAAACTTCATAACTATGTAAAACTATTGCATAGGGCAAGTCCCAATCTGCTAAATTTGTGTTGATTTAGATGTGACCCACTATCAGGTGCTACACGTAGCATCTAGCGTGAAAGCTAAATATTAGAGGGGGGAGTATGTAATAGTCGTTTTGGTATACCAACACAGACCTGGTTTCAATAAATAAAATACCATCATAAAAGAAGAGGGTTGCATGGAATCATAGCGGAAGGGGATCTGTACCCATTCAATAATGTATTGAAGGGAATATAGCCAAAAAGGAAAAAAATGTCAGTGGAGGTGAACCACACTCTACATTTACAAAAGCTAGCAACGGGTATGAATAGGTGTTATGACTATTAAATACAGGTAAACTTTAAAACAATACTACATAGAGGGGATTAGGTATAAGCACTTAAATTAACATGGGTAATATTCGCACAAATACTAAGTGACGGCAATGGGGCTCTTAAAAATTGTTACGTCTTGAATTAACTTATTTGTATAGCTTAATTTATAGATAAATCTTTTGTAAATATAAATTTCAGAACATCCAGTATTGATGGTATAAATCGTAAAAATAAATAGTTGAGTAAAATACGAGTACAACCCTATTTAAACACTGGTGGTGAATGAATGAAAGATTTAACTCACCCTGTATGGCTGTCTAATAGTACCTTAACCAAGTTGAGGCGGGTCCAAGCACATCTGGGCCTTGATGTCTACGGCGAGTAGCGTCAATGGCCACGACAGGGGTATCTCCATCAACATCAATTGCAACAGGTTCCACACGGACAAAGCGTAAGATCATCCCATAACCATCAGGCTCCACGACAAAACGCAGCAATCACAAAAAGGGGGACGACAAACCAATACGGAAGAGCTAAGCGCTATTCCGAAGAAAAGGAGGAAAGAAAAAAAGAAAAAGCCACTGCAAAAATATAAATTAATATAATCACAGGATTGGCTACTTACGTTCTTCGGCTTAATAATTAGATGATAAGATTGACTAAATCAGGTGTACACAAGAAACACCTTTTTAACAATGAGTTAAATAACTTCAACGCTAAATGCATGCAAATCCACCAATTTAGACGATTCTTAAATTAAACAACTCAAAACAGAATATACAACTACATTTAGCATAATCAAATCGTAAGAATGCCATTATCGAAGTAAGTCAACGTTCGTCTGCCCGTCCTACGAGGAATCGAGATAACAAAACTAGTCGTATAGGCAAGGTCGTGCGTAATTAAATAGCAGGAAATGTCTAATACTATACTAAGCATTATAAACTTAAGGCTAATACAATTGAATATTTAAATTATAAAGGACGTTAATTTGAACGTTACAAATCAAGGACCTAATATGTCACTCGTGGATGCTTTTAGCCGATACACAATAATGATGACTATGATGAGTAGATTTGTAAAAACCAGTTTGGTAAAACATATACAAACATTCCAAATCAAGACAACTACAGAAAAACTATCAAAGTATTGGTGAATACGAATTCATATGACGCTTTTAGGATGATTAATGATTTGTTATATAAATATTAGAAAGGTCGAGGATTATTGGTAGAATATGGAAAAATTCAGGTGTGCATGTGAAATGAGTTTTTCCTGTAAAAAAAAAGAAAATTTTACATAAAAGAGCTAAATCAAAGCTATGAGCAAAATTGTATTGAGTATATTTTACGCAATGCAAAGGAAGGCAATAAGGAAGGATTTATACATTCAATCATAAAACGAAAAGGACTTTTGCTTATCACATCGATCATTTGGAACCAATCCCATCTGCTAAGAAACAATACCAACATTTTTTGGTTATTGATGATTTTTTAAAGTTTACCTACAATTTTTTCACCCGTTTGTTAAAATGTAGCAACGATTTCCTGTAACATTGGGAAGTAATCACTTAGTTTTATAGCAAATCTAAATATTGCATCAGCTTAAGAGCTCATCACAGCAGGTTACCTACCAGCTGCTGTAAAAGTGCGGGTTGGGGTGAGGTAGCATAGGGCGGGACGAAATGTCAAAATGCAGATATTCATTAGGAAAGGATATGAAGTTTAATACTCCGCCTACTTGGTTTATGAAGCGCCAGGGAGCACATATAGACGACAGTGTTGTGGAACTTATTAGTCCAGTTATAAACCTCAGAGATATTTTAACTATACATATTCTCTAACATTTATAACCAGTGAAAACCATTGAAATTCCAATATCTAATGTAAAAAAAAATATTAGGAAACAAAAAATTACAAGATTTAACATTCCTACATTTGCATCACACAGTTATTTTACAATTTCTAATATGCAGTTGACAAAGCTGTTATATTAATTAATTGGCCAATAAATGGAAAAAACAGAATAATGGTTTAAACGTATCTCTAGTAAAAAATGATTAGGTAAAGTGTCAAGTGGGTTTTGATTAGCTTGTGAAAAGCTACAAATATTGGTTTGGTTTCTTTTCTTATCACATCTTCGTTTCCTTTAACATTTTCTAACGACGAAGTAATAAACAAAGTGTACTGAATCGTACACAGTAAACATTCCTCTAGTAGAATAGAAATGCATGTCTTGCATTTTTAGTAGTCCAAAGTTTGTTTTGCTTTTATTTATTTACGTTTTGCATGACAGGTTAGGTTACTGTTAGAAATAGATATTATTATTAAAAAGTACGAATTAGATATTATTATTTAAAAACCCAAATCACTTAACACGCCTATCAGAACAGTATGCAATAGTTTTAGAACAACTGTTCCAATATGCGTGTTAAGTGATTTGTGTTTTTTAATAACAATATTTATTTCTAACAGTAACATAACGTATCATTGCAGCCACTGCATTACTGGCGTGAGACGGTGGTTTTTAAATTTATCCCAAAACATTAATTGAACTTCGGCATAAAAATTAAATAATTCTGTGTTTTTTAAAAGTCTTACACTACACCCATTCTTTCACCATATTACAAGCCAGTTTTTCATCAACTATGTAGTATTTTATTTCAATTTTTCTTTAAAAAATATAGAACACTATTTCAAATCCGGTCTTTCATTATTATGTACCTCAAAACTGGGGGAATACCAATTACTTACTTCACTAAATAGGAAGCCCAACAAAAATTTATATAAATCCAAGGTTTGAAGAACAACTCATTTCAATAATTGCTGGGGCCCTAAATAATATCCATAATGAAAGTTATAAATAGATTTGCGAGCAATTACGACTATACTCGAAAACTCTCATAATGATAGTTTGATCTCAATAGTATAGCGTTTCCTGTATGTTTGTTGTGTTTTATTTTGTATAGCATGTATTCAAACCATTTCTGTTTTACAATAGTGTGTGACATGGAAGTTCTGAATTTCACGGCAGCACATTGCAGGTAAATTTTTCTAAAAAATACTAATATTTGATTTATTCGATAAATAAGGTGAATTGTAGTGTGCAATTTTGATGAAAATTCATAAAAATTATTCTCACATTTGGGAAAGTGACTGGTTTTGTTTAAATCGCTCTATTATCAGCAAAAAAAAAATTTTCAGTTAAAAAAACCTAAATGACGTTCCCACATAGACCAATTATTTAATAAGTAACTTTTATTAAAACCCTTTTTAATTTGGGTGCCTAATAGGAAAGAAATTTGGATTTAAAAATTTCAAGATGGCCGCTACTGTGATGAGCTCTTAAGGTTGCTAAACAGATAATCCCAATTAAATTTTTACCTTAAAATAAAATTTTATTTGAAAAATCTTTGGTTTCATAATAATACAATTATTTGTTACTCCATACTAACTGTTAAAACCTTGTTGGCAGTTTTATTGTTTATGAAATAGTCAGCGATATAGTCTACTTCTAATAAATATAATTATTATATTTTAAAGTAAAAAACATATATTATAATATAATCGCAAGACATTATATATTAATATGCAGAGACAATGTTTTCATATCAAAATTAAGTAATGTTGCAAGGCGCTCAAAATTACTTAGTTTTTTATTTGGCGATTTGTATAAGCAAACAATGTAAAAAAATGTAATTTTAAGGGTTGCATTTTCTACTAAAAAAATTCAAAATGGAGCCTTCAATAAAAATAAAAATGCCAGCAACTTCACAAAACCACAGGGCTTTAAAAACTCAAGCGTTGCATTGATATAGAACAATAAAACTTCTAACAAGATCCAACTTAATAACCGAAACTTTATTAAAACACAAAATTCATCATCTGTAAAAATCTTAAAAACCAAGTACTAATAATTGATGACAAATTTTGGATTCATTAAAAATTTCTTCATATAAGTCGATCATTATTGCTTACTATTATCTATATTCTAATGAATAGATTCAAAATCTGGACATTCTGTATATTTGGTCTTCTATAGCAGACCAGTGTTCAAATCTGAACTGATTCTAAATAGGCAAATGCTAGTTAAACATCCTGACCATTTCTCTTATTCTCCTGGCCACCTCAACTGTCGTTTAGGCAGCTTGAATAAAAGATATTTATAGCACTCATGTGAAATACAACCAGTTTTCACAAAAACTTTTTGGCTCATTTAGGTAATGTATTTCGTCATCGTTTTCACAAGCGTTGTCCACTTAAAACGTTCTAGCAACTTCACATTTGTTCTTCCAAAAACTTCATACAGAGTCGAATATTTTTGTGTAAATATTAAAATATTTTTTAATTTTACTAGTTTGCTGCCATTGTCCTCTGCAATTAACTGCGATGCAATTACCAATATACTATGTAACTGTTGAATCGCTTTTAAGAGGATAGTCTGTAATCATAATTACAGTATACATATGGATCTAATATATTATTACAAAAAACATACCTGAAAATGTATAGCATGCAGAAGTAAATCCAGATACAGTATAAATTTCACTTAAACGGCTATGTATACCCTCTAAGGCTTTAACAACTTCAGCTGGTGAATTTTTGAGATGCTTCATAAAATCGTCATTAATATCTTTTACTATTTTTGTGCCTTCTTCTATTAGTTGCTGTCTATCAACCTTCACATCAGAACAGGATCTGTATATTTCAGTATTTATTGCTTTAGGACTGTATACAATATATTCATTATCTTCTAAAAAATATGGCTCATATCCATCACGAAGTGGATATTCTCCTGTCGCAATAAAATAAAACTTCCTTTGAAGGTTTTCATTATCAATTTTTTTAATGTAATCTTCTGATTTTACAAACAAATAAATCCAAGCAATATGTTTACACATATAACCAGACTGCCCATAGTGACAGTTACAACTTAATACTTCAGTATTAACAACATAGCAGAAGTCATGTGGAGGTATATCACTCGGAACAATATGTATGTAGTTTGTGATATTTTTAATAGCCATTAGTAAATTTAAAGCAGGCCTTTCTATTCTTTGATATAAAACACTTTCTTTTGTGTAATTGGGAGCTTGAGCTGCATTCATAAGAAGTGTTTCATAATAGCACACAAATTTGTTCAGCATAAAATCTATGGTTTGTAAAAAGTTAAATGTCTTAATTCTTTCAAAAATTTGTTCCTTTAATAAATGCATCGCTGCTTCTGGTATGTCATCTGCATTATACCCTTTCCATAAATAATTTCGGGCACTTACTGCCAACATATCCTTTTGTTCCCAGGTTTCTTGCAAATATTTGTGATACAGTGGATAGCACCTTGATGTTTCAAGTGCAAGTTCGTATGCAAATTGACATTCTGACAAATCAGCTGCATATATTATTTCTCGAAACTGCTGAAAAAGTATCTGCTGATCCTGTGGGAATATTTGATTTTTAGAATCTATTAGCCATTTCCATGTAGATTTCAACACATGAAAATTAGATACCATACACTTTGACATTGGCCAAACAAGTTTAACAGCAAGATCTTCTGATAATGAATCTTCTGTCATAAAAATAGATGGTCCGTGGATATTTCCTCTAAAAATTGCATTGCCCAAGATATCTTGCAATAAGTAGAAACCCTTGGTTATTAAACTTTCATGTTCCGAAGTACACATTATAATTCCTAATGGTAGAGCACCACATTCACTAGATGTAAATAAAATAAATATTCTATGACTACCATTTTGTACGGTACCGGCAGACTCTATAAAAACTACATGTGCAGAACTGTCAATGTGCATATGCACTCTTTTCATCAATGGTGGACAAACACTGAAATAATAAAGTAAACCACAATTAGTCATCATGGTACAACAGAAACTAATTATTAAATAAATGTATATACACAAGATAATGAATTACTTTATTCACCATCGCAATTCTGATCCATCATAGTTCATTTAAAAATGTAGTGCTAAAATTGTTACGTGCCAAATTGGCACTAAACATTTTTTAGGTTAATTTTGATGTGCGAGAGTTTCGCCATAAATTCAAAAGACTGGATTGTCACGTCAAAGTGGTGACGAATAACCGCGCCGACGCTGAAAGAACAAAAGTGAGGAGAGGTTTTTCCTGTGCTCTCTGTAACGTGGCTTTTTTAATAAAAAAAAAAAAGCCATGTTAAAGCGTCTCCCGGAAAACACTTCTCCCCCTTTTTTCTTTCCCGCGTCGGCGCGAAGTTATTCGTCCACCCCACTTTTGACGTGACGGAAATACGCGCACCGAGTTTTTTGAATTTATGGCGCGAAACTTCCGCACATCAAAATTAAACTAAAAAAATGTTTAAGGGCCAATTTGGCACGTAACAAAATTTAAAAATCCTGTAGTCTTACTGCAATAAATAAAACAAAACTTATATCAAATTAAGTGGTAAATTTTCTGCTTCTACTAAAATGTAAAGTTTTTGCAGAACATATAATTGTATTGTAAATAATAAATAATTTATACGTAGCTGTTGAACATTAGTGACAAGAATAACCAATTTAATACTTTTTCAGCAAATGATCAAAACAATATACAAATTCATAAATCATGTGGTGTATGCTGGCAATCTAAAGACTGACCTGGTGTATACAAAAATAATCGAACTGGTCAACAAAACATAAGTGTGTATGCAGGTGGACGTTATGGCTTTATCTATAATGGCCTTTTAATATTAAAATCAAAAAGCAAATGTGGAGACTATCATGTTGACATGAATCACCACAACTTTATGCAATGAATGGAAAAACAGTTAATTCCAAATTTACCTTCCGATGGCATTATTGTTATGGATAACGCACCAATCATAATGTCCAAATTAATAAACCACCTACACAAAGTGCGACAGGAAATTATTCAAGATTGGCTGACAAATCAAGGTATTTCGACAACAAATAAAATGCGCAAAGCTGAATTATTAGTATTAGTTAAGAACTTTCCATATAACAAAACATATTTTGTAGGTGAATAGAATTACTTAAAACACATGGACATACTGTGTTACGTTTATCGCTGTATCATTGTGACTTCAATCCCATAGAATGGATATGGAGCTTGCTGAAACGTAAGCTTGCAATGAATAACATGAATCAAAGTAGTGGTGAAATTGTAAATCTAGTGCAAAAAGCATTTTTAGAAATTGGTGAATTAAATATGTGGAAAACGGTAAAAAATAGGAGAGATAGGATGATAGGCCACATACTACGGCATGAGGGAATAGTGCGGAATATATTAGAAGCAGAGATCGGAAAAAAGAGAAGAAGAGGCAGACCTAGGCTAGACTACTGCACACAGATAGTAAAAGATGTAGGCTGCAGGAATTTCAGGGAGATGTGTAGGCTAGCCCAGAATAGAAATCAATGGAGGTACGCATCCAACCAATCCCAAGATGGATAAACTAATGACGAGAAAATAACTGTGCTTAAACATGATGATTACTATAAGTAACTACAAGAATTGGTTGGACAACATTCTCAAATAATGTTAAGTGTGTGAAAGGATTTACTGGAAAACCATTATTTCGGCAAATATCTAAGTGTTGGGGGATCTTGGTAGCCACAGGTTGCTTACCCCCCCTTCACTGAATCTCGGTGAAATAGGGCTTAAAATTAGAAAACAATAGAAGGGGAACGAGCTGTATACACAGTCTTTTGAAATGCTGTGCTTCAGATGTATGAGGACGATAGCATGGACAGACAAAGATAATAACAAATAGGTTATAGAAATAGTAGGGAAACAAGGATATCTGGGGAAAAAGATAAGAGAAATAGAAGGGCAGAATACGTTCTAAGGGATTTTTGGGTAATAGTATGGGATATATTACAAGCAGAGATAGGAAAAAAGAGGTAGATGTTGACCTAGATCAGATAGTGATAGATGCAGACTGTGCAAATTTCAGGGAAATCTGTAGGTTAGTTCAGAATAGGAAACAATGATGGTACGCGTCTAACCAGTTCCAGGACTGAAGACCTAATGATGATGATGGTGAATTAGAGTGGGCAAAAGATTGTGATCTTGATCGTTTGGCAGAAGAAGCTTGGTGTATGGATGATTTAATAGATGATACTGTTGAAAGCTTGAACTTTAATGTAAATACGGGATCATCAGAAGACAACACAGATGAAACTGACGACAACGAAGATATCTAGCACCAGAATTCTTGTGCAAAAAATTTTTATGTTATTTTGTAGATAATTGTGTATTGAAATTTATGCAATGAACAGAAGGGTGTATTTACATACTTGAAGAAACGTTCAATAAAAACTGTACTATGATTTGGTCTTAATACTTGATTTGTTAAATATATCGACTAAAGTACCATTTGTTAATATTAATTACATCAATTTAGTAAAGTATTTATAATACCTAACCTAAAAAATAATTTAAATGTCATAGAAAAATTCTTACACTGAGTGTACACTACTACCAGCAGTGCCGCCACCAGATTACACCTCTTAAGGGCTAATGTTTACTTGGTAGAGCTGTAGATGAGTGCCTATGTGCATTTAAAGTCGTTACTTAAAATCTACCAATTGATTCATATACAACCCTATAACATTCTACTTTCAGCTGTACCACCAATTTTGTTGATAACGTAATAATTCATGGTGACGCTTGGTTTCATGCCGACTCGAATTAAAAAATGTACAATTCAAATACGTAAAGTATAGTACATTAGTAGTTTATTAAAGCAAAAAATAAGAGGATGTACAATAAATTTCGAAGAAAATAATTGCTAAAGTTTGTATTACCAGGCGAACTAGCCAGAACAAACTTGTGTGTAGCAGATTGACGTAATAAATAACATTGTGAGCACCTACGTGATCCAATCATAAACAGTGTTGAGGTAACTGTTAGGAATGTTTTATTACTACGAATAAATACCCAAACCAATAAACGTGTGACAATAATTTTGAGGTTTCAATTGTCGAAATGTTTTACTACTAAAACAAAATAATCAAAAGATACATTTGCGAAAATAGTGTTTGGGCAAAAATAGTGTTGAGGTTTCAACTTAGGTTAGTTGTCGAAATGTATTACTACTAAAACCAAATAATCTAAAGGATATAAGCATCAATACTGTTGTCGCACATGTACGGCTTTGGGTATTTATCCTTAGTAGTAAAACATTCCTAATGGTAATCTCACCTCAAAACTGTTAACACATAAGTAACAGAAAATTATATAACTTGTATCATGTTGTTACAATGTATATTTTTGTGATATTAGACAAACAAGATTTCTAAATCTATCGGCTACAGTGGCTCCATACACTTGCCACCACATAAACATATCTACATACTCGTCAAGAAAAGGGTTTTCCCAGTCGTCTCAAAAATTGTTTAAGCCTGGACCAGTATCCTTCCACATGATTGGTACACACACCAGTTACTGGATCTCGAAAATAGCACGTATGGTTTACAGTTTTGTGAGTGAATAGAGACACCCCACCTAGCAGAGCTAGCTCGATGTACCCTTGTCAACAATCGGTCCAGATCTCCGATCCTGGCCGTTCATGCTCTTTAATAATTTCTGTCAACACATTTGCCGAGCGGTTCGGTATAAAACGGATATACCCTTTCTAGCTATCGCGTCATAAATGTATATCACCCACTTATTGAACACCTTCCGCCTCTATGTTACTTCCATTTTGTGAGTTCACTCTCGTCATTTTGTACCACATTGTCTATGCCTCCCAGCTTTACCAAATCTGCTTCCTGTAGTAACTGCCATGAGCATATATTACAGCATAGAAGCTGCACTATGGTTGTTGGAACACATCCTAGCGAACTCTAGTTTAGCTGCTAGAGCAAACAAAATCCGTAAGCTGGTATGCCAAGATGGCCGAAATCTTAATGAAAGTGGTAGTGCAAAAGTGTGTTATTACTGCAAAAAAATGTTGTGGTAGGTGTTACCTGTAGTGCCTGTCACACTACAATGCATAATAGTTGTGCAAAATGTGTAGAATGCTGTGAATTACTATCTGCAGAAGCAACCATTGATTTTACTAAAGATGCATATTTGTTTCTGAAGCAACTTGTAACTGAGCAGATGGAAAATAACAAGCTGTTAAAAGAGAATATCAGTATATTAGAAAGTCAACTTCAGCAAGAATCTAATGAAAAGGAATCTCTAAAAACTAAATTCAATAAATTACAAGCAAAATATAACCTAAGTAATAATAATTTTCAAAACAAAGCTAATGATTTAAAAGTTGCTGATAAAGATGATATCAGTATAACAGCCGCTCCTAATCATAAAGTCTGTTCTGATAGTGTACTGCAAGCAATTACAGCAGATAGCACTACAATAGGCAAACCAATTCACAAATCTGAACTTGAAATTGAAGAACCTAATGCTAAGGAACTTTCATATGCAACTATAACAAGGGGAACAATAGGAAACTAAAATACAAAGTCTCTAGAAAGAAAACAAAGACACATAATAAATCAGCTTGTTAATATAAATGAAGATAAAACACATAGCAATAAGGGATTTAGTGAAGTGAGGAAAAAAGCAAATACCAAAAAACAAACACTAATTGGAACCAATATCAAAGAAGCAAAACTTAAAGCTCCTATTAAAAAGGCCTGGATTTACGTTGGTGGCTGCTCACCTGAAACCACACCAGACACAATTACTGAAATTGTACAAGAGGAGTATCCTAATATTGCAGTAGACTGCAAAGAATTAAAAACCATAGGAAAACTAAAAGCTTTTCAAGTGAGGTTTGATTTTAACTATTATGAAAACATTGTTAATGTTGAATTTTGACCGAAAAATATAAAAATTCGCAGATTCAACTTGCAGTTTTTCCATGCCCAAGCGGATATAAAAGAGAAAACCAACAACTAACAGACAACAGACTGCTAACTGCAACAAATGTAGAAACACTTAAAGATAATATAATCTACAATACACTTAAACTGATACATTTGAATATACAATGTATATCCAATAAAATTCATTTACTAGATGTGTTTGTCAATCAACAAAAACCATTATTCTTATGCATCACAGAAACTTGGATATATGAAGATGCGGTACCAGCTATCAATATATATGGATATAAAATTGCAGCGGTCTATTGCAGAACTATTAAAAGACATGGTGGTGTGGTAATATTTGCACAATCTAAAATAGAAACAAAAGTAGTCGATTTATCTGAATACTGTACCGAACAGGATTTTGAGTGTTGTGCAATTAAATGTAACTTCAACCGTGTGAGGGTGTGTATTGTAACAATATACCGAAGTGGGGATGGTAATTTTAAAAACTTTATAAAGCAGTTTGATCAAGTGCTAACTATAGTGCCACAATTACCTGAAATTTTAATAATATGTGGTGACTTGAACATAAACTTTTTAAAAGATTCTTTAAATAAAAGAGAGTTGGAAGATATATTTCTGAGCTACGGTCTAAATAACTATGTTAATGCTCCAACCAGAGGTAAGAATGGGATTGATTATATGCTAACAAATGTTAACGATTGCAGTATAAATGTGACTGATCCAGGCTATTCAGATCATTCTGCTCAAATATGCTCAATTCAAGTGGCTAAAATAAAATACGGATCACAAAAGATTATCCAACTGCGAAGACACTTTACAGATAAACACATTAACAATTTTATACAGCTAATAACCAAAATGGGGTGGTATGACGTTTATGGCGGAACAGACATAAACGATGCCTTTAATAAATTTTGGGCCACCTTCTATTGGTGCGTAGAAGTAGTAAGTCCCAAAAAATGTTACAACTCAAATTACAGAATATCTAATAAGGAATGGCTAAATCAGAGTATTTTTCAGCAAGCAGAACATCTAAGAACACTTTATTCAGATGGTAAAAGTCACTAATGATGGCAGATTAATAGCTGAATACAAAGTACAAAAAAACAACACAGTCAAAATATTTGCAATGCAAAAAAAAACTTTCAAGAAAAAATATTAGCATCCTTAAACAGTACTAAACAGATGTGGCAAATAGTTCATCAAATCACTGGAAAAATGAACAATAAAATTGCAGTAACTCGAATAAAATACAATGAAAAGATCTTAAATAATGAATATGGCATCTCAAATGCGTTCTGTGAATACTTTTGTAATGTTGCTAATAATATCGTAAGCAATAGTCTGCAAAACACTAGTTGTAGTAACTGTACAGTGCCGAAAATAATACTGAACAGTATGTATTTCACAGATGTAACCGAGCAAGAATTATTAGATACAATAGCTAATTTGAATAATAAAAATTCAGCAGGTGTGGACGAAATTCCAAAATCATTTATAAAAAAGACAATAAAGCACTTTTCTGCTATATTAACGTTTCTAGTAAATTATTCTATGAAAACTGGGCGGTATCCTGATGCATTGAAAACCGGTTTAATAGTGCCAGTTCCTAAAAGGTCGTTCTGCAGAAACAGCTGCATGTGAATTTCTAAATTATGTACTCAAACAACAAGATGAAGGCAAGTATGTCTTTTCTTTGATCTCACACGTGCATTTGATTGTGTTAAACCTGACCTCATGGAACCTAAATTATTTAATGTTGGCATTAGAGGTAAAATATGTGACTGGCTGATATCATTCATGCAGCAACGAAAAATAAAAACCAAAATCAATGCCACTTCAAAAGAACATGTGTGCGAATTAGGTGTACCGCAGGGATCTGTTCTGGGGCCCCTGCTTTTCAGTGTGTTTATCAATGACCTTCCGAAATACATAACCAAAGCTAAAGTAATACTTTATGCAGATGACACCACAATGGTGGTTGAAGCTAAATCCCCAGAAGAGCTTCAGACCAAAGTAAACATTGTGATAGAACAATTTTGGCATAATACCACATAAATCAGAATGTACTAGTCCTAGTATTTCGTTCACTCGCTTGCTACTTTTCTTCTTAAAAGGCAAACGTGTCTGTTTTCCTTCTAAGCAGCATGCACATTGCTCATCAACTTGATTTCCGAAAGAAATTTCACTAGCCATTCCGTTTTTAAGTAAATTCATGCTAATCCTATTTAAATGACCTAAACGTGTGTGCCACAATAGAGTAATTTCCATACTTTGACCTGTAGATAATAATGATTCTTCCATTACTTTATCTAAAACATATGTCATTTTCCTTTGACACTGTCACTATAACATGTTCATCAAAAGAGTAAACTTTACATTTTTGATTGTCAAAAACTACGACATGCCCCTTTTCTGTCATTTTGCTTATGGAAAGTAAGTTGGCCTTAACCCCTTAACGCACAATTAAAAAAAAAACTTGCAAAAAAAAACAATTTTTTTTTAAGAAAATGTATGTTTGAACATTATTTTGACTAAAAATTTAAAAAAAAAGTAAAAAACTACTCGAAATTTAATAATAGTGGATAAATAATTACAATGGATTTTGATTCACATTGCAGATCGAATATTGTAATTTTACACGCAATCATACATTTTTTCGTTTCCAGTTAGGTTTTATTAAAAAAAAACATCTTTTTAACTGCAAAAATTTTTATTTGTACCTACTTTTAAAAATATATATATATATATATATATTATTATGTAAGGGGGGGGGGGGAGGTACAAGGCTTCTAGGGGTAGATTTGTGTTAATAGGGGTGTATGCCAAACAATAGGATTAATATATCAGATCTAATAATTTAAAAAAACTATATTTTGCTGTACTTTACATATGCTAAAGTATGTACCATTTTAGTTTGAAAATATGTGCCAAAAGGTAGACAACATGACTTTATGACGTTGATATAATGCACGGTACTTAAGGTTTTATACTGAGTTGATATTTTATGAGCCAGTGAAAGTACATTTGCCGTCGGAAAGCCGAACGCATTTATGGATATCTGCAACCAACAAAGCGTCCAGGTCGTGTAAATTATTTTGGCTTTTCTTTTAATAGAATCAACTTTTGGACGAATTGTAAAATCAAAATTAAAAGTGAATAGAAATATAAAAGGTTATTGGAGAATTGTGAAGTGTTTTGGACCAATAGTAGAAATTAAGAATATTATAAAGACTGTAGTGAAGGTATTTTGGACACGAAAGGAAAGACGAATTGTTATTGGATATTGTATGTTTTAGAATTGTAATTCAAGTAAGCTAAGGTTGTTGATCTTATCGCTAAGCAAAATAAATAAAAAATTCTAATTTCGATTATGTTCAGATAAAGACGTGTTTTACAAAACCTGCGTTAAAAGTTGTACAAATATTTATTGAAATAAAAGTTTATGTGAATTAAAGAGTTTAATTTAGTAAAGTGAGAGTAATTAGAAGCATCGAGAGTATAAAGGCAACGAGTATTAAAGAAGATTTAGAGTGGTTACTAGTGCGACGGGAAAAGCGACGATTATTTAGGTTTGAGCAAGATTGGTGTTGGTTTCGAGTAGATTTGGTTAAACGGCAGCAGGAGATTTGAGTGGATATAAAAGGCAACGACGATATTGATAATTTTTGGAGTGATTTGAGCAGATTAACGGCAGTAAGGACATCGTGTGGATATTAAAGGAATAGCAGGACAAGGATTGATTTAAAATAGGACGGCTGGATTGATTTGGATTGAGCAAGGAGAGGATTGATTGGAATACGAAGTAGAGAAACAGGAGAGCAGTATATTACGAGGAAGAATTAACGCAGGGGAAGTAGATACAACGGTTTTTTTTAAATTCTAAATTGGGGTAAAATTATTTCAGATTTGGGGTCAACGAAATTGGTTAAGAACACCTGGAGGCAATACGCAAGTGGACTACGATTGAGAATCCTTGTGAAGGTGCGTACGGTGAATACGATCTTGAGCCAGCAGTTTAAAAGAAGGCCTTCAGCGCGGTATAAATCAGGTAAGTACCGTGAATATCTTAAAACGTCAAAATTAAAGTCATAAATAGTATACATAAATTAATTTGGCACCAAGCGTCATTGATCTGTTAAAATTTGGCATATATAGTAAATCAGTGCATTAAAAAAGTGGTAAAACAAACGAGTGTGCAGTTTGGTTGGGTAGTGCACATCTACTCACGATTGAACTCACGGTGAGTAAGGTGAACACCCTGAGATTAAGGTTTCATATAGTCGAGGCATAATATATAGTAAAAAGTAAATAGATAACCAACCAAACGTTGCTAAAGCACCTCAAATAGAAGTCATTTATTGAATACTAAAATAGGGACGACGACAAAAGTCGTGTAGCAAATTTTGTGTGGAGAAAACAAGCAAAAGTAAAAAGTTAGTAGGCAGAAGAATATATATATATATATATATATATATATATATATATATGAATAGAATTAACATTTTTAGTAATATTTATTGAAAAATAGTAAATTATTCAAAATTTTCTTTTGTGTGGTAGATTTCAAAGCAAGGTGCAGCACATAGCCCAACATTGCAAACATTGCACATATAACGGCTTTCTTTTCTTTTTCTTTTTCCTTTACTGTCTCTTTTCGAACAGCACACTGCACAATTCTTGTGGGACCTTCTTTTTTTGGCGTTGGTGGAACAAAGCTGGGAAAATGACGTTCTGTTAGTCGTAAGATTCCAGGAGCTTTTGGTCTACCTGATTTTTTTATATTTATTTCACTATGGTAATTTTGAATAAGCATCTCTACCAGTTTGCTTCTAAAATCTAAATTAGATTTTTCACCTCCATTTTTTTTGTACAGAACATAAGGATTCCAAATACTAACGTCTAACAAATGAAAAAATATTTTCTTATAATATTTCTTGCCCCTCTTCCTAATAATCGGATAGTCGTGTAAATGTTGATCTAGACGATCAACACCTCCCATCGTTTCGTTATATTCTATCACCAATTTTGGCTTAGATATAACATTGCCATCTTTATCTTTTTATACTTATAAATCTTGTTAGGTTCATCAGTTTTGGAAAAATAGGAGTACTCTACATTTCATTACTTGACCAATACATTCTTTCATCTGGTTTTTTGATAAGCCCCTGAATGATACAAATGGTAAGAAATATCATCATTTCATTTTTGTCGACGTTTTTCCATTGACTGGTAGACTTGCCAGGCTGTTGTTCAGCATATCTGTTCGTTTCCAGTATTATAATGTCCAACACAGAATCATCAAAAAATAATTTGAAATACTCCAGTACATCAAAATTGTCCGCAAAAAGGAAAGTTGGACCTGGAGCGGCAACAAATGGAAATCTTGGTGGAGGTGGATTTGGTTGGCTATCGCTTATCTGCTTCCAATCAACAGCGATATCTTCATCAGAACTATCTTCAGAATCACTAGAAAAATTATCAGAATCTTCTGAACCACTTTCTGACAAATTTGCGTATTCGTAATCCGATTCTATAAAATTATTTTTAATATACGAATATATTCGAGTGTAAACATTTTAGCGTCATAAAATGAGACGCCGCTCGAGTTAACTCGAGTGCGTACAATTTGGCCGGTTTAGCGCGCTCGGAATAACTCGAGCGTGTGCGTTAAGTGGTTAATGTCTGGAACGTATACAGCTTCTTTAACTACCAGTTCACCCATATTTGTATTAATATTCACATCACCGATACCTTTTGAGTGTATTACTTCATTGTTTGCAACAGTTACTGCAAGAGTTTTATTTTCTTGTAAACAGTCAAATAAAATTTTGTTCGGTCATATATGTGCTGTCGCCCCCGAATCTATAAACCACTGTGATGTTTCAATATTTGCAGACAACACCGTTGAAACTAGTGCACTTTTCTCAATCTTATGGTGAGAAATATCTTTACCAGATTCCTTAGCTTGTCTATGACAATTCTTCTTAACATGACCAAACAGACCACAATTATAGCATTTTGGTCCTTTATTGTCATTGTGTCTAAAGGCTTTCTTGTTTGAACAACTAGGTTTAATGTTATTTTGCGCTTTCAACATGAAAGCTGAAGAAATCGTGTCTGTAGACTTATTCTTCTCTTTCATAATACACAATACACAATACATAATCGTTCACACAAGGATTGTAAGTTCCTCTGTTCTTTAGGTACGGATTCCCAAGCATTGAGGAATTCAAAGTAATTCATAGGCATTGTGTTAAGAATTCGATTTAGGAATAAGGAGTCCGGAAGCTTTACCTTATCTTCCTTCCAAGTTTCGTCTTGAAGTTCTGTCCATAATTTTTCTAGCTTTGCAATATGTTTGGCAATGCTGTCATTAGGATCTTTCTCTTTTATTCCAAAGAATTCATTAAATAACCTATCTTGCCGCTGTTCATTTCGTTGCTCATAAATCGAATGTAGTTTAACCCACATCTCTTTCGCAGATGAACACATATTTATCAACTGCCTAACCTGACTTGTGAGGTTACAAAAAGCCATGAACTCGGTCATTTGTTTTGCTGAAATTGCCTTTTCGTGTTCCTTTCTCTCTTTCTCTGTAGCAGTTACCTCAAGTTTCTCTTCGGGCATTTGAAGTCCCTTTTGTACCACTTCAAAAGCATTGTTTACTTGAAGCTAGATTTTCATCTGAAACTTCCAATCGCTCCAATTACTCTGGTCTTCAAGTTTGTCTATATTAGTGACAACAGTTCTTGAATGTTCCATTATGCTTTTGTACACTGGTTTTGCTACTAATTTGTGAAATATATGTCTGGGCCCATAACCTGTTGTAATATATAAAGGAACTACCAATTCAGCACAAGTAAAAAAAAAAGGTTTTTTATTCAAAGTTCAAAACTTGTTAATCAGACATATAAACATTAACAACAACTATCGTCTCTTTTTGTTTTTAGGTACACTGATAATTATATCAGACTAAAAACATTCCACAGATCACTCATCATTATAGATTAATATAATTGGCAGTAGTCATCTTAGACACATATTCCAACAGAATTGTACAAGAGAAATCAGTAGAACACGACTGTATGCAAACAATGCACCTGGAACGAAGGCACGATTTGGCATTAGCATTCCCGTAATAGACACATTTACTTCAGTTGCATTCAATTGCAATCGTTCATACAAATTTTGTGAAATAAAACAAGATTGGCTTTCGCTATCTAATACAGCTCGGATCTTATGCTCGACTCCTAACGCATCGTAAGCATAGTTTATAACTGTTGATAGTAGAACATAGGTATTATCCTCCAGACTTGACAATGTAACTGTATGTGAATTAACGAATTCTGCTTCTTTGTGCTGAGTAGACGTACTTGGTGACACTTCCTGTGAAGTGGTAGGATGATTAGAACTTGCAGAAGCAACCATGGAACAACCGTTTTTATTCCTGAGCTCTGCATGAAGTAATTAATTGTGTTTGGCATAGCACATTTGCAAGCGCCGTGCTTACGAGCCTTTCTAAAATGACCTGAAAGTAGGCAATTTGAACATAGTTTCAACTTTCGTATTTTATCCCAACGTTCAGGGATGGCCAGTTTTAAAAATGATGCACAATTATAAATGAAATGTGACGATGAATTGCAAAAATTGCACCGTGGTCGCCTTTCCCCCCGTTCTGTCAACAATGAAATGCTCCGTGTGACTTTACCTGGTCTCCCATTAGAAACCTCTCTTTGATCACCTTCAAAAGTAGCCAAAAAATCTGCTCTATTTTTTAAAAATGTATTGATTTGTTCAAACAACGGTACTTCATCTTTAGATGCTTTGAATTTTTCCCATTCTGTAGAGCTATTTTTGTCTAACTTGAATGATACAACGTTTACTAATAATGCATCCCAATGTTGAGTAGGTAAATTTAAAGAAGTAAGTACCCTTATGTGTCTATTTACGCTATCCACTAGGTCCCGTAAACCGTTCGCTGATTCTTTCGTTAAAGGAGCCATGTTGAAAAGTCCTTTAATGTGTGAACCGACTAATAGCTTTGGATTGTTAAAGCGACTGCACGATAGTACCCATGCATTGTGATACTGTTGAGCTGAAAATTCAAGACTGAATAATTTTTAATGCATCGTGACCCAATGAAAAGCGCAAATAGTGATACCGTTGCATATTCCCTAAAGATTCATTATTGTGAATTAAAGATTCAAATGCATCTCGGTATTCCACCCAAGTGGTTATATCAGAATTGAACGTACGAAGCACAATTGGAGGTAATCGAATATTAAAGTTTGTGTCTCCCGAATTAGCAACAGTTGAATTAACACTTGCTTCAACAGTACCCTCTGATGTATTATGATTAGTTTGATAATTGACAGACGAGCTTTTAAGTGTACTCAATATAAATTGTGCTGATGACAAGCATTTTATGTAATGCTCGTCAAAGTTCGAACGTTCCGTATAATGCCTGCCTAAATCAACACCATCGCATAATTTTTCTGAACAAGTTTGATGTTCTTCAAACTCTGTATAAATTGGTTCTAACTTAGTAACCCTTAAATGTAGTTCAGCATGAACCTTTGCATCAAGGGCACCATGTTCATCAAATTCCCTTTGAATGGGATCAAGATATTTTATAAATGAAGTTAATTTATGCTTTATGGCACAGAGTTTACGTGAAAGTGTTTTCAAATCTTCAACCATTTTTAACTAGCAACTATTTACCACTTTTGATATTAAATGAATATCTTATGATGTTTGATACCTAATCGTTAAAGCATCTATATACCACCAATTCATCAAATTGTGAACAACTTAAAGTTTAACGTACCTTTATACTTTAAACTCTTGAAATAGTAGTAATCGCAACAAATAGCAATGCGTTACTTGCTAGATAAGTAATCTTAATGTTAAACTCATATAGTTTGACGTTTGAAATAGATAAGTGTTATCAAATACCTAAAATTGAATGACGTTAAATAAAGTTTAATAGTACCGAGTTTAAATTGAAAGATGTTTATCAAATACCACTTGTTCTCGTGTTTTGTGTTATGTAATTGCTCAACTAGATAGTGTTTGACACGAAGAGGTCAACGTTCTTGCTTCCAGCAATTATAACCATAAACCAATCCAAGTTGTAAAGCCGTGTTTCAATATGAAATGCACGTTTTCCTATGTCTGCAATACCCCAATTCTTGCTCAAAATCTGGCATCGTATCGCACCAGCTATCTTGTAGTATTCACAATGGTTTGTTGATACTTTTAATTCCTTCGGTAGCTCAGCTGAATTGGGCAGAGTTGGTGTATTTGTCCAGGGATTACTGAACTTAGGATTTCAATACCTGTATTTAACTTGTACTTATTTTATTTTGAAAACACCTATTAAAAGAGTCTATCAAAAACTTTATTTTTAAAATTGACAAATCTGAATGTTTTCTTTGCTAGGATACAAAAACTAAATCCCAACTCATGCAAATATGATTAATGAATGTAAATATTTACATATTAACAAGTAAAGGCCTTTAATAACACCTTAATGATTGTTATCCAGCTATTAGTATATAATCTGCGACTGCTATCCAACAAACCATCTAGTAGAGACTTTACAACATTGAATGATGCCGACCCTCCTTGCTGTATCCTTACCACAATAGACTTTTAGATCGTATGTGTATCCATCTTGAACACATAGCTTGTACAGTTTTATACCAAATTTATTTCTTTTATTTTTTATGTATTGCTTGAATTGCAATCTACTACGAAATGGCACCATAGTTTCGCCAATACAAATATTACTTTTAGGGATCAAAATAGATTGGAAACGTTCCATAAGCTTATTCAACAATGGCATCATCTTATGAAGCATATCAAAATTTGTATCTTGTTTGTTTAGTGCATTATTGTCATTGAAATGTAACATGGATAGCAATTGCTCACAACAATTCCTGGTCATAATTTTCTTTACGTTTGTTGCATACAAAAAATGTTCACTCCAGTAGTCACGTAACCGAGGTGCTGTCAGTAAACCCAACCAAATTACAACTCCAAAGAATTCTCGAGTTCATCGACAGAATAGGTGTCCATGGTTTACTTTTTCGATTAAACTTTATATGCCCGTTTTGGAATCGCGTAAAGATTTGTTTGATTCCCTATGTATGTCAGAACTTTGTCGGTCAAACAGTTTGAAGAAATCGTATGGTTCTCTGTTATAGAGAACATAATACTCTGCTTTGATACTAGAGTCAACTACATTGAACGCACATTGCTGTAACTTGGACCCATCTACATCTTTCCATACTATATTAGAATTAGCGCCCAAATGTTCTGTCTAAGATTCCTAACCATCAGTGACAAACTCAGATACAACTGCTTCAATTGTCTGACTAACTAACTCATTCTGTAATAAAAAGATGTAAGTTGTTAGAAAATAGAAACGTTTTATTACTGTGCGTATGTAACGGGCATTTTTATAGTTTTAACACTTTACGCTTTTTCCTAATTCGTAAGTACATGTCTGCAATTACTGGTTCTATATTTTACATTTATTAACTCGCGTGTATTAATTTTAAAAGTAGTTTAATTAAAGATAGATAAATTGAAGTTTGATTCTCATTAATAAAATGTTAAACAGCTTGTAATTAATTATAGAGTGCATCGTATTATAATATGGGAATATACAAGTCTAGATAATAGGCGATAAGCGGTAATAACAACGAGTTTATATCTACAGATGAGCGAGTGGTAGTTTTGTGCTTGGTTCCTATGCATTAATTACGTTGAAAATACTGTTCCGTGTGCTTGGACAATAGTGAGAATTGATGCGGTTTCAATTTTGGAATTGTTATGAACAAGCGCGGCGCGATTTTAATTGTTTTGCTTGTGAAATGTTAACTGTAGCAGTGGAGTTCTAATTCCTTTTGAAGGAAAGATGTTTTTATAGGCGAACGTGTTTGACTCGACCGCACGTGTTTGTTTTTACGGAACATTGACTTTAGTGATACGCGTTGCTTTACTAATTGGTTTTTTTTTTGCTTTTCGGTTGGAAATAAAAGTAGTAGAACTTGTCGTGCGTTTTACGGAACATCTGACTTAGTGATTACGCGTTGTTTTACTGATTGTGTTTTTCTTAGTTGATATGTCTTTTTATACTTAAACTGTGTGTGCGATCTCGTCTAGTGTCCCTTTGTTTTATCAGATGAGTGCATATTTGGGATTATTTAAATACAGTGGATACTGTAGTTTCTGCAATTTTCTAACCCCAACGAATCTAAAATAGATCGTTGCTTGAGCAAATTTTCGTTATTCGAAAGCATTAGATTTTTCTTTGTTACCATAGGTAGCAAATATAACACCTCACGCTACTGTTAGTTCAATGCATTACATCGTGGCTTGAAAGCCCGTGATTCTAACTTTTTATTACCATGTTTTACAATTTGTGTTACAAAATATTTCTAAATTATTGTCTCAGGAAATAGAATTAACAAGAAATTTATCAATGCTACATAGTTCCATCAGCATGAGAATGTCTGCTGCTAACACCAGTGAGTAGTGATTAGTGTAGAGTGTAAGAAATTCCATCAACACCCTCACAGTCAAGGGTGAAGTGCTTCGTTAGTGCAGGACATCGTGAATCCCACACTTCCATTGCAAGGAAGTGTTACTGCAGGACTTTTTGTAAGTTCAACTATTTCCTACTTGTTTTTATTTTAAATATCTATCCGTTGTTTTTGCCATATCTTCGTCGTTCTGAGACCTTTTGCAATAGAACTGCATACTTTTAAGGAAAAAAAAGAACGAAAAAAAAAAGAAACACCCCAATAATACTAGAATTACTCATATCAATTGTGTCTTACCTATTTATTTTTTTGTTAACATTTTATCTGATTTATGTTTAATTGGTGTGTGAGGAAACGTTTCTGCTACTCCCCAATATTACCTCACTTTGTACTAAACATTTTTCTGTATTGCTTTTACTGTTGTTATATTATATAGTTTATCTAAACAGTTTCTTTTATGTACATGCTACAAAGTACTGAATAACTTAGATGTTTCATTGCTGCTATACTTATTCTTTTTTTTTCCAGGTTTGCTTAACTAATTAATTTTATTGCAGGTATTATCACTAACTCCTTACGGCCGCGTACATGGTATGTTGGTCTGCTTTCTACACCCCCCCCCACTCTCCGATTGAGCCCGGTCATTTTTTTCTCTCTCTTTGATTTTCTTTTTGTTCCGCACGGCTACGAGCCAACGTAGCATAAATCTGACGAACCAACGTGGCGGCCACGAAAAAAAAACGTAACAAAAATTTGGCGCCCAACGTGGATGCCGCGATTAAAAACGTAACACGTATTTCAAGCGACCCACTTGATTCACCAACTTCCATCAAAGTTTGTCGTATGTGTCACCCTGTAATAATTTTTTGCTATTGGTAATCTAAAAGTAACTACCCTGCCTCATCTTGGTGATTACATGTTACAGCTGCAACAGCTACCACTGATCTTCAACGCTTTTGAGCAGTCTATCACCAAAGTGTTTTGGCCGTTTTGTACCGAAATCTCAGATGTATTACCCGATATATTTTCCGCCTGCAATAATATTTTGCCTGTATTATTTATCTCCTAATCACGATACATGCAAATTCTCACTTTATAATATTTTCGATATTTTATTACAACAGGTTTGCTGTAATGTAACAGATATCTGCTTAGATACCTACCCATTTACCAGATCAGTTTTTACAGCCATAATTGTAGATTTCTGCTTTATATTTCTTTTAACTGAGCTATTACCATATAGTTTGTGATGGCATTTAGAGATCTTTCTTTCAAACAAATCATCTGAGGTATCGCTTGCTTCATCACTTGGAACATAGTCGTCTGATGAACCATATTCGGCATAAAATTCGAACTCTTCTTCAACTGACATCATTTCGTTCCAAAGCAACTGCAAATGTTTTTGTTTTTTTCATAAGTCCCAGTTTTATAACTTATAAACGCAAATGTAGCATGTACTTCGGGATTACATACACATAGAAAAGAACACGTTACAACAGCCATGCACAACAAGCACTTGACGTTTACTAAGCGAAAGTAATCATCCCTACTACTATTGTGAAGGTTATTGAATCATTCACCACTGTTGTGACATATTCCAGATACACGTGGTCCGAGTATTAAAAATTTTATATTCGGGCCAGGTGTCATCAATGCAATGCTTCATTTTTTTTTAAAAAACTCGATGTAAAAACTTTTTTCGACTGAAATTAAACAATATTCAATTGTGCACTAACATAATAAATAGTTTTCAACGATAAGAAACTTCTGTCCGTGCAATGACTTTTTTGCATCCCACACTGGGGCTTAACATGTTAATAAACTATTGATGTACTATACGTATTTGAATAGTAAATTGTTTAATTCGAGTCTGCACGAAAAGAAGCATCGCCCATTTCATATTTTGAATGTTGGGAACGGCAATCGTGTCGATCATAAACGCTTACTATCAACGGTCAATCAGAAAATATCATACAAAAGGAGTGGCAACATTGGTTCCTATAATCAACCATCTACATTTTGAATTTTTGCACAAAGTTCCTTTTTCAGAATATTATTAAGTTCCAGCAAATGCTTGCGTGAGATTTAAACAAACCTTGTGGTAACTGAATTAATTTTATTATGACTGAAAATTTGTTACTAATCTGCATTTATTTAATACAGAGTTTTGCAAGACCTTTAATTTGACAGTAGTCCCAAGTCTGTCGGACCTTCCGTTCACCAGATACCCTTATTATTCTATAAATGAAAAATAGTGCCAGTTTATTGCCTTTCAAAGTAATGAATTCTAGATCTACAGACTGATTGTTATACTCACGTTATTACATAATCCTCTTCAGTAAATTCAAGTCTAGCACAGTTTTGATTTACTTCGTTATATTCCTTAATTCGTTTTTCTAAATACTGTTTTGTTGTCTCTATTGGATCAGACTTCCGGAAGTGGTTTGTGTAAATATAATAACAATACATGTAATTCGGACAAATAGCTCTATCAGCTAAAAGTTCTTGATAATTTTCATTTTTCAGCTGTATATCAATTTTTATCATCTCAAGCGCTGTAGCGGCAGAATGACCTAATTCAAAAAGTTTAATCAACTGTTGTTTTGTTTCATCATGTACAGCCCTAAAACGCAATGCTTCGGCAGTCCTTACAGAATGGTTATGAATAGGATTTAATCTAATTTCACAAGGATATTCTGAATCTGGTGCTTTACTTTTATCCTTACCGCGATACTTTTTATGAACAGCTCTTAACCGTATAGTTATTGTTGAAGGACAGTTGGTATTTCTTGTTCTTTTTCCTCTTAGTTCACTATAAGTAAAACTACATCCTGTGTTATGCCTACAGTTTAGCCTTTGTTTGAATTTAACGCGTATTCCACTACAATTTTCGGTGGAGCGAATAGAATAAGAGCACTTGGTCAATTCTTCATAGTCTTGTAACCATTGTTTTACATCTTCTACGGTATAAGCAGCAACTAACAAATTTAATTGATAACCGATGTCGTGCTTATATTGATGAATTCGAACAATTTTTGTTTTCCACTCGGGTAGTACACTCTAAAATCAAGTTATAAATAATACTTAAGAGAAATTATAGAACAAAATGTATGCAAGAATTATATTTTAAATTGTAAAATTAATTAAAATAAAAATTGCTTTACCATTATTTGTTTTTCGCTAAGCCTTATGTCTTCAGGATCATCTTTGAAATCGAAATCATCCATTTTTACCTATGATCTTAATATATAATTATTAATTCATATCACTATCGTTAATTATAGGTAAAACTGAAATTCCTGTTTATAAATTAAAAATTGCTAACCCACGACTAAACTTTTAACTCGAAACTCAGGCTAGGACTTTTATATTACTTGTCTATAGCTAGGACTAATAAATACACCATAAATACACACATAACCATCAAATAATTATTTTCCTCTCTATTTCCCACAAAATTCACAGATAATATTTTTGAAAATATAGCAATGATATTTTATATATACAGACTTCACCCTACAACCGTTAGATAGCGCGCGTGGAATATGTTATCACAGACACGAGCGTCTCGCGGCAGTAATGACGTGGTGGCAATGACACTTTAGGTTACTGTTAGAAATGGATATTATTATTAAAAAACACAAATCACTTAACACGCATATCAGAACAGTTGTTGCTAAAACTATTGCAGACTGTTCTGATATGCGTGTTAAGTGATTTGTGCTTGTGTTTTTTAATAATAATATCTAATTTGTGTGTTAATAATAATATCTATTTCTAACAGCAACCTAACCTGTCATTGCAGCCACGGCATTACTGCCGTGAGACCCTCGTATCATAGACAGAATAATTAACCTTTAAGAAATGACACTCTTCATAAATTACATTGCTTTTCAAGTACCAAAATATATGCCTTCGGCCATTATTCTGTAGGTACACAGATGCAGCGGGAAATTTAAAAACGTTGAGTTAGAAATTACTTTAAATATTTAAATTGATTATTGTATGTAAAACTGCATAATTTAGGCTCTAAGATAATAAAGAAACCTATTGAAGTGAAATTACAACTTAGAACTAGAACTGTACAATAAACTAAAGGAAGGTTGAAGGATATACCACAGAATAATAATACGCAACGCTAGTGTGAGCATATTATTATTCTATAGATATACCAACTAAATAATGGCGGATTTTAGACATTCGCAAAGAAATTTGGTCTTTCTGAAAACCCCGAGTGTCATTTCTTGTTATAATTATTCTATGTCACAGATAATCTATTACACGAAACCCCCACGGGACCTGTACAAGAACTCCACAAAATCCATATCAACATAATCTTCCGATTGTGCACACTATCGCATTCTTATGGTTTGGAACAAAATCTACTACAGCGGGAAATTTGAATTACCAAAATTCAAATTATTTTAACCATACTCAAGTTCAGATATGAATACTGCTACATTCCAAACTATGAATACAGCAGTACTTAATATGAACGCATTTAGTATAACCTTGTAAGACACAAAATAAAAAGATTCGAAGTATTAATTATTATATTACAAAGGATATAGGTACTTGCATTGAGTATAATATATTACAAATAGAATAAGTACAAATTAAATAACCTCATCATAAGTGTATATTTAATTAAATTTTCCTTATTGTACACTACAATACAATTACAATATGTGTGGAAAAAACAATCTGAGTTTGTTACGTTTATTTTCGGAATAAATTAATTACTACTTTAATTTGTTTTTCAGTTAAATCAATTCCGTTGCCATTCTTAAATCCTTCATCAACATCCTGTATATTATACCTGTTCATTATAAGACCGCTTTACAATAATTGTTTAACTCAAATCTATTTGCTTGAAAACGACAAGTATATGATAAAATTTAAATAAGTCAATACCTTGTTTTAGGTTAAACATTCCGATAACCTATAATTGCTTCTCTATGGTTTGAATCTAATTACTCGTCAAACTAAGGTTGCGTACTATCCGATAAAAGCGTGTTTCCAAGTACCCTAATCATACTTGGATAACCACAATACAACTTCGGAGATCTGGTTATTTAATTAAACGAATTTATGTTCACTTTCTTTTCAAAATGTTAAAAAGCACCAGTCGTAATGGCCATATTCTTCGTTCGCTTTTCTTTAAGAAAATTTTGCGCACGCCTTACAGCGTGGTGGTATTGATGGTTTTATAAACCCGTACTTGTCGGCGTAAATAAATTAATATTTTTGTAATCATTTTAGCTACCTGTGGGGGACACGATAGTCTCTTGAATTGTCTCTCCTTGGGGTATAGAAGGCAGCACCGTTACGCGATCTCAGGTCCATCTGGCCCACTCCGGTCCGAGGAGCGAATGAGAGATCCAACACCGTAGACACGTGGGTGAGTGTTTCTTTCCTGCTTGTGTCGAAACCCTGTCCACTTAGATTTTACCGTTTGGGGCTCATACAGGTCTCGAATTTATTGTATGTACAAAAATGATTTATGATCCTGGGATCTATTGCTATGGGATTACTATATTACGCTTACTTTTAACTACTATCTATTAATGCGGACAATGGGATAAAAACTTGCTGGCACTATTATAGTCTAAGGTATAACCGTTATAGTCCCGCGCGCGTGTCAGAGCCACTACGATAGTAGGCAATACATACTAAAACGTACATAATATTGCGCAACAAGATATTACGTCATAATTGCGTTTCAAATTGCATCACATACCAAAAAAGTTTATTGTGATACAAGGGGCGCCTTAAAGAAAAAGATAAAATGTACTCACAAAATAATGTGGAGCTCTTCACGACTTGCGGTTATTCTTGTGGCAAGAGCCATGTTCATTTCCATGGATCTCGGCGTTGTTGGGCGTGGTTCGGGTTAGTCATCGTTGAAATCAGATTAATTTGTCTTCCCTCTTCTTTTGTTTGTAGGCTGGACAAAGGAATAGGGTGAAGGTAACGATAAACGATACAGGCAAAGTAAAACCTACATTCGGAAAAAGAAAAGACAAAAGGGACGACACAGAGAAACCTCACTATTCGACGTCTTCGTTAACTAATCCCGGTCGTGTCGGAAACCGCGCCTTACTTCCTCACTCCACGTCTGCGCATACTTCTGCGCCGACGCAACTGTCCGAAGTGACGGAAATGCACAAATCTTTTTTAAAAATATTGGCGCGAATTCACTCACAAATTAAAAAGTGTGCAATGCCAATTTTTCGCATGTAACAGCACATTGGAAGACGTTATTGCCATTGTAGTTGTAATTGTAGGTTATGTGTTAGCATTATCAGAGCCTATATGAGGTACTATAATATTTTGATTTCTAAACGAAATTGTGAAATGTGGCATACAAGTACACTAGCAAATACTAATATATATGCTTTATTCTCACTAACTTAAACCGGATTAATGCCCATTGTAATGTTTCTTTTTCTGTTTATGCTAATTAGAGTTTTTTTGTTAATGTGCTATTTACTTTGTTTTTTTTTATTTAGGTATAACTGCAGGCAGAGATTTCTCCTACAGGTTATACGGAGCGGTTAATAATTTATTTTTATTTCAGGCCTTATTTAATTTTTGTAGGTATTATAACCCGCCCACTCACCGACCGAGCCCAGTCAATTTCTCTTTCTTTCTTCTTTGTTGTCTTTTTTTGTTGACTACGTCGCTGAACGTAGCAAAATACTTTCTTAAAATTAGGCATTTTGTGCTTCCATATTGCTAACAAACATTTATGTGAATTGTTTTCGAGAGTGGATTTTATAGTATTTGTGTTAAACATGAGGTCATGCCGTTGTTTAACACTGAATTGAAAACATAGATTCAAAAAAGATGCTAAAATTTCTTGCCAATATAAATTGGATCGAATCCATTGCTTTGTTGTGCTTTAAAAAAATACCAAATGACTCAACAAAGCTACTAATAGAAAACAACCTCATAATCAAAGACGTTGTAAATAATGAACCAAGCTGGAATAAGTTATCTGTGCTGCAATATGTGTAACTAGTATAACGAATGGGCGTCACATCTGATGGTGCACTTGAAAACACGTATTTGCTCTATCATTGTTAAACATATGGTGTGTTTGTATACAACCTCGTTTGTCTGGTCCCACTATGGGTGTATGTGTTTTATTACTAGACACTTCATACATTACCATGTGGTTGCTAAAGAGCTGAAAGATTATATCATTTTGGTACAAATTATGCGAAGTTAGAGAGGTAATTGTTTACTACTAAAAACTAATCGAAAAAAGTAACATCAAATCTCTATTCATGCACTGGATCCATTCTTCTCCATCTGTTCAAAAAGGTAGTAACTGGACTGAGCAGTTAAGGAAATTAGATGTTGCAGCTACAGAAGTGTAGCAATGGCAGATTTTGAGCAACTACAAATGATCAATCTACAAACATTAGAACTGCTAGTAATAATAAAGATCTATGAGCAGTGAATTTTTGGAAAAAGTGCTTCAAAAGACAGGGGTGAAGCAAAGTCTGTCGCACCTTTTAAACTAACATATGCAGAAGTAACAATCATACTATAAGCGTTTTATTTTTAAAAAGTAATTTTATGTTCTAAGTAACTGGTACCTCTTAATTACTTTTAAGAAAAATGTTAGGTTGCCAATTTGTTCCAGTTAGCATTACTGATCATTTGCAAATACCGATAAAATCAAAATATACAAATTTGTTTGCCTACCAGAACCAAATGTATTAGGCACAACAGAAGTATGGGTATATCATAGTGATAAGTAAATAAATCACTTTTCCTGATGTGTCGAACTCATAATTTTTTTGTATAATCAACAATGCAGTTCCAAAATCACCTTACACACAATATATGAAATTTGAGTCCAAGGAAATATTGAAATCCTTATATAAAACTCTACAAGTTAATAAACAACGCTTGCTACAAGTTAGTCCAAACTTATTTACACATTTCTGTTCTAAAACTGTTCTTATCCACATCTGAATTTTACTAACATGTTCTAATCATTTAGAGTAAGATAAAACAGTATTATTTTAATATGGGCAAAGTTGTTTGTGGTTAGTTTGCCAACTGCTGCTGGTAGAACCAACTGCATGAACTTAAAGCAAAATCATTTTACGACCAACTTAAATAAGACAACACTATTTTGTCCGTGCTATATTTCCAAAAGTTACTGACCAAGCTACTTATTACATCAAACAACTTTAAATGTATAGTTTTATCATTTGCAGATTTAAAAATCTAAGACCCATGTACGTCTTACAACCAAACTTACGGAAATTTTATAAAAGAAAATTATATATTTCAAATTAAATGACTCGATTAAACTCTGAGTGCCTATGTTTTCCCATTAAACATAACTCAACTTAGACTATATTATTGTTTAAGAATCATTTGTATATCTATTAAAGTTTATATTAGTTTGTACTGTTAACATTTCTCAAATAAATTCGATTATCTTGAAAACTAAATGAGATATCGAAAAGTGTATGGCATATTTGTAATCAGCGTAAAAAACTAAACAAAGTACATATATATCATTTATTGTATCATTATGGGAATATGGCAACGGACGACGGCGGCGACGACGTAAGTTTGGTTGAAATACTTAGATATCGAGTTTTATAAAAGCTTAAACGCAATAGTGGCAGAAGTTTATCATCATATACTTGTTGTTACATGCCAAACTGGCTATGTATCATTTTTAGATTTAGATATAATTTATAAGTTAATTGCCGCGTATTTTTTAAATGTATAACGCTAACTTCCGTCATCGCTGACAGTCGCGTCTGCGCAGAAGGAATGCGGATGGGCGCGAGTGTCGAAAGCGGGGACTAAGCCACGAGACATGGAACAGGCAACAACTATCTGAGTATAGTTTTTAAGAAACAGGTTTTCTGTACCTTGCCTCTATCGTTCCGCTACCTTATTTCCTTCGACCTCCTACGAGTGTAATAAAAGTTACGTGACGGACGGATAGCAAATTCGATGTTCAACAAGACGTAACCAAACCCAACCACCTGCTGAACCCCGAGGAAGTTTCGAGATACACCTCACGTAAATAATATGATTTCACCTAAATTGTACATGCAAATTTGACTTAAACAGCGATTACATCAGCCGGTAAAACGTGCAATCTGAAGAAAATATGACAATGACGTTAGAGCCACGCCTAACGTGTAAAAGTTGGCGGGTAAATATGCCGCTAACTGTAACAATGACGCCTACGCGTATTATGTTGAAATTAAAATCCGTTTATAAGTAACCTCTCATTGTAACTTGTAAGATATTAGCTCTGAAAATATTTATATTTTTTTAGAAAAATTGGTTTGTTCACTCAATTATCTGTAATTAAAAAAAAGTTTAATTTCTAGTGACTTTTAAAGTTTAATTTGGCAACCACCAAATTTTAAATTATCTTTAGTTATTTTCATCTTATTTGGTTGGCAACATTGCAAGGGGCTATGATGTCAATTAAACTTGTTGAAACTGTCACCTTGAACAGTTGTTTGTTTACTTTCTGCTTAACTTAACCATACAATTTTAAATCTAGTGTAATTTAAATTTTCTTTACAAAAATAGTGTTGTTTGCACTTGAAATGTGTTTGATAGTTACTACCTAACCTGACATGATTGATGATTAAACCGAAATCTTCCTTATGGATGTAGATTATTTATTTATCAAGTAAGTATTGTTCTATATTCATAGATAATTTATCACTGTAAGAGCTTTATTTGTTATTCCTTATGTAAAAAATTCTTAAAAAACGCATTGATTAAATGCCTATCTTGATGTGAATTTTTCTAGAGTATTAAAACTTGTTTTTTAGTTTTAAATTTCAGTACAACTACTATTTTATCTGTAACTGGCAGTTATTAAAACTAACTTGAATAATTAACTAGATTGTACGGATCCTTTTTTTAAAAAAAAAATATTTCTTTAGAAACTAGTATCCTCTATGTGCTTTAAACTTATTTTGGTTTATTTATCGCCTAAATATAGTAGCACTATGAATTGACTATATCTTAAATCTCTCGAAACCATTTTTGAACTCGAGTCCCGGGGTATCCAACCTGCGTCGAATCAAAACGACAGACGTTTGCAATTAAAAGCCGTACTGGCACAGGAAGTTGACGGACAATTAATCCCTCGTACATTAACTTCAGATCTATCACAAAATGTCTTTGAGATCAAACAATCCCTAGATGATATTAATAATATAGTTTATAGAACAAATCTAGTACCTACAGATTTAGAACTAAAACGTATCAAATCTCGTATAATACATTTAAAGCAACGTTTAGACTTGTTATCATTACTTAAGGATGAACAGGCTAATGAAACTAAGCAAACTTTCTTATCTGACGTTCTCTTAATTGATGGAGTCATTCTTGAAAAACTTAACTTAGGTTCAGATGTAAATTTGCCTCCTACTTTTTCTAATCTCACCATTTCGCAACCTGTTACCTTGTCTCCAAAATCTATACCGGTTTATATATAGGGTATTTCTTTCTCGGGTTTTGATTCCCAGATTCCGTTAATGTCATTTCTGGACCGCGTAAACGATTTTAAGATCTCGCGTAACTGTACAGACCAAGATTTATTTGTCTCAGCGGGGGAATTATTTTCTGACTCAGCTTTGACTTGGTACAGAAATGTACGACACCACATTTCTACCCGGAAAGAATTAGTTACTAGTTTAAAACGCGACTTTTTACCGCATGGATATATAACTGATCTCTGGAATGAAATAAAGAATCGTACCCAGAGGCCTAATAAAAACGTAATCTCTTTTATTATCTTAATTGAAGCTTTAAATGGCAGATTAGATAAAAAACCACCCGAACCTGAAATTATGGATCAACTTTTACGAAACTTAAACCCTTATTGCTCTGAACACTTAGCTTTACAACATATCTCTTCCTTACCTCAATTTAAAAATTATGCTGCTCTCTTCAAGAAGTAAAGTTACGTACAGATAAATATCGTCCACCCCCAACAAAACAATCTGGCCTATTAGAACCAGACTTGGCATGTCACTCAGAATCTTCTCGTATAGTATCTACTATTAATTTCCCTGTTTCTCCAACCACAAACTCAGTTACCTGCTGGAATTGTAACAAAAGCGGAAATACTTATAATGTTTGCACATACTCAAAAAACCTTTTCTGTTATGGCTGTGGTCGAAATAATACCTATGAATCCAAATGTACAAAACGTAACTCTACATTATCGGAAAACTTTGTCAGAGATATTCCTACTCGGGACGTGAATATTTCAAGGAGCCAAAATCGTCCTCAACAAGAACAACTCAACACACCCAGACGTCAACAGAATTAAAGCATAAACTTACCCCCAATATTGAACCTTTATTTAACGTATCTATTAATAACAATACCGTTACCTTAAATTCAAAGAATAACTTGCCTTCCTTATCTGAAATATGTCGTTCGACACCAGCCGAATGGTCTAATTGGTTGAAAACAGTTCATTCCTTTTCCATAAAAATTTTGCTGCCTTACAACTTGTTAAAAAACCTCTCGATATTCGCCCGCATTTACATATTTCTATTGGCTCTCTAAATTGTCTACTCCTTGGTACACCTATCTGTAAGGGAGTAAAAAAATATCTAACACCTCGGGACTGCTGCACTGGCGGCAAACTCCGTCTCCCTAAGTATGGTAGAATCTACACAAAACACTAAATTTTGCTTACAAAAAAACATCTAATAATTTCTTCAGGGGTGGGATGACCTGTATAGCTTTACACAGTAGTGTACCATTTAATGCACTAAGTCACAAACACACAGTTCAATAAATAAACAAATTGGAAGGCAAATTATTTCTAATGTTTCTTTTTGGTAATATATGTACAAGAAAAGGTATGTACAAATAAGCATAATTCGACTTAGTTCCTTAATAAAAAAATTCAAGTAACAAAACTATATACAAACCGACTTAAACTTTCATAAGTCCAAATTTTAATATACAATTAATAAAGGATTAAATTACGTTAAATCTTTTACAAATAAATCAAATGCGCCGATAAGTGTCTGAGCTCATAACCTTATTAGTGTTACACTGTTTTGTTAATACAAAATATGTGTACCAAGCACTTTATGCAAAGGTGCTATATTTTAAAAGTGAAATTAGATTGAGGTAAAGGTCATTATAGATCAAATTTAATGTCGAGTGACTGTGGACTTCGCAGGCATCAAGTACTTACTAACAATTTAAAACAAAATTAAATTTAAAACGTCCAGGAATGTTTACAACATCATGAAGTAAGTCACAAATAAAATTATTGTAGTTTACTCTTTGTTTAACTAAATTTTGTTCCAAACCCAATCCGATAAGAAAGTATAATTACCTAGTTACATAACTTGCAGGAAAACAATGTCATCTGTCTGCAAACAGCCAAACCTAACCGCCAGCTGCGTCCTTGACTCGACTTGAACCTTGCGATGAACAATGGAATTGTAAGCATCAACAACCTTTGCTCGCCACCTCGCACTTGTAGTTTCGTCACTTGTTTTGAATTAAATTCGAATGTTACTTCTTCATATTAAATTCCACTAATCAAGTCCAAATTGCTGCATACGCCTATAAAAATATTTATTTCGATCGTAACTAACAGCTAAAATTTGTAATACTTCATTAGCAAAATTTTATTTAAAAGAAAGCTCACCTACCACTAGCCTGCTGTAAGTTTCTTAAATAAACATTTTCAAACGAACTCGCTTCTTCGCAAGAATTCTCATTATGAAACCGATTCCTCGACACATCATCTTGCTTGCAAGTTCAACTCAACAAGAACCAGAAAAACCACGATGGCCTCGAGTATCGCCGTCGGACCTCGAATCCCTACTCCGTTCTAACTTGTTGTACGTGCACTAGAACTATATACTACCATAGATGTATATGCTCCGTAATTAGGATTGCCTACCTATAAGGATATTAGCAGGATTTTACACTGCTACAAAATGTAATCGCTTTATTGGACATGGGTTCGTCATGTTCTCTTTTAAATAATGAAGGCTTAAGGCAATTATCTGAACAAAATATTCAATTTCAGGTTATTCCACAAAAAAACTCTATCAATCTAGCTGACAATAATAAAATATATGTAACTGGTTCTCTCAAATTAAAAATTCGTATAGAGTCACTCGAACAGGATGTTCCATTTTTAATTGTGCCTACACTAGCTTATCCATTTTTACTTGGCGTTGACTTTTGCTAACTTTTTTATTTATCTTTATATTTCCAAGATTTCTCTTGCAGCTTGAGTGTTTGACAGGTTGCCTAATAGTTGGTAACAATACAATGCAAGAGGAAAATTTCAATTCCGATGACTCAGTGGTGGACAAAAACTATAAACTTTCCAATGTTAACTCAATCACCGTTAGCGAAGGAGAAAATGACCATAAATATATTATAGAAAACCATCATATAGAAAATGAATTTCAAGAACTCGGTAATAATGAAACAAAGGAAATAACTCAAGAACAGATTTTCCGGTAGAAACTCGTAAACCACATCAGTGGAAGAGAAATGTAAAGAAATTAAAAGTCAACTCGGGTCTACCTTATATAACGGAAGGTAACAAACAGAAAAGTGGAAGGACTTTAAAACCTTCTTGTTACGGAAATTATCGAACAACAGGTAACGAAAAATTTAGTCATGAGGCCAAAAAGAATATTCATTCTGGTTTTTGGAATTTAAAAGACAACGCTCTACAAAGACAATTTGTTGCTTCTCATTTGGAAAAACTTTGTGTAAAATATCGAAGAACTCTTGAGGGAAGTAACCGTGGTAAATTTATCAACTTCCTAACACTAGATGGAATGAAGGTTAAAATATGCAATATGTTTTTTATGAATACTTTGGACATAGGCGACAAATTTATAAGAACGACAAGGAAAAAGTCTGATGGTAAGGGATCGGTCGAGCGAGACAAGAGAGGAAATTTTATGAAACGAGAAACTGTTGCTAGCGTAGTAAAAGATAAAATAAGGGAACACAAATTCTTTCACAAGAATAGAATGTCACTATCTTAGGGCGCAATCAACAAAAGAGTACATAGATGGTTCGTTCACATTTGCGTAAATATATAAATATTATAAATTACAGGAAGAAAGTGAAGGGAGAACTGTGACAAAAAAATGCACGTATGAGCACATTTTTAATTATGAGTCCAATACTACCTTCTTTCAACCTAAGAAAAATCAGTGCGCCATTTGCGAATCATATAATAATTCCAGTCCCGAAGAGCAAAGTGCACTTGATGAAAATTACAAAAAACACATTTATAGTAAAGACAGAAGTAGAGAAGAAAAATCACAAGACATAGCAAGGGCGAAAGATGATCCTCAGGTATACATAGCTTGTTTTGACTTGCAGGCAGTTCTTCCTACTCCATGCGGAGATGTCCCCACTTTTTATTACAAATGCCGTCTTAACTGCTTTAATTTTACAATTTTTGAAATAGTTTCAAAGAATGGGTACTGCTATTTTTGGCATGTGTTATACTTTCGGGCATTTGTTATACTATTGCACAATTGTTATAGTTTTACGCGGTATAATTCCCGTCATATTGTAACTTATACCGACCACGCTTTAAGAGTGATGCGACCGCTTTTAAAGTCAATTTGCAAGCACAATTTAAATAAAAACAAATTACTTACTTGGTGGCATCTCGGAAATTCATCTCACGGTCCCACGATGTTTGCAGGTTGGGTTCAGTCACGCCATGTTGAATCAAATTACCATCCGTGCTTCCTGTAACTTCTGTACTCGTAAGGGAATGACAGGAATTAAGGTACCAGGCACAATAAAAATAAAGATAGAAGGAACCTACATACCTAAAAAGAAAAAACACACCACACCAAGATAGTTGTTGCCTCGTCAAGGGCTCGTAACTTAATGGCGTCTTTTTACACCACGCGCGCACTCCGCATCACTTTTGCGCAGACGCGACTGTCAGGGACGACGAAAGTTGGCGTTATTCATTTAAAAATACTTGGTTATTTATTAACAAATTAAATCTAACATGATACATGCCAGTTGGCATGTAACACATGAAACCATCGCAAACCGTAGCTCAAATTAAATAGCTACATGTTTATTAGATAACCTTTCAACATTTTGTGTTAATAAACATTTTGTGACAACTGCGTTGGTCAGAATAAGAATAAATTCACCGTGACAATGTACCTTTATGCAATGGCGAAATATGAGATATCAATCACGCACAAATTTCTTACTGTGGGACATACGCAGAGTGAAGGGGATGCGATGTACTCGATAATTGAGAGACAGAAAAAAAAGTTCTCAGAACAGGCCTCATCTAGGTACCAGCACAATCGCCTATTATTATAAGATGAACCAAAAAAGAAGGAAATCCTTATAATGTGAAAGAAATGTCTACATAAGAGTTTTATGATTTTAAGTATCTCAGTTTAAAAATAGAAAGAAACTTTACAAGAAACACAACAAATATAACAGTTATTTGGAACAACATTTAAGTTATTAAAGTTGATAGAAATAGCTCTAATTCATTTTTCTACAGAGTTGATTTCAATAATGATTTTGAAGAGATTTGCATTAAAGGAATCACAAGGTAGAGCTCTGCTTCTTTAGATATGGCTTTTAATTTGAAAAAAGCTTACACGAAACCGCCTTCGATCTCAGAGAAAACTAAACAACATCTTTTGGAGTTATGTAACAAAAATTTAATTACACTTGTTCATCACAAATTTTATGAAGACCTAGTTAATGATAAATGAAAAATAGTACACTTTAGTTTACGCGCTTTTTATATTTAAATAAAAAAGAATAATAATATAACAGTGTATTTTATTTATGTGCAACATGGCCATATATCAAGCAACTAAATAAAATAATGAATTCTTTGTCAGTTCAATATCGCCATAACTATCAAACCCTTTTAGCTTTTGATTTTTCCTAAATTTAATTAAAACTCAATACGTAACTGTAGAATTCTGTCAACATAATACACTTTCCAAAACATTAATTTCTAAAATCAAATTTGCAGAGCCAATAATGAGATTAGTCTATACGAAGGATGTCATAAGAATGGACCCAGTCATACTTATATAAATATAGTGCCAACGTAGTTCGGACGTGTGTTCATTACTCCTCGCTTTTCTAATATTCGTAAAAATATATCTTCTATCTTTTATGTGGTCCTCGCCAATAGGAATGTGGGTTTTTACTAAAAATCTGGTGGTGTCATAATCCCCAAGCACAATGTCTTTGATAATCACACATATACAACTGCCGACGATTCCATTTTGGTCTGTCTCGGTAGTGTTGTGGTAAGCATCACGCTTTCCGAGTTGCATTCCTAACGCGGAATGGTGCAGACGTGTTCAACAAAAGCTCTTCAGGTAAACGCGCTCGAAATTCCTGAAAGTATTTGAACGGTATTGGCGACATAAAATTAGACTAGCTTTTACTTTGTAAATTGTGTACATAGTTAATTTAGTTGTAGTTAGTGATAATTAAGTGAAATGTAGGTTAACCTATAATCGAGATAAGGACTCTGTAATAGTATTGGCTCATATAAACTCGTACTTAAATAACAACGCGATTAGGTGAAAATCGCAAGAACGCACTGTTCTCTAAAGGCGAAAATGGTAAATTGCCTGAAGGGTCTGAACCCAAACCCACCAGTTGCATTAATCCAACCGGTATTAACAATAACATCGAAAAAGTGATTCTGTGGATACGACAGGTAGTAATGTAGAGTTAAGTTCTTTGCAAGAAAGTACCGAGAGTGTTGAAATAAGAAACTAAGTGCTACAATTTCTAAGTGTTTTAATAAAACCAAACAGACGCCAAAAATGGATTCGAACGAATTCCAAATCCCTAGAAAAACTAATAAGTTAATCCCACCGGAAAATTAACAAACAACAGATTTAAAAAACAGATTTACTACAATTTCACCAGTATCGGAAAATATATATAAGTCAAGTGAGGAAAGTGATACGGAACCCAGCAATACCTCAAATTCAAAGGTTAAAAAGTTGAAGCCACCGCCCCCGATAGTAGTTCATTCAAAAGTTATAAAACACAAGCAATTTGTGGATGAACTAGGTAAAATCTTAACAAAGGATTTTACGGTAAAGTACACGGCCAATAATACTAATATATTTGTTAAGGATAGAGCGGAACGCAAAATCCTTATGCAGCGCTTAGAAAATGAAAAAACAAGTTTTCACACATATTCAGACCATAATGAAAAAACGTATGCATTGCTACGTGCCAATCAAATTGGTCCTTAAACATTGTTTTAGGTTAATTTTGATGTACGGAAGTTTTGCGCCACAATTTTAAAAGACTAGGCGCGTATTTCCGTTACGTCACAGCGCGTTTGCGCCAGATCGCGCGACGCGAGTGGAGTAGGTACAAGTGTTTCCGTGAGACGCTTGAACGTGGCTTTTTGCCTGAACCTTTGAGTGGAGTGGACGTTTTCCGGTAACGTATCGTTATCTTTATCTATGTAGATTTCCTTGCTTGCTTGTCTTTGTTTGTCGCCCCTTATACCATGTTCCCGTCATTCCCTACATAGGTAGGTGACAATTTGAGCCGTAGGCAAACCGTACTGCACGACCCTGGATGAAAGAGCCCCATGATTGCCGGAGCTGGTCCGAACGCTTTGGAAGAGCGTCGGGCGTACCATATTTAATCCCTCCGGGATGGAGCCCTGATGAACTTTAATAGAGGCCTACTTTAGCTCAACCCCGCAGGACGTTCGGATTTCTGATGTAAGTAGTCCATTATCTAATTTGTTCGCTGTATTATCTATTGTCTTATATTTATATAAATTTCCGATTATTGCGCAATATAAATTGTGCATTGGTGACGTCATTGGCAGTTGGGCGCGCAAATCTGTAATAAGGTTAGCGTTACTAACAGCCCATGGAGTCGCTTTTTAATCACGCTTGCGCGATGTATTTATCGACTTTTTAACTTTAATTATCGACGTTTTAATTGTAAGAATTATCGCATTTTTAAATTGTAGGAGCATTTGTAGTCAGGGGCTTGGCTGGAGATCTATTACCAGAAGAAGTTTATAAAGAAATAGTAGAAAGTTATAAACTACCGATCCAGAAATGTTATAAAATGAAAACTAAGTACACGCTTTTATTCTTAATTGTCACAGACGCCAGAATAACACTGAAACCATTGCAAAAAGATGTAAAAGTATTGCGTATACAAGCATACGGTGGGAACGACAACTGAGCAATAACAAGATAATACAATGCAGAAGGTGCCAAATGTGGTCACATGCAACCGGTAATTGCAAAGCAGAGGTAAGTGAGTGAAATGTGCCAAGGACCACTTGAGCTATGAATGTCAAAAGACGAAAGATACACCTGCAACTTGCGCAAACTGAGGAGGCGATCATCCGGCAAGTAGTACAGAATGCATCGAATACACAAAAATTGTGAATAAAATGAAAAAGGAGTCGATAACCAAGCCAGACAAACAAAAATTCTCAAAAACAAAAGGCCACTAGACATCAATAACAAAGAACAGTACCCAGGATTAGAAAAAATTGCCAACAAACCACAGGTAAAGCCCAATCCTTGGACAACAAGAACTTATACAGAAACCTATCAAGAAATAGGACCATCCACTACAACAAATAACACATCAGGTAAACATGCTCCTGTAGATGTAGTCAAATAGACAAGAATTTCATGAACTGAATGCAAGAGTTAAAACAATTAAATTCGCTAATTAATATTAGGGCCATGTTAATAGCAGTAAAAGATCTAAACATTATACTAAAAACCTGCCAAAATCCTATAGAGAAATTTACCGCTTTCAATAATTTCATTGTTAATCTGGACAGTTATGGGTTATAAAATAAACGTAGCCACTTGGAACTCAAACGGACTAAATAATAAAATAGGTCAATTGATACAATTTATCAATGAATTTAAGGTAGACATTATGATGATTAATGAAACAAAATTAAAAGACACGGTCAGAATTAGAAATTACTCAGTAATCAGAAAAGATGCGCCGAACGAGAGCGGTCAAAGAGGAATAGCCTTGATTATTAAAAATAATATACCACATTCTACTGTAAATACTCCCACTACTACATCTGAGATAATAGCTATTAATTTACAAAATAATTTACACATAGTTTGTATATATAATTCACCTAGAGTTAATTTTAAGGATACAGATTTAAGGCAAATATTTAATATTGGTGATAAGTTATTATTAATTGGTGACATGAATGCCAGGCATTTCACATGGAACTGCCATCGAAACAACGCCAGAGAAAACACACTAAGAGAATTTGTAAATAATAATGTGCTAGAAGTCATATATACCGATGGTCCAACTCATATTCCTTGGAATGGTTCAACACCGACTACAATCGATCTAATAATAGCAAAAAACATAACTTATCCGATATTTCCACAATCCTTACCAACCCTAAATTCTGATCACAACCCAGTATGCCTACAGTTAAGAGGAATTAAAAGAGATAACAATAGCGTTATAGTAAGGTCATACAAGAATACTGACTGGGAAAAATTCAGAAGAGAGTTAGATACTAACATAGTGCTCAAATGTCAACCTAAAAATAACGAAGAATTAGATCAATTAGTAGAAACCTTTACAAAAATAATAGAGAAAACAATAAAGAACAACACCCGACTAAAAACAGTAAACACTGATCGAGATAAATTACCTGACCAAATACTACAAGCTATTAAACACAAAAACCGATTAAGAAAAAGATGGCAAAACCCGCGAAATCCAGTAGTGAAACAGCAACTTGTTGATGCCAATAACAGCATAAAAAATAACATTTAAGATTTTAAAAACCGGCAATGGGAGGAGAAACTAAGAGATCTGAAACCGCAAGATAACACACTGGAAATTCACAAAAGCCCTTAAACGAACAAAAGAAAAAATTCCACAATTAAAAAACAAAAATGACATACAAACCGACGGAAGGAAGGCCGAAATTATCGCAGATTGTTTCAAAGAAATACACACGCTGACACACAACACTCCGGAACAAGATGAGATTAGTGAAACTGTCAAACGTTTCGTTACAGAGGAGAGCAAAAAAGATTAACACCCGAAGTACTATCAAAAACTATAACCCATCCAAAAGAAGTTAAAGAAATAATAAAGCACCTCCCAAACAATAAAGCTCCTGGTATCGACGACATTCCAAATAAGGTATTGAAAAACATGTCTAAAAAAAGCCATAATACAACTGATGTACGTCATAAACAGTATGATCCAACAAAAATACTTTCCAAAGCCATGAAAAACAGGATTGGTCATACCAATACTAAAACCAGGCAAGCCCTCAAATGAACCCTCAAGTTACAGGCCCATAAGTCTTCTGTGTACCATGGCGAAAGTGGCTGAAAAAGTTATTTTTAAGAGAATTTCCGATATTGAAAGAACTACACCTCTTATACAGTAAACACAATTTGGTTTCAGACCGGGTCATAACACGTCACAACAAGTGACACGCATTGTAACATACGATAACAAACTCTAACAGAAATAAAGTAACTACCATGGTACTATTAGACATTAAAAAAGCATTCGATAGGGTGTGGATCATAGTGCTACTCTTTAAACTTATAAAGTTGAAAATTCCGACACACTGGATACAACTGATTCACTCATACCTAACTGAACGCTCATTTATAGTAAAAGTTAACAACGGACGATCATCAAAGAAGACAATTGATTCAGGAGTTCCCCAAGGGTCTATAAAGATCTTCACATTATTCATTTATGACCTACCAGAATTCCCACGAACGTCGAGAGCTCTGTTTGCAGATGACACGGCCATATATGCCCACTCGGATATGGCACAAATTTCCAGTTCCATCTAAATATTTTAGATAGTTATTACAAACGTTGGAAAATAGTAATAAAACTGAAGCGATAATATTCCAAAGAAAATTCAAAGACACCAAAATTTTTAAATCAATCAAAGTGAATAATGTTGCTGTTAACATGGTGCCTGCTGTCAAATACCTAGGTGTCCATTTGGACCAAAGACTAAACTTTAAATTAAATATTAAAAAGAACCTGCAAAAGGGGTATGCAACAATGAAGCTCGTATACTCACTACTGTCCAAGCGGAGTAAACTTTCTCAGAAAAACAAGCGTCTTATATACACTACCTTAATAAGACCAACCATAACCTATGCCTGTCCAGTTTGGTGCAATATTTCGAAAACTGCAATGGAACCTCTTCAGCGATTCCAGAACAAATGTCTGCGTTTGATAACCGACTCCAATCGATACACACGAATACAGGTTCACCACGCCAAAGCGGATGTGGAGTACATAAGAGGTTATATAAACAAAAATGCTAAAAAGTTTTACAATATACAAAATAATAGTAATGTACTCATAAAAAAACATAACAAGAACGCGACAAGATGCTCCATTCAGAATTAAGCATCGACTGCCATACCAAAACTTTGCTATCTTCAGGCAAAAACTTTAAAAAAATATGAAATCAACTTTACCACCAACCCTAAAACAGGTTTTTTCTTCCAGCGTTTTCCTGTCAACCAATCCACAATACAAGTGATGAAAAAAATTATAACATACATTTAAGTTGTACGACCAGCAGAGACGACTACAAAAGCAACAGCAAACCCGTATACAGATATGATAAGTGTGAGCAGGAGCATATCAAAGAAGTGTTCACTTTAAAATAAATATACTTTATCTGTTATGTATGTGACATGTAAATTATATAACCAGCACATCCTAAGTTTGTAAATAAAATTGTTTTGAATTGAATTGATCGCGCTTTCCGTATTCGAAGACACGGTTTTGTTACTCAACTAAGTCTATTTTTTTTTTATTATACTACATTGTTTTTTTTGTTTTTATCTTCTACTATGCACAATAAGGGCAACATGAACTTTCTTAACGCCCGTGCTGACTGAAATCAGTAAAATATACCTTACATTTGATCCAATATTAATATTCTATTTAATGGGAAAGCTTTTGCAACGTCTACTATAATATTGTAACGTACTGCCGGACGTTGGACATTTACTTTTACACAAAACATTTCAATGCATTTATTCGTTGCTTCGAATTCAACAAAGGCTAATGCCGTTTTTGTTTACAATTTGCGGTTTTTATTGTAGAACTAGAGATGGATATAATTTGATACAAGGGAGTGTGAATAACTGAATTAAATTACAGTGTCATTGTATTATGTATGAATTTGCAATGACTCTAGTTATATACATACAAGGACGTTATAGTATACATATATTGCAAGTAGTATATAAAGAATGTTTAGAATTTTGCAGAAAACTGAATCTAACCTCACTTCGTTTTGTGATAAATAAGTAGTGTCTAATAATAAAACACATACGCCCATTGTGGGACCAGACAAACGAGGTTATATACGGACACACAATATGTTTAACGATGATAGCGCAAATGCGTGTGTCCAAAAACACCATCCGATGTTGGCACGCATACACGACATACGTTATACCAGATATTTACATTACGACTTGGTCCATTCTTATAACGCCCTTGCTTTACAATGTTTTATTAATTTCTCAGCAGTTTGTATTTTTGTACTTGTGGCATGTACGACGTGAACAAGAACTAGTAGCGCCAGTACGAAAGGCATTACCGATTTTTTATATGCATATGGCAAACCGTAAACCGGTTTTCTAAACACTTTCGTAATGTCACTATATTTTATTATTGCCGTATACATTGTATACATTACCAGTTTGTAAAAGAGAAAGTCATCTTGTGTATTGAATTCGTTACAATAAAAATGTCAGTAAACGAAGCAGCTTCTTTGTACAAAAAATTGAAAGCAGAATGGGCATTATCCAAACCAAATCTAAGTACTTGTGAAAAATTATTAGCTGATCTAAAGGTGTGATTTTTGAGGTTATGTAATTTAATTGTTGCTAATAATTGTTTACTCATATAGATTCAGTTAACAAACTTGATGTTTTTGCCTACAACGAACACCATCGCCAGCAATCAGGAATTACTTCTTGCTCGAGACATTTTAGAAATTGGAGTACAATGGAGCATTGCAACTAATGACATACCTGCTTTTGAGCGCTATATGGCCCAATTGAAATGTTATTACTTCGATTACAAAAATCACTTGTCTGAATCTGCTTTCAAATATCAACTGCTTGGATTAAATTTGCTTTTTTTGTTATCCCAAAATAGAGTTGCTGAGTTTCATACCGAGTTAGAGCTCCTTCCCGCTGATTGTATACAGAATGATGTGTATATTCGTCATCCGTTATCAATAGAACAGTACTTAATGGAGGGTAGTTACAACAAAGTATGACATAATTAGTCTTTATTTAACTTAAATGCAGTTTTATTTTAGATCTTTTTAGCTAAAGGAAATGTTCCTGCTAAGAATTATAATTTCTTTATGGATATTTTATTAGATACCATACGAAGGGAGATTGCAACATGTTTGGAAAGTGCATATGAAAAAATTTCACTAAAAGATGCCGCTCGCATGTTATATGTCCAAAGTCAAGAGGGAGTTATGGAATTTGCTAAAGAGGTATTGTAGTTTTAAAGTAAATAATACACAAAGCATTTTACAAAGAAAGTCATAAGGATAAGCCCCTCAATTAAGCTCATAATAAATATATCTACTTACTATATAACCCAGTTGCTTTAATGAACATGAAGCATGACCTAATTAAGGAAGTAAACTAATTTAATGTATTTACAAATTTGCATTTCCATTTCTCTTGGTATCGATTGTTATAGCAGGAAAGCATAATTACCATAAACAATATGATTTTATTTTCAAATCGGTTGATAATAGACCCAATGTTCTACTATCTAAAATGAAACATTACAAAGCTTACGTGAAGATAATTAATGTTTTCTACATATTTGTCTTCAAAACAATAAAAATGCTTAAACTTGGTTCAACAATTAAACTTTAACCCTTTAGTGTCCAACTGTACTTAGAGTTACCAGAGAATATTTCATGAAGGTATAAACAAACTAGAAACTCTGTGTTAATAAATGATTGACTGTTCCGCAGGTTACCGATCTGTCAACCAATTACATGAATGGGTGTGAACTTAGCGATGAGAATGAGCGATGAAAAGGTCGAACTGGCAACATCACTAGCCTCGTGACGGGTACTCCCATCCAAGTTTATTTCATTAAGATAAACATTGCGAGGGCTACACATTAATGCCACACAATCAAAAACAATGTATAATGGAATAAATAATAAGACTAACTATTATAAATAAATTTATTGTAAAAGCTTTAACACCGTTATTTAAAAACACAGAATATTAGGGAACAAAACTGTATCCTTATATTTATGATTGTTACAAGTATGTAGTGCCAACCTACTGAAAGTGTATATCATTGCCTACAAAATTAGTATTATGCACTGTACTGTTAGTCACCAGTTACAGTCTATGCTCAACGGTCAACGAGCGAAATAATTCAATTATTCTGATCGAACCTACTACATGTCCTACATAAAAATTCAACTTTTAAACATTAAAAAATGTATTAAGCCTTATGAGCCAGTTTGAAATATATACAAAAAAATCGAGCGTTCAATAGGCTTTCATTAGCCATCATTTTCAACGTTTGCTCTACGAAGTAAGAGTAAAAAAATTCACTTGCACGGATAGAACATATACGCGTTCTAAAAAAATTCAACTTTGAAAAATTAAAAAACGTGTTAAGCCTTTTTGAGCCAGGTTGAAATTTATACCAAAAAATCGAGCATTCAATAGGCTTTCATTAGCCACCATTTTCAACGTTTGCTCTACGAAGTAAGAGTAAAAAAATTCACTTGCACGGATAGAACATATACGCGTTCTAAAAATTCAACTTTGAAAATTAAAAACGTGTTAAGCCTTTTGAGCCAGGTTGAAATTTATACTAAAAAATCGAGCATTCAATAGGCTTTCATTAGCCACCATTTTCAACGTTTGCTCCACGAAGTAAGAGTTAAAAAATTCACTTGCACGAATTGAACATATACGCGTTCTAAAAAAATTCAACTTTGAAAAATTAAAAAACGTGTTAAGCCTTTTTGAGCCAGGTTGAAAGTTATACCAAAAAATCGAGCATTCAATAGGCTTTCATTAGCCACCATTTTCAACGTTTGCTCTACGAAGTAAGAGTAAAAAAATTCACTTGCACGGATAGAACATATACGCGTTCTAAAAAAATTCAACTTTGAAAAATTAAAAAACGTGTTAAGCCTTTTTGAGCCAGGTTGAAATTTATACTAAAAAATCGAGCATTCAATAGGCTTTCATTAGCCACCATTTTCAACGTTTGCTCCCCGAAGTAAGAGTTAAAAAATTCACTTGCACGAATTGAACATATACGCGTTCTAAAAAAATTCAACTTTGAAAAATTAAAAAACGTGTTAAGCCTTTTTGAGCCAGGTTGAAAGTTATACAAAAAAATCGAGCATTCAATAGGCTTTCATTAGCCATCATTTTTAACGTTTGCTCCACGAAGTAAGAGTGAAAAAATTCACTTGCACGGATAGAATATATACGCGTTCTAAAAAAATTCATTGCAATGGTTATGTTGATACAATAAACTCGGATGAAGGCACCTGTTAGAGACTAGTGATGTTGCCAGATCGACCTTTCCATCGCTCATTCTCATCGCTAAGTACACACCGATATTAGATGATTGCCCATAGCCGGAGTATGTATATTGTGTATGTTTTCTGTTCAGTTCATCAACAAATCTGATATTATAACAGGGTCCTCTTTAGATCGATTTATTACCTATTTTCAGGTTAGTAGTTTTAGATAATTAGTTTAGTTGTTTTGTGCAAAATTTAAGAATATTATATAAGTTTTGACGTGTATAATTTTCTTTGTTTCGTAGGTTTGAAAAGTACTGTCAGGAATAAATATGCAATGCCCCATTCCGCGACCGTATGTTCAACAGTACAGTTTATAAGTGAATTCGTCGATAAAAAATACGACCTCGGAAATAATATTATTAGCAAGTGATAAAATCAAAACAGGTATTGTTTTCTAAACATTCCTCATCCTTTTATTACAACCACATTAAATAAACCTAACCCAAACCACTTACCAAAACTACCTGAAATGTATCCTTTACCAACAATAATACCCTCAACCATAAATCATTCAACCAGCCAAACAAAAAACCCACTCATCCATCAGACAATAAAAGAAGGGACATATTCCAATGCAGTAAAAAGCAATGCACCAAACAAACAAACATCTGCAAGCAGTTTCCCTTCAAAAGAAAATGCAATTATATTAAATTCACGAAGTTAGAAGATTATCTAAATGCAATCATGGAAATAATAGATCCTAAAAATATAACCTTTGCATCAAGAATAGCAAACAACCAGATCTGTATTTATTTAACTACAAAAGAAGATGCTGCCCAGTTTGTAAACAACCATCCTAAAATAACAGTGAATAACACAGAAGTGGAAATACCTAAATTACTAACGCTCACCATAAGGGTGGTTATTTCAAATGTTAGCCCATCCATATCACATAATGTAGCACACATAAAGCTAAATATAAGTTTAACAGGCAAGATGTCATTTATAAAAGCTGCATTATCAGAAATAAAATTTAAACACATACAAAGCTTTCATAGACAAATCTATGTTAAACAAACTGCAAATTTAAACATCCCAGAATCAATAATAGTATTATTTGAAGAAACCCCCTACAGACTATTTTTATCTACAGAAACATACTGCTATACATGTAAACAAACCAGCCATTCAACCTCAAGCTGTGAGGAACACAATATACAGAGTAAAGCAAAACAACCTGAACAAATAACAAACCTAAATGAAACAATAAGAAATAAAAGACCAAATCAGTCATCCGAAAGTACACCTACAGAAGAACTAAATGAAACTTACATTGAACATCAAATAAGAGAAGCAACACAAAAGAAAAAGAAGAAACCAGCCAAGAAGCAACACAGTCAAATTTATCACAAACCAAACGGACAAACAAAAAACAATAAAGGATCCTACAATTAAAAAGAAGAATTTGGAACAAACTGAATCCCCAAAACACAATACAATAAAGGAAATCATATAAAGTGATCCAGGACTTTCTAGAAAACACTATCGGAACACAAAAAATACTACAATTAAGTAAAAACTATACCAAAGATACAAACCAACTCATACAAATGATGCATGAAATCCAAAACAATACTGATGACAAAAAAATAAAAACAATGACAAGAATAACTAAAACAATGGAGGAACAACAAATTGACTCAGAAATGTCCGATTCCTCAGTCGATGATCAATAACATGAACATCATTCAATGGAATTGTAATGGACTTCAATCCCATAAAGCTGAATTCCAAAAACTAAATGAAGAAACACAACCTCATTACATATGCTTACAAGAAACACGCTTCAAAGAACGTCAAAACATAAATACATACAATTTTATACAATATCCCAAGGACAGACTAAACACACATATAGCTAGCGGAGAGGTGGCAATTCTAGTAAACAACAAAAAACATATAGAGGAAATAGCCCTAACAACAAACTTAGAAGCAATAGCTATAAGATTCTTGACACCTAATAAAACTAAAGTAACCTTATGTAATTATATCTACCACCACAACTAAACTGCAATCAAGAGTCCATTGAACATCTTTTAAAACAGTTACCCCTCCAATCATTATACTAGGTGACATAAACGGGCACAATATAATATGGGGTTCCCGACAAACTGACAAAAGAGGAAGAATGGTAGAGAAAATAATAAATGAAAACAATCTCATGATACTAAATGACAACCCATCAACACATTTTTGCTCAAAATCAGGTACATTTTCAAATATAGACCTAACAATTTGCGACCCAAAAATTACACCAAATCTAGAATGGAAAGTAATTCAAAATCTATATGGTAGTGACCATTTTCTTATACTTATTAGCTCACAAGAAAGTCATACAAACCTCAAACCCCATACATCATACTCAAAATGGAGAATAGAAGAGAATAAGTGGCCCCAATTCCAAACATTGCTAACCAACAATACCAAAAACAAACAATATTCAAGCATAAACCAAAACATAAACGAAATCATAGAATCTTTTAGCCAAGGCATAATAAAAACAGCCAAACAAACATTCAAGTTATCCAATAGAAACAATAAAAAACAGTACCATGGTGGAATAAGGAATGCGAAAAAGCAAGCAAAGACAATAAAAGAGCGCTATACAAATATCGGAAAAACAAAACATAGAAAATCAAATAGAATTTAAAAAAACAAAAGCTATTAGCAGACGTACAATAAAACAGAGCAAGAAAAGAGCATGGGAAAACTGTGTTTCCTCCATAACCTGTAATACGTCTGATAACCAAATTTGGAACAAAATAAAAGCAATTAAGGGGATAAATAACATTCCACTTGCAACAGATGTAATATTCATAGGACCCACCAAAAGTATTTTAGACCCCAAGAAATAGCAGAAAAATAGCAGACGAATTTGCCAAAATATCTAGCAATTCAAATTATAATAAAGACTTCAATACAATAAAACCAAATACAGAAGTCAATCAAATTATCAAAATTGAAGAACAAAACAGCCCATTAAACAAATCATTTACAATGGACGAACTAGAAAACAGTATTTCACAACAAAAAAACAAAAAAGTTCAGGACCAGACCAAATAATTCCAGAAATGATCAAACACCTACCATATGAAAATAAGAAACACCTACTAGACATATATAACTTCATATGGAACAACAATGTATACCCTATAGAATGGAACAAAGTCATTACAATACCAATATTAAAACCATCAAAAGATAAGACAAACCCAGCAAACTATCGACCTATAGCACTGTCAAATGTATTATCAAAAATAATGCAAAAAATAGTAAATAAAAGGCTAATGTGGTATATAGAAAATAATGACATATTAAGCAATACCCAAGCAGTTTTAGGACAGGCAGAGCAACAACAGATCAAACACTTAAACTAAAAATAGAAATAGAAAAACCATCTGAACTTTAACATCTAGTAGCAATATTCTTAGACTTACATAAGGCATATGACACCACATGGAAATATGCGATAATACAAACACTAATAGAACATAACATACAAGGAAAAATACTACGCTACATAAAAAACTTCCTGGAAAACCGCTTTTTCCAAGTCAAAACAAATGGATCAGATCAAGACTTGATTACAGTTGTATCACATACAGCACTGCCAAACTTTCTAATATAAATCAATTAGACACAATTCAAAACACAGCTCTCAGATTAGCAACAGGTGCCTACAGAACAAGCTCAGTCAATAGTCTACAATGCATAGCAAATATACCACCTTTATGTATAAGAAGAAATAAGTTGAACCTAAAATATATTGCAAAACTAGCATCAAACCAGAAAATAGAAGCAAACCACGACATCTTCAAAATTAAACCATATAACACAAGATTAGGTACCAGTACTCCAACAGCCGCACCCTTAAAATACATGATGAAATAAATAAAACTATCCCTATTTGAAATCCTTCCACAATATTTACCTATATTCCCATCATGGACTAGAAAACATATAACGACAAATGTATCACTATCAAATTATTCAAAAAAACATACAAGCAAAGCTCAGTATCATCAACGATTTAAAGAACTAAAGGAACAATACAAGAGACATGAATTTATCTACACAGATGGGTCAAAAACTACCAACAAGTAGCTGCGGCTATACTCGGTCAAGACAAACAAAATCCAAATAACACTACACCCATATAGCAGCAGTTATACAGCCATTCAAGACATAACATCAAACCCAACACACACCAAATTTGCAATATGCACAGACCATTTAAGTACTATTAAATCACTCGAAAAATGGTACACAACAGATCCAATAACGAACAATATACATGATGCTATACACAAAACAACAGAAGAAATCGGAACTGAAATAATACTGATTTGGTCTCCAGCCCATGTTGGAATCCAAGGAAATGAAGCAGTAGATAAACTAGCTAAACAACAAATAACTAATACCAACATCCAACTCAGAACTCCAATAACAAACATCTATACAATTATCTCAAGCAAAATAGACAAAAATGGGAAGAAACCTGGAAGAACACCCAAAATAACAAGCTTAGACAAATAAAACCAAAAACCGAACCGTATGCACACATCCCAAAATCAAGAAGACAACAAATAATATTAACAAGATTAAGAATAGAACACACTGCATATACACACAACTACTTGATGACAAAAGAAGCTCAACCTGTATGTGAACAATGTAAAACCTAACATTACATGTGATTTTCCAATGCTCCACCCGAAGGTACTACATTGGCCAGGAAGCGAGTTTTTTTTACCTGGAAAATTTTTTGAATTTTGCCGAATCTTTGCTGTTCCAAGCAAGGTAGGGATCTTTAACGTGCGTGACAACACTCACACACGGGACCTCCATTTTACCTCTCATCCGAACGAGGGTGTATTTTTGCGAAAAATGCTCGCCTAACATTTTTCAAGCGGACCGTGTCGGGATCCGAACCCGGGACCTAGGGCGTAGTAGTCACACACATACCACTACGCCACGGAGCCGCCTTGTAAAACCTAACAGTAGAGCATATCCTAACGAATTGTGAAAAATATCAACAAAACAGACTCAAATACAACATACAACAAGATGTACAAACTATCCTGAGAGACACACCCAATATTGAACCACTGCTGAACTATCTTAAAGATATAGAAATCCTACATCGTATATAAAACATACAAAGATAAACATACATTGTAGCATAAATTATAAATAATACTTCCAACCTCCGCTAATAACTGTAAAGGTGGAAGCGAATAAAAGTGAAATTAAAAAAAATGCAATGTCTAATATAACAATCAAATAGTAATATGAAAGGTCGTTTACTGATGCGGAGCTGATTAAGATTGCAGAAGAAATTTTATTTGAAGATATAGTTTTAGATAACAATGTACTAACTGACGTCGAGGACCATGGTGATGACAATGTGGAAAATTTTTTTGAAAAGGAGATGCTTCCGCCAAATCAAATAAAACTTTGTCCCTCGACATCATGTACCGATGATAATCAAAGAGAAGCAGAAAATATTTCAATAACTGATTATCAGATAGAAAATAACAGTTTTGCACCATCAACATCAAATATTGGAGATGACAATTGCCGTTCATTTAGGTCGAGATCAAACCATGTTGCACCAAATTACAATGAAATTGGAATGGACATGTACAATACTAATAGGAGTAAGTATAAAAGTAGAAAACAAGCAAGTAAACAAGACTTACAGAAATCGAAAAAGGGGCATAGGGACGAATTGATGCCAGAATTCAACATTTCGTGTGGTCGAAGATGAGTTTAGCAATTGTTCTAGTCCTACTGATGTTTATTTGCATATACTGGGAGATGTAATTGACAACATAGTTTTCCAGATAACTTGTGTGGCTACCCGAAATAACAAAAATCTAGGGCTGATAAAAAAACAGGAACTGCTTTCTTTTATCGGAATAAATTTTTTGATGGCCTATCATCATTTGCCAGCTTGGAAACAATATTGGAATGGAAGTTCTAATATATGTTTACCATTAATAACCAACTGTATGTCACGAAATAGATTTGAAGATATCTTGAGATTTCTCCATTGTAATGATAATAGCGTTCTTCTACATGGCAATAGAAATAAAGTATATAAAGTATACCCTATTCATGTTAAATATGGGATGAAGTCATAATTCAAATAAATGCTACGTTGTCATGGTTGTTATTTTATATTTAAACATATGATTTAAAAAATATTTGTAACCTCACTTAAACCTAACAATGACACAATGCACTTTCATAATAGATGTAATTTTCTACTCGATATGAAAAAGTATACGTAAAACACATAATTCAGTTACTTATGTCTCTTACAGCTGTTAAAGGGAAAAATGGGCCACCATTATCCCGTTCTTTCTCAAAGCACTGAATTAGAGAAGAAACGATTTCTTGTGCGTGCGAATCCAAATGTTTAGGCATTCTAAATGTTAAATACTCGAAACTTGCAATGTATAAAGTGTTGTAGTTCTGAAAAGAACTGTTTTATTTAGCAACTATAAAGCACAAACGATTTACTACAAAACTAAAGAATGACAATAAAATGAGAAATGTCAAAGTAATAGAAGTAAAAAATGTTGCAACACCGAACAGAACTGCCAACTGCTACACACTAAATCCTAATATCATTAAACCTACGTTCATAGTTACGTTCACATTTTACAATCTCTAGCACTTTATTACTGTTTATGACGTCATTCCATAATTATCTTGAACAGGGTATAAGACCAATGGTGTTATTATTACGATTTTTTAGTGTCCAAAACAGACAAGGGTGTTCAAATGGACGGACAACCGTGTGGTGTATTTTGCATCAAACTTTCACGATACAAAGTCACAGTGAAAAGAAAGCAAAAAAGATGGTTCCCGACTAGATGTAAACTCCTTCGATAGTGACCGATTACAATAAGCATGGGGGGGGGGTAGCGCACATCAGTTGAGAGAGACGTATGGTATGAACCGAAGGTCGAGAAAAAGGTGGCACGTGTACTTTGGGACTTCCTTGACATAGCTTTTATAAATGCCAATATTATTTATAATATACTTGATGAAAATATGTCGACATTTGAATTTAGAAGTGCAATTGCATTGGGGTTTATTTCACATTCTTCCACAAATGTCAAAGGTTTCTATATTATCTTCGACACCAAAACGTCGAAAATATAATTATTCTGTTCATTAAGATATTCGGCTTTGTAATCTTGGATCGCATTGGGTTATTTTTGAAAAGCTAAAGGACGATGCGAAATGTGCAGCAGCAAGAGCATACAATCGAGACCGCATTCCAAATATTCCACTTGTGGCATCTTTTTGTGCTGCAATTCAGAAAAAAAATTGCTTCGCCGAACACCACGGAATTTAGTTTTTATCTCCTTATTTTTTATTGTTAGTTACATATATCCCCCAATTAATATGTATATAAATTTAAAGGCAATTATTATGTCTTAAGAAATCGAATGTTACATTGTATAATTGAAGGTAATCATATAACAGGTTAATGAAAGTTCATATCAGACATGAGAACGAAAGTAACTACTTTGTATTCCAGACGCAACCTGATACTGCAGGTACATGACACAATGAACTGCAATAAAAGCAGACAATTAAGATTACTAAGAAGTAGACAGTGTATGTTATCAAGAAATAGCAGACGGTGAGATCTGCATTTCCCACAAGATGATGTGAGAGCAGGGATTACATAAATTCCCTTATGAGCCACTGATGGCCAGTCAGTCATGAATTTCATAACTTTAACATTGTTGGTGGTTCAAGCTATTCACCATAATTTTTAATTACTGATTATTAACTTCAAGTATTTTGTCAATTTCAATTAGTTTAATAAATTTAAGTTGATTGTAACAGAAAGAAGTCATTTTTGGTAATTGTATAATTGAGAATAAAATCAATAGAAGTTTTTGGGAAATAAATCTTTTTTAAAAAGAAGCTCCCAAAGGTCCAAAAGCTATCTTGGTCTGTAATAAAATGATTAATTTTTTATACTGTAATAAAATATATGATTTAATGTTTTGGACTTTAGATAATGTGTTTATTTACCAGCATAGAAAGCGACAGCAGATCGAATTGACTACACTGAAATGACAACTATAAAAGTTGAGCAACCCATTTTTTAAGTCATAACTCAAGTGGTCCATTTCGAATGGATCTGCACCTTGCCGAAGTTCTAAATTACTAGAACAGGTGTAATGGCTTGCGTTTTCTAATGCGCTAAAGAGCCAAACTATAGGTCCAACCAAAGTAGTAGGGTCGTTAGTGAGGAACCAGACTAAGACAGGTCCCCGAAAGAGGGCAGCGGCTCTTTCGGTACTTAGATTGGGCAGAGACCATAGGGGTCGGTATGGCAGTCTAAGACACACTACCGCGATGTGGAAGGCAACGGGAAACCACCACATTACCTCCCAAGTACACATTACATTTGATTTTCCAATGCTCCACCCGAAGGTACTACATTGGCCAGAAAGCGAGTTTTTTTTACCTGGAAAATTTGGAGTTTTGCCGAACCCTTGCTGTTCAAGCAAGGTAGGGATCTTTAACGTGCGTGACAACACTCACACACGGGACCTCCATTTTACCTCTCATCCGAACGAGGGTGTATTTTTGTGAAAAATGCTCGCCTAACATTTTTCAAGCGGACCGTGTCGGGATTCGAACCCGGGACCTTGGGCGTAGTAGTCACACTCCCAAGTACACAGCGTACTTAAATTGTAACAAACATGATGGCAATCTCTGGGGTAAAAGATTCCGGAGTTAAAATAGTCCCCCATTCGGATCTCCGGGAGGGGAAAGTTAAAAATAATAGTCGGGAACATTCTGCGAGTCGGAGCGTGGAATGTTAGAAGTATGAAGCAAGTAGGTAAGCTAGAGAACCTAAAAATCGAAATGAATAGATTATCACTAGACATAGTAGGGATCAGCGAAGTTCGGTGGTCAGAGGCGGGGATTTTGGAGTGGAGACTTCAGGGTAATTCATACAGGAGCGGAGGACGGAAATTTGGGTGTGGGGATAGTTATGCGGAAAAGATAGGATACTGTGTAGAAAATTACTTACAAAAGAACGAAGAGTACTCATGGTTAGATTAGAATCTAAACCGGTAAACACAGTAATAATACAAGTATACATGCCCACCTCTAGCTACAGTGACGAGGAGGTAGAAGCGATCTACAGAGGTATCGAGACATATTAAGATACGTAAAAGGACACGAAAATTTAATAATTACGGGGATTTTAATGCTGTGGTAGGTGAGGGTAGGGAAGGAGCGGTAGTAGGTTTATTTGGTTTAGGCACGAGAAACGACAGGGGAAATAGGCTGGTAGAATTTTGCGACAAGAACAATTTAATCATTACAAACACATTATTTCAACATCATGCTAGAAGACGATATACGTGGAAGATGCCAGGAGATATAGGACGATATCAAATAGATTACATTCTTGTTAGACAACGGTTTAGGAATCAAGTAAAAGACTGTAGAAGCTACCCAGAAGCAGATATAGATACTGACCACAACATCGTAATTATGGCCGCACTTAAATTTAAAAATCTGAAAAAGGGAACGGAAAAAGGCACTTGGACTTAGAGAAACTAAAAGATAAAGATATTCAAGTAAGATTCGAAAAAAAGTCAAATGAATTGCTGAAACATATTGGGAAAATATCTGAAACTAAGAAAGTAGAAACAGAATGGAATAACATTAAATCCAGCCTAGACATGGCGGCCAGAGATATTTTGGGGTATACACAAAAAGAAAATAAGAAACCATGGATAACAAAGGATATCGTGAATTTAATAGAAGAAAGGCGAAAATACAAAAATAAATCAGACGAAACAGGAAAACAGAGATACAAAACCATAAAATTGGAAATTATTCCAAAATGCAGGAAAGCTAAAGAACAATGGATTGATGAAAAGTGCAAAGAAGTACAAACTAAGATGGAAATAGGAAAGACAGACGAAGCATACAAATTAATTAGAATGAATTTTAGGGATATAAAACCGTATAGCAAAATATAAGGGACGACAAGGAAACGTCATTATAGAAAACATAGAGAAAGTGAGTAGATGGCAAGAATATATAGGAATTTATATGCAGGAGAGGAACTAACTGCATTAGAACAGGAATCAGACATTGAAAATGATGACTTGGGATATCCTATACTTGAGACGAGTTTGAATTAGCATTAAAGGGTCTGAAAAATGGTAAGGCGCCGGGTACAGATAAGGTGCAAGCAGAAACTCTAAAAGCCGCTGGACAAGCAGTAACAGAACGTCTCTACCAACTTGTAAGCTATATGTATGAGACAGGCGAGATACCCAAAGATTTCAAACGTAGCATCATAGTAACTATACCAAAAAAGAAAGGCACGGATAGATGTGAATATTAACGAAGAATAAGTTTGACAGCACACGTGTCAAGAATATTAACTAGAATTGTGCAAAGACGAATGGAAAAACGAGCTGAAGAAATACTAGGAGAAGACCAATTTGGGTTTAGGCGAAACAGGGGAACACGGGAGGCTATTTTAGCTCTGAGAGTGATAATATGCTTAGATTTGCAGATGATATAGCGGTATTAGCGTCTAGCAAGGAAGAGTTAGAAGCTGCTCTTAATGAAATGGAAACGGTTCTAACAGAGAGATACGGTATGAAAATTAACAAAACTAAAACTAAAGTTCTAGTTTGCAAAGGTGGGAAAATAAATCAAAAACAAGAATACAAGTATTTAACACGAACTTACAAGAGGTTGAGGATTTCTGCTACCTAGGAAGCCAAATAATGCAAGATGGGAAAAGCACAAAAGATATAAAACAAAGATTAGCACAAGGTCGTGCTACATTTAACAAGAAAAAGCAACTACTGTGCTCAAAGACCACAAACATAGAAACAAGGAAAAGATTTCTTAAAACATATGTGTGGAGCACAGCACTGTACGGCTGTGAAGCCTGGACAGTAGGAGAAGCAGACAAAAAAAAGCCTTTGAAATGTGGTGCTACAGACGTATGATGAAGATATCATGGACAGACAAAGTTAAGAACGAAGAGGTACTAAAAATGGTAGGGGAAGAAAGAAATATGTGGAAAACTTTAAAAAATAGGATAGATAGGATGATAGGCCACATACTACGGCATGAGGGAATAGTGCGGAATATATTAGAAGCAGAGATAGGAAAAAAGAGAAGAAGATGCAGACCTAGATTAGACTACTGCACACAGATAGTAAAAGATGTAGGCTGTAGAGGTTTCAGGGAGATGTGTAGGCTAGCCCAGAATAGAAATCAATGGAGGTACGCATCCAACCAATCCCAAGATGGATAAACTAATGACGAAAAGATAACTGTGCTTAAACATGATGATTATTATAAGTAACTACAAGAATTGGTTGGGCAATATTCTCGAATAATGTTAAGTGTGTGAAAAGATTTACTGGAAAACCATTCTTTTGGCAAATGTCTAAGTGTTGGGGGATCTTGGTAGCCACAGGTTGCTTAACCTCCTTCACTGAATCTCGGTAAAATAGGGTATAAAATTAGAAAACAATAGAAAGGAACGAGCTGAATACACATACTCCTGAAAAGAAGAAACCACCAAAACGCAAAATCAAAGTAGCTGCTTATATAACCCTACATAAAAATAACTGAGTTGCAAACGAATCCGTGACTTTCAGTAAACAATGGATTCCATTACTAAAAGAAATAACAAAAGAAATAACAAATGAAAATCAAATGCCCACAATATCTAGGTAGCATTGCAAGTTTTTCCTGGGTTTTCCTTGCAATATTAACATGAAATACAGCCTACATACATGATTTCTATTTATACATAAAATAACTAATTACATAATAATAAGCATATTAACAATCCTTGTAAAACAGCATTGGTATCTGACAAGTATAAATCCACAATAAGGTTACCTCAAAACCATATACAATCTCCGTTGAACAGTATTGGTATCTGACAAGTGTAAACCCGCGATGGGGTCGCCTCAGATCCATATACAATCTTCATAGAACAACATTGGTATCTGACAAGTGTAAACGCGTCCTAGGGTCGCCTCAGAACCATGTTAAAATCTACCAAAGAGGTAACTTAAATCATAATGAATTTTCCCCCTCAAAATAAATATAAAAAACGATTACTTAAGCCTTTCAATAATGCAATCGCACACTTCTTTAATAACCATCCTCACATGTTAAAAAATGTTTTCCAATTCCAACTTATTGAATTTATATGAAATTCACCAATAAAAATTAATCAGCTGATTTCACGTTAAGCGTATTGGCTACCTAAAGAAAGCCGATCCCAGGTCGCAACACAAATTGAAGGTAATCATTCTGTTAAACTTTAAAAATTTTTGCTTAGTATACTCAAACCAAATATTTCAAACGTCAATAAATCAAAGTCACCTTCAATTTATGTCATAAATGTCAAACTTGAAGTTTTTATTATTATTTTGACAACGATTCTAGGTCATGGATCGAAACGTAAATAAAGTTGATTTTAAAAACTATGATTGGTTTAATTCCCAAAGAAGATTAACCTGAATACACATGCTGTGTGAGAATTTCAGGGAACTATGTAGGCTAGCTCAGAAAATAAATAAGTGCAGGTACGTGTCCAACCAGTTTTGAGACGGAAAACCTAATGGCTGCGAAATACCTGCAACTAATGTTGACTGTGCGAAAAGATAAATTGGAAAATATATTAAATCGCCAAATGGTTAAGTGTTGGGGGAACTTGGCAGCCACAGACTGCTTACCTCCCTTCACAACCATTGAAGGTCAGAGAAATAGGGCATATAACTGTAAAACAATAGAAAGTGATCGAACTGCATCTAACAAGAAAGAACATCGCCTATGAGGAAAGACAACAAACATGGAATAAGAAGAAAATTGTTGAAAGCATATGTGTGGAGCACAGCACAGTATGCCTATGAAATACGGGAAGTCTGAAACGCAGACAGAAAAACGGTAGCAGCTTTTTGAAATGTTGTGCTTCAGATGTATGAGGACGATAGCATGGACAGACAAAGATAATAACAAATAAGTTACAGAAATAGTAGGGGAACAAGGATATCTGGGGAAAAAGAGAAATAGTAGGGCGGAATACGTTCTAAGGCATTTTTGGGGAATAGTATGTGATATATTACAAGTAGAGATAGGATAAAAGAGGTAGATGTAGACCTAGATCAGACAGTTATAGATGCAAACTGTGCATATTTCAGGGAAATCTGTAGGTTAGTTCAGAATAGGGAACAATGATGGTACGCGTCTAACCAGTTCTAGGACTGAAGACCTAATGATGATGAAGGAAGTAGAAACAGAATGGAATAACATTAAATCCAGCCTAGACATGGCGGCCAGAGATATTCTGGGGTATACACAAAAAGAAAATAAGAAACCATGGATAACAAAGGATATCCTGAATTTAATAGAAGAAAGACGAAAATACAAAAATAAATCAGACGAAACAGGAAAACAGAGATACAAAGCCATAAAATGGGAAATTATTCGAAAATGCAGGAAAGCTAAAGAACAATGGATTGATGAAAAGTGCAAAGAGGTACAAACAAAGATGGAAATTGGAAAGACAGACAAAGCATACAAATTAATTAGAATGAATTTTAGGGATATAAAACCATATAGCAAAAATATAAGGGATGCACAAGGAAACGTCATCATAGAAAACGTAGAGAAAGTGGGTAGATGGCAAGAATATATAGGGAATTTATATGCAGGAGAGGAGCTAACTGCATTATTACAGACATTGAAAATGATGACTTGGGATATCCTATACTTAGAGATGAGTTTGAATTAGCATTAAAGAGTCTGAAAAATGGTAAGGCGCTGGGTACAGATAAGGTGCAAGCAGAAACTCTAAAAGCCGCTGGACAAGCAATAACAGAACGTCTCTTCCAACTTGTAAGCTATATGTATGAGACAGGCGAGATACCCAAAGATTTCAAACGTAGCATCATAGTAACTATACCAAAAAAGAAAAATGTGGATAGATGTGACAATTTTCGAACCATAAGTTTGACAGCACACGTGTCAAAAATATTAACTAGAATTGTGCAAAGACGAATGGAAAAATGGGCAGAAGAAATACTAGGAGAAGACCAATTTGAGTTTAGGCGAAATAGGGGAACACGGGAGGCTATTTTAGCTCTGAGAGTGATAATGGAGAAAACAATAGAAAAAGGGGAAAGCGTGTGTATAGGGTTTGTAGATCTGGAAAAAGCATTCGACAATGGAAAATGGAAAAAAATGTTTGAAATACTCAAAAAGATTGGAATGAGTTATAGGGATAGACGAATAGTACATACTTTATACAAAGAGCAAACAGCAGTAATAGAATTAGAGCAGGAACTTAGAGAAGTAAACATTAGGAAAGGGGTGATAGAAGGATGTGCCCTATCCCCATTAATTTTTAACTTGTACATTGAAGAGGCAATGAATACTGCCAAATGCAGGAAAACATTTGGAATTACTATGCAGGGACAAAAAATTTATATGCTTAGATTTGCAGATGATATAGCGGTATTAGCGTCTAGCAAGGAAGAGTTAGAAGCTGCTCTTAATGAAATGGAAACGGTTCTAACAGAGAGATACGGTATGAAAATTAACAAAACTAAAACTAAAGTTCTAGTTTGCAAAGGTGGGGAAAATAAATCAAAAACAAGAATACAAGTATATAACACGAACTTACAAGAGGTTAAGGATTTCTGCTACCTAGCTAGCCAAATAACGCAAGATAGGAAAAGCACAAAAGATATACAACAAAGATTAGCACAAGGTCGTGCTACATTTAACAAGAAAAAGCAACTACTGTGCTCAAAGACCACAAACATAGAAACAAGGAAAAGATTGCTTAAAACATATGTGTGGAGCACAGCACTGTACGGCTGTGAAGCCTGGACAGTAGGAGAAGCAGACAAAAAAAAGCCTTTGAAATGTGGTGCTACAGACGTATGATGAAGATATCATGGACAGACAAAGTTAAGAACGAAGAGGTACTAAAATGGTAGGGAAGAAAGAAATATGTGGAAAACTTTAAAAATAGGAGAGATAGGATGATAGGCCACATACTACGGCATGAGGGAATAGTGCGGAATATATTAGAAGCAGAGATAGGAAAAAAGAGAAGAAGATGCAGACCTAGATTAGACTACTGCACACAGATAGTAAAAGATGTAGGCTGTAGAGGTTTCAGGGAGATGTGTAGGCTAGCCCAGAATAGAAATCAATGGAGTGCACGCATCCAACCAATCCCAAGATGGATAAACTAATGACGAAAAGATAACTGTGCTTAAACATGATGATTATTATAAGTAACTACAAGAATTGGTTGGGCAATATTCTCGAATAATGTTAAGTGTGTGAAAAGATTTACTGGAAAACCATTCTTTTGGCAAATGTCTAAGTGTTGGGGATCTTGGTAGCCACAGGTTGCTTAACCTCCTTCACTGAATCTCGGTAAAATAGGGTATAAAATTAGAAAACAATAGAAAGGGAACGAGCTGAATACACATACTCCTGAAAAGAAGAAACCACCAAAACGCAAAAATCAAAGTAGCTGCTTATATAACCCTACATAAAAATAACTGAGTTGCAAACGAATCCGTGACTTTCAGTAAACAATGGATTCCATTACTAAAAGAAATAACAAAAGAAATAACAAATGAAAATCAAATGCCCACAATATCTAGGTAGCATTGCAAGTTTTTCCTGGGTTTTCCTTGCAATATTAACATGAAATACAGCCTACATACATGATTTCTATTTATACATAAAATAACTAATTACATAATAATAAGCATATTAACAATCCTTGTAAAACAGCATTGGTATCTGACAAGTATAAATCCACAATAAGGTTACCTCAAAACCATATACAATCTCCGTTGAACAGTATTGGTATCTGACAAGTGTAAACCCGCGATGGGGTCGCCTCAGATCCATATACAATCTTCATAGAACAACATTGGTATCTGACAAGTCGTACACATCCAACCAATCCCAAGATGGATAAACTAATGACGAAAAAATAACTGTGCTTAAACATGATGATTATTATAAGTAACTACAAGAATTGGTTGGGCAATATTCTCGAATAATGTTAAGTGTGTGAAAGAATTTACTGGAAAACCATTACTTCGGCAAATGTCTAAGTGTTGGGGGATCTTGGTAGCCTCAGGTTGCTTAACCCCCTTCACTGAACCTCGGAGAAATAGGGCATAAAATTAGAAAACAATAGAAGGGGAACGAGCTGTATACACATGCTGTGTGAGAATTTCAGGGAACTATGTAGGCTAGCGCAGAATATAAATAAGCGCATATAAATCTGATGATTAGTATAAACAACTAGTTGTTGGTTGCGAAATATCTGCAACTATTGATGACTGTGCAAAAAGATATATTGGAAAATATATTAAATCGATAAATGGTTAAGTGTTGGGGGAACTTGGCAGCCAAAGGCTACTTACCTCCCTTCACAACCACTGAAGGTCGGAGTAATAGGGTATATAATTGTAAAACAATAGAAGTTGACCGAACTGCATCTAACAAGAAAGAACAGCGCCTATGAGGAAAGACAACAAATAGAACAAGAAGAAAATTGTTGAAAGCATATGTGTGGGGCACAGCACAGTATGCTTATGAAATACGGGCAGTCTGAAACGCAGACAGAAAAACGGTAGCAGTCTTTTGAAATGCTGTGCTTCAGATGTATGAGGACGATAGCATGGACAGACAAAGATAATAAATAGGTTATAGAAATAGTAGGGGAACAAGGATATCTGGGGAAAAAGATAAGAGACATAGAAGGGCAGAATACGTTCTAAGGCATTTTTGGGGAATAGCATGGGATATATTACAAGCAGAGATGGGAAAAAAGAGGTAGATGTAGACCTAGATCAGATAGATAGTTATAGATGCAGACTGTGCAAATTTCAGGGAAATCTGTAGGTTAGTTCAGAATAGGAAACAAATGGTAGGCGTCTAACCAGGACTGAAGACCTAATGATGATGAACTCAAGTGGTACAACAGAATGTATTTAGTTAACTTAGCGTAATTTGTAATTGTTTCTTGCATTAGTGTATTCGTAGCATTGATTTTATTTCACTTATTTTTCCACCTTTAGAATTAGTTGTAAATATTGTTAAAATAAAACCTACTTCCTTACCAAGTTTTAAAATATAAATGTTCTATAAGCACATTTCTTTATTGCAATTACAATAGAATATGGGGTCGCTTATATTTTGCACACAGGTGGCTAATAGTTAATGAACACCACTGCCTCAATATTTCACTTGACCGATAGCAAAAGTTTGTTTGTATATCACTTACATGAATGCCGATGTTTAAAAACGCTAAGACATGTTTTTATAATGTATACGAAGTTGCAAATTAAAATGTTCTAAAATACTGTAATTTTAGCGCAAATGGAAATTAGGCCCAGACAACTTTTTCCATTTCGTTCCAGAGGTAAAGAAGAGCGACGAGCCTATACCTTCCAAGGAACTAGCAGAACAGGCCATATCTTATGCTCGTGAATTAGAAATGATTGTATAATATCTTTATTTTTATTTACAATAAAACTTAACAATTAAAAGTGGTCCATTCTTTATAAAAATCTGCAACACGCTGTTTCTGTTCTTCGTATTTTTGTAATTTTGGTTTACGCCATTTATTATGATGTAAATTAAGAATTCCGCCAATGATTTCTTGAGCAAAATGTACTGGAAATACCCGCTGATCTTCAATCACATGCGCAAAACCTTCATCCATACCAAAAGAAACTGCAAAGTAAGGTAGACCCTTTGGTATTGCACGTCTAACATCTCGACCTGCTAAAGATACAAGTTTCTTATTGGAACTCCATTCGTGCTCCGATTCATCAATTGCTTTTTTAAAATAAATAGGTGCTAAATCTCCTTGTTCTTTAGGTACTGGGACACAGTGAAGCGTCATGTGAGGATGGCGATGTAAAAACATAGCAGTTTCAAAAAATATAGTATCTTCATTTTTAGCAGCAAAAAAATTTGTAAGTTTTTTACGAAGAGTAATTATTTCTTCCCATTCATTTTCATCTAAGTGTGTTGAACATGGTGTATGGCGTATTGGCGATAATAAACAATGTCCTATAGTTAAAGGTTCCTGTGCTGGAAGACTCAAGTAGACACTATCTTCTGTAGAAATAAGTAGATGTTTAAACATTTTACGTGATTGCAAACAATTTGTACAGTTTTCTAATGCTTCCATGGTTTCCCGATGTTCTTGAATAGCTTTATTTCTATTGCCACTATTTTCGTGTTTGGACCGCCGAATCTTGTCTGTGAAAATATCATCTAAATCATCGTTCTTACTTACTTGTCCCATATATGTCGCGAATTCTTTGTTGGAGTCTTCACCTGATCGGTACTTTTCTTGTTCAAACAGTTGTTTAAGTGTATATTTATCATCATCGGGGAAGTAACGAATTCTCTGTCCTGCATTATGTGTTTCAACTTTTGCATGTTTTGTACCAGAATATTCACCATAATCTCTTACAGGTCTTGAATAACCCTTGGAATCGGTATGTGTTAATATAACATCTTTATCATTTTGAGCAGTTCTTGCTTTTTCCAACTTCTCCTTTAATTCAGTAATTAATACTGTATTGCCCAATATTTCAGCTTTTAGCAGCTTAGCTGCAAGAATGTTCAGATCCATTGAATCAGTACTTGCATCAGCTTCTACATCTATAGTTTGGGTTTTACGCCAACTTGAAGATGAGTTTGATCTTACTATCGAATTAAGTGTCGAAGCAGAATCTTCTGAAGGTTTCTGAAATTTTGGTATTCCAGCACCTCCTCCTTTCCAATAAGGATTGAGTTCTCTATCACTTAGACGAGGATCGTATTCTGATCTCTCCTTTTCAAGCCGTTTTTCACTTTCACGTTGTAGGCGTTTATCAATATTGGAAACTGAAGTAAAAGTTGTAGGTAATGACATCCATGATTCACGTTGTAATGCAGAAATTGTTTCAGAAGAACAGCTAGTAGGCTTTTCAACCCATTCCTCTTCTGAAGAATTGGATGATGATGAATGTTTTCGTTTCAGTTTCTTGCTCTTATGCTTTTTAGCACTTTTTTCTGTATGTTTACCCATTTGTGAATAGATACTTTAATAAAATCTTATATTAAAAACGTAAATATCCTAACCTACAAAATAAATTCAATAGTCTATGGTTGTCACATTCAATATGGGAGTAAGGCTAACCATTACACTATCATGTGAATGTAGAAGTGTGAACTGAAGAACATTTTTTATAAAATTCAAAAGGAATTGCAAATATTAATGCACTTTAGCTAAAGCATTAAAGTCTACAAGGGTTAAATATTATGACAACACAGGCATTTAGAAGGCAGAAAATTGCAGGCTATTTGAATATCGCTGCACCTAAAAAAAATTATTTTATTACCAATGTTCTGAAGATCAAAATATAATTACTGAATATGGTCAAGATTTTGATCTTTATTATCAGTTTGATTAAAGATACAACGTTTAAATAATCTCTACATAATGTAGTTTGGTCTTTTTGAATTGGGTCTTACATATTCTGTATTAAGCAAGGTATTTATGATTTACGACAGCGTACTAATGTTCTATCTCAATACATCGTTTATGTTGTATGTAGCAATTAGTAATTCATATGCATAAACTTGATTTTCTGTATAGTTTAATTTTTCTAAATCTATAGAACATTTTGAAACAATTTTTTTTTGTTTTAAGTGATTTTTACTTGCAGAATATTATTGTTTTGGTTGTACACGCTCATCATCATTGGGTCTTCAGTCCTGAAACTGGTTAGACGCGTACCATCATTGTTTCCTATTCTGAACTAACCTACAGATTTCCCTGAAATTTGCACAGTCTTCTTCTATCACTATCTGATCTAGGTCTACATCTACCCTTTTTTTCCTATCTCTGCTTGTCATATATCACATACTATTCCCCAAAAATGCCTTAGAACGTATTATGCCCTTCTACTTCTCATATTTTTTCCCAAAGATATCCTTGTTTCCTTACTGTTTCTATAACCTATTTGTTATTAACTTTGTCTGTCCATACTCGAACATCTGAAGCACGGCATTTCAAAGGCCGCTACTGTTCTTCTGTCTGCTTTTCAGACTGCTCGTATTTCCTAGGCATATTGTCTGTGCTGTGCTCCACACATACGCTTTCAACAACTTTTTGTTCTATGTTTGTTGTCTTTCATCATAGGTGCCGTTCTTTCTTGTTAGATGCAGTTCGGTCACCTTCTATTTTTACAATTATATACCCTATTTCTTCGACATTCAGTGGTTGCGAAGGGGGGTAAGCAGCCTGTGGCTGCCAAGTTCCCCCTGCACTTGGACATTTACTGATTTAATATTTTTTCCAATATGTCTTTTCGCACAGTCAACATTAGTTGCAGATATTTCACAACAAACAACTAGTTTATAATAATCATCAGATTTGTCTGCGCTTATTTTTTCGTCATTGGGTTTCCCGTCTCAAAACTGGTTGGATATGTACTTGCACTTATTTCTTTTCTAAACTAACCTACATGGTTCCTGAAATTCTCACACAGTAATACAGCTCGGTTCCCTTATATTGTTTTTTAATATTATGCCCTATTTCACAGAGATTTATTGAAGGGGTTAAGCAACCTGTGGCTGCCAAGATCCCCAACACTTAGACATTTGCCGAAATAATAGTTTTCCAGTAAATGCTTTCACGCAATTACCATAATTCGAGAATATTGCCCATCCAATGCTTGTAGTTGATTATAATAAATATCATGTTTCTTCTATTGTTTTCTAGTATTATGCCCTTTTTCACTGAGATTTATTGAAGGGGGTTAAGCAACCTGTGGCTGCCAAGATCCCCCAACACTTAGACATTTGCCGAAATAATAGTTTTCCAGTAAATGCTTTCACGCAATTACCATAATTCGAGAATATTGCCCATCCAATGCTTGTAGTTGATTATAATAAATATCATGTTTCTTCTATTGTTTTCTAATATTATTGTCTTTTTCACTGAGATTTATTGAAGGGGGTTAAGCAACCTGTGGCTGCCAAGATCCCCCAACACTTAGACATTTGCCGAAATAATAGTTTTCCAGTAAATGCTTTCACGCAATTACCATAATTCGAGAATATTGCCCATCCAATGCTTGTAGTTGATTATAATAAATATCATGTTTCTTCTATTGTTTTCTAATATTATGCCCTTTTCACTGAGATTTATTGAAGGGGTTAAGCAACCTGTGGCTGCCAAGATCCCCAACACTTAGACATTTGCCGAAATAATAGTTTTCCAGTAAATGCTTTCACGCAATTACCATAATTCGAGAATATTGCCCATCCAATGCTTGTAGTTGATTATAATAAATATCATGTTTCTTCTATTGTTTTCTAATATTATGCCCTTTTTCACTGAGATTTATTGAAGGGGGTTAAGCAACCTGTGGCTGCCAAGATCCCCCAACACTTAGACATTTGCCGAAATAATAGTTTTCCAGTAAATGCTTTCACGCAATGACCATTATTCGAGAATATTGCCCCTCCAAAGCTTGTAGTTGCTTATAATAAATATCATGTTTAAGTGCAGATACTTTCTTCGTCATTAATTTATCCATCTTGGGACTGGTTGGATGCGTACCTCCATTGATTTCTCTTCTGAGCTAGCCTACACATTTCCCTGAAACTCCTACAGCCTACATCTTTCACTATCTGTGTGCAGTAGTCTAACCTAGGTCTACCTCTTCTTCTCTTTTTTCCTATCTCTGCTTCTAGTATATTCCGCACTATTCCTTCATGCCGTAGTATGTGGCCTATCATCCTATCTCTCCTATTTTTTACCGTTTTCCACATATTTCTTTCTTCCCCTACCATTTTTAGTACCTCTTCGTTCTTAACTTTGTCTGTCCATGATATCTTCATCATACGTCTGTAGCACCACATTTCAAAGGCTTCTACCTTTTCTTGTCCGCTTCTCCCACTGTCCAGGCTTCACAGCCATACAGTGCTGTGCTCCACATATGTTTTGAGCAATCTTTTCCTTGTTTCTATGTTTGTGGTCTTTGAGCACAGTAGTTGCTTTTCTTGTTAAATGTAGCACGACCTTGTGCTAATCTTTGTTTTATATCTTTTGTGCTTTTCCCATCTTGCGTTATTTGGCTTCCTAGGTAGCAGAAATCCTTAACCTCTTGTAAGTTCGTGTTACATATTTGTATTCTTGTTTTTGATTTATTTTTCCTCCTTTGCATACTAGTACTTTAGTTTTACTTTTGTTAATTTTCATACCGTATCTCTCTGTTAAAACCGTTTCCATTTCATTGAGAGCAGCTTCTAACTCTTCCTTGCTAGATGCTAATACCGCTATATCATCTGCAAATCTAAGCATATCAATTTTTGTCCCTGCATAGTAATTCCAAATGTCTTCCTGCATTTGACAGTATTCATTGCCTCCTCAATGTACAAGTTAAAATTAGTGGGGATAGGAACATCCCTGTCTTACCCCTTTCCTGATGTTTACTTCTCTACGTTCCTGCTCTAATTCTATTACTCCTGTTTGCTCTTTGTATAAACTATGTACTATCCGTCTATCCCTATAACTCATTCCAATCTTTTGAGTATTTCGAACATTTTTTCCATTTTACATTGTCAAATGCTTTTTCCAGATCTACAAACCCTATATACACGCTTTCCCTTTTCTATTGTTTTCTCCATTATCACCCTCAGAGCTAAGATAGCCTCCCGTGTTCCCCTGTTTCGCCTAAACCCAAATTGGTCTTCTCTAGTATTTCTTCAGCCCGTTTTTCCATTCGTCTTTGTACAATTCTAGTTAATATTTTTGATACGTGTGCTGTCAAGCTTATTGTTCGAAAATTTTCACATCTATCTGCGCCTTTCTTTTTTGGTATAGTTACTATGATGTTATGTTTGAAATCTTTGGGTATCTCGCCTGTCTCATACATATAGCATACAAGTTGGAAGAGACGTTCTGTTACTGCTTGACCAGCGGCTTTTAGAGTCTCCGCTTGCACCTTATCTGTACCCGGCGCCTTACCATTTTTCAGACCCTTTAATGCTATTTCAAATTCATCTCTAAGTATAGGATATCCCAAGTCATCATTTTCAATGTCTGATTCCTTTTCTAATGCAGTTAGTTCTTCTCCTGCATATAAATTTCCTATATATTCTTGCCATCTACCCACTTTCTCTACATTTTCTATAATGACATTTCCTCCCGCATCCCTTATATTTTTGCTATACGGTTCTATATCCCTAAAATTGATTCTAATTAGTTTGTATGCTTCATCTGTCTTTCCTACTTCCATCTTAGTTTGTACCTCTTTGCACTTTTCATCAATCCATTGTTCTTTAGCTTTCCTGCATTTTCGAATAATTTCCCATTTTATGGATTTGTATCTCTGTTTTCCTGTTTCGTCTGATTTATTTTTGTATTTTCGTTTTCTTCTATTAAATTCAGGATATCCTTTGTTATCCATGGTTTCTTATTTACTTTTGTGTATACCCCAGAATATCTCTGGCCGCCATGTCGAGGCTGGATTTAATGTTATTCCATTCTGTTTCTACTTCCTTAGTATCGGATATTTTACCGATATCTTTGAGCAATTCATTTGATCTTTTTCGAATCTTTCTTGAATATCTTTCTCTTTAGTTTCTGTAGGTCCAAGTGCCTTTTTCCGTTTCTTTTTTGAAATTTTTAAATTTAAGTGCGGCTTTCATAATTACGATGTTGTGGTCAGTGTCTATATCTGCTTCTGGGTAGCTTCTACAGTCTTTTACTTGATTCCTAAACCGTTGTCTAACAAGAATGTAATCTATTTGATATCTTCCTATATCTCCTGGCATCTACCACGTATATCGTCTTCTAGCATGATGTTGAAATAATGTGTTTGTAATGATTAAATTGTTCTTGTCGCAAAATTCTACCAGCCTATTTTCTCTGTCGTTTCTAGTGCCTAAACCAAATAAACCTACTATCGCTCCTTCCCTACCCTCACCTACCACTGCATTAAAATTTCCCGTAATTATTAAATTTTCATGTCCTTTTACGTGTCTTAATATGTTTTCGATATCTTTGTAGATCGCTTCTACCTCTTCGTCACTGTAGCTAGAGATGGGCATGTATACTTGTATTATTACCGTGTTTACCGGTTTAGATTCTAATCTAACCATGAGTACTCTTTCATTCTTTTATAAGTAATTTTCTACACAGTATCCTATCTTTTTCCGCATAACTATCCCCACACCCAAATTTCCTTCCTCGGCTCCTGTATGAATTACCCTGAAGTCTCCACTCCAAAAATCCCCCGCCTCTGGCCACCGAACTTCGCTGATCCCTACTATGTCTAATGATAACCTATTCATTTCGATTTTTAGGTTCTCTAGCTTACCCACTTGCTTCATAGTTCTAACATTCCACGCTCCGACTCGCAAAATGTTCCCGACTCTTATTCTTAACTTTCCGATCGCATCTTCCGAAGTAGTCCCCTCCCGGAGATCCGAATGGGGGACTATTTTAACTCCGGAATCTTTTACCCCAGAGAATGCCATCATTTTATTATAATTTAGGTACGCTGTGTACTTGGGAGGTAATGTGGTGGTTTCCCGTTGCCTTCCACATCGCGGTAGTGTGTCTTAGACTGCCATACCGACCCCTATGGTCTCTGCCAATCTAAGTACCGAAAGAGCCGCTGCCCTCTTTCGGGGACCTGTCTTAGTCTGGTTCCTCACTAACGACCCTACTACTTTGGTTGGACCTGTAGTTTGGCTCTTTAGCTCATTAGAACACGCAAGCCATTTCACCTGTTCTAGTAATCTAGAACTTCGGCAAGGTGCAGGTCCATTCGAAATGGGTACACGCTAATATATTTTATTTGTAACGAATGAATGCTTCGTTAAAAATGATCTTGCACAGTACTGTATACATTAATGACAACACGATGCTCTGAAAGACATTCTTGATTGGTATATCGGTCCTGCGGTGTCATCTTGCTGCACCTTGAGAATTCTCAAAGCATAAACATATTGCATATTTACATATTTGCTTAAAGTGTAATTTATTTTTACCAACCACAACACAGAAGTAATTCACAGCAACAAAAAGATAGGCGATGTGCGTTAAATAACATACAAATCAACTACTGACTTGAATGAACTTTTGCGTCTATTTTGAATCCAATATAATAATAAACTCCACCAACGTTAGCGGTAGACAATGTGTTGTAATTGATATAACAAGTTTTTATCCGTTGAAATCTAAAATACAAGAGGCATATATCTACCTCGCCTGACAAAAGATATTAATTATCAGTAGTCTTAAATCCTATTCTATTTGTAACTCCGACATTTAAGGCGGTTCTGAAAAGGTATAATAGCTTTTTGAAAAACAAGTTTATTGGAACAAAATCAATGAAAAATTATAGATTAATGAAGCAGCGTTTCAAATAATTGAAGTGAAGCATGATTTTGATGTTATCTTTCTGTATAAAATATTAAACAACACTATAAATTTTCCTGAACTTGTTTAAATATGTACCACCTAGAAATTCTAGGCAATAAGAATCTTTTATTCATAGTTTTCATGGATTACACTATGGTATTGTAGCGGGCTACTACTACCGCGTTTTTACTAATTTAAAACAAGTAATGACAAGAGTCTTTATTACTCACTGTCCACAATTCTAATTAACAGTATATGCCTTATTTATAGATGTTTTCAGTTCAATTAACAATGAAGCACTATCACACTAATGAATTTACAAGCACTAATATCTTCTTAAACTAAATTCTTAACCATCGGTCTATTAACAACACTAACACAACTATTTATTTATTACACTTTTGTCTATTTATGTATTCTCCAAGCTGCATGTACATTAGACACGTTCTATAATATAACATTTATGTTTACTCTTGGACTTCAAAAACTCAACTATTTAACTTTACACGATATAATTTATATTCGACATTCTGATATAGACTAAACTATGTACTACATCATCGTCTTATTTATTCCCTGAATTAAAATGATGATTCATTCTCCAGTAATTGCTAGAAAACTCGGTCCCTGGAAAATATACAGTGTTTACGACGCTTGTGTGTTTGACGAATTGCCTAATAGTAGCTCGCAACAGTATTAATTCGCTTATTTCTATAATAACTACTAATAGCAATAACAGTAAAATTGATTTATTTAATATCTCATTAAAATTTATTAAGCGCCACTTACTGAATCGTTTCTTATAATAGCTCATTTAAAGGTGTTTAGGTTTTAGTTATTGTTTAGTTCATATGACTAGTTCAGATATTATATTAATGTAAGATTGATTTTTGAATGTGAATTTATTTATTTTTGTGGTTGTAAATATTTCGTCAAGTGAATGCGTGGAAGGGAAAGTATAGGACGGAAAACACCCGAAGTTTCAATTGCTATCGGTACAAAAATATAGTTATTTTCTAATTGTTTGTATATTGATATTTTATTTTTTCTACATATATAGCTTTGGCACCCGCGGAGCTAGAAGTGGATCTGACGTGTGAAGGGGCCCAAGTATCAATGCACGTGAAGTCCCATACAACCGGTTTACCACATTTTCAGAGGATGAGTGTCATACCGTCTGGACGTTTGCCATCATCCCGACTGGTGCCTAATGGTTCCGAACAACATGGAATTTGGGCTTAGACAGACTGCGTTTTTTTTAAATTGTTAACTAATGAATGGCGGGAGAATCGACCGGCACTTAGCTTGCAGCTTAGGCCATGTCTGTCGAAAGCGTCCACAGTGGTACTACAGCGACAGCGATGAGGGACGCAAATTTAACAGTCTAGTCGAAAGCCGATAGCAATGCGGAAGCTTTCGTTGTCTAACAGTGTACCTAGTGATGCTGTTGGCAGGGCATTGAGCCATGCACCTGATTCTTTTATAGCGGTTGCATTGAGACGAGCTTTATCTGGAAGAGACTCCATCTTTTATGCAGATAATCTTTTTCAATATTGATTAGCGGGATGTCCCAATGTTTTTGTTGACATTTGTCTACAATAACAATGGCAAATCTCAAAAATTAACACCACATAACTCATGGGCAAACTCATCTAACAACAAGGGTGATGAAGAATACCTTTCATTTCATTACAGTTTTGGGAACAACATACCAAAATTAGAATCTAATTTAGTTAAGAGATTGACAAAGTCACCAACGCAATCACTCTTGCTAACAGAACCGTTGAAGTCAAATCTAAACGATTTAAACTTAAACCGATTGAGGGAATATCTAGCAGCTCACATCTTTGAAAATAGAATTATAAATTTGAAACCTCGAGGTTTAATTAACCGAAACAATTACTGCTATATAAATTTAATATTGCAAGTGATTATAGCATGTCCACCTGTTTGCAGTTTATTAAAAATCCTTTCCCAATACATGCCGTTTGCCTTCAAAGAGAAAATCAGTACACCCACAATTGAAAGCATTGTAAAATTTGTCTTAGAGTTTAATGATATTCCTGCAACGCCCAGATGTGGACGGCATTCAAACAAAAATCAGAAAAAGGAATACAACACAATTATTAACTACGACAAACGATTTGAACCATTTTGGATACACACATTACTTTATGGTACTCGTAACGACGCTTTTGTAGAAAAAGGCCGAAGAATCTCTGGGTTGCCTACTTAATGGTTTAAATGATGAAATACTAGAACTATTGAAGTCGATCGACAATTACGAGGCAGTCGAAGATATTATACCGATAAATATTGATCTAGATGAGGAAAAGCGAGGGATAAGACCCAAAAATAAAAACCCAACCACACGCTATACCTGAACAAGACATACTCCCATCAGCGATATCTTTAGTGGGTCACTATGCTCCAGAATATATAGAGCAGATGACTCAATTACGAAAAATATTCAAATTTTTTTTACATTACAGCTACATATAGAGAAAGCTACAACAATATACGACGCACTCGAAGCCTTAGCTTCCAAAAATCAACTTTAAGACGTAAGATCGTCGAAGACAACCAAAGAAATTGAAATATGGCAACAAGTCTTACTACAAGAGCTTTCAGTTGTACTTGTGCTACACCTTAAATGCTTTGCCTTCAAATTAAATCGGTGCTCTAAAATAATAAAGTCAATAGATTACGCAATTGACTTTAACATCGATCTTAAATTACTATCATCAACAACGAGTTGCACTACTAACAAAAAGCAATACAAATTATTTGCAGTAGTTTACCATGAAGGCAAAGAGACAACGAAAGGTCACTACTTAACCGATGCATATCACATGGGTTACACACGCTGGTTACGATATGACGATTCAACTGTAAAAGCTGTAACCGAAGAAAGCTTCATATCCGTTATTCTATCGTAGTAACAGTACAAAAAAATGTTAATTCTTCTTAATTGTATCAAAACTTTTAAGTTTAATATTTTTGTAATATCTTTAACATATTATTTAGAAACCTATTAATGTAAACAATTTTTTTTTGTTAAAATATTTATTTTGAATTTTTAAACTTGTATTAATAAACCTGTCTTTATCCTTTATGATGTGTTTGCCCGTATATTTATAATACATATAATACTAAAAAGTACTTGCATAGAAAAGGAGAGGAGAAAAATAGGTTGATTTCATGAAAGGATGAAATTATTGTACAAAATAGCAATATGTATTGTAGAAGAAATCATAAAATTTGATAGTAAAGACGATAGAAAATTAACTTGTGCATTTTTGTGGCAAAAGAGAAAATAGTGATAATAAATCGATTTCTAAAAAATATTAGTATTGATATATCGAATAATTCTTTAAACTAATAATATTTTGCTGCCAACCCTAGTTGTGTGGTTTGTGTTTGCGTGCACAACAAACCCGTGTTTTGTGATTGTGTGTTATGAGTTGTCGATTGTTGTAAGATGGCTGAGGAATCGGTGTTGGAAGAAAAATTTAATAATTTAAAAATACATTTAGAAAATTTTCCAAAGAGTCAAAACAACAAAACAGAAAACACACAAGAATACGGACTTCCTTTACACGATGTGTATAAATTAGCTTTAAGTTTTTATAAAGGTTTGTTGAATAGTAAATAATAATGTTAGGTTATGTGTAAATATTTTTCAGAAAAAGAAGGAAAAGCAGTGCATTTTAGTTATGAGGATAAATTATCGTTAGTAGCGTTTTCACAACAAGTTTTACATGGACCGCTATCAGAAGCAATAGCAAAGCTTCCACCTCTAGGTGCTCTGGATGTTGTTGGGCGTGATCGACGCCTTGCTTGGCAAAAATTAGGAAATTTAGAAGCAGATGAATCAAGAACTGGCTTTGTGGATTTGCTAAGTAGACGTTGTCCTTTATTTGCAACATACGTTGAAGCTCACAGAATGGAGAAACACGAACAACAAAGATTAGCGTAAGATGACTATTATGAGTTTTATGTTATTGATATTGTACTACAGCAAAGAAGCAGAAGAGCGTAGAAAGGTCGAAAAGGAAGAGTTGCTAAAGAAAGAAGCTGAAGAAAAAATTGCACAAGAAGAGTTAGAAAAAAAAGAAGCTCTTAAGAGGCAGATTCAACAAGCACTTAATGAGCAAACATTTGATCAATTCAGAAATTATGCTGAACAACAATATCCTGGTATACCTTAAGGTTTTTTATTTTTAATCATTTGATTTTGTAGTTCTGTAGGTGATCCTGAAAAGCAAGGAGCATTAATAAGACAGTTACAAGAACAACATTATGTGCAATATATACAACAATTACAGGCTTCACAACGGGTAGAAGCAGCAAAAGAAAATGAAAAGAAGAGATTGTAGAGGTAAGTTTGGATTTGTAATTATTAAACTTGGAACATCTCACTATTAAAATTTATTAAATAAATTTATTTCAATAGTTTCTAACAACAGGAAATATTTAGTAGAAAGTAAGACTAAGGTAAGGAAAACCAGGTTGCAAGTACAAACTTTACATACATTTTAAATGATTTGTAGTGATATAAAACGGAATTCGTTGAAAAAAGGCGGATGTTCTATGTTTTCTAGTAATTATTTATGATTTTCTGAGTTTGACACGTAACCTCACAAATGAAAATGGTTTTGCATTAGCTTGCATACCAGTAGCGGTACATACCATATATCTGAAGATAAATTAAATAACTGTCACAAACTTATTTTGACTAGGTCGGTGTTTAAAGTAGACAGTTTGAAGAGACCGCAAGATTCCTACTTTGTATCCTCGTAGAGCTAGCCTTACATTTGATTTTCCAATGCTCCACCCGAAGGTACTACATTGGCCAACAAGCGAGTTTTTTTACCTGGAAAATTTGGAATTTTGCTGAACCCTTGCTGTTCCAAGCAAGGTAGGTATTTTTAACGTGCGTGACACGTGATAACGCTCACACACGGGACCTCCATTTTACCTCTCATCCGAACGAGGGTGTATTTTTGTGAAAAATGCTCGCCTAACATTTTTCAAGCGGACCGTGTCAGGATTCGAACCCGGGACCTTGAGCGTAGTAGTCGCACACATACCACTACGGCACGGAGCCGCTGTAGAGCAAGCCCCCGCCCAAGCTTGCAAAATTAAAAATCTAGTAGCACATATTAATGAGCTATTTATGAGCTTTCATATTCAGCCAATAAGGATTTTTGAGCTCGTCGTACTGAGTATGAATTTAATTTTTCGTCTGTGGGGGCTGAGTCGACGTTGACTCAGCCCCCCTCAATAATCTGAATACCGAATCGATCATTGTGGCAGAATTAGGAGCTATTTAAAAGCTTTTAAAGTGACATAGTTTCGATTTTTGAGCTCACACCCTTAACCCATAAACAACCGTTCATTTACATTTCCAATGCTCCACCCGAAGTACTACATTGGCCAGGAGGCGAGTTTTTTGTTGCCTGGAAATTTAGAATTTTGCCGAACCCTTGCCGTTCCAGACAAGGTAGGGATCTTTAACGTGCGTGACAACACTCACACACGGGACCTCCATTTAACCTCTCATCCGAACGAGGGCGTAATTTTTGTGAAAAATGCTCACCTGCCATTTTTCAAGCAGTCGGCCGTGTCGGGATTTGAACCCGGGACCTTGGGATACGTAGTCTTACGCTTACTACATTGATCCACGGCGACGCCCAGTCCCCCCATAAACAACCCCTTAATTGACGCGAACCGAGAGAAATATTAAAAAAAAATAAATAAATATACATCGCATTGGGTATGTAGCATAAAAATTCAAAAAATGGACTCTAAAAATATGCCATTTATAATTATTGCGCAGTCAACCTTTACAAGAAAACTACCCCACATATCCCCGATACAAGAGAGAACTGTACTTAAATCGAAGGACAGCAATTGTTTTGTAACTAAATATTGTTAATCGATTTATGAGCTCTCAAAATTTATGCATTTGGGTCGAGTCGTAATTTTTTATTATATTTCTTTTATATAACAACAATGTGTATCACAATTATGAAATAATGTAAACTTAAATTTTATTAAAATTTGTTTTTGTAAACAAAACAACGCAACTCAATAACTTGCAAACTACTATCTAATGAAATAGGATAAATTAATTGCTTACATCTTTATTTTATGTATTTTAACTAATTTAATATACAGCCTGTTATAACGTTTTGCCTTACTAAGGGGGGTATTTATTTTACTCCTATATGGCCACAAAGGCACAAGGATAGATAACGAGGATTTCCTGAAGATGTAAAGAGCCCACGGTTAGTTTCGTTGGAAAATGGCTCGTAGATGAGGAAACCTCCAAAGGCTAAGTGGCTAGTCGAGCGATTTGCTCTGGGTAGAACATGAGCTTTGGGTCAGGGTTGGACTGCGACCAAAATATAGTGAATATGGCGCCCCCGAATTTTTGTATACTAAGAAGACCCAACTTGAGTCTTTTGTATAAGGCGAATGCGGAAACCTATACTCAAATACCGCTATACAAAAAATATTACGAGAACCCAATTCCTAAAATTTTCTTACTTTATGACTCGATATTGACCTTTAAAGATGCACTGCTACACCTGTAAACAGATTAAAACAAGGCTAGCACAGTTTGTGCATTCATTTCAAAAAATTCATAATTAATAAGAATCAAACCTCATTCATTCCAACTAATAATCATAGTCTTGAACAAAATAAATATCTATTCCTTTAAGTTGCAGTTTAGAATTATATACAAAACATCATCTTTAAAAATTTGACTAAATTATGATAATGAAAAATATGTTCATATGTACTTGGTAATAATTTGAACATCAATATCTCACAAAAATAGAGTAATGTAGTTTTTTTTCATGATAAGAATCTAGCAAAATTTATTCTTGTAAGTGTTTAACTTTGAGTTTTAGGATCAATTAAATTTATATTACAAAAATCATTTGGTGTTGGTAGTACTACATAGACTTCACATTAAATGGTAAAATATTCCAATCATTAATTAATGAAAAGCAAAATGAAACAGTTTAGTTCTCTAAAATAGCTTTAATTTTTGTTAATTCTGAAAGTTAACCTTTTCTATCTTTATATCGCCATCTACCATTTTTTGTTAGTACTAATACAAAGATTAAAAGTGAAGCTTTATAGATTCCTTTCACCAAAGTTTAAAAATAACTTGTTTGTCATTCACATAATGAACTAGAAAATTTCCACGTGAACAAACAAAACTTATTTGTCTGTTATACCAAAAGTTACAGCTGATGTATTAAAAAAACACTAATTACATACCAGATGTTAATCCATCAGAAAAATACTTGCAATGTATTAGGAGGCCATACCTGGAATGATAATTAATAAATTGAAATCTTCTTATTTCAGCATTTACAGGTTAGGAATCTTCAATACCACTCAATCCAATAACTGGATACTGAATATCTAACAACATTATGGGCGTTCGCATCGAACAAATGAACCACGCCAAATCGACTACCATATACAGTAAAATTTCAAATAGTTGCCAATAAATTTTCCATTGATTACTAAATAAATTCTATAAATTTTCTTAAATTAAAGTAAGCTGCATAAGTTGCATGTTATCCTAAAGCCATTCAGAACAATTTAACGTCCCGTCTTATACAAACTAATACCTGCCAAGCGTGGAGATATAATGAGTTTCACCGAGACGATTTCATCTTGAAATTCGAACTTAATCTTTCGGTGCTTCCAACACGTGGTCTGCAACACCATGTTTGTTTATTTAAAGAACAATTGACCTTCTCTAACAACAGCTCAGGTGGAAGTGTTCTATTGACGTATGCTGCCGTCTGACAATAGTTATGATTTTTACAATCATCAAAAGGAAGGAGCCCTTCCAGTGACGCTAACAAATGGCATTTTCTGTCACCGCTTAATTTATAACTTTATGCTCTCAATTCGAGAGCTTATATTGTATTCAACAATATGTAATATTTATCACGTAGATTGTGTAGAGATATTATATTTAAATAGACTTTTTGAATTAATTAAATTAGGTATTTGTGAAAATATTGCTAGAAAATAAACTTGTTACACTGTTTCAAATTAACTTGGCACCATTGCTAACTTTGTTATTATTGGAGCTGCGAGATTGGTTAAATAAGCAAAGAAGCTTAGTTTTTACATCTGATTACCGTGGACAGCGCAAAGAAATAATTGAACATCGCTGTTTCGAGATATTGATCAAAACACTTACTTTTTAAATTGAACACCCTGTATATTTTCAATTTAAATGAAAGAGAAATAAATTCTTAACAAAAAGTTTTATACACTCTTATATCAAAATCCTTAAGATAAAGTAAATATTAACAAATTTGTAATTTAATCAAGGTAGGCGCGAATATTTGAACAGAATTCATTTGTTTAACAAGTTTGTCATTTCGTGTGTTTAATTGTAGCAGCTAACTTTAAGAAGTGTTAATAACATTGTTAGAATGCCTTCTACTCATGAAGAAAAGTGTGATATGTTGGAAACTTTTATAATAAGTAGAAAAAATAGTACCAGAGCATCAAATTGCTATCGCGAAAACTTTCCTAATCAAAACTCTCCAGACCGAAGATATTTTCTAATTCTGTACAGAAAATTTAAAGATAATGAAAATTTGTTTTTGAAGAAAAGAACTAGAAAGAGATTTATAATTAGTAAAAACATTGAAACAAATGCATTAACTTAATTTGAAGCATTTCTAAATGATTCTATTAGAGATTTGGTAAAAAATAGTAACTTTTCTTTAACAGTCATTTATAGAATATTAAGAAAACAAATTTATTCCTTATAAATATCAACAAAAAAATAAGTTGTTGGTTAGTTGCTTCGCGTACAGAAAATTCTGGCCTCGTAAAAAATATAATTTAGAGCGACGAATCAAATTTTTCGAATTCTGGAATGTTTAACCATAAAAACATGCCTTACTGGTCACGCGAAAATCTATTGTTAACTTTCCCATTCCATCCACAAACAAAGTTTAGTTTAAATATATGGTGTGGTTTGATTGGTAGTAAAATAGTGGACCTTTTGTTTTATTACGGATCGCTTACTGCAGCTTGTATGAACATGGAAGAAGTTTTTGAAGAATACCTGGATGATATTAATCTAGAAGATCGCCAAACCATTTACTTCCAGCAAGATGGAGCTCCAGCACATAATTTTCGCGAAGTTGGTGCAATGATGCAAAGACGTTTTGAAGACCGGTGGATGGGAACAAATGGTCCTATAAAGTGGCCACCTCGTTCACCAGACATGTCGCCTTTAAATTTTTTTCTTTTAGGACAACGTATAAAATAACGTTTTCGAAAGAAGATATACTAATGTAGCAGAATTAGAAAACAGTATTCGATTAAAAGTATTAATTCAATTAACGGTAGGAGTATTGCAAATGCTACAGGGGATGTTATTAGGCGAACCTTAATGTGCATTCAAGAAAATGGAGGATTTTTGTACATTTTATGTAATTTTAGTGTGTTAAATAAATGGTTTATTTAAAAGTCAAGACTATCTTAATTAAATTGCAAATTTGTTAATATTTACTTTATCTTAAGGATTTTGATATAAGAGTGTATAAGACTTTTTGTTAAGAATTTATTTCTCTTTCATTTAAATTAAAAATATACAGGGTGTTCCATTTAAAAAGTAAGTGTTTTGATCAATATCTTGAAACAGCGATGTTCAATAATTTTTTTGCGCTGTCTACGGTAATCAGCTGTAAAAACTAAGCTTCTTTGCTCATTTAACCAACCTCGTAGCTCCAATAATAACAAAGTGAGCAATGGTGCCGAGTTAATTTGAAACAGGCTGTATATTATTTGTAAGGTATTTTTAGAAATTTTAAATTAATATGAAATGTGATACTTATTTACACTAATCTTAAATTGTATATATTACAAGACAATATTTAATAATGTTTTTACAGTTTGTTTGGAGTCAAATATATTCTCTCGGTTCGCATCACTTAAGGAGTTGTTTGAGGATTAAGGGAACTCAAAAATGAAAAGTATATCACTTCGAACCTATAAATAGCTTTTAATTCTGTCACGAATAATTAATGAAATTAGTAACAATTTTACCTAATTTAATTTAAAAATGAATTTATTATTGTCAAAAAGAATTAATGAAATTATTAAAAATTCTACCCAATTTTATTACAAAATAAATTTATGTTAGTTTTACCGGTTCTACACCCTCTTTAAATTAATGACATAACACTAATGCCACCCTGTATAGTGATTAAGGAACAAACTTTGTTGGAACAAATAGTGAGCTACAAGGTAGATTGAAAATGCATAGCTAAATATTCTAGCCTTCATAAAATCGAATGAAAGTTCAATCCGGCTACCACCATCTCGTGGGGTGGTTGGTGAGAATGTTTAATAGGTCTGAAACAATTACTGAGACATGTTTTAGGAAGGACAATGTTATCCTTTGAGGAATTTTCTACTATTTTATGTGATGCCGAAACAGTTTTGAATGCACGTTCTATTACTTATTTGTCAAACAACCTTTCAGAGCTGCTAAGTTTAACACCTACTATGTTCATTTAGGATGTTCGAGAAACAGGAATGTCAGATTGTGATCAAATGGATATCAAATCTCTGCAAAAAAAAGTAGGGTATCACCAATAATTGCGTGAAGATTTAAAAGCTCGATTTTGTGATGGGTACTTAGGCCAACTATAACAAGTGTACTACAATAAATGTAGTCATGTGATTCTATTGGGTGAAGTCGTTATGATCAGATATAATAGTAAAAAGTGCTTAGATTGGCGGTTGGGATTAGTAGTGGAATTGTTGCCTAGTTCATTTAAAAACTATACAAGGTTTTATATTATGGCCTGTTCAACATTTATTTCCACTGGAGTGCCAGGAAAGTGTGTAATGTAACCAAAAGTAAGTGATTGAACCCATATTAGATTTTATACCTAAAAAGACAGAACATTGTCATAAGTTTTACAGTTCCAAAGAGACGCATAGCTGTCGAATTATGCGACCGCCGTTAAGATTTTTGTAGTAAGAATGGTTCTGTTGGAATTGTGTCTCTGGTTGGTGACAGGAGGGAGAATGTTGCATAACCGTCCTTATTTCATATAGAGGGCAGTGCATAATAAAAATTAAATATTTTAATTTAGCCTTGAGTTTGTGGAAAAACAAAAAAAATTGTTTTTTATCTGTAAGATTTTGAAAGAAAAATTGTAATAAAATGATAATTTTTTTGAATAGTTGAAATAGTGGTTGGTTGCATTCATTTACTGTATAGAACAATCCTAAAATCTTTTACCATCACGAGTAGTTTTGGTAGTGGTACAACACCTGAGGTAATAAATTTTTGGCTTTTTAGCATAAAAGTAGTACTTGTGAGATATACATTAACAATTTTAATTTACTGGACTATTCCTGAATCGAAATTTTGGTGCCTAGAATATTGTACTGAGTTCAACTAAATTAGTTTTAGGTCCTGTTGTTTGGCAAATTTTACCCGGCAGCCACACACTATAATTCCTTGTGGTGTTATCATAATTATTGACTAATTTGTTGAAGTAATGGTTAATTGTTCTGTGGTGAAGAAGAACCTAGAATTACGTTTTATTAAACACAATTGAACTATCATTTAACACAGCTACTTGACACCTTGATAGTAAGTAATTAAAGGTAACTAATGTTTAATGTGAGGCTGAGTATTATATTAAGAATAAATAACCACTTGATTACTCTGTTAAACATTTAATATAAACAGATTACATATTACATTAATCTTGCATAATGATAGGCATGACATGACATACGTACATTACGTATATGTATGACCTTAGACTATTGCTAAAAGGGATGCGTTCCCAAACACTTCACTACACTAAACACCTCCCCCTTAAAGATTAAGTTTCACTGCCGGTTTGATAATGCGCCCATATCTTGATCTATTATAACTAATTACAGGTTCGTTCTTATGGTTATTATCGACTACATTATCAAATAACAAATTTAAATCATAATTATCAGAATTGTCATTATTAACAGTACATAGTTTGTCATTAACATTTGTTTGTGATTCATCATAACAATTTTCAGGATACAACTCAGGTTGAAGTACAAAGTCGTCACACTTATGTTTGGTAATAGATGGTTTTAGCTGGCTCGTATTACGACGTACTATTTTGTTGTTGCTATCCTTATATATCCAATATGATTTTGGTTCGACTGCTTTTTCCAATACTGTAGCTTTATACCACACTTTATCTATTGAACTTTTTACAACCACCTTATCCCCCTTTTTAAATTCTCTTTCAGGTTTTCGACTAGTTTTATCATAATGTACTTTAGTTTTATTTCTCTGTTCACATAGAGATTTATAAATTTGATTTTGAATTTTAGGTTCAAGTTTATATTCTGAAACAGGGAGTTCTGTACGAAGTACTCTACTTTGTAAAATTTGAGCTGGGGATGCATTTAATCCAATTATAGGACAGTTATTATATTCTAGCACAGATTCTCTAAAATCGGTTTTATCTTCATAACTTTTATGTAATATTCTTTTCCCTATATCAACAGCTTTTTCGGCTAAACCGTTGCTCTTATGGTAGTGCGGAGTACATGTGAATACTGTAATATCTTTACTTTTATAATAATTTTTACATTTTATAGAAAGAAAGGGTAAGTTGTCAGCGATTAGACATTGAGGGTACCCGAATCTACTAAAAACATCTTGCATTGCATTTATTACTGCGTCAGAAGTTTTATTTGGTAAACGACATATTTCCAACCAATGTGAAAAATAGTCCATTACAATTAGGTATGGTTTAGAACCGAATTCTAAAATATCGACTCCTACTCTATTATATCGAAGACTTGGGATAGGATGCGACATAAGTTTTTCTTTAAAATCGTTTGGCATATATTTCTTGCATATCCTACACTTTTTTATAAAATTTGTGATATCTGAAGCTAATGTTGGCCAATAAAATAATTGTCTAGCCTTGTGGATAGTTTTGTTTATCCCTAAATGACCTTTATGAAGAACGTTTAAAATGTGATTTTGAAGACTTTTTGGAACAATCAATTTGTCGTTAACTAACACTAAACCTGCTTCTACATACAAGTCATCTCTTAAATTATAATATGGTTTACATTTTTCAGGTATTTTATTAACTTTTGGCCATTCACCGTAATAATAATCAGACAGTAACTTTAAAACTTCATCGTTGGCTGTTGCTTTTCTAAATTTAATTCTCATTTCACTAGTCATTGGAAAATGTTTAGTTATAACATGAACCATTTCAAGCATTTCGCGATCAAAAGTTTTCTGTTTTACACTAGCCCTAGACAACATATCTGCGAATTGAACTTTATTGCCTGGCACGTAATATACATTTAAATTATATTTTAACAATTTTAGTCTTAACCTTTGTAACGTACTGATCCAATTTTACAAATTGGTTTGTTCATTATCGAAATTATAGGTTTGTGATCGGTTTGAACGTCTACATTAGCATCATATATAAATTCGTGAAATTTTGAGTACCGAAATGTATAGCTAGTAACTCTTTTCGGTCTGACTATAATTAATTTCATGTTCGTTCATGGTACGTGACATACAAGCTACAAGCTTTAATATATTTTCGTGTTCTTGGAACATACAACATCCTAATCCATTTTAGATGCATCGCATTGAAATCGATCTTCTTTTCGGATTATATGATACCAATGCAGGAGAATCAGTAATTAATTTCTTTAATTTATTAAAAGTCTGTTGGTGGCTTGGTAACCAACTCCACTCAACATTTGTTTTAATAATTCACATAACGGACTCATGTATTCTGACATATTTGGTACGTCGTCGTACATAATTAAAAGATCCTATAATTCGTTGGAGTTCACATTTATTTTTGGACTTTCTAACTTTTGTAAAGCATCTATGCGTCCCTGATCTATCTGAACACCCAAATTTGAAAAAATTTGGCCTAAGAATTTAACCTGACTTTGTGCGAATTGAAATTTATCCACATTAAATTTTGTGTTTGACTCTCTAGCGAGTTATCACTTCTAATACTGTCTTGTCGTGTTCCTCTTGCGTAGAACCAGCGACAATCATGTCGTCATGACAAATAATTAAATTTTCAATATTTCCAAAAATACTTTCAACTTTTTCCTCAAACAAGTCTTGAGAGTTTGACAACCCGTAAGGTAATACAATATATCTGTATACCCCAAAGGAGTTGAAACAACATTTCAAGAAGAGTCTTCATCTAAACTTAGATGATGAAAACCCTCTGATAAATCGAAAATTGTAAAAATCTTTTACCGCATAATTTGGCACCTATTTCTTCAATATTTGCATTAAGCGTGGCTTCCTAACAATACTTTTATTAAGATCGGAAGGATCTAAACACAATCGTATTTTACCGTTAGCTTTCTCTACTAACACGATTCTATTTATACTTACTCTAACATCTAGATTCTCGACTTTAACTATAGCTTTTCGATTAACAAGCCTTTTTAACTCGTCTTCGTAAGCTTTACGAATAGCTAATGGTACTTTAGTTGGAGGGTAACAAACCGGTTTAAAATTTTCATTTGTGGTTATACTACAATTACCAGGAAACCTACCAGACCCAGTAAACACATCTATATTTTGCTTAATAAATAATTCTGCACTAGAATTATTCTTAACTTCAACATTTCTGATTCTTTTAATCATATTCATTTGTAAGCATGCCTGACCACCAAGTAAAACCTGATTTGCATCCTTCACAATAACAAAATCCTCATAGCAATCTGCACCTCTAAATTTACAATGCAAATTAACAATGCCAAGTGCTTTTGTGGTACTCCCTTCAAAAGCTTTTAAAATATAATTAATTGGTCTAACCCTAAATTGGTTATCTATACTTTTAAACATTTTAAGTGGCATGATATTCACATCAGCACCTGTATCAAGTCTAGTTTTAAATTTCTTATTTTCAATCTGAATAACCTCTTCCCACAAACTAATCTTATCTATTGTCTTAAGTCTACAATTACTTACTAACATTTCAGTTGAGCTATTACTATCATGCTCTATGTTTCTTACATTCTTAACAACACATGATTTAGCAAAGTGATTCAATATACCACACTTTCTACAATTTTTCCATAAGCCGGGCATTTACGTGGGCGTGCTTAGTTTGACAACGCTTGCAATTAAATTCATTGTTGTAATTATCATTATTAAAATTCTCACCTTTTTTACCTCGTAGCTTATACTTGCCCCTTTTTCCGATATTATTGGCCTCATATACCTCTTTCTGCAAAATTCCAAATCTATCGTTGGTGCCTTGTTGAAATTGTTGATTCTGCTGCTTACTTTGTTCGCTTGTTCTACAAAATTGTATTGCCTTTTCCAACGTAAGTTGATCGACACGCAATAAAGCTTCTCGACTAGTGGAGTCCCTGATCCCCATTACTATTTTATCGCGAGTGCTTTATCCTCTGGCGTTTGGTTAGCGTCTACAACGTTATAATTACATGACTTAACGAGGTACTTACAATCAGTTAAAAGTGTTGAAGCTTTCGCCTTCCTTTTGCGTTCGTTGTAAAAATTATACCGCTCAAAACATTCATTTACCCTTGCATTAACATATTTATCCAGCATTTCCATCATATAGTTATAATTGTTTTTTTGCTCTTCAGATGTTGTGAAAGTTGACATGATTCTAGCAGCTTCCGTGCCCATAATATTTCTTAAAATTGATAATTTAATTTTATCGGCAGCTTCGTGCTGACCAATTGCGACCATGTAGTGTTCGAAGGACGTTTTCCAGAATGACCATTCAACCGAAGCATTTTGTCCTTGTAAATCAAAATCAGGGGGCAGTTTTACTGGTCCTGCACCCAAACTCAAGCCTAGATTTGCCATATTTATACTTTCATGTGGTTTTACACTTAACCTAAAAATTTCCAACGTGGTTTGTTAAACTTCAGCCTTTTACAAAAATTTTCGCAGCGCCATGTTTAATGTGAGGCTGAGTATTATATTAAGAATAAATAACCACTTGATTACTCTGTTAAACATTTAATATAAACAGATTACATATTACATTAATCTTGCATAATGATAGGCATGACATGACATACGTACATTACGTATATGTATGACCTTAGACTATTGCTAAAAGGGATGCGTTCCCAAACACTTCACTACACTAAACAACTAAGATGAAAGATGAGAAACAATTCTCCTGCCTTACTCATTTTAAAGAAACATCATTTTGAAAATGTAGCAGAGTATACTGCAGTCTTAAACTTAGGTATAGTGTAGACGGATTTAATCAATCAACGTCAGACAATTCTTCGCTCGATTTGCAATCCAACGTGTTGAATTCCTTAACTCAATTTGTTTTATGACGCGAGATAGGGAGTAGAGACACATCGTCCGTATGTAGGTTATTAATACTTTCGTTCAAAGAAGTCCCTTCATGAGTAGGAGCTAGGTAACAAGTAGATACTGTCGTCTCCCTTCCATCAGGATATCTTACTTGAGCATACTCGGAATTACCATCCAAAAGTGAGACTTTAGTAACCAAAGTCAAATTTGTTTGACCGTTGTCTTTTGGATTGTATGGGGGTAGTTCTACTGGTTGCAACTCCGCTCTTGTTTAAAAACGATTTACGTTCATGTGACATGAAAGATTATCTGCTGTCAGAGAGGATGTAAGGTGGGGTTCCGAATAATGAGAAAATATCCTTAAGAGCAGTTAATAACAGTTCTAGGTCATATCCCAACATGTAATAGCAAATGGAAAACGAGAATATTCATCAACTGTAGTCAGTATATAATCATTGTGTGAAGAAGATGGTAGTGGCTCTTTAAAATCAACGTATAGACATTCAAAAACAGATGTGGCCTTAATAAGTTTGTCTTCGTGCTTGAAGAAACGTGGTTTGATTTCGCAACAAACGGCACAATTCGATATTACCCCTTTTAAATCATCAATAAAAAGGGTAAGTTTACTCTGAGCTCAGTGGTACATTCTAGTAATTACTAGTAATTACGTTTACTTAAAACTGAGGAACATGAATGTGAAAATGTATCAGCTGCTGCATTTTGAGCTCCAGGTTTATAGATTATGTCATAGCTAAATTCAGATCTCTCTATCTCAGAATCTTTGAAATCTTCGAGTTGAACATAAAATTAACAGAGTGTTGGTCAGTTATTAGGAAAAAGTGACATCCCACAATGATGTCTTCATTTTTTAGTAGCCACTACAGTAGCATAAGCTTTTTTTTCAACACTGAAGTGCCTGCTTTCTGATCCTGAGAAAGTGCAAGAAAAAAAGCAACATGCTTAAGAGTGCCTGCAGTAGCATTATCAGATGCATCTGCTTCGATGGTAAATATTTCTTCATTATCTATAGGAGCAAGAGTGGCCTTTATAATGTCTTGTTTTAATTCATTAAAAACGATTAACGCTACTGGACTGAAAAATGTGAAAACATTCCTAGTACTCTTTTAAGAGACGAAGAGTTTACTGGATTTTGAGGTTGAAACAAATGTTTTATTCGATCAGGATCTGGCCGAATCGTTTTATTGGAAATTTGATATCCGAGTATATGGATCAATCTCGAAGAGAAATGGCTTTTGTCATTGTTCAAGGTTATTTTTTCTTTTGTGCAACATTCACAGAATGTTTCAAGTTTTTATCATGTTCTTCCTACGTTTTACTACATATGCTGGACATCATCGAGGTATGCACAAATTTTCCTTATATATTATTTTATCAATTTCTCTTTGAAAAACATCAAAAGGAATTCGTTTCAACTGAAAAGGTTGGCCACAGGCTTCAAACGCAGTAAAAGGCCTGTCACTTTCTATTTTAGGAAATTAATGGAAGGCATTTTTCATGCCTATGGTGCTGAACACTTCATATTTAGCTACATTATTTACAATATCTTCTATATGTGGCAGCGGATAAGCATCTAATTGAGTGTGAAACAATTTATTATTTGCGAATAATGAATAACCATTCTTTTTTAGGGTTGTCTGAAGTTACGACTAAGGCTTGAGCTCGCTAAGGTGATCTACTTGGTTATATGATGCCCTCAGATAACAAACGTTTAATATTAGTTTCGATAAATCTGATGTTATCATCTGTGTGTCTTCTACATTTGATAGCTATCGGTTTACAGTTAGGCGATAGTGTTCCCAACAGTGAAACGGGACTTTTATTACGGCTCACGAACAGACGTGTAGAGAAGGCTGCAACCCTCCAAATTGAACTTCTAGTCTTGGGTGATTTTACAAAATATCTTGCTCGATAATTACATCAGAGCACATCTTGAAGGATAAAAAGGCAGATATTATGGTAAACATGCTCTTGCATATAAAGTTTGACCAAACATATGCCATATGTATTTGAAGAGAGCGAGGTAGATGCCATTTTAATAAATTCCTTGGACGGAAATATACGTAATTGTATTTTGTTTGCAACAGTTTCACATATGAAGCTTGTAGTTCTCCTGCTGTCAATAATAACTTTAAATTTTGAGTCATTAATCAGTATCGGAATCAGTGCTTTGATCTGACTCGATGATATTGAACCATTATAATTTATTGAAACAGTAGCAGAAGTATTCTGTTCTTCAGTATTATGCTATTACACTTTTGGTCTACTTTTTAAAGTCCCGATGCACATGTATGAGAGCCACTACAGTAGTCGGTAACAATGATAAATGTTTGCAAAATATTGCACAATAAACGATTACGTCATTTAAATGTTTTTAAATTACTATATCACATGCAAGAAAAGATAAAGGTACTCACGTAAAACTGTAGGACTCCTCGCAGCATTACAGCTACTCCCGCGTCAGTTGAGCATTGTGGGCGTGGGTCATCCGTTTGCTCCCGGTTGAATCCAAATTCAAATTTGTCTTCTTCTTTATGTAGCGGTACGATAAAGGAATACAGGTAGAGGTACGGTAATCAGGTAGAATTGGTAGGAAACCTACATTACCTGAAAAAGAAGACAAGATAACCACTAGGCTCGACGTCTCGCTGACTAGTACCGACGTGTCCGAAATCACCACTCACTTTTCCCTCTGCGTCTGCGCAATCTCGGAGCGCCAACGCGACTATCAAAAGGGACGGAAATACACGCATAAGTCTTTTTTTAAATTATTGGCGTGCATTCACTTGCAAATTAAAACTAAAATTGGAAATGTTTACGGCCGATTTTCGGCACGTAACAATCGCGACAAAGCCATAAAAGAAAAAACTTAAAAAAATCCTAACTAACCTACATAAATCCTAACTTAAATCCTACAAAATATTTATTTTAGGCGTCACCTGTTTTTTTTCGACCGATAACACATCTTCCGGATTACCAGGAAACGGAATGTGTAGCCCCGTTGTCTTTGACTACATTTATAAGTGTACACACAAGTCTTTAATGTGGCGCAGTTATAATCGACAGCACAAATTTGTCGGGGAGCATGAAATACTACTTAAACTAGAACAAATGCGACAAGACGCCTAATCTATATACTAAACTAAAGCTAACATTACAGTTTTCTAAGTGCAGACGCACATGAGCGTTGCATCTAGACTGTTTCTTCGTTGACAAAAAAATGCCCAAATTTCAAAATGTTCAGAAGAGTGAATTACTCTGCACTCTAGCAAATTTTTAGGTACTGGCACTCTGGTTTAATAAACAATACACATCAAAACTTGTTCGTGACATGGTTGTGAATCAACAAATTTACCAAAAGTACCATCTTACTAATTCCTTACATTACTAACCTAACAAATTACATGGCTACCATCGGGTTAGCTTTTTCACTCCATATTCAAAAAATAATTCCTACGTCTGGTAGTAAATACCAAACGTTAGGAGGATAAAAAGATAAAACAAAATTTCAAGTTATTGTCGGAGATAATAGTGAAACTTTATTTTCTTATTATGTCTTCTTTATTTCGGGCTAGCCTCACGCATGGGCGCCAGTGAAACGTTTTTTCTTATTATGTCTTGCACCACGTTGTGTGCCAGTGAAGCGAATTTTTTCTGAAGCACCATCCCCACATTGGGTGGCAGTGAAACTAATCTTTCTTATAATTATCTGGCCCCACGTTGTGAGCAAGTATAACGAAGTTTTCCGACATAACTAGGGGTCTATTCCTTGGGCAGAGCTATGAGAAATGGGGGGGTAAGTCGAAATCTGTTTGTAGATCAAACTTAATCTAAACCAAATAGGCGCCACCAAGTCCTGACTTACTTATGATAATTGCATGGCATATTTCTAAGGGCGGACGTGGAGACCCAAAGAAAAAAGAATCGCCTTCGCTGATAAAAACCTGTCTTAATAAAATAAGACGCAGCTCCTGTAAGAAATTGTAATAATTAAATACATAAAAAAGTGGAACACTATTTGTGTCCAGCAAAAATACATAAAGAAGTAGTAAAAAGATATTTCCAATATAAAGTTGGCATCAAAGACCTACTCATAAGGATGTTAGCTTTATGTGATTAGATTTGATCATACTTGATCAAAATAAAAAACTTTAATCCTGAACCAATTGTTTACTGAAAAGAACCTCTTTTAAAATAATATGATTTATAACAAAAATTTAATCAATAACTGAATCAATCCATAGTTTTTAACTTCAGGTTTATCTTAATTATTTTTAGTCAAATACTTTACAGTATAATATAAGCTTGTTACACAAATAGAGCTCCGACCTGTGCAGATCTGTTCAGGCAGATGACAAATTAATTACTTCTAAAAATGTTAGTATTCTAGTTTTTCGTTTTTTAAATTACATATGCAAGTTTTAATTTATATTAGGCAGATCTCAAAAATAGTCGTGTTTACATCACTTGTACTAAAGCTGTTCGAGGCATTTGCTTTCAAAAATACATCTGTCAGCAGTATACCGCAGAAAAATATATGACGTCAGTAACACCTGTTGACGTTACTAACAATTCCTAATGAACCAAATAGTTGAAGCTTTTACAATATTCATGCTTTACGCATTAAAACAAATTACCGTGTTCCTAGTGTGAAACACATAAAAGAACTTAAAGCTATCTACGAACCAAAACTGCATTTCTCGCCTTGTTGCAAGGAAGGATGAGATCCTCGTTTTTTCATGCAAAGATCACAGCGTTGCAGTGTGAACCAAATTCATACAAAACAACTTCTACTATGAAGTCGTTCCACGTGTCGAATCAAATACGGTGACGATACATTCTGCAGCCGTTGTAATCCTGTAGTTGAATTACGCCGCCTTACTAAAGTAGTAGCATCTTTACATTGTCCTTGTGTGTCTTGAAAGTTTGCATAACAAGTGTCGTCCTCTTAAAATTGCCTTCTAAATTTTATATTCTAAAAGTTGCATCGTAAGTTGTAGCAGTATACTTCGTCGCGCTAAATAAATTATCTCAAATTAAACAAGTTAATAAACTTTATACATTACCAACCGTTATTCAAAGATGTGCTAACTCATCGAAGTGGATTCGCAAATTGCCGGCCTGCAATCTATGGTACATGTTATTGCTTCTTCCACATATGGCCGACTGACTACAAAACTAGCTCGGGCGGCCGAGGCGTCCGGGGGAGGAAGGCAAACAGATTGTAAATAGCTGTAGATGACACAGATATTTAACCACAAATAGAATACCAAAGGACGATGCGGCTTTAACGTATTACTTTTGTTGTTGAATGTAATTTACTATTGTTTTAATAAAATTGTTTTATTCTCGCAATTTTATTGAGGGATTTATTAACAAAAATAAAATTGTTAAATTATTCTCGCAATTTTATGGAGGGATTTATTATCAAAAATAAAATTGTTGCACTAGGTAAGATAACGATATTGAGCTTAAGTTATTATCAAAGGTAATAGGTAAGATAAAGGTATTAAGTTCAAGTTATTATCAAAGATAATAAATAAGATAAAGATATTAACTCAAGTTATTATCAAAGACAATAGGTAAGATAACGATAGAGTGGCTCCTTGGAGCCGTTATATAGGGAAAAGCTCGTGCTCCCTAAAAAGAGCGACCTGTGAAGCAGGCCCGTTTGCAATAAACGGCACGAGGGACCGGCAAAGGCATTTGGGTGCATTCCTGCACCTGGCGTTAATCGATATCAGTGATACTCACATGATATCCGCACATATTTCTACATACACTCACACATTCACACACTCATACATACATTCACTGTTAGCGGCCATGTGCACTGACAGCGGCACCGCATGACCTCACGAAAGATTCCCAGAGACGTGGTCCAGGTGTCTGTGAAAACCAGGCGGCTCCGTGGCGTAGTGGTATGTGTGTGACTACTACGCCCTAGGTCCCGGGTTCGAATCCCGACACGGTCCGCTTGAAAAATGTTAGGCGAGCATTTTTCGCAAAAATACACCCTCGTTCGGATGAGAGGTAAAATGGAGGTCCCGTGTGTGTGTTGTCACGCACGTTAAAAATCTCTACCTTGCTTGGAACAGCAAGGATTCGGCAAAATTCAAAATTTTCCAGGTAAAAAAAACTCGCTTCCTGGCCAATGTAGTACCTTCGGGTGGAGCATTGGAAAATCACATGTAATGTCTGTGAAAACCCCCCGTGCAACCACACGGTGACTAACGGAAATGAAAAGGCAGTAGAATTAGGAAAGGTAGAAAGAGGGAGGTAGGCATTTTGAAACGCATAAGAGGCACTTCCAGGTAGAAGAGAGTAGAGGAGGGGCTCGCATTGAGCTAAAGAGACAGAAAAGGTGGATAGCAAAGCACTACTCAACCAGCCAATGTGGTCAATAGCCCGGAGTGAGGGAAAAATCACTCTTATGTGGTAGACGGGTGTTCCGGGACAAGAACAGGTCTACCGAAAGAAAGATAAGGCAGAAACGGAGACAGCGGATTAAGAAGAAGTAAAGTTTTTGGACAAGCGTCCGAGAGAAGGTAGAGAGTTGTCCCTATAAAACACAGATCGGTCTGAAGGACCACCTGCTATATTAATCCAACAAGTTAAGATATATATTAAGTTAAAAAAATTACTAGACTTTTAAGAGAGCTAGTACAATCATTTTCCAAACGAGTGCATCCACTACGATAAGAAAATCATACAAAAGTTGACAACAACTTAAAAGTATCGCTACAGATACATTCACACAAAAAAAAACCCAACTGTTTCAAGGTAATTTTTAAAAACGGTAACGCCCTAAACATACAAAAATGCTTAATCATAAGCAGTTAAATACAGACACACTGTCCCAATATACTAATAACAACCGAGAATTTGAAAAGATATCAATAAAAAGCGATAGCACCTCACCACGAAGTTCAGTAAAAAACAACGAAAAAAATGATGACTTAGTAGAAGGAGAAGCAAGTAATGATATAGGATAATGTGGGTGACTGTAATAATTCAGAGGAAAAACACATGGAATAGAAAGTCCTAGTTTTTGGCAACTGCGAATATGAACTATTTTTACAATGGCATAGGCCGCGTCTCCTATGTGAGCCCAAGCAAAAAAAGCATCCACTCAAAACAGCTAAAACTAATCATAAAAATTCAATGAGTTATTACAACCAAAGTTACGACAATTACCACAAAATTCCACGATGTAAGATAAATACTGAAAACAAAATAATCTGTTGTAGAAAAGGTGCGAGGATTAATTAAATAAAGCGACAGAGTTATACTAGAGAATCTAGATAATAAAGCGATATATGACTAACGATAAATTCAAGGAAAAGTCAACAAGAAGCAAAAGAATAGCTAGTTTAAGGTAAATAAGTTAAATAAGTAAACGGTAGGTGCTGTATAAGAGAAGGAATAAGTAATTAAAGTTAACTAATTCATAGTAAGGAGAAAAAATATTAGGTAAATGGTTAAAGAAATGGGACATGAAAAACTTACTAGCATTTGGGTCAGCAGAGAATGGCTTAAGGTCTTTAATATGCCACCTTCCTTGGTGTTTTCCTTCAGCATCTTGAAGTTCATAAATAAGTGGACTAATGACACGAGTGACCTTACATAGAATGAATTTAGGGGCTAATTTTGAAGAGAATTTCTTAGTCTACTTTTTAAAGTCCCGATGCACATGTATGAGAGCCACAGTATTTGGTAACAATGATAAATGTTTGCAAAATATTGTACAATAAACGATTACGTCATATAAATGTTTTTAAATTACTATATCACATGCAAGAAAAGATGAAGGTACTCACGTAAAACTGTAAGACTCCTCACAGCATTACAGCTACTCTCGCGTCAGTTGAGCATTGTGGGCGTGGGTCATCCTTTTGCCCCCGGTCTTCTTCTTTATGTAGCGGAATCATAAAGGAATATAGGTAGAGGTACAGTAATCAGGTAGAATTGGCAGGAAATCTACATTACCTGAAAAAGAAGACAAGAAAACAGCACAAAGATAACCACTAGGCTCGACGTCTCGCTGACTAGTCCCGACATGTCCGAAATCACCACTCACTTTTCCCTCTCCGTCTGCGCAATCTCGTCGCGCCGACGGGACTATAAAAAGAGACGGAAATACACGCACAAGTCTTTTTTTAAATTATTGGCGCACACTCACTTGCAAATTAAAACTAAAATTGGAAATGTTTACGGCCGATTTTCGGCACGTAACAATGCAATCACTTAGATATACAAACTGTTTGATAATGTCTCTTTTTCTACAAAAATTACAGAATACATTATGACCAGAACATTTAGTTCTAAAATGAAATTCAGATCTACTGTTACAGCATTTCTTTTTAGTCGCAGCAACTAGATTTGCTTTGGTTGATTGACGTGGTATATCAACACAGGGACTAGGAGGAGATGAATAGGCACTAATGGATTTATATGTATAGCATTCACAGTGAAAGATTGATTATAATCCTGAGCTTAAGTAGGCTAATTCTAAAGATCTTACCTTTTCATATGTTTCACGTACGAACAAGTTAGGACTCTCAAGTAGTCTTTGTCTAATTAATGACTCAATAGTTCTAACGGATTTGAAGCCACATTCATTAGAGCCATAAGATTCAAAGTTTACATAAATTGATCTATTTGCTCATTGGGCTGTTGACATCATATAGCAAACTTGTGATGATTGAAAACTTCATTAACGGGTTTCTCGTATATTTTTCTTAAAACAGATAGCATCATTGTAGGTGCCAGCCATACTTACATACTGGTAAATTCTTGATGATATATAGTTAAAAAGAAGTTTCAATTTCTCTGCATCATTTTTATCAGTAGCAAAATTAGTAAATTTCTGGTACCAGTGATCCCATTCAATGGTCGTGTTTGGAGAATCATTATTTATATCAAATCGTTCAGGAGCAAGAAGTTTGTTCATTTTAATTGTGTTTAATAAATTGTGGTGATATAGAACCTAGAATTAGGCTTTATTAAACACAATTGAACTATCATTTAATACAGATACTTGACTATTTGATAGTAAACAATCAAAGGTAACTAAAATAAAAGATGAGTAGCATGTTAACAAATCCATTGTTATGAAATGATGCTTCATCACTGAATAAAACAAAATTCAAAAAATTATCACCTCCGATTTGATCCATTACCGATAATCCAAAATCAATTCTGTTTTGAAAATCCCCATCTTTAAGCTCTTGGTGAAGCTAAATTTTATATGGGTGAAATTTGTTGGCTTTTATTATTCTTGAAATATTAGTTTTACTCAATCCGGTTGTTTGACTGATTTTACGCAAACTAGTATTAGGATTTTCTACTACAGATTCCAATACCAATAATTGATTTCCTTCACTATTAATGACATGCTTTACTGGTTGAATTTTTGCATATTCAACATTACCAGTACTTCTAAAGCGTTGCAATAATCTTTCAAACGCAGCTCTATTAGGATGCATTCGATTAGGAAATTTCTAAGCGTAAATTCTTGGAGTTAATAGACAATTTTCTTCAGCTTTGCCAACTACCAATATTTCCTTTCGTTAAGACTATTGGTTTTCATTTTACAAATGTTTACCTCACAGCAACACAGATACACAACTGATAAACACAAAAACAAAAATTAAACATGGTTGCTGTGGCAACGAAGTCAAATAGTTAATATTATTTGGTAGGTGACGTGCCGCCGCCTGTGATCAAAGTAAATTACCCAACTTTAGAATTATGTACCAACATTTTTAATTATTCGCTAATAACTCGGAAACGGTTGAATATGAATATTAATTCTGCATTTTACTTCTTGAAAACATACAGGGTGTTCCATTTGAAAAAGCGACTTAATTGCATTAATTGTTCAATAAACGGAAAACGATGCAATGGGCACCCTGTATATTATTTTGATAACTAGTATTATGTTTCCATTAACTACAAGTTTATACTATTCCCCTACAAAAGTTAAATGTTCAGCATTATCTAAATCATGATGTTACAAAAATTTTTAATGAATCTTGCAATTTGGAAAAAAGTTGAGTATTTCAATAACAATGAGATTTAGGTATACGTAATTCTGATAAAAGTTATCTTAGTTTGATACGAGCAATCAGAATTTGTAATAAAATACTGGGTGTTCCATTTAAAAAAACATAACTTAGGTAAATAACTTTTTTATTGAGCACCCTGTTTAATACTAATTAATTTTACGTTGTAGCCATTTTGAGTATACATAAGATTTATTTGAAATTTTTTCGCTAAACGTTACCATTAAGCAGTAATTGATTGTTTCGTATGTGTTTGGACGTTCAGTTTCCTGCTGCTCGCCACCACTCTGTCTTTAAACAACCTAAAATTTAAATATGCCTAGACTAGCTCAGTTTAATCCACACAGAGTGCACGACGTTCTGATAACAAAGAGTTTACCCCCCCTTTTTATCTAATACTTTCCTACTTGAATGAGAAAAGCGAAATTGACCAAGATTTGTATAATGACAAAGAAAAATTATATACTCTTTACAACTTAATATGATTCACTATTTGACAAAATAAACCCCCAAATCAAATAATAATAATATCAATTTCTTTATTCCCAAAATTATAGTTCCCTTTAGTTAGTTTAAAGCCAGCAAAAATGGCACTGTACTCTATTGTAAACACCCTTGAACGTTCAAGGACCTTTTCCTTTTACGTAAATTTTCACGTATAAAAAGATTTTTGATGACCCTGTACATAAATATTCTGGTATAATAAAAAAATATAGAAAATGTTCAATAAAAACAGAAATTAATGCCTTATGCTATTTAGATAAAGTTCTGATCTGTAGTTTTCCTTGCGTGTCTTTTTGTTCTCCCAATTCTTGAATCTGCTACCGCGTGCTCTGGACCAGCACCCCTGGATCGCTTTCAGTTGAGTTCACCCGCTGATTTTATAGTACCGCTTGGCTAAACCCCATTCAATGCTTAAAACAATCTTTCGTTTTGTGCTCTGATGCGTAGATGCAAACCAATATTTTTATGCAATTTTAGATCGATTTAAATTCGGATTTATTTGCAAATTTAGATTTATTCTTAGATTTCCAGATTTTCACTTAGATTTCCCACTTATTACTTAGAGTTTTTCAGAGTTTCACTTATTACGTAGATTTATTACTTAGAGCCGTTTTCCAGTTAACGGCAAAACTTTTCTTGTACATTTTTCACTATTATTTTAATTTCAAATTTTTCTATCTCGACTTCCACGAAAATATTATTATTTAATTTTCTATGTTCACTTTTACGTAAATTTTTAATACTGATGTGAAGCGTGCTCAGATTCAATGAAGATTCCTGTTTATCAAATGTGAGTGATATATAAAGCAACGCCTCCATCTGACACCACTGATTATCGGCATTCTTCGGTCAAAGTTTACGGCATGCTATAGGATATTGTCAATTCGCTGGGCTTTCTCAGGTATGAATTTGATAATAGCCCGCCGAACAATGCTGTTGGTCACGTAGTATATAGTGGATTTCTATAACCTTTCTGTTTTGTGTTGTAGGAAATTTTAAATCGACTTCTCACGTAGACAAACTTATTGCTTTATTTTTGTCAAGATATTGTTTTGGGTTTTGAATTTACTCCATGTTAAAAATCACGTAGGTGAAATTTCTATAATGACGTAAATTGAAATGCGTTTATTTACATCCTGCGTTTCCGAAACGTATATGTTTTGAAAGGTGCGTTTATTATGAGAAAGCTTTGTTATTTCTTTGCAGTATTGTGTGTTTAATTTTAACAGAATTCGTATAATGATTTTCTAGCTTTCGATGTTTTTAATGCGTATTTATTTAGAATTTATGAATGTTTTTCTGGTTTAAAATATGTTTGATTGCATACAGAGTTATTTATCTTACTGAATGTGGTTGTATTATTGAAGGGTGAGCTTCCCTGCATTAATTAAAGTTAACTGTGATTCTTATACAGTGTAAATACTCCCTGTATGTTTGTTGTGGTTTGTTTAGCATTTTTCTTAAACTTCTTTAGGAATTAAACCACTCATAGTTTTTAAAATCATCTTGACACCGATTCTAGGTCATGGATCGAAACGTAAATAAAGATGATTTTAAAAACTACGAGTGGTTTAATTCCCAAAGAAGATTAAGAAAAATCTTTATACAGTGTGTTAAATATTTGCTTTTTGCATAATTTGCAAATTACGTACTTTTCATGACAAAATTGTTTAGTTTTCTAGCTTTTAGTACTATTTACATGTAGTGTGCGGCACTTATGACTCTATATAGCCCTAAATAACCCTATTATCATGGCAATATATATATATATATATATATATATATATATATATAATAATAATATATATATTATCAGACGTGATGTAAGAATAATACAAATTTCTTACCTCGTTTCAACAGGTGTTGTTTGTGTGATGGTACTACATCATGTGTAAACAGATGTTTAGACATACGGTCCTTGGGCAAACAATTGACGTCGCCTCCACATGTTGTACAGCAAATAATCAGCTGTGTGATCCTTGTACCTGACCATATGAGCTTAAAGCGTGTTTCCTATACGCACCAAAGGGACAAACCAAAATCCATAACAACGGTTATTACAAATATGACAAACTTCGATGTACTACCATATGTAGATCGTTACCAAAATAATTATCTTCCTGTAGTTGTTCACATAGTTACTTGTAAATTCATACTTGCAATTTCAAAAGACCATTTTTATTAATTATCGGACGCTAGATTCAAACCATAGAATTTCTATCTATTTTGCAGAACATTTCTTTAAAATTTAAACATACAGTTTCATTGCAGAATTTTTCATTAAATCCAACTACTATAGTAAAGTTGAAGCATGGTCATGCTAGACCAATATTTTCTTATCGCTACATTGACGTGATTGAACTATAAACTCGATACTCGTAGATGCAAATAAAGGATCAATATCATCTTGAAACACAACATTTAAACGGCCTAATTTTTATAAAACCAGATAAAACGGAATGATTCTAACAAATGAATATACGAAGGAGTCTTCCAATGAATATACAAAACGATTATTTAAAAGGTATTCATAGGAATATGCAGAAGAATTTGTACAAGAAATATTTCAATGAAAATTTTAAAAGTGTGTAACAGAAATATTTAAATGAATATTTTATCGCAGTGTGTAAAAGAGCGCTACAACAAAATTATTTAGTTTGTCTAGTAAATTATTTTTAATTGCTTACCATTATTAAAAATCACTAATGCAAGTGTCCATTACACTTGGGTTCTTCCACTAGGTCATAAAGCCACACGCAAATTACTTGCTAGAACCTTCAGGTTCCCCATGGTAACTTCGTGACAAGTGTTCCAGCTAAAGTGACCGCTGGCACATTGTGCACGACATAGGAAAGCTGTTTGACCTTGATATATATTCATACTACCATTTTCGAGTTTTCCAATGTATTTATAAGCACCACCTTCCAGCGTTTTAATTGGCGCGCATCGCATGTTGATTGATAAACGTTTGTAATTTCCGCCTATCTCTGTAGAACCTTGGTATTTCTCAAATTCCTTGGTTTCAATTGTTGTACTTTCATTCAATCTCACACGTCGACATTCAGTATATCACAGTATGTTATTAGAATTTCCAAATATTGCTTTCATTCTGTCACGTATTGTATATTTGTCGTTTAAAAGTCCAAAAGTTATCGTATAATTAACCGTCTGGTGTTTCTTGTTTGTTACAAAAATGTTAAATTCCAATGAAACAAATGCATTTTGTTACGTATTTCATATTTGTTTCGTTTATAGTGCAATGCTTATCGAACCACCTGTTATTTATTGTTTGTTATTTGAAATATGTTGGATCTTGATGTAAATATAATATTCCTTGTCACGTATTCATTTTCTAATAATGACGTATTAGAATGCGTTTACTTATTCATGCGTTCACATTTTTGAGGATATTCTTAAATAGCTAGGATCCCAGGTTATTTATCTTTCCTGATAATGTGTTTATATTGATGCAATTTGTTGCGTTTAGAACCTTATCTTTTACTCGTTTCTATTTAATTTTGGACTTATAGATTTAACTCAAAACATATTATACGACGCACACATTCTTATTTTAGTTAAATATTATCTAATTATTGAAAATGAGTTTCTTTCTTATGTATTAAATTAAATATATTTTATATACAGTGTGCTCGCTACTGACTTTTTGTAAAATAGTCGATTTACTCCTATAATTGGTGGAATTATTTTTTTTCTTAACGTTAGAATTATTTACATTTATTCTACGACCCCTATGACTTCATCTACCCTTAAACTACCCTCTTATCATAGCAATATATATATATATATATATATATATATATATATATATATATTCTTATGCTGCACCCCGCTTTTTATTTTATTTATATTTTATATTTGATATGAAAATATTTACTTTTTATTTCGTGCTTTATCTACGTTTGGTCGGTTTAGAAAACAAAACTGTATTAATATGCGACTATTAGAAACTCGCCTTCCCAGGGTATCCACCTACTTACCGTGGGTTCAGTGGTAAGTAGATGTGCAATGCACCAACCAAACAGCACTACCTTTATTTTTGTACCTGCAATATTTTACTTGTATATGCCAAAATTTTATAACAGATCCACGTAGCCTTGTGCCAAATAAATTAATATTACCAATTTTGACTTTGACGTTCAACACACACAGTACTCACCTGTTTTACACGTTGCTGTCGGCCTCTCTGAATACTGGCTTAAAAATCTCACTCGCCGTATGCGTCTTTACAATGCGTGGCACTATCACTACGAATATTCAGCTGTCCAGATTCCAGGTTTCTTTATATTAATTTTGATATCCCCCAAATCTAAAATAAATATGACCAAATTTAGAATTTTGACTACCTTTTAATTTTACTTCCCCTGCGCTAATTTTCCTAAGGTTGTTTCTTCTTTACTCGTATTAATCCTGCTACTCCAATGCTTTCTTTTTTCGTAATCCGCTCGTTCCAAATCAATGCTTTCTTTTTCCTTTATCTGCTCTTTCAAAATCACTGCTTTCTTCTAATTTCCACTCGATACCATTCTATCCATAATACTATATCCAAATCAATTCCAATAATATCTCCTTCAGTTTCATAAATCCTATTCAATACCTTTCTGCCTTTAATCAACTCGTTCCAATATCCAACTATCTATTCCGCCTGTTTCAATCCCGATCTATTCCACTCTTATCACTTTCTATTCGTCATTACTATTATTTATTTTTATTACTCTCGCTTATCTGTACTCTTCTTTATATAAATTAAACTCGTAAACTTTTCAAAATCATTTATTAACTCTTTGTAATATTCAAAACTTAGCGCAGTTTACAAAACACGTCTTACTACCAAAATATTTATAAATCGACTCCTTTATTTACTTTTCCTATGTGATTATTATAATTAAAATATGCCTACTCTTTAATACATTTTATACATTTTTCATCCAATAAAATCATCCCAACAAGTTCGTGTCACTAATACCTCACAATCTTTCTTTTACACTTTCCTATTTTATATCAAATGTTCAATCATTGGTCCCTAATACTGCGTCGCCCTTCAATCATATTTGACAATACTTTTCACTTATAATTTTGATATTACAGGTTTGTCCAAAGGTTGATTCTACTAAAATAAGTGCCGAAATGTTTCACATATAAACCTGGATCTGTGTGGTGAATAGTGGAACTTCTACAGACGCATCCGGTTTTTCGATTAGCAAATGTACATTCTATGGCTCATTAATATACAACTCAGTGTAAATCCTTGAATACTGTGCTTTCTCACGTCATCAAGTCATTGTTTTACGACTTGGCACTTATACTTTGACTATTATACTCCAAATACTTTAACATTTGTAAAGTACGGCAAACATAAATTTTTCAGTTACGGGATCTGATATATAGCTTTATTTGGCATACACTACCTTCATACAAATAACATTTATACCCTTTTTCTTACTGACACTTCAATATATATATTCGAAAATAGTGTTGGTAGGAATGTTTTACTGTAATTCTATCTTTGATGCTGGAGTAACTTGCTTTAACTGTATAACGATATCGCACACTATTGTAATGATACTTAACACTCGCAAACAACGATAAAGTTAATAATAGTTTTATGGTCCCATCATGACAACAAAAACTTGTTTTCTGGTGATACTTTTGAATCGGAATCAATAAGGAGTAAAGAAGGGAGGACCTGTTGCACAAAGAGTGGCTTGTACATAAATTATAACGTTTGGGAGTACTTATCTATTTATGCTTGTCTTGTGGCTTTTGTTTTTGATAACCAACGTTTCTACAATTTTTCTTAGCTTTTGCTTCAACCGCTGAATGCTGCAAGTTGAAACTACTAGAAGAAACATTATATAGTACTTTTATCAACCCCGCCACGTGTCTATTGATGGAGAAACGTTTGGGATATGTAAATTTTTGAGAGTATTAAATCGTTATACTTTATACAACAGGGCAATAGCAATGAACTTTACAGTAATCCTTTAAAACCAAAATATAAAATACTGTGTACCAACTGCTAATCTCAGGGTGACAATTTGTTATTGCTACTGTTTTTTAGTATACCTTTTGCATCTGGACCCTACCCCAGAGAATTGTTGTAATTTATCGACTACCTCGTAGTTTTGTTGTGGACAGCTGATAAGCATATTATGATTCGTGTTTCCTATTTGACTTAATTGTACACCAAACATATAGCACTTATATTTCACAATTCTATAATTTAGCACATTATTTCTACTTCATGTTGATGTTTGCGCCTATTTAAAGGCCACACCTCTAGCACTACAATGGTGGCAGGGGTGCTGTTAATACCATTTGCCACATTTGTTCAAATACTATTTATGACAATTGCTTAGTTGTTATATCTACCTTATCATGGTAGCAAAACTTATGTCATCTCTTTAAAATTTAAGAACTCTTTATAAGTACTTTCTATCTTATGATGATCTAGTTTTTAAGGATTGGCAGTATATTTTAAATTTCTTTTTTTTTTTTAATTATGAGTACATAATATTGAAATTGTTTATGTATAGTTTTCTTTTGCAGAATAACGAAGCCAATTCTAGTAATACACCCGAACCTTCTGAGGAACTTCTCGTTCCTGCAAGTATGTGGACAAGGTCTGATATACAGGATTTTAAACAAGCTATTTCACAAGCAGAAGGTGATAGCGTAGTTCGTGTAGGGCATGGTGAAACTGTTACTGTTAGAGTTCCCACACACCATGAAGGTTCCCGAATATTTTGGGAATTTGCCACAGATCATTATGACATTGGTTGTGTATTATTGTTGTTGTACCTAATAATAGTTGTATCATAATTTATAGGTTTTGGAGTATACTTTGAATTTGGTACACCAACAACTGATGAAGTGTCTGTTCATGTGTCTGAAAGTGATGATGAGGATATGCAAGACTTGGAAGATTTAGAAGATGAAGAAGTGATTAATCCTAATGATTTTGAAGCAGGCACATTATCTCCTCAGGGTGTTACCAAACCAGTAATTATGGAAGTTGTTCCTGTTTATCGACGGGATTGTCAAAATGAAGTTTATGCAGGGTCACATCAATATCCGGGACAAGGAGTATATTTGCTTAAATTCGATAATTCATATTCACTATGGAGATCAAAAACTTTATATTATAGGGTGTATTATAGTCAGTAAATGGTATTATATTGTGATTTTAGATAATATTATTTTAAAGGCTGCATGAATACGTATGTATAAACCAAATATTTATTCCGCTTTCTGATGTGTAATGTTTAATAGACCAACAAGTTTATTGCTACATGCTATTGTATACTACTTAGCCAATATAAATACTCAATATTATAAAGGCAGTATTAGATTGGTTTCAAATATAGTATAACTTTTGTTGTTTTTAAAAAACAAGCATGTGCTGATTGTCACTATACATAACAGGCAGTAAAAATCTCAAACAGATGGCTTACTTTTCAATTTCGGTGCAGCACTTTATAACTATTTACCATAAGATTGAATACGACGGCATATGGTGGAATTTTTAATGGATTTGTTGCCATAGATGCCTTTAAAGGCATTAATAAATACGATTCATACAAAAAGTCTTCTTTCCAACGTTGCGAATGTTGTTGTTTACGACCCGATTCTTGAACATAATAAACATTTCTAAAAATGCAAATATTATCATTAAACCAACCCCTCAGAAGACGTGCCGCATATCAGTAATTACCTGAAAATTTTTTTGCAGTCGTCCATAATGGAACTTTTAAAATTATTAGGTTATCAAATAATAAAGCAATCGATTTTCTGTTCTACATTTTGCGAGTATTTACTTTGTTTACTACCGTATCAAAAAGGTCAAGGTATATTGTAGAACTCGTTAAAAAAACAGATAGTTGGTGATAGTTTGTAAAGTATATTTGTAAATGGTAACCGTAATTTAAAACATGAGTGTTCATAGATTAAAATAATACTGAGGAAATAAGTAGGCGTTGAAGATTGAATAGAAAATAAAAATGAAAGTGAATCCCTTTTTCGTTAGATACAGAAAATGTATAAAATATGTACAGCAACTACAATTCTGTGGCTTGTAAACTCTAATGCATCGGATTCTTCTTCTGAGGCACATAAGAACCTACATAAGTCAATCTTTGGCTATAAAAGCTGTATAATGATTAAAACTAGTAATAATGAGAAAAGTACAGCTTTGAAGAAATTAGTAATGACAGAAGGTCTGTTTTAGTGACTTTGTTTACAATTTTGCAATTTGAGAAAGCATGCTTTGTGTAGATAAATCTGGTAGACCAAGAAATAAAACAAATTGGCCCGTTAAACTCAATAAAACTTACTCTATATGATCGAGCAAAACTAGGTCTGATTCACCCTGTATAAATACATTTGTAAATAAAATTATTTCTATTATTTTTAGTATAGAGAAATAAGCCTTTAAAATTACCGAGAACGGATCAATGAAGTTCATGTTAACATAAAGTTTGAAAGCATTAAAACTAATATCATCAAGTATGACCAAACTAGATTTTCTTAGTAAATCACCGCAATTGTTTCATAGAACGTTATAATGAGCTTAAAATAGAAGCATGTGATATGTCGAAAACGTAGATTATCTACTCATGATTCCATGTAGGTCTGCATTAAACATTTCTAGAAATTTTAATACTCTATAAGACACGGTCAGTGGTTGCAGGATTAATCTATGCTATAATGTTAAAAAAGTTATCAAAAAGAAAGTTTTATATTAAAAATTAACATACATTCCAAAAAGCTTAATAATTATCATTATCATCATTAGGCCTTCAGTCGTGGAACTTGTTGAACGCATACCTCTATTGTTTCCTCATCTGAACTAACATACACATTTCCCTGCCACATCTTTCAGTATCTGAGTCCAATCTAGGTCTACCACTCTTTTCTCCTTTCTCCGCACTATTCGCTTATGTCTTAGAACGTGTCCATTCATACTCTATCATATTTTTTTAAATAACTTTCTGCATATTTCTTTCTTCCCTTACTATTTCTAGAACCTCTTTGTTTTTAACTTTGTGTGTCCGTGATATCTTCATTATACGTCTGAAGTACCACATTTCAAAGGCTTCTATCTTTTTCCGCTTCTCCTCCTGTCCATGTTTCACAGCCATACAGTATTATACTCCACACATGCTTTCAACAATTTTTTTCTTATTTCTATGTATGTTGTCTTCGAACATAACAGCTTCATAGCATTCTTCACCTGGATTTCGCACTAACATACGTTATGTATATGTATTTGGCACCCAATCGCTGATTGCCTGAAAATTTGAATATGATCAATAAGACACTGCAGGTGCAAAACCAGTATATAACTATGCATTACTCTGGAGGAGATATTATTAGTTTAAAGAGGCGGCAGATGAAAATCATCAAATGTTGCTGAGGGATATATTGAAGGATCTTTTAACAATAAGGTACAGATGTTTTCATTCATTTTTCAATTTTTGTAGTGCACAAATAATTTCCTTACAGTACAGAAATGAGCATTTCTTTAGTTATTTTTTGTTGCTTGGCAGCGACAGACATATGAATATATAGACTTTTTACTCAAGAAATTTGATCAGAAATGTCAAAATTTCTGAACGATTTGCAGAAAAAAATTATTTTTTAAAAATTAAAATTGAACTGAATGTTTTCAAGGTATGTATAGAAATGAGCAGGTGACCCACCACATGCACTATTTCAAATTTCTTGGTGGGTAACCACTGGTATAATGTTAATGCTAAATGACAAGCCTATTGTAAAAATGGTTTGCGGTTTAAGTTTACAAACACACAAATTGATATGTTTTATTATTAGCAGTGCCAATGATACTGACGGACATTTCAAATAATGTTTATTAACATTCACTAATAAATTGCATTTTTTTTTAATATGAACAATGGGTGTTCTACTTTACAGATAACGATCTTGTAGAGAGCTATTTTCAAAAGTAAAATCTTTGATGTTTCATGTAAATTAAAACTCACATAAAACAAAAGTAGGAAAAGCTGGAACTGTTAAACATTAAACAACGAATTTTATTGTATACCATCAAGCACTTACTGTTATTTGATCTTTTTAAATTTATGATTGTGGTTATGGGGTATTATCAACACTGACACCAAAAAGGAATGGTAAATGCTAATCATGTGTTACTAGCTTGTAAAGTAGCATTTTAAAGCTCGCTAGCTGTAGAGTAGAACACCCATTGTTTGTATCGAAACTCAAAAATGCTGTTTTTTAATGAGTAACAAATAAAAATTAATTGAAACGATCCGTCAGTATCATTGGCATGTCATAATAAAACATCGATTTGTGAGTTTGTAGACCGCAACCATACCATAAATTTTCACGATTGGCTTGACATACACATAAATATACCGGAAGTCATCCACCAAGGAATTTCAAATAGTGCATGTAGTGGGTCACCTTATTTTTATACGTATCCTTATTACGTTTTGCCTTACTAAGGGGCTATTTATAAGATTTTTACTCCTTTGTGACCAGCTGACAGGCACAAGGATAGAGGACGAGGATTTCCAGTAAATGTAAAGAGCCCACGGCAAGTTTCGGTGGAAAACGGCTCGTAGATGAGGAAACCTCTAAAGGCTAAGCGGCTAGTCGAGCTATTTGCTCTGGGTAGAACATGAGCTTTGGGTTGGGGTGGATTGCGACCAAAAATGTAGAGAATATGGCGCCACCGAATGTTTGTATACGAAGAAGACCTTACTTGAGTCTCTTGTATAAGGCGAATGCGGAAACCTTTACTCAATTACCGCTATACAACATATCACTGAAACACAATCCCTAAAGTTTTCTTACCTATGGCTCGATATTGACCTTTATAGATGCATGCTACACCTGTAAACAGATTAAAACAAAGATAGCACAGTTTGTGCATTTATATCCACAATTCATAATTAATTAGAATCAACCCTCATTCATTCCAACTAATAATCATAGTCTTGACCAAAATGAAAATCTATTCCTTCAAGTTGCAGTTAAATTATTTACAAGACATCTTCTTTAACTAAATTTGATTAAATAATATTAATGAAAGATATGTACATATGTACTTGATAGCAATCAGTATTTCTCATAAAGAAAATATAATAATTTTTATATTAGTATAGTCTAGCAAAAATTTATCTTGAAAGTGATAAAGTATGAGTTTTTGAATAATTAAATTTATATTACAACTTCTGTTGGTAATAGTAGTACTACTTGAACCTCACATTCTATGGCAAGATATACCAATTAACATTTAGTGAAATGCAAAATGAAACAATTTAGTTCTCTAAGATAGAATAATTTATATTTCAAATAATCGCTTTAATTTTCATTAAATATGAAAGTTAACCTTTTCTACCTTCATATCGACATTTACCGTATTTTGTTAGTATTAACGAAAAAATTAAAAGTGAAACTTAATAGATTCCTGTTGCCATAATTTAAAAATAACTTGCTTGTCATTCACACTAGGAAATTTCCACGTGAACAAACAAAACTTATTTGTCTGCTATACCAAATAAAACAGCTGACGTATAAGAAAGCAAATTACATACCAGATGTTAATCCATCGGAAAAATACTTGCTAGGTATAAAGACCATACCCGGAATAATAATTGATAATTTATAATCCTCCTGTTTCAGCAATTACGAATTTAGGAATTTCCATTACCACACAAACCAATTAGCTGCATACTGAAAATCCAACAAGACATCACGTGCATCCACATCAAATAATTGAAGCATGTCAGATTGACTTCCATACAAGGTTAAATTTCAAATAGTTACCAACAAATCTTCATTGCTTGCCAAATAAATTTTATATATTTCTTAAATTAATGTAAGCTGCTTAAGTTATCCAAATTATACACGTTACCTAAGATGCATGTTAACCTAAAGCCATTTGAAACAATTTAACGTCTTGTCTAATGCGAACAAGTAGTGAGCTTCGACGAGACGATTTCATCTTGAAAAACAACTTAAACTTTTGGTGCTTCCAACACGTGGTCTGCACCAACGTCATGTTCTTTGATTTAAAGAACAATTGACCTACTCTAACGACAGCTCAGTTGGAAGTGATTTCTTGACGTATGTTGCCGTCTGACAACAAGTATGATATTACAATCATCTAAAGGAGGGAACTCTTATGGAGACACTGACAAATGGCATTTTTTGTCACCACTTAATTTAAAATTTTATACTTTCAAATCGAAAGCTTATATTGTTTTCAACAATATATAATATTTATTACGTAGATTGTGTAGCATTATTATATTTAAGTTGACTATTAATGAATTAAATAAATTAGATATTTGTGAAAATATTGTCAGAAAATAAAATCGTTACATCCTAAAAGCACCCGTTTCAATTTTAATTTTTAAAAAATATTTTTTTTGCGGAAATACCAATCCATGGCTCATTCTTAAGCATCAATTAAAATATTTCTATGAAATTGTGAATCACCCTATGGCCTAGAGCTGCCAAAATGAAAGAATTGTATTTTCTCCCCAAACTTACATGAAAAATTCTTACTAAAATCAACATGGATTAATATTTCAATCCTTTTAAGTTTTGATTTTAAAGAAGATATTGCCTGGTACTGGTGAAGTATATTACTGATATGATTCAGAAAATCGCTGAAGCTATTGATATGTTCATAATATAATTTCACCAATGTGTTTGAAAAGCTTGATTTTGTTGTTTTCTGTACTAGTTTTCCCCTTTCACGTGAGATACATTTTACTGAACTTGCATACCACTTATTGTAGAAAACTGTTTGGCTTTCAAGTTTTTGTGGCAACAACTACTACATTTTCTGTCAAGCCAATCGGGCTTTAAAGGTGAAAAGCAAAGAAAAAACTCACAAGTTTGTTCGAAGAGCGTGTTTCTATAACTTTGGTATTATAGAGAGCAGATGCCAAATATTTAAAATTTAAATGTCTTCCTATGTGCTACTTTTGACTTTAAAAGCCAAAATGGTTTTAAACAGCTAAAAGATCGGTAACTAAGTGGTAAGTTGATGAGGAAAGAAATTTTTTAATGCAATGTTTTTAGAGTTTCTAACACATACCATTTTTGTTTCTGAACCTTTTTGCAAGTTATATATTGCTTTTTCCCAGCAGTTATTCACGATACGTCATTCCTTTCAAGAAAATCTTTTATTTCTTGCTTACATGAATGGACAAATAATAACCTCTGAGACGAATTTTTCTATCACAATTCTTCAACGACTGGATTTAAAATCTTGGATTTGTTTGCTATATTCATAAGCCAATACTTTTTTAACAAGATATACTGCATATATCTGTTGAAGAGTCTTTTATTTGAATGACCAGTAGATTTCTGATAATTTTCATGCAGCTGCCGTTCCAATACTTCTCCAAATAACAACCTCCTTCTTACAGACTCTGAAACCGATTCCTTTCCTAATAGCTGATTAACTTTCGAGTTTGGGCTCGGAACAGAATATTTTTTTCATTGTTTTTGTTTGAGTCGTTGACATCTTTTTCTGATTTCTCAGATGCCCTCTTAACGTTCATTAATTTCTTTTTAAAATCAAGTATTTGCCTAGACATTTTTGAACGCAATTTTTTTAACCTGTTTGCAGCCCACATTTTTCCTAGAAGTCTAAACATGTGAAGTTAGAGAAGCATTTTAGTTGAAAGGTATAACAACAACACTGTCAAATGGGTATACTAAAATTGGTGAAAGTGGTGGAGAATTATCCATAGGGATTTGATTAAGTTTGTTCTGCTCTTTTTTTCTTTTGTCTGTATGTGCTGTCTTTTGCTATTCCTTTTTAATTTTTCTATGTTCCCTATTACTCATGTTTACAACGAAGTTGTTCCTTTTTCACCTTTTTTTCAAGTATTTAAGTCTTTCCTTCTCTTTCATTTTTGCCTATTTTTCTGCGTTACTTTTTAGATCTTCTCTTCTCCATCTATATAACTCTTCCGTACGTAACCTGACTTCTTCTTTGCTAAGTGCCATTTCTAAAATACAATAAAAGAATCATTAATATTATAGTTAGAAATTACTATCTCATAATACATATCACTCCCTCATATTTTGACATTATGAACTAGTGACTGGGGAGGGAGTGATGAAAAGAATATAATTCAGGCAAAATTGGAAAATACTTAACAATTCAAGGTTATCATTTTACAGCTATTACTACATCTGCTTTCACACTAATTAATGAAAGACTTAAACTGAATATAATTACCTTATTTAGAGTATTTACTGTGATGGAGTGATACCTTAAAAAAACACTATGCACTTTTAATAAGCTTATATTTTGTTTACTAATTTCAATGAATATTAATCAGTATATATTCTTCCTTTCAAACAAAAACAACTAACCACAGTTTTGCTGTCATTTTAGGTTTCCTGGAAATGTCAACTGTAAAGAATTTTAAGCCCCAAATTCAAATTTTTGGAGTGATTTGTTTCACCTGCAATTTGTTTGATTTGCAGAGAATTACCCATTTATCAACTTACCTTGTGCAGTGAATAAGATGAAATAATAACTTAGACTTTCATGCAAAGCCCAAATGATCATTTCAAATCGAGCTAGTAATTGAAAGATGGAAAATATAAGGTCTTGGACAGGACTTGAACCTGTATCGATTTGAAATGATCATTTGGGCTTTGCATAAAAGTCTAAGTTATTATTTCATCTTATTCACTATAATACGATAGTATTTATCAACTTACCTTGTGTAATTAACTACCTAAAATATTTATATATATATATATATATATATATATATATATATATATATATTTCCTTTTATATTTTATTATTGTTGTTGGTAAGCTTAATTTACGAAAATCGTAAAAATTATAATGTGCCTTATTTGTACTTCAAATTGCTATTTTTAGTTTATTCTGCTTGAAAATATCAGAAATTTTATTTAACAGTTTCAAAATTTATCTACAAATGCGCCGGTCATAGACTCAATCAGCATGGATTCTTATAATCTCAAGGTAAGATTTATTTATTCTCGAAACTGTCTAACCAGTGTTCAGTGTCAGACGGTTTCGGTTTCTCCACCTCGTGCCCCCACAGACACAGACCTATCTCAAATTCCGACAAGTAGGTTACAAAATTGACAGCTATTGGCCCTTATCAAATTACCAATAACTTAGATAAAGAAAAATTTGTGAACAGCTACTTTTGTAGGTGTAAATATTTAGTCCTTTTATGAAGGCCTACTGTTTATATTAAATACTAATACCTTCAATTCCTCAAACTGCCTACAGGATTTCTTAATCCTTGTCCAATTAACTACCATAACTTAAACAAAATCACTTTAAAACTAGTTTTGGTATATGTAGAAGTATGATTAAAATTTTAACTATAAACAAAACTGGATACTTTATAATACTTTTGTAACTCCAAATTTCGCATTCATGCGGTAGTAAAATTCCACTGCACCTGGTATCCAAAATTACACTCTGCTTCTATAGATGCCCTGCTGGATTACGAATCATTCACTTTGCCTTGCTCATAATTATTATATTTGATACGCTCTTTATTTATATCTTTTGATGCGTTAGATTCAATAACTTTTTCTATTTTACTAGTACAAAAGTTTGAATGAAACTCAGGAACCACTTTTTTATACATCTAATTTTATTTTACAAAATTTTATTATCTTAATAAACAACTTATAATATCACCTAGGTACTTATTTTCATCCACCCGGTGCCAACTATATACAAATTTTTATTGTTATCCACCTTAGATTAAAGTCCGTTTTTAGCCTATCTACTCTCACAATATCATTGGTACATTTCTTTGACAGTTAAAACGTTTCTACAAACTCTTTAGACTAACTTTTCGTCGTGAAACTATTCTAAACATTATCTTTGAAATTATATAAATATGAAATACTTATAAACTAATACAAATAAAATAAACAAACATAAAACTTGACTAAAATCACAAAGATTGCTTCCAAAATCCCGTAGCTTGTCTGATAGGTACAACGGTTGACTATTACAGTTTATATTCAGCCTTAAGGATAAGTATTACATCTTTCAACGTACCTGTTCACATGTACTGGTTTTATCTTTATTCTACCTCTGGTAGATCTGTGTTTTGTGGTTTTTGTTGCATTGTATTTCTCCCCCCTTTTTATACGTTACAATATATATACTGTTGCGATATACGGGTGGTCGTCTCTGTGCTTCTTTTTATAATTTCTATTTTTAATTTTAAAGATACCTCTTCTTATACGCCTCTACTAACTCAGTCCAATTCACACGGAGTGCACGCCGATACGACAACAAAGACTGTTTAATCCCCCTTTTTCTTTAGCTCCTTTCTATTTGAATGATACAAACGAAATAAACCAAAATTTGTATAATGATCATGAATATGTACACTTTATAATTTAATAACTTTCATACTTTGATCGGATATTCACAAAATTAGCCCCTGAATCAAAATAATAATATCTATCTGATTATGCCCAAATCATAACTCCCTTAAAGCCAGCAAAAATTTCAAATGATCTTCTTTCTTTCTACATAAATTTTCAAAAGATTTTTGATGACTCACAAATTAAATACTTCAATTATAAAAATTGTAAGTGTTAAAAATTGAAATAAAGCCTTATACTAATAAATAATATTTTTATCTCTTACCTGCGTTCTTCCTGCTTGTTTCTGCCTCTGCATGTGGTTGGTCAGCACCCCTGGAATGTTTCCATTTAAGTTCTCTTGCTTATTGCTTAGTACAGCTTTGCCCAGTATAACCCTTTGTCGATTAATTTTCCTTTCGATGCTCAGATACCAATGTTTAGACTTAAATTCGTTCAGCTTGGAGTTTAACTGGATTTATCCAGAGTATATTTAGAATAGATTTAGAATATGCTTAGAGTATACTTAGAGGATACTTAGTATATCCTTAGAGGGTATTTAGAGCCGTTTTTCACAGCAAACGGCAACTTCTATCATATTTATTGGCACTTGAATTATCACGACTTTTAAAATCTTTCTATCACTTAAATAATTATTTAAATTTTTCTATTTTCACTCGTGTGATATTCAGCTTTGAATTGTTACAGTTTGTACCTTGGTCGAAGATATACTGATTGTTTACTAAGTCTGTGTTCTATATTAAGACTCCTCTTTCCACCTGTGCTATTGGTTTTACTCGTGCACTTTGTTCATCGAGGCGTTGTCTTTGCCTTTATCATTGCAGCCTTCGGACTTTCTACAAATTTACGATCCAGACCCCTGTCAAAGTGATGTATATTCTCACGTAGGCACATACTTTGCATAACGTATTTCTCTGAGAATCCAACTTTTAACTTCCTTTAAGTCAAGTTCTCCTGTTTTTATTTGCTATTGTTCAAATTTTATCGTGTAACCCAACATTTGTTATTTAGTACTCCAAATCTGTTGGATTTTATGAAAATACAATGTTGTTGGTCACGTATTAAAGTTTCTATGATGACTTATTTGAATGCGTTTATTTATGGGTTGATATTTTGAATGAGATTTGTTTATAGCTAGCGTGCCTGGCTATTTCCTTTCATTAATTGCGTATTTATTTCAATAAAGCTCGTTGCGTTTAAGATGTTATTCCTGCGTATTTATTTTCAATTTTATGCTTGTATATTTAATTTAAAATGCATTATACGACATACAAGTTATTTATCTTACAAAATATGATGTGATTTTTGCAGAATGAGCTTCCTTTCGTAAATTAAAGTTAGTTGTGATTTATATACAGTGTGCTCAATATTGGCTTTTTGCTTAATTGTCGAATTACTTCCATTGTATGATAAAATTGTTTGGTTTTTCAAACTTTAATGATATCCACATGTACCGCATGACCCTTATGACTCAATACACCCCTAAATCACACTATTATCATAGCATATATATATATATATATATATATATATATATATATATTTATTGCAATTAATAATATGAAATAATAACTTAGACTTTTTAAGCAAAGCCCAAATGATCATTTCAAATCGAGCTAGTAATTCAAAGAAGGAAAATATAAGGTCTTGGACAGGATTTGAACCTGCATCTTAGTTTTGCCGGAACTGTGCGTTTACCAATTACGCCACCGAGACCGATGACTATAATTGGGAAATTTACAAATCTAAATCGTGTACAGTACTATATATAAACCTAACTTTTAATATATAGAGCTTACAATAGACACATTTGATATATTATTTACCCAGTCTGGTATGTTCTCGAACGGTTGGATAAAATATAAATTGCTGTAATGCACGTTAGTTAGTTCAGTGTTAATCGAAGTATCGATTACATTACGAGTTCTATTTTAAAACTTTGAAAGGCATGGTATAAATTAGTGGTACATAAAATTGCTTTATGTGAGATCAGTTATTGTAATGATCAATATAAATTTATTATACTGATAGATATAAATTATTTATATTACTTTGATATTAAGTGATTAATAGGGCTGGGCGATACGGGATTTTGCGTATCGAATATCGATACATATTCTATATCGATATGTATCGATATATCGAATATCGATATATATTGATACGTATCGATGCGTATCGATACGTATCGATGCGTATCGATACGTATCGATACGATTCGTATCGATGCGTATCGATGCATATCGGTGCGTATCGATACGTATGGATATATATATATAGCGATTCGTATTGGAACGTTTAGATGTGTAGATTAAGTATACATATCGAGACTTAGCGATACGTATCGGTACGAATCGATACGCATCGATAATTTATCTACTCTTTATTTGAGAATAAAATCGTTTTAAAATAATGTATTTACTAACAATTCGATCTTTCACTTAAGATTGTTTGTTATCAAAATAATTAAAGTTTCAAGTTTAATATTTGTAACATAAATATATATATATATATATTTTGATATTTCTTGACCTTTATTTAAAATATAAAAATTTTTTCTTTTCTTGGGAAATAGGTCATTTATTAAAACATTTATTCTTCTCACTTAAATAATATGTAATACTAAACATAACGCGTTTCGGTTATCATAAACCTTGGTCACATGTAATAAAAATTCCTGTAAATTTCTAAAATATCTTAAACTATTAAAATGTATTATAATTAAAACTTACTTGGTAACATTATTTTAAATCTATTTGCATGTTGTAAAATCTAATAACTAATAGCTAAACTAATCAATTTTATTTAATATATCCTAGGCAGTTAAACAAGTTATCAAATAACATTAGTGTTATCTGAAGTGATACGAATTTATATTAATTATTTTATACTTTACTTAATAATAAATCTTAATATTTTTATATACAGAGTGAATGTTAGAATAAGTACTTTTTTAAGATGATTTACCATTAAGCAAGAAATAAGCACCAAAAAACAGTATATTAACTATGTAATTATTAATTATGAATAATATTGTTATAAATTTTAGTGAAATGTTCAATGTCCGTTTTATTATTTATACTGTTTATGTTACGTTGAATGTGAATAATTTCTAATGTACTACGTTTATTTTCGTTTTGTTCTACGTTAATTACACTTGGATTTTCAAAATCAAAGTTATGCATGTGGTCCAATGCATGATTTGCCAGTGCTGTGTTTCTTTTATGTGTTTTAATAGAATATTGGTGTTCATAAATTCTACGGTGTAAATATTGTTTTGTATTTCCGATATATGAACCGTTACAGTTTTTACAGTTTATTTTATAGATACAATTAGTTTTGTCTGTAATTGGTGTTTAGCGGTTTCAATTTTGTAAAAAATATTGTTATTATTGTTAGGTTTGTGAACAACTTTTATTTCGTATTTTTTAAACATTGTTGAATTTTATTGGATACTGTTGGGTGATATTTTATACTAACATAATTTTCTTGTTCTTTTTTGGTTTGTTTTTGGTGGATTGTATATTGCGGATTGTTTCCTTTATGATTGGTGTGACAAATTTATGTGGGTATCCGTTCTGTTTTAAAGTTGTTTTAATTTTATTTAATATAATTGGTCTTTCATTTGGGTGTGTAAAATGCATTGCTCTATTTACTAGGTTTTCACTACATTTCTTTTATATATATTTGGTGTATTTGATTTAAAATTTAGGTATCTACCGTCCAAATTTTTTATTGTACCAATTGGTGACTATTGTTCCATTTTGTTTAAGTTTTAGTTCAATATCTAAAAATTGTATTTTGTTGTTTTCCTGTTTATTCACTGTAAATTGTAGGCGTGGGTGGTATCCATTAAATTTTGTAAGTGTTTCATCAATCATGTTTTTTGGTATGCATAATAAGCAATCGTCTACATATCTCTTATAAAAGTGTGGAGTAAATGATAATGTAGGAATAACTTGATTTTCTAGTTCTTCCATAACTAGGTTTGCTATGGTTGATGATAATGGTGACCCCATAGCAGTTCCATGAATTTGTGTGAAAATTTGATTGTTAAACTTAAAATATGTTGAATTAAGGCATAGTTTTACAGCTTCCATAAAATAATTTTTGTTAATTGTTGTATGCAATTTAATTTTGTCCCAATTGGAAAAAATTTAATGGATACCACCCACGCCTACAATTTACAGTGAATAAACAGGAAAACAACAAAATACAATTTTTAGATATTGAACTAAAACTTAAACAAAATGGAACAATAGTCACCAATTGGTACAATAAAAAAATTTGGACGGGTAGATACCTAAATTTTAAATCAAATACACCAAATATATATAAAAGAAATGTAGTGAAAACCTAGTAAATAGAGCAATGCATTTTACACACCCAAATGAAAGACCAATTATATTAAATAAAATTAAAACAACTTTAAAACAGAACGGATACCCACATAAATTTGTCACACCAATCATAAAGGAAACAATCCGCAATATACAATCCACCAAAAACAAACCAAAAAGAACAAGAAAATTATGTTAGTATAAAATATCACCCAACAGTATCCAATAAAATTCAACAATGTTTAAAAATACGAAATAAAAGTTGTTCACAAACCTAACAATAATAACAATATTTTTTACAAAATTGAAACCGCAAACACCAATTACAGACAAAACTAATTGTATCTATAAAATAAACTGTAAAACTGTAACGGTTCATATATCGGAAATACAAAACAATATTTACACCGTAGAATTTATGAACACCAATATTCTATTAAAACACATAAAAGAAACACAGCACTGGCAAATCATGCATTGGACCACATGCATAACTTTGATTTTGAAAATCCAAGTGTAATTAACGAGAACAAAACGAAAATAAACGTAGTACATTAGAAATTATTCACATTCAACGAACATAAACAGTATAAATAATAAAACGGACATTGAACATTTCACTAAAATTTATAACAATATTATTCATAATTAATAATTACATAGTTAATATACTGTTTTTGGTGCTTATTTCTTGCTTAATGGTAAATCATCTTAAAAGTACTTATTCTAACATTCACTCTGTATATAAAAATATTAAGATTTATTATTAAGTAAAGTATAAAATAATTAATATAAATTCGTATCACTTCAGATAACACTAATGTTATTTGATAACTTGTTTAACTGCCTAGGATATATTAAATAAAATTGATTAGTTTAGCTATTAGTTATTAGATTTTACAACATGCAAATAGATTTAAAATAATGTTACCAAGTAAGTTTTAATTATAATACATTTTAATAGTTTAAGATATTTTAGAAATTTACAGGAATTTTTATTACATGTGACCAAGGTTTATGATAACCGAAACGCGTTATGTTTAGTATTACATATTATTTAAGTGAGAAGAATAAATATTTTAATAAATGACCTATTTCCCAAGAAAAGAAAAAATTTTATATTTTAAATAAAGGTCAAGAAATATCAAAATAATTAAATCAACTGGGATTATTGATGTATGTGCTTTCTACATAACCATCTGGAATTTAATCGAATAAAAGATGGAACGACTAAGAAACCAACACCTACGAACAATAATTAATATTCAAAACAAAATAGCGAAAGAAAAAATAAAGAATTTTTCTAATAAGATGCCGAAATTTAGGACTTATACCAAAATTTTTAAGAATAAAACCAAAATTTTATATGTACTCTAATAACTATAAACAACAGTATGCTAAATTTTTAAATGTATTTTATTTGCAATGTTTAAATTTATGTATCAAACAGTGTCATAGCAACATATTTTATTTAGAAAATAGTTATAATAAGATTAAGAGAGAAATAAACACCAATAGAGAAACATATAGCCAAAAATTACTTTACCAATACAACGACCATCGATATAATAAAATTTTTGAGAAAATTAAAGCTAATCATTGTAAAAAAATTGATAACCTACAGAATCTTAAAAACAAAAACACCAAATTTATAATAAACAATAAATGGATAACAAATTTAACTAACATAAATATCCCTAATTCCGTAAAATATATATTAAGTCTAGGTAACAAATTTTCCACACATTCTAATAATGTCAATTTTTACCAAATTATAGCTAGTGTAGAAAATGCAATTAAAAACAAACCTATAAATATAAAAAATGAAATTAGAGGTAAAATTAATAATATACTAACAAACCATAAAAATACAAAAAATAATAAAAAAATAAATAATGAAATTATACAACAATATAATCAAACAAAAAAATTCATTCAAGAAAATCAAAATATTATTATAACTAATGCTGATAAATGTAAAAAAACAGTAATAATGTACAAAACTGAATACCAAAATAAAATGTCGGAAATGCTAAATGATAAAAACACGTACAAATTAGAAAAATTTGATCCAACGAAAAAAATTCAAACCATGCTAAATACATTTCTAAATAAACTATTAAATAAAGACCAATTAACACTAATGGAAAAAAACAGTCTAATAATGCATAACGGAAAAGCACCATATTTATATGGATTACCTAAACTACACAAAGATAATATTCCCATGCGACCAATAATAAACAGCATAAATACGCCAACTTATAAATTATCAAAATATTTAGCAAAAATTGTACAAAACTTAATTGGAAAAACTAAATATCATATAAAAGATTCATGGATTTCCACAATTTCATATGTAAACAAACTATTCCAAAACCACATTTTAATATCACTTGACGTAGTTTCATTATTTACAAACGTGCCTTTAAATTTAGCTCTAGACAATATAAATTCAATTGGGACAAAATTAAATTGCATACAACAATTAACAAAAATTATTTTATGGAAGCTGTAAAACTATGCCTTAATTCAACATATTTTAAGTTTAACAATCAAATTTTCACACAAATTCATGGAACTGCTATGGGGTCACCATTATCATCAACCATAGCAAACCTAGTTATGGAAGAACTAGAAAATCAAGTTATTCCTACATTATCATTTACTCCACACTTTTATAAGAGATATGTAGACGATTGCTTATTATGCATACCAAAAAACATGATTGATGAAACACTTACAAAATTTAATGGATACCACCCACGCCTACAATTTACAGTGAATAAACAGGAAAACAACAAAATACAATTTTAGATATTGAACTAAAACTTAAACAAAATGGAACAATAGTCACCAATTGGTACAATAAAAAATTTGGACGGGTAGATACCTAAATTTTAAATCAAATACACCAAATATATATAAAAGAAATGTAGTGAAAACCTAGTAAATAGAGCAATGCATTTTACACACCCAAATGAAAGACCAATTATATTAAATAAAATTAAAACAACTTTAAAACAGAACGGATACCCACATAAATTTGTCACACCAATCATAAAGGAAACAATCCGCAATATACAATCCACCAAAAACAAACCAAAAAAGAACAAGAAAATTATGTTAGTATAAAATATCACCCAACAGTATCCAATAAAATTCAACAATGTTTAAAAAATACGAAATAAAAGTTGTTCACAAACCTAACAATAATAACAATATTTTTTACAAAATTGAAACCGCAAACACCAATTACAGACAAAACTAATTGTATCTATAAAATAAACTGTAAAACTGTAACGGTTCATATATCGGAAATACAAAACAATATTTACACCGTAGAATTTATGAACACCAATATTCTATTAAAACACATAAAAGAAACACAGCACTGGCAAATCATGCATTGGACCACATGCATAACTTTGATTTTGAAAATCCAAGTGTAATTAACGTAGAACAAAACGAAAATAAACGTAGTACATTAGAAATTATTCACATTCAACGTAACATAAACAGTATAAATAATAAAACGGACATTGAACATTTCACTAAAATTTATAACAATATTATTCATAATTAATAATTACATAGTTAATATACTGTTTTTGGTGCTTATTTCTTGCTTAATGGTAAATCATCTTAAAAAAGTACTTATTCTAACATTCACTCTGTATATAAAAATATTAAGATTTATTATTAAGTAAAGTATAAAATAATTAATATAAATTCGTATCACTTCAGATAACACTAATGTTATTTGATAACTTGTTTAACTGCCTAGGATATATTAAATAAAATTGATTAGTTTAGCTATTAGTTATTAGATTTTACAACATGCAAATAGATTTAAAATAATGTTACCAAGTAAGTTTTAATTATAATACATTTTAATAGTTTAAGATATTTTAGAAATTTACAGGAATTTTATTACATGTGACCAAGGTTTATGATAACCGAAACGCGTTATGTTTAGTATTACATATTATTTAAGTGAGAAGAATAAATGTTTTAATAAATGACCTATTTCCCAAGAAAAGAAAAATTTTTATATATATATATAATATATATATATATATATATATATATGTATAGGGTGGCCGATAAAGGATTTTGCGTATCGAATATCGATACATATTCTATATCGATACGTTCGATCGATCGATACGCATCGAACATGATCGATACGCATTTAGGACAACTCGTTGCTACAATGAAATTCTAAAAGTGTCACAACAATTCCTTTCCAGCTAATCACCGACAGCGCAAATACTAACTTCTGGTATGCTATCTTCTTAATCACTAGGGCTGGGTCGGCGTATCGATATATCGATACGTATCGATACGACCCCCCCGATACAGCAAAAAATAAATATCGATATATCGATACTCGATATGTAACGATATGTATCGATACGCATCGATCGCATCGATACATATCGATACGCATCGATACGTCGATCGATTCGATCGTATCGATCGATGTATCGATGCGTATCGACACGATCGATGCGATCGACACATATCGTTACATATCGAGTATCGATATATCGATATTTATTTTTGCTGTATCGGGGGTCTATCGATACGATCGATATTCGATCGCCGACCCAGCCCTAGTGATTAGAAGATAGCATACCAGTTAGTATTTGCGCTGTCGGTGATTAGCTGAAAGGAATTGTTGTGACACTTTAGAATTTCATTGTAGCAACGAGTTGATATTTTGACTGTTAGAAATATTACTTTAATATTGATATTGGGGGGGGGGTCAGTCAAATTAATAAAACACTCTTCTAATCATTCGAGCTTTTGATAAATTTATTATTTCCTTCAGGATTTAATAAATGCGTATAGAAGTAATTTTTATTGCTACTTAATAGTATTTACGTTTATGAGAATTTATAAAAATATACAACTATGAATGTCAGACATTACTACATTAAAGATATATAAATACAAACATGTCAAAAGTGCAAAACGTTTATTGAATAGAGCTTTATTCTATTGTTTAAATTATTGTATTATTATCACAGGTGTAAGAATTGAATATGCAAAGCATTATAAATAAATTAAATTAAAATAGATAAGAATAAATGTTACTTAAATTTTGCGTGTCTATTGTTTGTTTAATGGAAATGCTTTCAATGAAATAACCATTTCTAAAAATAATCGTTTATGATAGTGCTTTTGTATAAAAATAAATTTGGTATTAGGCATTCCATGGAATGTTCCATCTCAATTGCATGAGATGGAGCCAATATTTAATTCATTTTTTACAGTTGCTCTTATGCGAAGTAAATCTTGCCGAAAGTCACCTGGGCATTTGTCCAACATAGAGCTTTGATAATTGAGACAGTGTCCTTCATATACCAAACCTGATTCTTGTAACTGCAGAGTGTGATTTTTTACTTTAGAAAATATTTATAGTGAATACGATTTTATTGGCAATTCTTATATTGGGTAAAGCTTTAATATGTTGGCTATTTTGTTTGTGAAGTTTTTTTATATAGAAGTGTATAAAGTATTAAAGATGCTTCAGAGTTGTTATTACTATTGCTATTTTGTACTGTTTAAGTGTTTATTGTACGTTCTAATTCAGAAGAGTCCTTGAATAATAATTTATTTACTAAACTTGCTGAGTAAGAATTTTGAATAAGTAAGTTTTTAACTGTGTTAAATATTGTTTTTTATTGGTGTGGTGCAATAATGATACAACTCGTTTCTTTATTTCTAGTACTAGGTTGAGTTTAGTCTTTAAAGGATGATACGAGTAAATGTTTAAGTATCATTCTGATATAGGCTTCCGATACCAACTGCTAATATGAGTATTGTTTTCAGTTATAATTATTTGCATATCTAAAAACGGGATACTGTTGTTTGTCTCTTTCTCAATAGTGAAGTGAATAAATGAATTGTATGAGTTAAAAAATTGAAGTATTTCCTCTCTTTTCCTTCAGGAATACTACATATTAAGGTATCAACGTGTTTCTTAAAAAATGGACATTAAAAACTGTAATTTGGAAATACATGTGTTGAATAGATCATTCATAATATACTCTGCTACTATTGAAAATAGGGTTGCCACATAGGAGTACTCATGGTCTGTTGATGGAAGGAATTGTTAAATGTGATGTGTATTTTGTTGAAAATAAGCTCAACCAATTTGATAAAATTGTTTTTACTTATTTTGCAGTGGACTTAATTGTTTCCCTATGATTTCTAATGCTATTTTTTACAAGTTCAATGGGATATTATTGAAAAGGGACGTCCCAACTAAGTTAATCAACACATACATACCCTTTTGAAATCTTATATTCATTGACGAAACTAGCAAAATTGAAAGAATCTTTTACATAATATGAATTGTCAGTATTATATGCATTGGTAAGTATGTCGGTAATTATTTTTGAAATTTTGGAATTAGGTGCTGAAATTGATGAAATTATCGGTCAAAGTGTGTCGGCTTATGTATTTTGAGCAGCCCAAGGACTTGCAAGCTACAACATCATAAATTGTTAATTTTTGTACTTCATCTGAGGTAACGTTTTTTAATTTTTTAGGTCTGATATGAACTTGTTAGCTTTTTCCGAATGGTACTTATGGGATCATTATCTAAAGGAGTATTATTTATTATTGACCATATCAGTAGACAATCTTATATGCTCAGTTTTTCAAGTAAAACTGACTTTACTTTTGTCTGTTAGTGTTAAAACTAAGTTTTTGTCTTTCTGCAAAAGTGTTAACAAACAACTCAAAAGTGCAAGACGTATACATAATAAAACCTTATTCTATTGTTTGAATTACTGTACTATTATCACACGTGTAATAGCTGAATAGACAAGCATTATAAGCAAATTAAGAGGTCAAGTGATGATATCTTAAATTTAATTAATATAAGTTAGTACTTTCTATGACAGATATGTAAAACTGCTCAATGTTGAAACACTGAAATAGATTATTATTGTACTCTAATAACAGACAAAGTCAATGTCATAGTTTCACTTGAAAAACTGAGTATATAAGATTGCTTAACCCTAGAATAACAGAGTATTGTCACCAAGCATGATTACCCGACTCATAAATTTTACGAAATTGGAGGAAAAACTGCAATAGGGTGAAAAACTTTATTCCAATAAAACTACAAAACTTAGAAAGCTGGATTTATGTCATACAAACAATTCTTATGCTAATTTGGAGCACAGTTGTACAAACGTTGACCTGGTGTTCATCACAAATTGCAGTAAATCGTTGTCATACATCGCTTTTTGATCGGACAATAAAAACACATTTTCCTTTTTCTTTGTTGAGACTCACCTATTCCAGGCTCCACAGAAATTACAAGAATATCAAGAATGGTGCCAATATGTGCACGAATATCGTGACTTAATTTACTAATTCTATGTCTCATCCGTGGTTCAGCAAGGTTGTGACTCAAATCTATCATGAACTGGTAACGTGAAACTGCCCATTCTTTAAGATATTAGAAGAATACAGAACATAAGCCATATTTAGCATCTCGTAGCACACATAAAGGTCATCTTTTGGTTTTTCTGTTACAACTCGTATTGGAACACAGTTGGTCAAATGTGTCTATTCCGGATTTTGTCTCGTTGCAATTTTGAATAATTGCTGGTTTGTGTGTTTGTTCTATGATTTCTGCCCCAATATGCATGGTTAAAAGTAACAAAACTACTTTATTTTTATTTGGCATATAAGACAGCAAGGTTTTTTGCTGATCAAAACCAAACATTGAAGTGTTTGTGTTATGATTCTTTAGATCCAACAATTCTGGAGTAATCTCTGTCTTGGTCTTACGTAAAGTTTCTATAATTGTTACTTTATATGGATCCTCTAACAATTGATCAGCTAAACTGACCAAAGTAAACCAATTATCCATTGTAACATTTCTATTGCTACCATAGACAGATTTTGAGAGATCCTTTATATAGTATTCAGCAAGCGTCAAACCATTAGTCGGCTTTTTGTTTCCCAGATAAGGGCTTGCATCGATCATATATTTTGTTGACGAATCATATATCATCACAATTTTGATGCGATATTGCGAAGGCTTGTTGGGGATGTACATCCTGAATGGGCAACAACCACGAAATTCCAAATGCCATTTGTTAATTGTCAAAAGGATGATGGTGAATATCTTCTGCATGTTTCCATAAACATATTTCGTGCTTCCCAAATATGTACGAAAGACTCAATAATTTTCCTTTCTTGCCTACTTTCCTTAGAATCGAATCTAAGACAATTCACTAAAAAGGTAAAGCAATCACAACTCATGCAGGCTTGATAAAATCTACCTGAAATATTGGAATCAAACATACGTTTGGCATACAAATGATTATCCTTTTTGCTGCAGAATGGACCAAAATGGAAAAAATCCTTTTAGTTCTTTTGGAATTTTAGATACACTAGAGAATGGCATATATCAGGGGTGGCCAATCTGCGGCTCTTTGAAGGATTATTTGTGGCTCTGGATAAATGTACCCGAGTTCTGTATTCATTTTCGTGTTATATTTTAAAAAATTATTATCGTTCCGTATGTGTTTCAAAATGTTTTTTAAATTACTGACAACAAATATGTGGTGTACTCGTCCCTAATTGACCGACTCCAGACCGATTTTGAATTTGTATACTTTCATTGCAACGGACAGTTGATATTGTGCTCTGGAGGAAACAATTTGTATCACTCTTGCTAAGGATATAATTTGTAATCTGGAATTTTTGGTAAGTTAACTACAATTGGTTTTGTAGTATGTAACACGTGTTGTTGTTGTTTTAATAACACAAAACTTGTATTTTCTAAATTTCTTTATTTATTTCCAGTTCTTATAAAAATATGATGACAGAGAACGAAAATAAAAAAGAAAAATACGAGCAAGAAAATTGAAGTTTTAATAACGAGTGGGAGGAGAATATCTTTTTTTATTGACAATAACGGAAAAGCATTATGTGTTATTTGTAACTCTACGGTCAAAAATTATAAAGGTAGCAATTTACGTCGACATTATAAAACCAATTTGTGAAATCCAAACACCGATCAGTATTAACCAGCATCTGAAAGAAGTGCGGTCACCAATTATTTACCAAATTTTAAAGAATTATCAAAAGAAGTAAAATAAATCTGTTTAATTTTTAATATTTAAATTCAATACACATGTTTTGTACTTTTATTTATGTTTTCAATAGATATAATTTCTGTAAAAAAAAATTTTAATACCTTTTTGCATATCTTTTTAATACGTATTTAATTGTGGCTCGCAAAAAATTTCAAATTTTGAAAAATGGTTCGGACTATCGAGGAGCTTGGCCACCCTTGGCATATATAGTTTTTTACCTGTTTGGAGATATCTTGGTTGGTGTGTTGAACAATAATATCAAGTATGTTCTCAGGAAAAAAATGTAAAAAATAATCTTCCACATTTTTATATTTCCTTGCTCTGCCATTAGAGCTGATAAAAAATGTATAATATTTTTAGATGCTGTCCTTTTTTCTTTGACCGGCAATTCTGCAGACCACTTACGACCATTCTTTCCGAACAGCTGTAATCTTGTAGGTTTTATTATGTAGCTATTTTTTTCAGAATTTGTAGGTTGTGGTTGATTTGAAATGGTCTCCATCTTACCTTCTCCATCTTTTATTCAATAGTTTTCATGTAAAGCAGCCAGTGACAGATTGTGATGAAAAAACTGCTATATCAAATTCATCACCTGATGCATCTGATTCAGAGGCTTCCAGCTCTAAATTATCTTCCTCCCAGCCGGTTCTACTTTCCTTAAAAGGATTTAGATCACTCTTCTCCTCCATCCATAATTCGATCCATTTTCTCCCTCCATAAGTTGTGCTTTTCAGTCAATGCTTTTCGCAATGCCATTTTGCTAAAAAGCAATACATTTAAAATCCCAACCTAAGGCAAGATTTTAATTTACCACAAAATTATAATTATGTACAACCGCTGTGGAAATCGTCATACATTAATACCGGACTATCATAAAATTTATGATTCAGCAAAAATCCGTCACCACGATAAAACAGCAAGTCTGCGTGCACCACTGTTATGTAAGAACTAAGTAGGAGAGTACATACTGTAAATCCCGTCTCGCTCCATTGGCCGAAAACATCCGCATATTGTTGATTTGAAACACGTATCGTAAAATTTACGAGTAATCGGTATTCTAGCGTTAATGATATAGTCTATAACAAGGAACATACCCTTTTAGATCATGACTCCACGAGTGCCATTCAGTAAAAACCTAAAAACTCATATCAGACCTAAAAAAATCTAAAAATGTTACCTCAGAGGAAGCAATAAAATTGACAATTTATGATGCTGTAGGTCCCAAGTTCTATGGGCTGCTCAAAATACATAAGACGGCACACTTTGACCAATAATTTTGTCAATTTTGGCACCTAATTCTAAAATTACAGAAATAGTTACCAACATACTTACCAATGCATATAATACTGACAATTCATATTACGTAAAAGATTCTTTCAATTTTGCTAGTTTCATTAATGAATATAAGATTTCAGAAGGATATGTATGTGTTGATTAGCTTAGATGGGGTGTCCTTTTTCAATAATATCCCAATTGAACTAGTAAAAAACAGCATTGAAAATCATTGAGAAACAATTAAGCCTCACTGCAAAATAAGTAAAAGCAATTTTATCAAATTGGTCGAGTTTGTCGTCAACACTATGTGTAAGGTTAAAATGCGCGGGTCAGACAGAAACAGAAAGTAAAATAAAGTAAGGACTCGCTCGAATCACGATTATGTATAAAAAGACAAAAGAAACAGAAATATCGAGCTAACTACAAACGCAGAGAGTTGGGTGGTTCCCATAAACAAGAAAGGACATCGTCATTGAGTTTTTATTTACAATGAAGATAAACATTTCTATTTAAAGAAGCAAAAAATTAATAAAACGTTACTATTTAAAAAAGCAATTATACTCTATGGTCAAATTCTATAATTGATCCACGAAGTGCGCATTTCTTAGCTTAACATGTAAAAAAACTAATCAATATTTAAAGATAAGGTTAAGACTTTCTTAATAGTAAGCGTGTTGAGTTAAAAGTATATTAAATGTAGAACCATTTCTAATAGATATTTTAAAAAACGACAGAAAACACTTGCGAATGTAGTTTTTAAACGGGTTTTAAACTGTTTCCGCCTGTCGGAATGATGTTACTTGAGTATATGCATCACAACACAGGAAGAAAGAAAGCAAGGTCACATACCTTCACGTGCCGGAATACTTATTCTGAAGCCAAGCCGTTGGAAGTGAATTAGCAAAACCTCCATGGTAGTCAGTAACATCCACGCTACTATCCTAACGGCAACAGTGGTCTACAAAAAAAGCAGTTGGGCCTCGAAGAACAATTGGGTCTACATTAAAAAACAATTTGGCCTATCGTAGAAGAGCAATGCACAGGGAATATAGCCTATCCAAGGAAGCGCGCATTGCTCTTGGAGTAACAGAATCAGCCACGCATAATGTTCAAGCAGGATCAAAGTGAAAGTCAAATTAGGAAACGAGATGATAATCCATTGAAATATTTGAGTAACACATGCCAAAAGAATACTTCTAAAGTCATTGTAATGCATTAATAGATAACGAAAACCGGAAAATTCGACTACAATTACCTTTGATAATCACATTTGTAGAAAATTTATGCTATTCTAACTTGCATTATTACTTATAAAATAAAGCGAATATATTCTTTTGGAAAGCAAAGACTAGATAACCGAGTACCTTTGTTGTGTTATCTCAAACAATAAAGATAGATCAGATTACTTTTACTTAAACTAAATAAACTAATACCATTCTACAGAGTATTGAGAAAATACTTGTTTCAATTGTATTAGGATGAGAAATCGATTATTTAAATTATAAACCATGGTCAGAGGTGTCTCCTATAACTGTTAGTTACACAAAATATCAAAGCGGAAGCGAGAGGATATTTAAAAGGAATTCTAAAATGACCAAAAATATTTAGCCAGGTATAATTGAACGTAACACATTTAACAATATATTCTATCAATAGACTATGGGGGCTACCCTATCTCCTATAATTTTACAGTATGTTATGGATTATCTACTCAACACATGTATTTCGAAATTACAGTTTCAATATCCATTTTTTAAGAAGTACATTGATAACTTAATATGTAGTAACTCGAAGGAAAAGGCGAGGAAATACTTCAACTTTTTAACTCGTACAATTCATTCACTCAGTTCACTATTGAAGAAAAGACAAACAACCGGGGCCTCGTTTTTAGATAAGCAAATAATTAGAACTCATTAGCAGTTGGTATCATAAACCTATATCATGGGGAGTATGCTTGAAAATTCACTCATACCATTCTTTAAAAACTAAACTCAATCTGGCACTATGAATAAAGAAACGGGTTGTATCATTATCGCACCATTTCCACAAAAAAAAAATTTAACTCTGTTATAAACCTACTTATTCAAAATTCTTACCCACCAAGATTAGTAAATAAATTATTATTCAGCAGTACATAATATCAATAGTAATAATAACTCTGAAGCATCTTCACTATTTTATGCACTTCTATATATAAAAAAACTTCACAAACAAAATAGTCCACATTTTTAAAGCTCTATCCAATATAAGAATTGCCAACAAAACGATGGTCACTATAAATAGGATATTTTGTAAAATAAAGGATCGCACTCCACAGTTACAAGAATCAGGTTTGGTATATGAAGACCCCTGTCTCAATTGTCAAAGCTCTTATGTTATTTAAACGTTCAGGTGGCTTTCGGCAAGATTTATTTCGCATAAGAATGACTGTAAAAGAAGAATTAAATCTTGCGCTCCTCGCGTAATTGATATAATTATTTTTAGAGAAAGACAGTATTGTAAACGGATATTTTTAGAAATGGTTACTATTTCGTTGAAAACAAATCTGTTAAACAAAAAAGCAGACACTCAAAAGTGAAGTAACACCTATCCTTCCTTATCCATTGTTACTAGAAAAGAGTAACAATCTATTTCAGTGTTCTAAAATTTCGTAGTGTATTCTCTTTCTAGTTTTATATATTTGTAATCGAAAGTAATAACTTATGTTAATTAAATTTAAGATAGATTATCGCTTGACCTTTTAATTTACTTATAATGCTCTAGTCTATTCAACTCTTACACCTGTGATAATAGTACAGTAACTCAAACAATATTTTATTATAAAAAGTCTTGCACTTTTGACTTGTTTGTATTTTACAGCTGTAATGTTAATGTAGTAATGTCCGACGTCCATAGTTGTATGTTTTTATAAACTCACATCAACGTAAGTAGTATTAAGTAGCAATAAACGTTATTTATTTTGATATGCATGTATTAGATTGCTGAAAAACAATAAATTTATAGAAAGCTCGAATGAGTAGAAAGTTTTATTAATTTGACTGCTTCCCCAATATCAATATATACATATTAAGTAATGAATTGCACAAGGTAAGTTGATAAATACTAATGTATTATAGTTAATAAGACGAAGTAATAACTTAGACTTTTATGCAAAGCTCAAATGATCATTTCAAATCGAGCTAGTAATTGAATGAAGGAAAATTTAAGGTCCCAGACAGGATTTGAACCTGCATTTTCAGCTATCAAGGCTGACGTATTTCCAATTACACTTTTTTTTAGTCCAGAAGTAACTTCCTTGCGTACACTATTTCACTACAAAACACCTCTTAACTTAATTGGACATGTGAGTTTGTACGTTGAAAAGTAGTGTTCTACACTGTCGTGATGATGCCCCTTACATGAAACATCAACATTTTTTGTGTCCATATTGGACAGTCCAAATTCAGACCACATACTATTTTCTTTAATTACTGTTTGTTGTGGCATTTTACAGCGATAACATCTGTAACCATTGTTTGTAGTATATACAAAAGATTTCATTCAAAATAATAATACTCTAATGTATATCAGTGACTTACATAAATTTCAGGAAAATAGATTAGGAATAGGAATACTTCAAGACGATTTAATTATTCTAAAACTATGGTGTGATAAATATTACATAAATTTAAATATTTAACTGTCTTAGATTTTGTAAGAAACGTTTAGAAAGAAACATCTCGTAGGTAGTTTTGGATAATGTTTCCAATATCTGTGACTTGAGGCGTTTTATTTAGTTATAGCGTAAAGATAGATGTACAAATGGACTATTTTTTAAATAAAGCCTATAGAATGTCACACTTTGTAAAAACAAAGATTTTCATAAAGTTATAGTTTTATTATTGAATGTTAGTTTTGTATATCCCATATTATATTCTTTAGATAACTAGTACTTGTAAGAACATATTAGAAAGTGTTCAAAAAAGAATTACTAGGATTAGATTTGTTTTTTTAAATTGAATGTTGTGTACTTATTGGCTAATTACTTGAATATTTTAATTTATATTTATCTAGGTTAGGTTACACTAGAAAATGTTTCTTTTTATCTCTGCTTTTATGCAAAGTATTTAACAGTTTAATCAATGGTGTAGAACTTCATTCTAATCTTTGACATTTATTTAAAGTTATTTTTTACAGAACAAATTAGGGAATAGGTTTTGCTGGGTTCTCGCGTTGCATGTTTTAGTAACACACCACACAAACATACCTGTGTTTTAATAGACGTTATTTCGTATAAATTTAGTTAAACGTTGGAACTCTATCTGTCAGCAGTATTACTTAATAACATTTGTTAATTATTTAAATGATAGGTAGATTTTTTGGTATTTGTCGGTTTTTCTTTTGCAAATTAATTTTTTATTGATGATTTGATATAGGTATTGTAAGTTTGTTTTACTGTAAATATATAAAATGTTGAAGAGTAATTTTGTAGCCTTCGAACAATATTAATTTACATTAAAAATGATGCTTAGGTTAGTTGCTCTTGTATTGACAGTCGAGGTTTACAATAAGACAATCGCACATTGAAAAGCTGGCTGATGTGCTGCCCTTGCGATAACTTTACAATAGGTATATTAACCAATTATACAGGGTACCGATTAAATCTAATTCTGGAAGGGTAAAGTTAACGTGTTTGAACTGTTTAAGCAAGAAGATTAATGAATGGCAAAGTAACTAGCAATAAGTGCACATTATATACTTTATAAATACAAGTTGCATTGTGTCCACTTACTATAAATAAAAATATACAAGTAAGTTTAGAAGCTTCTGCAATTTGAAATCCAAGTTACACAGATTAGCTATTTCTTACCTTAGTTAAGAGATATAAATAATGATATTCAGGATTGTGAGTCTTAAATATTAAAATTCTTTTAACAATTGCGAACAATTTATAAATTAATGAAAGTTAGCATAAATAGGAATTTTATTATTTACAATGTAATGTACGTAACACATTTGATACAATGCAATAAATACATATTATACACAAATATATCAATAGTCCTAGCATTTTAATTAAAAACATCTACTTAGCATGCAGTTAGGTAAACATGGAAATTAAGAAATGATAACAGGCCCAATTTTTATTCGCATTCATGCATTAAGTGTTTAAATTAAGATTCATCTATTTGTACTTTTAATAAAGCATCTAATTATATCTCTAAATACTACACCTAAAATGCAGATTTCACTGTACTATAAACATATTGTTATTTTATTAAATACGAATAAATATCTACGGCACCCACAAGCTACACCAATGCTCTAAAAATAAAAAATAAAATTAATAATTTCAGATTAACTACCATTTCTATTTAAATTATTTATGTCAGAAATTAATTTTAGTTTTTTAGCAAGCGAACTACCCAAATCCCTTGGGGATTCTTCATTTGCAGTCATAACTAATCGTCTTCGTAATCTTGAGCTGATATCATGTGTTCGACGAATGTCTTCAGGAGTTTCGTCTCGGGGAGGGCCCAACAAATCAGTCCTATTATACTCAACGGGAGACCAAGTAATAGGTTTACGCCTACGTCCGCGATGCTGAATTATTAATTCATCTGGAGATGGTGGTGGAGGTGTTTCAGAACGAGATTTTTCTAAATTGGTTACATTTTGTAAAGATCTTCTTGTGGAACGACGAAGTTGATTTGGATTGTCTTGTTCCATAGCATAGCTGATTTAGGTTAGAAAAAGTGATATTAATAGCAGCTTTTCATAATGTTTATAACTTAAAGACTTACCTAATTTGAAATAGAAAGTTTCAATACATGCTTTAGTAAGGTTATCCACCTTATAATGAAACGTGGATAATATTTTCCCGGGCGCGCAAATAAGCCTTCCCGCGACGATTAAAACCAACGGGCAACGACATTTAGGTGGTTAAATATGTCCCCACTCTTCCAAATATAAGTCTGTCTCTGTCTTCACAGCTGATTCACCATCTGTTTTCTATTTACAATCCCTCCATTATTATATAACGGACTTTGACTCCATATTGTGTCTAAAGCTGCAACATTCGTGAAAATTACCAACATCGATTACAAATTTGAATACGAACGTAATTTTAAACAAATTGCTCCTAATAAATAGACTCGTGTAACTGACCAATTTTAAACGTTATTTATTAATAATTTTGTGCATAATTTTCATTTAAATTGACTAAATATGTTAGTACTGGTAGTAAAACTCTTCGTTCCTCAAACAATTCTAGGTTTTTATAAAATAACACCATTGCAGTTAAAGCAATAGATACTTAATGTTGTATAAAATTTTGCTTATGTTTGACTAATTGTTACTGTTCCTTTAAAGTATGGGTTGTTATGTGATTTAGTCAAAGTAATAGTTTGGTGTATTTAAGACTGCATAAATGTAATAAAAATCTATAGATTCCTTGAATTGAGTATAGAGGATTGGTAATTATATTACATGTACTAGTTTCTTAGGATCATTCACTAAAGGTAAACAATGCCCATACAATTAATTTTTATTAAGAAGAACTAACAGGATTATCTTTATATGCAAAGTAATATGTAGATATCATTACTAAAATTTTATATTTTCTAGGTCGCAAAACCAATAATCACGTTTATTGTTACAATAGCTGTTTCACACACAACAGTTTTTTGATCAATTAATAGAACTTGAAAAGTAAGTAGAAAATTGCCAAGAATCTTGATAACACTGAATGGTTTTACACACATCAATCTATCAATTTTTTTCTGATTATTTCAGAAGTACAAACCGTTTTTCAATGTATACTTTCTACCTACATACCATCTACAGATTGTTGAGGTGATTTAAATTAATTTAAATTATCAGAATTACACTTCCTTAAATAATTCATGCTTAAAATTTGAGAACTCACAAAAACACCAAACAATAAATACTTAACCTCTCAATTATTATAAAAATAAAAAAGGTAGTGAACATCCTATTGGTTGGTAATTCTGTTCAAGTATTAAAAGTTCTAGAAAATAGCCAGAAAATTGATGAACAATAGAAGCGTGTTCTAAGTCTACCTAAACTGATGAGCACCAAGTCCTTGAAATTAATCTATAGACTGGTGTATATAATACACACTTTTGAACCGATTTGGTGCTCAAGGTCAACAAGTTTAAGAAATTGATCAATAAATTATGCATTGCAAAGTTACCGAAGTCATTATAAATTTTCTAATCATACAAAAATTCATATAAAATAAAATAATTTAAATGAGTAGAGACCAAACCCAGTGACATTAGTAAACAAATCATGTAAAAATACTAGTACACATATTTTCCCATGTATTAGAAATCCTTGACTCTAATCTCAAGTTCAGTGCAACTCACATGAACAGCGTAAATATTTTTAATTGGGGATTTCCCTAAAATAAAATAACTTATAAAATCCGCCATCATATAATGGAGGAAAGTCAAATAATTCATGCGCTTACAATCTAATCGTTGAGTACAAGCTTACTGCTTCGGTCAACAAGCAGATAAACCGGTAACAGTCAATCCGCGTAACGGTTATATTATAATTTCGGATTTGCTAGTGAATAAAAGTTCTCGAATACGCAGGTGATTTGTGGAATCATATAATTTACTGTTAATCTGGGGGGTTGTTATGCAGTGAATGCTTTGTCAACACTAGTTGATTCCTGGATTACAAAGAATAAAGTTTGTTTTGCTTTAAACAAGGTGGTTGAGCCCTATACTTAGACAATCTGTAAGTGATAAAAATTCTAACATTCACCACTGCACTTTTTATATTTTATTGTTGATATAAACAATTATTGATTTTCAGACATTTACAGGGGTGCTGGTTTAATAAAAGAGTGATGTAACCAAAAACCAGCACCACAATTGCAATCAAAACATTTACATATACATCAAATTTGTTCGATACTTAAATTGAAATAAATTTAAGATGTTCTTTCCCTTTAGATATATGCAAGTGGGCCACTCAGGATATAAAATTTAGTTTATTTGTGTTGGTTGTATGATATTCATGTTAAAATACAGGTTAAAATAACTAAGTAGTTTTATTATTTGTGCTTAGGTTAAAAAAGCAGTAAAAGGAAATCATCGGAAGTAAGATTCCATCAGCCTGTCAATTTCAAATAATCCTTTAATTGATTACTTACGGTCTATTCAAAGCTATAAGATTAGGTGAGTTGGCTGTATCATTTGAGCGTTACGGGAAATAAAAGTCAGACGAGAAAGGGGAAAATATAACTTAAAACAGAAAGCTTATTATTCAAGTACCTGTGTAATTATAATTTCAGTATAATATTGTTTAATAAGATACTGCAATAAATAGGAGTTCTATAAAAATTATAAATTTAGAAATCACGTAAGCATCATTTTGTTTCTGTACAATACATCTGAAATGAAACTCGGATTCATTAATTATTTTAAAAGCCACTAAAAAGGAAAACAGATATCTATACATTTGTCCTAAAATATAAAGAAATCTTTTGTATATTGTTCACTAATACATTTCATTCAAAAATACACCAGCATAATTACAGATATTAGTTACAATGTATGCAAGACTCAATATAATTGAGTTTTTACATTATGGTTAAATACAAAGGAAAAAATAATACCCCGCTGAGGCAAAAAGTGGAGATAATGATAACGCTAAACAGCTACTGGACAAAAGAATTCAATTCCTTAGAAGTTATCAACACATATATGTAAGGTTAGACAGGTAAATAAAGACTTGGGTTATGGTAAACACCCTGTTGATTATGGAATAATAAATGTGGGTTCCCATGATTGATCATTGATTTTCGACTAAACTCACAAACCCAAGGATATTGGGACGACTTGTTTCCCAGCAGATTAGTTTAGATTTCAATGCACCGAATGATCAATTATATATATTGCTACGATATCGCCTCTCGTAAGATGTATCACGACCAATTGCCTGCTGATCGCCACCTCTCTGTGCCTTTAAAATAATTTAAAATTAATACAATTCTTTTTATGCCCCGACTTGCTTAGTCATACCTCGCACAGAGTGAATGACGATATGATAACAGAGAATTTTTACCCACTCTCTTCTAACACTCTATATATCTGAATAAGACAAGCGAAATTCGCCAAAATCTGTATAATAAGCGAAGAAAATATACAATGTACAATTTACATAACTTTTGGATCAGAATTAACATAAACATTCCTATCAAATTTGTTCATTACGACGATTATAACCCTTTTTACACCTTTTATAGCAATTAACGGCAGCAAAAAGAATAGTATTTTTACCATGGATGTTTCGTTGAACGTTGAAAGAACTATTCCCCTTTTAAGACGTACTTTTGCGTACTAACCAAACTTTTTGTTGACCTTTTACACAAAAATATCTAAATTACATGCAAATTTTAAGCTCAGCAAATATTTAAAATAATAAATGTAACATACTATAGATTGAAAAGATAATCCTGACCTTATGTAGTTTCTCAGTAGAGCTTCCTGACCCAAATCGATTGTTTATCCAGTGGTTTCGAGTCGTTGACCCGCAGCTTGGTGTGTTTCTCAGTACTTCGAAATGTTTACCAGCAACTTGAGTCGTTTTTGAAGTACTAACCCTGTACTTCGAGTATTGTACCATTTATTATGTAGAGTTTTAACCCATTAATTTAGTTTTAACGTCGTGGTTTAGTTAGTCTTGATTTAGTTTCCTATTTATTGTGTCCGTACGTAGAGTTTTAAATAAATTGTAAAGATTTTGTTTATATTAATTAAATCTAGACTTACGTTTTTATATCAACGGCAGAGTTTTATACACTCGTATTTCAACGTGCACTTTTACTGTGTTCTTCACTTGTAATTTTTAATTTCTATTATATTTATCACTTTCCTATAAATTGAAATTTACATAATAATTTGGTTTCAACTATTACAGTTAGAGCGTCGATCATAGAATGCCCTTTTGTTATCTGCTCCGTTTGGTTTTATAGACAAATCCTGGCCGTACGTTTCACGTGCTCTTATTGGTTGACAGCCTGCTATTTGTTATGAAACCATGGCAAAGGCATTGTAATTATGTGCTATCTGCAACATGTAGGGTTTTATTTGGTATTGCATATTTTATACGTTTGAATTTGCACGTACATCAAAGCTTTGTATTGAAATTTGTTAACAACATGTATGCTTGAAACTGCACGTAGTGGTAATTTTAATATCCATATTTTGTTTACAGCTCTCTTGGGTTTTATTAAATGCGGAAACTTACATACATTGCAAACCGCGCCTACGCTTTCGCTTCAGTATCTATACCTTTTTTATTTACATGCGCTTATTGACTTCCAGCGTTATGAAATATGCTTGACTTAAAAAAAGTCTGTATATTATAAACACGCATTGACTATTTTTTTACGCAACTGCGTCTTGAAAAAAATTTCGCTTTACAGTTATCTTTCTTTAAATATACCGAATTTGTATTTATTTTTGAGCTTAAAATTGATCGAATTGCGTCCGCAATTATTTATCTCGATGATGTGGTTAAGTTACTACTGAGTGTGCTTCCTTTAATTAACTGTAGTTTGTTCTTGGTTTTATACAGCGTGATTTGAATTTGCTTTTGCATAATGAACGAATTATGTACATTTTATGGATTGGTTTTCGTGGTTTTTATGATATTTACATAAGGTATTCTTATTTTGTACTTTATATACCCTTAAATAACCTTATTATCATAGCATATATATATATATATATATATATATAAAATGCTATGATAATAAGATAATTTAGGGGTATATCGAGTCACAAGTAAGATACATGTATATATCATTAAAGCTTAGAAAACCAAACAACTTCATAATTAAATAGGAGTAAATCGACAATTTTGCATAAAGTCAATATCGAGCACATTGTCTATAATTCACAACTAACTCTAATTCATAAAAGGAAGCTCATTCTTCAAAAATCAAATCATATTTAGTAAGAATAATAACTTATACGTCGTGTAATGCGTTTCAAACTAAATTTACAAGCATAAAATGGAAAAGAGGTGCGCAAAAATAACGTTTTAAACGCAACGAGTTTTATTAAAATAAACACGCATACAGTGAAGGTATATAACCTGGCATACTAGCTACAATATAATCTCATTCAAAATATTAACACATAAACGCATTCAAATATGTCATAATGGAAAAAACAGTACGTGATCTACAACATTGTAGGAGCTTAAAATCCAACAGATTTGGAATCATAAATAACAAACAACAGACGGTCGGCTACATGATAAAATTTGAATAACATTCAAGCGGACATGACTAGGATGGAGTCTAAAGTTGGATTTTCTGAGAAATATGTTATACGAAATAGACGCTTACGTGAGAAATGAAACCATTCAACCGGGGTTTTGACAGGAAATTTGTAGAAAATCCAAGGCCTGCAATGATCAAAGCAAAGTACAACGCCTCAATGGATAAACACGCGTGTAAAACCAATAAGGACAGGTGGAACGAGGAGTCTTTTAAATACAAGACCGATGCAATAAACAATCAGTATCTCTGCGACCAAGGCACAAACTACATCTCATAAAAGTCGAATATCACGCAAAATAAAAATAGCGAAAGTAATTAATTTAGTGATAGAATAGTTTTGAAAGTTGTGATAATTCAAGTGCCTATAAATACGACAGAAGTTGCCGTTTACTTTGAAAACGTATGTTAAATTATTAATTAAACCTAACTCTAATATTTAACAATTTACGGCTCTAAATAAGATGGCAGCTAAATAGTATACAAATATTCTCTAAATAATAGCCAAGAGAATTAGCCAAGTAAACTCTATGTAAAATCTAGTAAATACAAGGGAAACTTCAAGCAAATTTAACTAAACATTCTGGTGGACGAACTTAAATAATTACGCTACGAATCGAATTGGTATTTGAACATCGAAGGGAGAAAGTACTCAACATAGGGTTAGACTGGGAGAAGCTGTACCAGAGAACTTAATTGGAAACGATCCAGAGGTGCTAACAATCACATGCAGAGGTAATTCTAAGAAACAAGCAGGAAAAACGTAGGTCAGAAATAAATTATCCTTTATTAGCATGAGACTTGATTTCAATTTTTACTATTATTTATATTGAAGTATTTGTAAGGGGTCATCAAAAATCTTATAAAAATTTATGTAGATAGAAAGAAGGTCATTTGAACGTTCAAAAGTGCTTTAAGTAACATACTGTGGTATTTTTATGGTTTTGGGGAGTATGATTTTGGGGACAACCAAATAGATATTAATATTTTGATTCAGGGGTTAATTTTTGAATATAAAATTAAAGTTTTAAAGTTATTGAAATATAAAGTGTACATATTCTTGATTATTATACAAACTTTAGTTTATTTCGTTTACATTATTCAAATAGATAGGAGCTAGAGAAAAAGGGGGGTTAAACATTTTTTGTCATCGTATCGTTACGCACTCTGTATGTATTAGACTGAGCTAGCCGAGGCATATATAAAAAGAGTTATATTTAAAATTCAAAATTGAGGAATATTTAGTATCGCTATGATACCGCCGCTCGGCGAATTTTTATAATGTTAATGTTCTTTGCCTCCACTCTGCGATACTAAATATTTCTCAATTTTGAATTTTAAATATAACTCTTTTTATATATGCCTCGGCTAGCTCAGTATAATACATACAGAGTGCGTAACGATACGATGACAAAAAATGTTTAACACACCCTCGTTCGGATGAGACGTAAAATAGAGGTCCCGTGTGCGAGTGTTGCCATGCACGTTAAAAATCCCTACCTTGCTTGCAACAGTCAGGGTTCGTCAAAATTCAATATTTGCTGGTAAAAAAACTCGCTTCCTGGCCAATGTAGTACCTTCGGATGGTGTATTGGAAAAAAAATCAAATGTAGGGGAATGTTCAGTTCACGATTTCTGTGTTTTGTGGTGACACCTTTTCTATCTTGTTTGCAGCATCAAAAGTTGGGCAAAATTCAGTGTTTCCAGGTAAAAAAAAACTCGCTCCCTGGCCAATGTAGTACCTTCGGGTGGAGCATTGGAAAAAAATCAAATGTATTGGGATGTTCAGTTCACGATTTCTGTGTTTTATGGGGTCACCTTTTGTTTCGTTAATACATTGAGACAACGAATATGTACAATTTATTTACAGGTTTAGAATTAACCATTGGAGATACGTTGTCGCCTGGGATCTGCAGGTTGAAGTTTCGTTGGATCGACACCTGTATGCGGTGTTAGATGTGTCAGGTCAATCAACGCAGGTGCCATGTGTTGTGCGAGTTCCCTCGTCGGTGATATAAGGCATGGATCGGCATCATGATGGCGGATTCTTTGTAGTAGGCGGCGGAACTGGTGCAGGGTGTGGTATTCACACGTTCAGGTGGGTATGTCCGTTTCAGTAATGGTGGACGGCGAAGATGAGGGCGTCACAGACGACTCGGACATCCCGTCTCGGTGAACCGCGTTCAGCAGTAGATGCTGATACCAAAATGGTTCTATGAAGTAACTTCCTTTGGTGGAACTCTAGGCCCTGGTGGTAGAATTTGGAGCACTTTGCCGACAGGGCGTGGGGTATTCACGTTTGTGCAAAAAGCACAACCTTCTGGTTTAATCTCCAGGCTTTGGTGCACCGCGATAAAAGGTAAAACTCAGAAGATTAGAAGTTATTGTTTGCTCCTGGCTATTGTATGTCAACATATATCCAAAAACAAACGAAAACTCGCCTGCTTGACCATTATAATTAATGTTTCTATTCTAATAATCGGAAATTCCGGACGAGTCTATTCAATTTTAAGGTGTGTTGATAGGCGAGTCTATTATTAGGGGGCGTTCACGTTTGCGTTTCTATGACGCTTATGAAGTTTGATACGTGCAACTTGGGTTGCATATCTACACACCTCCTTTCTAGTGACTGCGTTAGTCACGATAGAAAGTGATGTATCGCTTTGGAAAGTGTACTCTTCTGCCACTTTTTGTTGTTGATGGAGTACTACTTGGTTGTTTGTGACTCGTGTTGTCTGCTTCAAACAGTTCGTTTTCCATATATGCTGGTTTTACTCGGTCAATTGAAACAGTAATTTTCTTGCCTTGTTTTTCGAAGATGACTGTTTTATCGTCTATTCGAATAACTTTGTACGGTCCCTCATACATTTGTTTTAAGGCACTTTTGTTTTTTTCGCAGTGTAAACAAACGTGGCTTGATTGTTTCAAGTCTTTGAATATGGAAGGTTGCCTGCGATTATTGTTTGTACCTGGAACTGGTTGTAGTCGTTGGAAGTAGTAATGCAGTGTTTTACAAGTGCTTTCGGATGTAGTTGTTCCTTCTGCTTGCTAAAACTTGCTAAGAATTCTCCTGGTAGGCGTACTGTTTCGCCGAAGGAGAGTTCTAATGATGTAGTGTTTAAATCTTCCTTTCAAGTATTTCGTATTCCGAGTAGAACTAAGGGCAATGTTTGTGTCCATTGCTCGGTTTCGTGGTACATCAGTGCAATTTTGAGTTGTCGCTGAAATCGTTCCACCATTCCATTAGATTGCGGATGATATTCTGTTGTGTGAATTTTGTAAATCCGATCAAGATTTCTAGCTCTTTGAATACTTGTGATTGAAATTGTCGGCCTTGATCTGTTGTGATTCTGAGTGGCACACCAAATCGTGTGATCCATAGTTCGATGAATTTTGGCTGCCGTTTCAGCATCAATGTTTTGCAGAGGTGTTGCCTCTGGCCATCTGATAAAGCGGTCGATGCATGTAAGTATATATCGGTTGCCCTCTGATATAGGTAATGGTTCGACAATATCTATGTGTACATGTTCGAATCTTGCAGATGGTGGTTTGAAATTTTTTGTGTTTGAAATCACATGTTTTGTGACTTTGGAATTCTGGCATTGCATGCAACTTCTAGCCCAGACGCGGCAGTCTGACCTGATGCCAGGCTAAACGAATTTTTGGGTTGTCAGTTTCGAGGTTGTCTTTATTCCTGGATGTGCTAAGGATTGAAGGTTAAACTGTTTTTGTTGTTTTCTTTGAAATTTTTGAATTCTTCGTCAGTTTGTTGTGAATTGGATAGCTGTTTGTAGTGGATGCTATCAATTTTTGACGATGTTTTCTTTCCCCGATGTATGTTCAATATTTGTTGACTATTGGCTTATGTAATCCAAATATCTAAATTGTCTGGGAGTACATTTTTCAAGCTTTTGTTGGAAAGCGAATGTTAAAGGCTTGTGGTCTGTGTAGATCGTGAAGTATCTTTTCTCTAACTTGTGCTTAAACTGTCTGATAGTTAGATAGATCGCGAGAAGTTCTCGGTCGTAAGCCGAATATTTTGTTTGCGCATTTGTTAGTTTTTTGGAGAAAAAAAGCTAATGTTTGCCATTGTTTATTGACCCATTGTTGGATCACTCCACCCACAGCAAATTCTGAAGTATCTGTGGCTATAGATAGTTTTGTGTTTGGGAGTGGATGCGAGAGCAGAATGGTTTGTGCTAGCTGCGTTTTGCACTTCTCGAAAGCTATGTTTGCTTCGTTTGTTCAAGTTATTGATGCGTTGTCTTTTATTTTGCCTTTCAGTATATCATCGAGTGTTGCTTGTGAGTCAGCGGCTCGTGGTATGAATCGTCTGTAATAATTCAACATACCTAGGAATCATCTAAGTTTTTTCGATGTTTCAGGTTGTGTGTAATTCTGTATTATGCTGACCTTTTCTGGTAGTGGGATGGTGCCATCTTTGGTGACGAGGTAGCTAAAACAATTTGACTTCATGTTGCCCGAAGACGCATTTGGCAAGGTTTATGAACATGCCATAATGCTTTAATCTGTTGAATAGAATTTCCAAGTGAGTCTGATGTTCTTCGTCCGATTGAGATGCTACCAGTATGTCGTCTATGTAGCCATAGCAGAATTCTAAACCACATAAAACTTTGTCCATGAATCGCTGGAAAGTTTGTGCAGCATTTCTTAAACCGAAGGTAATGTATTATAGCCTTTTTAGTTATTAAGGGGGTTTATTTATTAGGTTTTTACTCCTATGTGACCAGCTGAAAGGCACAAGGATGTTTGACGAAGATTTCCAGAAAGTGTAAAGAGGCCACGGCAAGTTTCGGTGGAAAATGGCTCGTAGATGAGTAAACCTCTAAAGGCTAAGCGGCTAGTTGAGCTATTTGCTCTGGGTAGAACATGAACTGTGGGTCGGGGTTGGACTGCGACCAAAAATGTAAAGAATATGGCGCCACCGAATCTTTGTGTACGAAGAAGACCTTACTTAAGTCTCTCGTATAAGGCGAATGCGGAAACCTTTACTCAATTACCGCTATACAACATATTACTGAAACACAATCTCCAAAGTTTTCTTACCTTATGGCTCGATATTGCCCTTTATAGATGCACTGCTACACCTGTAAACAGATTAAAACAAAGATAGCACTGTTTGTGCATTTATATCCAAAATTAATAATTAATTAGAATCAACCCTCATTCGTTCCAATTAATAATCATAATCTTGACCAAAATAAAAATCTATTCCTTCAGTTGCAGTTAAATTATTTACAAGACATCTTCTTTAAATAAGTTTGATTAAATAATATTAATGAAAGATATGTACATATGTACTTGATAATATCAGTATTTCTCACAAATAAAATATAATAATTTTATATTAGCAAGGTCTAGCAAAATTTATCTTCAAATGATTGAGTATGAGTTTTTTGAATATTTAACTTTATATTACAACTTCTGTTGGTATGAGTAGTACTACTTAAACCTCACATTCTATGACAAAATATTCCACTTAACAATTAGTGAAATGTAAAATGTAACAATTTTATTCTCTAAGATTAGAATAATTTATGTTTCAAATAATCACTTCAATTTTCATTAAATATAGAATTTAACCTTTTCTACCTTCATAATGACATCTACCGTATTTTGTTAGTACTGATAAAAGATTTAATGTGAAACTTTATAGGTTCCTGTTGCTTAATTTAAAAATAACTTGTTTGTCATTCACCTAATGAACTTGAATAATTCCACGTGATCAAACAAAAAATTATTTGTCTGCTATACTCAATGCTACAGCTGACGTATAAGAAAACAAATTACATACCAGATGTTAATCCGACGGAAAAATACTTGCTAGGTATAAGGTATAATTTATAATAATTTATAATCCTCTTGTTTCAGCAACTAAGAATTTAGGAATTTGCAATTCCATACAACCCAATCAGCTGCATACTGAAAATCCAACACAACATCACGGCGTCCACATTAGATAATTGAAGCACGCCAATTTGACTTTCGTACAAGGTTAAATTTCACATCGTTACTAATAAATTTTCATTTCTTGCCCAAATAAATTATATATATTTCTTAAATTTCAAAAACTAAGATGTACAAATTATCCTAGATTGCACTAAAAATATCAATTTAGTAAGGCTCTAAACTCAGTAATACTTACTGTTAACCTAAGGCCATTCAAACAATTTAACGTCTCGTCAAATGCGAGCTAATTCCAGCCAAGTGTGGACATAAAATTGCGCGTCGCCGAGACGATATCATTTAAAGAAAACATTTTTTAATTTTTCGGTGCTTCCAACACATGGACTGCAACAACGTCATGTTCCTTGATTTAAGGAACAATTCACCTACTCTAACGACAGCTCACTTGGAAGTGATTTCTTGACGTGTGTTGCCGCCTGACAACAAGCTTAATATTAGAACCATCTAACGGAGGGAACTCTTATGGTGACACTAACAAAGGGCATCTTTTGTCACCGCGTAATTTAAAATTTTATACTTTCAAATCGAAAGCTTATGTTGTTTTCAACAATATATAATATTTATTTCGTAGATTGTGTAGCATTATTATACTTAAGTTGGTTATTAATGAATTAAATAAGTTAGATATCTGTGAAAATATTGTCAAAAAATAAAATTGTTACAGTATGCGAACTCAAATAAACCGAAATGTATCGTGATAGCAGCATTTTCTATATTTCTTTCAGCTACTGGAATTTGGTGATATGCTCTTGCAAGATAAATTGTAACAAAATTTTTTTCTGTTTTGCAATTTTTGTGAAAAATCTTAAACAAATGAGATGGAATATTTATCTGGGATTGTGCGAGCGTTTAAGGCTCTGTAGTCGCTACAGGCTCGCCACTCTTTGTTCTGCTTAACCACTAAATGTAGGGTGATGCCCATGGTGATTTGGATGACCGTGCAATTCCTAACTGAACCATTGTAGTAAATTCGTCTTTGGTGATTTTGAGTTTGTCAGGCGCCAGTCTTCGTAGACGACAGTATACGGGTGGCCCTTGTGTTGTTAGGATGTGATACTCGGTACAGTGTTTTGCTAGTTTGGAAAGGCCGCTCGGACTCGTAATATCCGGGTATTTGGTTAGGATTTGTCGGTATTTCATTTTGAATACCGTGGTTAATATCACACTAAACATATTACCGACTGATTGACCGTTGGTTGAGAGTTTTGTCTGTGAGTCGACGAGTCTCTTGTTTTCTGCGTTAATGAGTAATTCGCAGTGTACAGGGAAAACCATACCGATGAATGGTTTTTTAACTTCAGTAATGATGAATTGCCACTCGAATGGTCGTCTAAGTTCCAAATCTAGTGTCAGTGTGATTGTACCGAATGTATATTAATGACAGTGTCATTTGCGGCAAACAATTGGTAGTTCGTCGGTTTGCGTATTCCACTAATCTTGCTTTTTGAGTTTACACAGAGATCCGCACCAGTGTTGGCTAGAAATTCCACTGCGGTGGTGCGATCTTTTTTGTACAAGCGGCGTGAAATAGATTGCAAGAAATTATCCACCCTTAATTCCTGCGGTCGTAGTTTTCTGGGGCCGCAAAATTACAGGGTTTTATGCATTTGTGTGCGTTGGTTCCAAATTTATTGTGGAACCAGCACAGGCCATTTGTTTGAGGGTACTTTTGTGGGCTTTGGTTACGCAGTCGCGTTTTAGAAGGGCTCCGGAGGTGCTGTTTATTTACAGAATTTTGTGAATGCCGGAGTTTTGTTTTGAGCGCGTCAACTTCTTTTATTAGCTTTGTGTGGAGGGTATCGTGGTTGTCTGCGATTGTATTAACATCGTGTATTGATTGTGCCTCATGTACGGCGTCCGCTAATCGTGCAGGAGTCACCAAGGAACCTTGCTGTTGCGTGGCTAAAATCGCTTGCATTTAACCGTATTGTTTTGAGTAGTGCACCTGGCAGCACGGTCCCGCTTAATTGTTGTAAACGGCTAAGAAGTTGTGACGGGGTTTGTTGACTCAAAGTTTCATGTTCTAGAAGCTTACGTGTATGTTGTTCTTGTGTAGAACTTAATCGTCGCATTAATTCGGTTTTCAATTTATTATATTTATCCGTGTCCGGCGATTTGATTATGATATACTGTATTTTTTCCGCGAATCGCGCTTCTAAGTTAGCAATAATATAAGCGTATTGTAACGCGCTACTACTACCGCGTTTCTTTAATTTAAAACAAGTAATAATAATGGTCTTTATTACTCACTGTTCACAAGTCTAATTAACAGTATATGCCTTATTTATAGATGTTTTCAGTCCACTTAACAATGAAGCACTATTTACAAGCACTAATATCTTCTTAAACTAACTTCTTTACCCTAGGTCCAATAACCACACTAACACAACTATTTGTTTATACACTTCTATTTATTTATGTATACTGCAAGCTGCATGCACATTAGACACAGCATATCATTTATGTATATATTCTAAAAACTCAACTACGTTTACTTTACAACGATATAATTTATATTAGACATTCAAGAATAGACTAACTCTTACATTCATAAGCGGCCTTATATATAGCCTGAATTAAGGATATGACTCATTATCTAGAACTTTGTAGAAGGATTCTCGAATGCTGAAGAATACGCTGTGCCCCGGGCGTTTGTATGTTTGACGGGTTGCCTAATAGTGGATCGCAACACTGCCCCCTCTTTAAAACCGTTACGTCTCGTAACTGTAAATCCATCTTGACGCCAATTCGATGACTGGTGACGGTATCGGCAGCTATCTCCTCTGGTGCATCCACCGCGTCGTTGGAAGTAACAGTCAACACTCTTTTCATGGTCTTGGTAGGCAACCGGTTGATAACAACAAACAAGAACCTGGACGTTGGTTCCTGGAAAACTACTTCTAGCATATTTCGGACTATCCTCCAGTCTAAGCGATCCAGTCCACAGCCCAGCTTGGGCACCGCTAGTCTCGTTACTCCATTTTCCATCATCTGCGCCTTAAGATTTAGCAAAGCCTCCCATAGATGTCCATAACTAGGTCTCTACCATGAAGAATTTTTGGTGACCAGATAGTAAACATAACGATTTTTATCTTGAAGGACCAAAGATTTTCCTACAGTTGGCTGCTGTTGTACTAATTCATCCACACATCCAAACTTTTTCTTGAAAACAACAGCTATTCCCTTGACATTGCCAAATCTTGAGCTACGCAATGTGCAAGGAATACTCTTCTGGTGCTCTAAACAGATCTTGCTGTTTTTCAACAACAACGCCAAATCTCGCTTTAGCGGAACCACCATACGCCGCCATAAAGCTCTCAAAATCTACATTTGGCTCATGATTAATAACTTGCCGAACACCATTATCATTATTCGAGTCTTCCTGGTTGTTGCCAGCGTAGGATGTTAAACGGTCAAAGTGTACCACTTTCGGTTTACCACGAGGGGATCTTCTGATCCGGTACACTACATCATTAATTCTTTTTAACACTTCGTACGGCCCTTCCCATTGTCTTTGTAGTTTTGGCGACAATCCACGTTTTCTTTGTGGATTGTACAACCACACTAAATCTCCAGGTTGATAACCACCTTCTTGTGCTCTCGTGTCATATTGTGATTTCATTCGATCGCTTGCTGCCTGTATATTCTTTCGGACGTTTTCGTGAATACTATTTGATCTTTCACGAAGCTTACTAACGTAATCTTCACTTGCGATCTCTTCTCCAGGTTTAAATCCAAACTGAAGATCACATGGTAGCCGCAATTCACGTCCTAGCATTACGCAAGCGGGAGAGTACCCTGTGCTGTCATGTACCGAAGATCGGTACGCCAGTAGGAACAAATGCAGATATTGGTCCCAGTCTCGTTGATGTTCAGAGACAACTTTGGCCAGGTACTTCCCTAACGTCCTGTTCATTCTTTCAACCATTCCATCCGATTGGGGATGAAGTGGCGTGGTTCTAGTCTTCCTGATTCCAAGATGCTTGCAGACATTTTGAAACAATACTGATTCGAAGTTTCGACCTTGATCGGAGTGTAATTCCAACGGAACTCCAAAACGACAAAACAACTCCTGACTAGTACATCTGCAACCGTCTCGGCTTCTTGGTTAGGTATAGCATATGCCTCCGGCCATTTGGTAAAATAATCCATTGCAACCAAGATGTATTTATTTCCTTTCTCTGATTCAGGAAATGGACCAGCTATATCAATGGCTACCCTCTCAAAAGGATTCCCCACGTTATACTGTCTCATTGGGGCTTTCCGTTTTGAGACCGGGCCATTTGCAGAGGCACACAATTCACATTTCCGGCACCACTCCTTCACATCATCTTTGCAGTTCAGCCAATAGAATCTTTCTCTCACTCTCTCGAGAGTTCTTTTCACGCCAAAGTGCCCTCCGGAAATACCATCGTGCAAGTGCTGCAACACTTCCGGCACTCTGCTTCTCGGCACTATCACTTGAAGTCTCTCAGTGCCCTCTTCAAATTCCAGGCGTCGTTTCAAGATTCTATTTTCTATCATCAAGGAGTCCCACTGTGCCTAGTATGCCTTCAGGCTCCTACTTAAAATACTAATTTCTTCCCAAGCTGGCCGTTGTCCTCTATTTTTCCACTCAATAATACGTCCCAATTCGGCGTCATTCTCCTGGTCTTCTCGTATTCTTTCGAGTTGCCAAGTATCATCGGTTACCGTCATTCTATGGATGACACTTATTTTCTCTTCCATCTTGGAGCAATGATTGCAGTCCATCGGACAAGGTCTCCTTGATAGAGCGTCTGCATTCCGATGGCTAGTTCCTACACGATGTTCTGTATCAAAGTCATATTCCTGCAGCCGCTCTATCCACCTTGCCACTTGCCCTTCAGGATTTCGAAACTGCAATAACCATTTCAGTGCAGCATGGTCTGTTCTCAACATGAATTTACGGCCGTATAAGTACATATAAAAGTGCTCTACGGATTTGACGACGGCCAACAGCTCCTTCTTGTCACACAATAGTTCCTTTCTGGCCGCGACAAGACCTTGCTGAAATACCCAATAACTTTTCTTGTCCGTCCTGCACTTGAGAAAGAACGCCTCCTATAGCTGTGTTACTGGCATCGGTATCCAACACAAATTTTCCCTCCATCCGTGGATAACTCAAAATTGGTGCTGTAACTAGTAGCCGTTTCAGTTGTTCGAATGCACTGTGGCAGTCGTCATTCCAATCATATTCTTGTCCATCTTCGGTTAATTTTGTTAACGGTTTGGCAATGTTCGCAAACCCAAGTATAAAACGTCGGTAATATGTGCACAATCCTAGAAAACTGCGTAGTTGGTGTATATCTGCTGGTGTAGGCCACTCTTGTACCGTTTTTATTTTGTCAGGGTCAGCTCTTATTCCGGTCTCTGAAACGACATGTCCTAGGTATTTCACCTCTTTTCCAAATAGGTGACACTTCTTGGGGCTCAATGTAAGGTTTGCCCGCGTAATCTTTGGAATATCTCCTCTAAGTTTTTAAGGTGTTCTTCAAAAGACCGGCCTAACACTATCACGTCGTCTAGGTACACCAGACACGTTTTCCAGGACAGTCCACGCAGTATCGACTCCATCAATCGTTCAAAAGTAGCAGGAGCATTGCATAATCCAAATGGCATGACCTTGAACTGCCATAATCCAGTTCCAATTGTAAACGCAGTCTTTTGTTTATCGTTTGGCTCCAAGCCTACCTGCCAGTATCCGCTTTTCAAGTCCAAGGTCGAAAACCATTTAGATCCGGATAGAGTATCTAAGGTGTCATCAATTCTGGGCAAAGGATAGCTGTCTTTCTTTGTCACATTGTTAAGCCGCCGGTAGTCTACACAAAACCTTGTCGACCCGTCCTTTTCTTGACAAGCACTACCGGGGATGCCCATGGACTATTCGAGGGTTCAATCACTCCCTGTTCTTCCATATCGGTGATAATTTGCTCAGCTTCCTTACGTTTTGCCAAAGGAAGCCGCCTGGGTGTTGTCTTATCGGTTGCGCATCTCCAGTATTGATCTTGTGTTGCACAACATTCGTCCTTCCTTCTCACTATCATCCAGTGCAAACACACCTCGATATCGTCCGACCAGTTCTTTTACCTTGCCCAGTTGATCGCCATTTAATCCTTGACACGAGGGTATCAACATATCCAGCAATTTCTGTGAGCAACCGTCGGTTGGTTTATTTTTCGTGTCGTCAATACAACGTTTAATATGACATACTGGAATGCAACTTCCCACAATCATGCCTTTCTTCAGGGTCACTGTATGAGGGTTAATGTTCAGCACCCTTACTGGTACCATATTTCGAGACTTTACCAGCGTTCTTCCAATCAGAAGTCCTCCTGACCCATCCCCGATTCAGTTGCTTCCATCATGCATACTTGTCCTATCCCGGAGCGTACCATCCGGGCGTCCCATTACTATCATCTCCGCCTTCTCGGGTATTTTCATATCGCAAATCATTCGAACTTGCATCGTCTGGTTACTCGTCCCTTGAAATGGAATCTCATCATCATCTATCCGAAGCACATTTTCTTTCATGTTTACATGAAACCCATATTCTCTCATGAGATCCATTCCCAAGATCACTTCTTCTGTAATTTCAGCCACCAACACTCGATGATTAATTAATTTGTCCCCAATTGTCAACATAACGGCAGTCTCTCCATGAGTACCAATCTTCTCACCACTTGCCGTTCGGAGACACACCGATACAGGTAGCACTTTTCCACGACCAACCAAATCTGGTCTCACAATAGTTCTTGTCGCTCCTGTATCCACAAGTAATCGGACAACCCTACCATTAATTCTACCATCGATATAAATGCTGTCCAGACTTTCCACCGACGATGCAGCACGGATGATAATCTCCGGGGCACTACGCTGTGCTGTCGAAGTTCGCCCTCTTACATGGACCAGCTTTGGCACAACCGGTTGTTTCTTTGGTTGAGTACAGCGTCTCTGCATATGGCCAACTTCACCGCAGCTCCAGCATCGTAGACGCCATCTCCGCGGTCGTAGTCTTTTCAGCCTTTCCGCCTTTCGCTTTTCAAACACACGGTTGATTATTTCATCTATGCTGTTCTGAGCTTGACCAGGTTCCTCTAAGGCAGACCGAACTTTGTGACTCACCCTATGTGATGTCTGCTTAGCTGCTTCAAATTCAAGCGCATGGGCCAGTGCATCATCTAACATTTTTGGCCGTGCTAGTCTTAGCGCTTGCTGTATTTCGCCATCCTTAACGCCATCCACAAATGTTTGGACAGCAAGTTGTTCGAGGAAGCTGTCTGGTGCCGTTGGGTATGCCAATCTAACTAACCTGGCAATGTCAGCTTCGAATTCTTGCAGGCTTTCACTTGTCTTTTGCGAGCGGTTCTTAACTTGTGCGTGGTAAACCTGTTGAAGGTGAGCATCTCCATATCTCATCTCAAGCTTTGATGTTAAGAGGCCGTAATCATTCTGCTGGTGATCGGGAATCGTTTGTAAGATGTTAAGAGCCTCCCCCCGTAGGGCCACTATTAAGGAGATAGCCTTCTCTTTGTTGCACCAACCGTTGGCTATTGCAGCAGCTTCAAATTGTTTCAAATATGTGGGCCAAGGTGTTTTACCATCGAATGTAGGTGGTTTTACTTTAAATTTAGACGGAATTGACTCGCTTCTTTCCGTGGTTCTTATTTCTGGAATGTTCTGATTAACAACTTGGCTTGGCAATTCAAGTGGCCGCGTTGTTAGTGAAATTACTTGTTCTTGCAGCCTCATCACATCTTCTTCCATTTTATCAATTTACTGTCCAACTTTTGCTCAACTGTTTTACCTGTTCAGTGAAATCTTCTTTCAATGCAATGGAACTTTCCATTAATCTTCGTTCTAACGTGGCTGTATTTTCACTTAACTTTTCCTCTATTTTCTCAGCATTTTCACTAAGTGTCATTTCCATGCCGTATTTAAATTCTTTAAGGGTCGATTCCAGTTCAACTGACTTCACTAAGTTTTCGTTTAGTGTCACTTCCAGTTTAGCCGACCTCTCCTCCATTTTCTCAGCATTTTCACTAAGTGTCAATTCTAGTTTAGCCGACCTTTCCTCCATACCGGATTTAAAATCCTTGAGGAAATTCATTAAAGTGTCTGCCTCCATTTTACTTTGATTTCTTGTCACTGGCATATACAAACTACTTAAATGTCTTTAGACTTGTGTTTTAAATTAATCACTATATACCCCACACCTGACACCAGTGTAACGCGCTACTACTACCGCGTTTCTTTAATTTAAAACAAGTAATAATAATGGTCTTTATTACTCACTGTTCACAAGTCTAATTAACAGTATATGCCTTATTTATAGATGTTTTCAGTCCACTTAACAATGAAGCACTATTACACTAATGAATTTACAAGCACTAATATCTTCTTAAACTAACTTCTTTACCCTAGGTCCAATAACCACACTAACACAACTATTTGTTTATACACTTCTATTTATTTATGTATACTGCAAGCTGCATGCACATTAGACACAGCATATCATTTATGTATATATTCTAAAAACTCAACTACGTTTACTTTACAACGATATAATTTATATTAGACATTCAAGAATAGACTAACTCTTACATTCATAAGCGGCCTTATATATACCCTGCATTAAGATATGACTCATTATCTAGAACTTTGTAGAAGGATTCTCGAATGCTGAAGAATACGCTGTGCCCCGGGCGTTTGTATGTTTGACGGGTTGCCTAATAGTGGATCGCAACAGTATTAAGTCGCGTCTTGGGTAATATTACTAATTTCAAAGCGTTTTTTGACCCGTGAAAACCATAGTTCTGGATACGTACGCCTACTTTGTTTATTTTCTCGGCCATTGTTCGGGTTTAAATAGTTTTTAAACGCGTGAATTTAACCGGGTGTTATCCCTACTGCATTAACGTTTGAAAATCACGTCGGGGTCACCATTTGTGGGTGCTCAGTTTATGATTTTGTGTTTTTGTAGGGTCACCTTTTGTTTGGTTAATGCACAGAGACAACAATGTGTGTAATATATTTACATTGGCTGCAAGAAATACATACACTAACAGGAAATTAAAATGACAGTTACATAAAATCCTACATGCATATGCAATATACAAATGTCCCTGAATTTAAGCATGAAAATAGAGCTTTTAAGTGAACAAATTTTGTTAACGTTAGAAATGCAACTGTTTTTAGCGTTAGAAAACTTATAGTGCGGATTTAAATGCATGTAATGTTTGTACACAAAAATAAAGGAATTTCGAGCACTGTATTCACTTTGAACTTTGATGCATGTTGCTGTTAAGGAACACGGCTAAAAAGGAAACCTATGTTAAAAGGTATTAAGATAGGAGTAAGTACTCACAGATACGTTGTCGCCTAGGATCTGCAGGTAACAGTTTTGTTGGATCGACGTCGGTATATGGTACTCTACGTGGCAGATCGATGAACGCCGGTGCCATGTACTGTGCAGGTTCCCTTATCGGTGATACGAGGCGTGGAACGGCATACTGATGGCGTATTCTTCGTAAAAGGCCTCAGAACTGGTGCGGAGTATGATATTCACATGTCCCTGCAGCTAGGTCCGTTTCAGTTAAGGTGGGCGGTGAAGACGGGGACGTCACGTACAACTCGGACATCAGGTCTCGGTGAACCGCATTCAGCAGTAGATGCTGATACCAAAACATTTTACGAAGTAACTTTCTTTGGTGAAAGTCCAGACCCTGGTGGTAGGATTTGGTGCACCTTACCGGCAGGATGTGGAGTATCCACGTTAGTGCATAACGTACAACCTTCTGGTTTAATGTCCAGGCATTGGTGTACCGTGATGAAAGGTTAAACTCAAAAGATGGGAAGCTATTTCCTGCTCTTGGCTATTGCCTGTCAAAATATATCCAACAAAAAACGAAAGCTCGCCTCCTTGATCATAATAATTAATGTTTGTATTGTAATAACCAGAATTCCAGGGCGAGTCTATTCGATTTTAAGGTGTGTTGATTGACGAGTCTATTATTAAGGGGCGTTCACGTTTGCGTTTCAATGAAGTTTGTTAGGTGCAACTTGGGTTGCTTACCTACAGTAGGATATCGTATTTTGCATAAACGCAGAGTTGCAACAAAAGCATCAGGAATGTCAAGAAGCTAATATAGTTGGCCACATCAGCATTATGGAATATTATGTTTTGTTGTGATTATTATCTAAACATGCGAGTTTTAGACAAAATTTTAAACTTTTTTCAGTAGCAGCTAAAGTATATCGAGTTATTACGTTTGACAGCAAAAATGCACTATATTTTATTAATTTAAGTGTGCTGAAGGTTACAACGTAATTGGTCGATTTTAAGCATGATGCAATTGCATATTTTATTTGTGACCAAGTCAACATTTCAGTGGTTTCAAAATAATTTTAATACTTTTCTTGTATGTCTATTTGTAGCTGAACTACTTGCTTTAGACCCCAGATTTATTAACAATTTTTGTTTGTGTTATCTGTCTCTACACCCCCTTTAAATTAATAAAACTAATGCCACTCTGTATTCAATGCCATCAAGCAAACATAGGACCCGGAAAATGTGTGAACTATTTTCCAACAACAGCATATGGAATCAATCAGAAAGCGATTTGTTTCAAAGTACACTGCGGGAACAAAGCATTTTTAAACAAATTTAAAATTCTATGGTGGGTATTATGCCATGTCATTGTTAATTAAATCTTCTAAAATTATTAAAGATTAAAAAATACAATAATGCCATTAATGTTGAATATTAATAACCTTACCTTGCAAATATTTCATTTGACAAAATAAAAGCTTTCTACTTTGAGTGTACTTCGTAGCATGCAGTGACACCAAGAACACACCTCCCAGATCCTATGTTTGCTTGGTGGCACTATATATGATAAATTCACACTGTAGCGATCGAGGATTCTAGTCCTTGCATGCTATCGGTGGAACCCCAAATTCTTATCAGTCTCGTTTCTACTTACCTGTATGGTTGATCGAGTGGTTACCTATTTTGTTTGTGTGGTTGATTGACGAGTAGTCATAATTTAGGGAGTCAAGACTGTCCGTACCTCCGGAGTGGAAAGAGATATGTGCAAGCTGACGTACTTGTTTAATTAAGACCCTTACAGGATTAATGGATATATTGAATACTATTAAAATTTCTTTAATACATAAATCTTTCCTAACGTTTTGGTATGAATTACAACTACAGTTAACCAGTGGGCCCAGATCCCATATATATATATATATATATATATATATATATATATATATATATATATATTACTCATATTTAGACCAGAGTAGAAAATTAATTAAGTGCATCAAATAATTTTAATCACCGTGTATAAGGAAGCTTTGAGAAAAGTACGCATTATTAAAACCGTGAAGCATAAAATTTATTCGTTTCATTAAAAATAAGGGATTTAAATTATTCACTAGACGTTTTCTATAAAAGAAGCAGTATTAAAATGCTCAACTTGTATGTAATTTAATTATTCCAAGTAAAGAAACAAATGGAAATTACGTGCAAAATTTATATTAATTAATTCAAGTTTAAGTAACGAGTATTAAACAAAATGTACAAATAATAATTAATATTTAATTTGTATTCACTAAAAATTAAAGGGTAGAAGTCAATGCCATTCATTATTATTTTAATTGGAGTTAATTGAACGATTATTAAGGTATTATATGCATAAAAGCTGTTAAAAACCCAATAATATTCAAATCGTAGAAGTGTTATTCAAAGTATTACGATTGAACACCTGCGTATTTTTAAATATCAAAGTTCTAATTAATTTGTTTGGATAAACATGCAGTTTCTAGGTATATTGGAAACGGTCGGATGTTTTAACGGGAAGGCTAGATACGGGGATATTTTACTTACGAATCCACGTGGATTGAAATAACCGATAATAAAGAATATCGAATTTGTACCACTCAGAACAGGGTAGATAGAGACGGATAATATGCGTAAGACAGAGACACGGATAATTAAAGGCGTGATTTGAGCAACGTCACTGGGTTTGCGATTGGTGGATATAGGATGCAAATATGAGAGGTGTAAACGTAACGATTTCTATACAAAATTAATTAGTGTTCTCGGACGTGTTTGCGAGCCGTGTGAAAATTTCTGAGATTTTCAACTGGCGCGTGTGCAAATTTAATAAGAATCGCTGTGCCCGACTGTCGAAAGGGAACATAGTATGCGAAATTCTGGAAATTGTCCGTTTGCGGGACAAAACCGATGTACGGGCGGGCTCTTATATAAACCGGTGATAATATGAGTTTGGCTCTCTTAGATTTTCGATTTTGATTTAATACTTGAAACAGTTTGCTCTTATATTTTGTGATTATTGAATACTTTAAAATAGTTTGCTCTTGACGTGCTACGATACAAGTTGTTATGCATTAGTGCACTTAGAAAAGAAGATACAAGGTAATAAAGTCTAGTTATAGTTGCGAGTATTACTGTACCAATTATCGAATTAGTACATGATAAATGAATAAACAAAAGTAGGCAGTTTTGGGGTATAGCGTGAAAGAAGTATGAATTTGTTTGCTATTTTTCGGGGGTGTTAAAAGTCAAATGTTATTCGTAATCGTGATTGGATCCACAAAACAAGATTTTGGATATACTTAGATGAGTTCCGGAGAAGCTCTGAAACAACTTTAGATGAATGGTAGTGTAGAAAAGTTTAAAAGGCGACCAGGAATCTGAGGACGGAAACATAACCCAGTTGGAATGGTAAAATTAGCAAGGACGATGTACATTGAAGCCACGAGTGCAGTAACCTTCAGGTAAATTATACAATTTTGTTCGAACTTTGATGTTTTGGTGTGTGTTGGATATTTTTATAATTTGTTTGATAAAAAAAAATGGACAGTAGTGAATTTGTACCAACAACAAATTTTTAATTTTAAGGTGAAATTTTCTTGTTTAAGTAGAAAGGAGTATTTAGCAGTTTAAGTTCTTGATTATGATGAAAATTTGGGTCTGTCTTTAAGCTTAATTAGACTAACCTGTTTGATTAACGTAAAGGGGTGGGAGATGCTCCCTTTGTACTCAGACTCAGGTCTGCAAATATTGTTAAATTAATTAGTAGGCATCCTACAAGGACTTTAAATCTGGATGCAAATTAGAATGATGACAAATTTAATCTTGAAATTTTCAACGAACTTCGTTCGTTTATGAAATCGATTTGTCGTCCGTCTGTCTGTCCGTCCGAGGCCTTTCTAATGGTGGGACATCAATGTGTGATACATCAATCGATTCAGCTCGGTGTCCTGAGCTTAAGTTTTGATGTCAGTTGAAATCGGGCCACGGGGACGCCGTGCCCCCGCGATATTCCGTCGGGAAAATTAAAATTTCAAATAGGTCCAAAATTAATGTGCGATACATATTTGGACTCCCCTAACATAGCTGAGTCGAAATATGGTACCCCCCACAAAATCTGACCACGGATACCCGACCCCCCCGGGGAAATTAATTTTTATTTTACCTAAATACTTATAATTATTACAACATAATAATTTTAGTTTCTTTAAATTGTTTTAAAGTAAGTCTACATTTGGAAGTTCGTTGCGACAATGCCTTGCATTTTCAACTTGTATGATACTGAAATTTATGCTACAATTTAATTTTGAAATTTTAATGTATTATGAATATTGATGTAAATAGAGTTAACGTTGATGTTTGTGGTAGGAATGTGTTTGTTTTTTTATGAATGAGGATAAAAGTTTTAACTAGGTGAGCAGCCGAGGCGGAAAGAGTAAAGAGGCGATTATCAGAAGAGATTCAACAGGGCGAGAATCACAGCAAATTTTGGTGCCAAATTCGAGAGGTTCGAATATCTTTTTTTACTCTGGTGAGGCTTTTTTGTAGGATTCACAGCAACTATGGCACCCAACGTGGGGCTCGAGTTCCAAATAAAATTTTTGTGATTTTATTCCAGGAAACTGGCGATCTGAGAGAGAGAGTTTCTGTTTGTGTATAAATTTAAGAGTATTTTAGAGTGTGTGTGTGAGTGATTTGAACGTATGCAGAGAAAGGAGTGGTTAAGGAGTCAAGGAGTGGAAATTGGAAGTGACGATAGTGCATTGTGTGAAAAAAATTCGAAAATGGAAGAAGCTGGAGGCAGTAGAGATCAGTCGACGACGGAATCAGGGGATCAAGGAAATGAGTTAATGATGAGAATGTTAGAGGAAATGCGATTAGCTAGGGAGGAATCCAATAGAAAATTAGAATAGCTAAGCGATGAATCTAATAGAGCGAGGGAGGAGTCCAACAGAAAATTAGAGCAGATAAGCGGGAAAAATGAGCAATCTACTAAGGAATTTACAGAGTTTAAAAATAGTCTTACTGTAAAAATGGTGGAAGTTGAAAATAGGGTTGATAAAAATGAGCGTGATATTACAGGTCTTCGACAGGAAATGGGACATTTAAGGTCCGAAGTACGCATTTTTTGTGAAGAAGAAATAAATGTAAAAATGACTGAAGTAACGGACTCATGTAGGGATCAGTTAGGCAGGGTAGAACGCGAAGTTAGTAGTATCAAATACAACATGTCAAGTTTAACGGGGGATGGTCCCAGATTTTATACAGGTGGTGTATCATTGGACCAACATATGAAATTTTATGGCGATAACAGGGTAAATCCACAAATTTTTATTAATAGTGTAAGAAATCTAGTGGGAAACTTATTTGACGAACAGACTAAACTGAATACGATAAAGGCTTTATTGAAAGACAATGCGGAAGCATGGTACAATTTAGTAGGACAGGACATAGGGACATATCAGGACTTTGAAAACAAATTTTTACAACATTACTGGAGTGATCACAAACAGGATCAGATTAGGGACGACTTGATTACAGGAAAATTTAAGGGAGAGTTTGCAGGTTCTAGGGAGCAATATGCCATTCGAAAATACAGTGTGGCCAAACAACTTCATCCACCATTGACGGACAGACAAATTATCAAGTACCTATCACGACATTTTGAACTGGAAATCAGACAACACGTGGCCTTACAAAACATCACAGAACGGGAGACATTTTTGGAGTATTTACAGAGATATGACGATATATGTGTAGGATGGACAAGAGAGATACGGGAACGGAACATTAACACGGTTAGGTTTGACAACAGGACACAGAATTATCCGAGACGGCCTGACTATAATAAAAATTTTCGACCGAATTGGGAACGACGAGAACAAGAATATAGAAGCAATAGTGCGACTAGGGGACCAACGCCAAGACCTAGTTACACGAGACAGAACAGTTTACCGGAAGTTAACAGGACTGTGACGAGCACGCCGAATAGAGACAGGTACACGGATATTAATACGAGGAGGACGTACGCACAGGTTGTAGAAGGACAACCAGGACCAAGCACGGAAAACAGGACGAGACAGGATTTTTAGAACGCGACAGACCACTAGATTTCGGTGTAAATGTATATGAACATCCACGTGAATTTTTCAAAATTGAGGAGGAAGTAGAGCCAGAAACTGTAGAAAAATTATGTTTGCCAATTATTAATATAGGAATTTTTGAGAATAATGTAGAAGTATTACTTGATACAGGGGCAGAGGCGAGTTTAATATCGGAGGAATTCGTCAGCAAAATTAGGGATAAGGTTTGTGATAGAATTATGCCTATAAAGCGTAGCCATTTAGTAGCTCCAAATAAAAGAAGTTTGCTGTAGTAAATAGTGTTGTGGTGCTTAGGATAAAAATATAGGAGGTTTAAGCTGTGAACAGGAGTTTGTAATTGTACCTGGACTGAAGTTTCAGAGCATTTTAGGTGTTGACTGTATGATGCAGTTAGGGGTTTTGATAGATATGGAAAGGAAGGTAGTAAGGATTAAGGATAGGGTAGTGCCATGGAAGGGCAGTTATGAAGTCACAGAGGATGACACGGGGTTGAGTATTAATGTAGTAGAGGTAGAGGATGATGAAGTTAAACAGATCAACACAATAAGATGTCCAGAGGATAGGAGAGTAGAGGTTCAAGCTTTATTACAAAAAACATGCAGAATCAGTGGAGGTAGAAGCAAGAGCAGCATATCGGGAGCAGGTGAAGGCAGGATTAAATAAAGATGCACGAAAAATTAATCAACGGACCAAACCGCAATTCCATTGTCCACCATCTATGGACACACTTTTGACGAGGTTAAGTGGCAAATTTGTTTTTAGTAAATTAGATTTAAGGAATTCATTCTGGCTGATTCCATTACACAAGGATTCTAGAAGGTACACAGGATTTTTCGTAGAAGGAAAAATCTATAATTTTAAGGTAGTATCGTTTGGTTTGTCGGTAGAATAGGAAATAATAATAAATGAGAAACAGACACGGGTAGAGACTGAAGAAGAAGCAATATTTAAAAGCCAGGATAATAGGGATGAGTTTATTGTATGTGAGATAATAGGGATGATAAGTATAGATATAGAAGGAGGAGAAATAGGGATGAAGAGTATTAGGATGGTGAGAAGAAAGACTTGGAGGGTCAAGAAGAGAGTTAGATTTAAATAACTTGATGAACAAAGGATAGAGATAGGTGAATTTTAGTATAGATATAGAATAGAGAGTAGATAGGTGTATAATAGAGTAAAATTTAAATAGGATAGGGATAGAATAGGTGTATATAGAAGAGTAGAAGTAAGTGTTTATAGAGAATAAAACTAGGTATAGGATAAATATGGGAGATAGTTAGAAATAGGTATATAGGATGAGAGGAAAAATTAAATGTAGGAAGAAAATAAGATAGGTTAAGTGTAGAGATTTCTTATAAGATTAGTGGAGAGTTAGGAATAGAATAAGAATAGGATAGGTATATAGGATTAGGTAGGGGGAAGTGAAGTATAGTGAAGATTAGTTAAAAGGTTAGGAATAGGATAGGTATATAGGATGTATATAGGATTATATGGAGAAGTAGGATGAAGTTAGGGACAATTTCAGTTTATAAAATTAGGTGAGAGTTAGGAATAGGATAGGGATATAGGATAGGTGTAAATATTTTTTTTTGGATTGGATATAAGTTAGGTAAGTTAGATAGATAAGAGTAGAGAGAGATAGGCAATTTTTTTTGTAAATTTTTTTTGGCAGTCTAAATGTTTATATTTAAATTCAAATAAGTGGGATTATTTGTATTCAAATAGGGGGAAAATACTCATATTTAGACCAGGGTAGAAAACTAATTAAGTGCATCAAATAATTTTAATCACCGTGTATAAGGAAGCTTTGGGAAAAAGTACGCATTATTAAAACCGTGAAGCATAAAAATTTATTCGTTTCATTAAAGATAAGGGATTTAAATTATTCACTAGACGCTTTCTATAAAAAGAAGCAGTATTAAAATGCTCAACTTGTATGTAATTTAATTATTCCAAGTAAAGAAACAAATGGAAATTACGTGCAAAATTTATATTAATTAATTCAAGTTTAAGTAACGAGTATTAAACAAAATGTACAAATAATAATTAATATTTAATTTGTATTCACTAAAAATTAAAGGGTAGAAGTCAATGTCATTCATTATTATTTTAATTGGAGTTAATTGAACGATTATTAAGGTATTATATGCATAAAAGCTGTTAAAAACCCAATAATATTCAAATCGTAGAAGTGTTATTCAAAGTATTACGATTGAACACCTGCGTATTTTTAAATATCAAAGTTCTAATTAATTTGTTTGGATAAACATGCAGTTTCTAGGTATATTGGAAACTGTCGGATGTTTTAACGGGAAGGCTAGATACGGGGATATTTTACTTACGAATCCACGTGGATTGAAATAACCGATACTAAAGAATATCGAATTTGTACCACTCAGAACAGGGTAGATAGAGACGGATAATATGCGTAAGACAGAGACACGGATAATTAAAGGCGTAATTTGAGCAACGTCACTGGGTTTGCGATTGGTGGATATAGGATGCAAATATGAGAGGTGTAAACGTAACGATTTCTATACAAAATTAATTAGTGTTCTCGGACGTGTTTGCGAGCCGTGTGAAAATTTCTGAGATTTTCAACTGGCGCGTGTGCAAATTTAATAAGAATCGCTGTGCCCGACTGTCGAAAGGGAACATAGTATGCGAAATTCTGGAAATTGTCCGTTTGCGGGACAAAACCGATGTACGGGCGGGCTCTTATATAAACCGGTGATAATATGAGTTTGGCTCTCTTAGATTTTCGATTTTGATTTAATACTTGAAACAGTTTGCTCTTATATTTTGTGATTATTGAATACTTTAAAATAGTTTGCTCTTGACGTGCTACGATACAAGTTGTTATGCATTAGTGCACTTAGAAAAGAAGATACAAGGTAATAAAGTCTAGTTATAGTTGCGAGTATTACTGTACCAATTATCGAATTAGTACATGATAAATGAATAAACAAAAGTAGGCAGTTTTGGGGTATAGCGTGAAAGAAGTATGAATTTCTTTGCTATTTTTCGGGGGTGTTAATAGTCAAATGTTATTCGTAATCGTGATTGGATCCACAAAACAAGATTTTGGATATACTTAGATGAGTTCCGTAGAAGCTCTGAAACAACTTTAGATGAATGGTGGTGTAGAAAAGTTTAAAAGGCGACCAGGAATCTGAGGACGGAAACATAACCCAGTTGGAATGGTAAAATTAGCAAGGACGATGTACATTGAAGCCACGAGTGCAGTAACCTTCAGGTAAATTATACAATTTTGTTCGAACTTTGATGTTTTGGTGTGTGTTGGATATTTTTATAATTTGTTTGATAAAAAAATGGACAGTAGTGAATTTGTACCAACAACAAATTTTTAATTTTAAGGTGAAATTTTCTTGTTTAAGTAGAAAGGAGTATTTAGCAGTTTAAGTTCTTGATTATGATGAAAATTTGGGTCTGTCTTTAAGCTTAATTAGACTAACCTGTTTGATTAACGTAAAGGGGTGGGGATGCTCCCTTTGTACTCAGACTCAGGTCTGCAAATATTGTTAAATTAATTAGTAGGCATCCTACAAGGACTTTAATTCTGGATGCAAATTAAAATGATGACAAATTTAATCTTGAAATTTTATGATACTGAAATTTATGCTACAATTTAATTTTGAAATTTTAATGTATTATGATATTGATGTAAATAGAGTTAACGTTGATGTTTGTGGTAGGAATGTGTTTGTTTTTTTATGAATGAGGATGAAAGTTTTAACTAGGTGAGCAGCCGAGGCGGAAAGAGTAAATAAAGAGGCGATTATCAGAAGAGATTCAACAGGGCGAGAATCACAGCAAATCTTGGTGCCAAATTCGAGAGGTTCGAATATCTTTTTTTACTCTGGTGAGGTTTTTTTGTAGGATTCACAGCAATATATATATATATATATATATATATATATATATATATATATATATATAGGTTTATGGTTAGTACAATTTTACATCACTTATCCGAAATTACAATAACTCACTATCACTACTTTCATTATTTTCAATTGGCTTACTTTTAGTACATAATTTTTATCTGAAGAGACTTCACCAGTTGAAGTCTGGAGTGGAACTGCCGCTGATATGTTTTCCTACTTGCCTCGCAGTGGCTCTGTCCCTATTTTAAATTGTAAACTAATCTTATTTCGGGTTAGTGACCAGCAGCTACCTCATGCGTTCTGCTTGGACTTTGCCTGTATTGCTATTCTGATGTACTTGACTATAACAAAATTATAAACTATTTTGCTGGCCTTATGTTGTAACCAACTGTTACCTTTATTGGAAACTAGCGCACAGGTTGAAGATTTGAGTGAACTTATAATACTGAAGCGGGCTACTGCTACTGCGTTTCTTTAATTTAAAGCAAGTAATAACCAGAGTCTTTATTACTCACTGTTCATAAGTCTAATTAACAGTATATGCCTTATTTATAGATGTTTTCAGTCCACTTAACAATGAAGCACTATTACACTAATGAATTTACAAGCACTAATATCTTCTTAAACTCACTTATTTAGGATCGGTCCATTAACAACACAAACACAACTATTTATTTATTATACACTTTGTCTATTTATGTATACCACAAGCTGCATGTACATTAGACACAGCATATAACATTTATGTATACACTTGAACTTCCAAAAGCTCAACTACTATTACTTTACAACGATATAATCAGGAGGTAGTCACTTTATAGGCGGTTTTAAAATAAAGTTTTTGGCGCCACCAACCACATTGAAACTGAGTAAAAATTGAAAATTTTACAGATATCTGTAACTGTCAATCAAACTGAGCTGCGCGCGCTGCGCGTCTCACAAAATGACGATGACTACACCGACGAACATTTGTTTCAATTCCGTATCTATTTTTGGTACAGTAGCAATAATTTTAGACGAAAACTATTATAATATCACAGTTAAGAAAGTGTGCAGTTTTCTATTGTGAAAACAGGGATGCAATTCGCCATAGATTTTCCAATCCAAAGAAATTTTTGTATGTTTATTACCAGTGGATGGATTTAATTGGAACAGCTTCTCTGAAAACAATGGATCCTGCATGGGTCTACAAAAATTTACGAGTTTGTCATGCTCATTTTGTTCCAGAGGATATTTGTCGAAATACGTATGTAGTTTCTAATAAGCATCTTTATATTTTTATTTTACCAATATTTAAATTTAAATATATACTTGTGAAACTTAAGTTTGTATTGATTTGATTACATTTTAACATAAAAGCATAAATCTTTCTTAAGGAAGCCACAGGATTATCTACCCCTTTTAATGAATAGAATGATAGGTGATTTGATAGATCTTTCTTATAACAATTTTGAATATACAGTTAGCAAAATATAAAATGTGGTACAGATATGTAATACATTGAACAAACTCTAAGTGCAGTATTTAATCTAAACAAGTCTAGTACTCAACAGCAGTGTTCAATGAATTACAATATGATATTACATTTTATATTTACCTAATTTGTATACATTTCCAAGCAATCCATTTGAAATTACTGCTAAATACGCATTTAGTGGCATATTTTCCACCAGATGGCGTTTATTACTAGTTAAGCTTCAATCTGCATGGTGGCGCTAAACTTAATTGTAATTGTTTACGTACAGTGACGCATCTCTTGTATTATTGGTCTGTGGATATAATTTATATTAGACATTCTAGTCAGGGGGTAGTCACTCTATAGACAGTTTTAAAATAAAGTTTTTGGCGCCACCAACCGCATTGAAACTGAGTAAAAATTGAAAATTTTACAGATATCTGTAACTGTCAATCAAAATGAGCTGCGCGCGTTGCGCGTCTCACAAAATGACGCTGACCACACCGACCAACGTTTGTTTCAATTCCGTATTTATTTTTGGTACAGTAGCAGTAATTTCAGGCGAAAAGTATTATAATATCACAGTTTAGAAAATGTGCAGTTTTCTATTGTGAAAACAGGGATGCAATTCGCCATAGATTTCCCAATCCAAAGAAATTTTTGTATGTTTATTACCAGTGGATGAATTTAATTGGAACAACTTCTCTGAAAAAAATGGATCCTGCGTGGGTCTACAAAAATTTACGAGTTTGCCATGCTCATTTTGTTCCAGGGGATATTTGTTGAAATACGTATGTAATTTTTAATAAGCATCTTTAGATTTTTATTTCACCAATATTTAAATTTAAATATATACTTGTGAAACTTAAGTTTGTATTGATTTGATTACATTTTAATATAAAAGTATAAATCTTTCTTAAGGAAGCCATGGGTTTACCTACCCCTTTTAATGAATGGAATGATAGGTGATTTGATAGATGTTTCTTATAACAATTTTGAATATACAGTTAGTAAAATATAAAATGTGGTACATATATGTAGTACATTGAACAAACTCTTAAGTGCAGTATTTAACTAAACAAGTATAGTGCTCAAGAGCAGTGTTCAATGAATTACAATATGATATTACATTTTATATTTACCTAACTTGTATCAAGCAATACATTTGAAATTCCTGCTAAATACGCATTTAGTGGCATTTTTCCGCCAGATGGCGCTCATCACTAGTTAAGCTTCAATCTGCATGGTGGCGCTAAACTTAATTGTAATTGTTTCTGTAGAGTGACGCATCTCTTGTATTATTGGTCTGTGATTCTAGTATAGACTAACTCTTGCATTCATTAGCGGTCTTATATATAGTCTGGATTAAAAAGGATGACTCAGCCTCCAGTCATTTCTAGAAGAATTCTGGAATCCTTGAGAATAAACAGTGCTTGCGGCGTTTTGTGTGTTTGATGGGTTGCCTGCTAGTAGCTCGCTACAATACATTTAACATTACATACTATCTTTATAACTGAGTTTCCTATCTTCCTATCTTAACAATTCTAATTTTGTTGGTGGGTGTATGGGGGTACCACAACACCATCATAATCTAAAGAAGAATAAAAATGGCGAAAGCCCCCGTATGTTAGACAAAAAAATGCAATGAGATTTTCAGGTTACGAATAAAGGAGGGGGGTATGATGCCAAACATGGAGGCAAATTATTACAACCACTATTTGGGTGCCAATGCTACACGTTACATACCCCTGAACCCTTACATAATAAATTTCTTATGACTGGCATGTAAATTAATTTTTATGCCAGAGTTATAATAGGTTTTTACTTATATTTCGTCGAGTTTTCAGGGGGCCGTGGTCCGGGTTCCCATCAAATTTCTTCACATGGATCTTCCAATAGCGGTAGTGCCCTGAAAGGATGGGGTAAAGAAAGATGGAAGTAATAATTAGGTCACTACTTAAAAAACACACTAAACTGCACTCCGTCCGAAATATCACTGTTCTAGTTGAACTCCCGGTAAAACAGAGTCACGATAATCCCTAGCAGCATTAGTTCGAGGTCCAATAAAAGTTTCACATCATTTTCCCAAAAATGGTAAAAAATTCTGCGAGAGTGATGTAAACTCCTTGTAGGTATCTTAATGTAGTTTTACATATTACATCATTCTAAGCCTACAATTAACTACTAGTTTATAATCTACTCAAACGAAATATGGCAAATTTAATGAGTATAAGAAATGAGAACTGGTCATCTAATGATTAAATGCATGTTACGAGTTAATTCTTAACACTTAACAACTTGTTACATTTACACTCTTCAATACTTAAACCAAAGTCCTGTTTCCACTGTAGGTTCTTATCCTTTCTCAATAACCGTACATCATAAGAATTTTAACGTGATCTTTTCTAAAATGGACGTTGTTACTAATTGTAAGATTTAATGAGCTTAGATAACATGAAATCACAAGCACCAATTTTGTTGGAAGCTTTTTTGACAGTCAATAAATTAACATTTGCAAAGCCTTCTAGTGAAAATAAGTTCAAACTAAAAAATAAGTAAATTTTCCAATTAAATTTTTATTTGCATTATTCTCAAAAGTTTCTTTATGCGAGTTATAAAATTTTTATTTTACGATACTCAAAAAGATGTTCTCTTTCATTTTATCAAATAAAAATAGGAATTATCATTAATAATGCACCTGCGTTGACCCTGCAGGCATACACCATGGTACATAATTCTAAAGTATTTCGTTTTGATCCTCCCAAGAGTTTTGCCACAAATCAATATTTTGCTAGATATCTCTGGTGTTCCAAACGTTTTTGCTATATTGTATATTGAATTAAAATTCAAGCTGTTCCTGTAAAAAATATGCAATAACTTTAAGTTATATTTGACTTATTCTAATGAAAATTAATAGAGTTAAATAAATTGATATTTATTCAGTTGTAGTAGCGACAGTGATGACTTCTATTATCATGGTTCACTTACTAAGGATTTAAATTTTGTCCTTGACATGAAACGCTTATAGTTTCAGGTCGTTTAATTCTGTACATTCATCTTTGTACAACTATTATGTGAAACCAAATATCAGCACATAACAAAATTTATTACTTGTACTTTTTGTGCAAGTTGCATTTTTATATATTACAAATAGGTGCAACGTGCACTTCTAAAATAATTTTCAATATTAGTATATTAGTAAATAATGAAAGATCCAATAAAAAAAGACATTTACCGAAATCGCACTTCATATTTTTTAAAAACAGGCAAATAGCGACTTTTTGATAACAATTATAAACGGTTCAATTGTCAAGAGTAATTTTGTACACAATTATAATTAATGTAAATGGTCCAATTGTCAATTTTCAATGCATTTCAACTTTTGCTGAATATTTTTTCTTACTTTCCTTTGTTTTAGTTTGATTCTAGTGGTAATTGGTAACGAATGTTGATGATGGCTACTGCAATGATGTGATTATACATGTATCATTCCAGAAATATGGGACAATTGTATCCGATTCTGGGATTTGTAATCGACAATACCCAACTTTTGCAAATGATTCTGCAAGAAATCATTGAAATATCGTAAAAAGTCATTAATAGTTTTTGATGAACTTGTTTCAATGAATGGCTGTGGTATACCATTTACTATACTTGTAAGTTAAATCAGCTTCATGGACCAGTGGAGGACAATGGTGAAAGACGTTTCAAGAAATTTAATCAGTAATTTTTGATTAAAATGCTCTTGTTTTGATGGTGTTATTGGATGCTTTAAGAGCAATATAACCAATAAAAGTCAAATCAGTTACAGTCTTTTTCAATGTATTTGGTGTGAAAATGGTACACAAAATCACAGAACTCATAACAGTTTACCCACTTGCGGAACAATCCAAAGATTTGTTACACATGTAGCTGCATAAAAATTTTGCCTTAATATTACGAACTGGGGATTTTTGAGAAAGCTTTTTTTCATCTTTAATTAGATTACTATGATAAAATTGCGGTTTTCTGTTCTCACGTATCGTAGGACAATAATCCCTAATTTATTGCATGTATTATTCGTGCCAAGCAGGTATTTCCCAGGCTAAAAGAAATGAGTGGTCAGCACGCTTAGCCAATTAAAAGCATTTTATGAAGGGGGCACCTACAAGTTCGTAGGAACAAAGCGTTTTAAAGGACTTGGCTTCCAACTACCAGACAATTTCGAGATACTAAATGTGAGTATGCATTAATTAAGTGCGAAGTATACTTTTTTGTATCTGCTTTACATGTAGAATTACCTTAATAAATATCTCATGTTCCTAAAAAGTGTAGGTTCAATGCACTTTGTTGCCAGAATTTGGATTAAACAAGAAACCGACTCCCACACCAGCCGGATCTACCTGAAGGCGAGTGGAGGATGTGTTTAGCTGCAGTTATCAATTAAAGTAAACCCTTTTTAATTTTTAATGGCTTCCTTAACATGTGAATTGCTAACCATTTGACGGCAATAAATTGCTACCAAATTTGGAGGCTTAGTAACTTACGCCCGGGGTTAATGCAATAATAGATGCCAAATGTTAAAAGCAATAATGCATAATAAGCTGCTTTGAATTCTTCCTTGGATCTGAACTAGGTTGGTTGATGTTGAAAAATAAATAAGTTTTTTTTAGCAAAAGAAAGACATGAAGCGATTATCAATAACTTTTGTCTTATATAGTTGTTTTAGGATTACCTCGGATATTGAGCGAATTGATTGCCCATAGTCTACAAACAACTATGCAATGAATTGTACTTCTTCAGCGAAGGAAATATGAATTCCATTGTCTTGGATATCATGTTACTCGTCAAAGCTAATCTAAACAGGCAAAAGTGGTGATACTTATTTGTTGTGTTAGGAAGGCAAGGAAATTTATTCCATACCAGTGTGTATATGGTATCACAACAAACAAAATCAGACAATATTGTAAATAATGTATAGAGTGATAAAGATTACTTATGACTATTGAATCAGTAAGCAGTTGAGCATATTTAATTCCAAATATAGAAATGTTATTGTCAAAATTTCGATTTACCATACATGGCTTGTCGAACTCAAGAGGAACATCTCCCTGATGCACATACTCATGCGATAAAATTCGGGCATTTTCTGTTTCGCAGATACGAGACAAATTTTTGTTCAGTTGAGAGTTTGTGGGAGCTACGGCTTAATAGTGTGGTTGTGCGATTGTTTTTTGTTTCAAGGACCTTCAGTTTTTGCAAAAGAAAGCAAGAGCGCACATAGTCCTTGGGGCCATATTTCCCATATTGTTAAGCTTTTCGGCCTCGGGCATTCGTAAGCAGATAGTTTTTAAATAATCTACAAGCAAACTGATGTACTACTAAAAAAGAGCTTTCGACATCTTCTATTTATTTGATACAGTTATTGTGCAATTTGTCTGTCGATGTTTCCAAGTAGTTACACAAACTCTTGGTCCAATTTGTTCTCCAAATTACCAGTAGAAGAAGATTCTACTGCAGCGATTAAAGGTAAACCAAGTGAAAAATGCATGTTTGAAAGACACTACAGTGACTCAAACAGACTGCGAGACATTGAGTCGCTCTCACATTAACATTTTGTAAAGATAAACAAAACAAGTACCAGGTTGCAACTGCAGAAAATTACTGCAGGATCTTTGGAACGTGTTCATTATTTAGATAAAATTGGTATATGAGAGCGAATTACTTTCAAATAAGTACATTTAACCAGAAAATTTAATTTTGAAAGTGGCATGCTTTGAATTGATAAATTCATTTTATTTGTTTGGGAGAAGATATTAATTTTATTGAGATAGTTATAATTTTGAAAAAATTGAATCTTTCATTATTTTTTATATGAACCTTTAAAACTTAATTTTAATGTTATTTTGTATTCCATTTTCTGAAGGATATACTGATATCTTTTTTCCAGTTTGTCCTTTATGGCGAAGATAATGTTGATTAACTACTTCGTGAATATGAAGTCTAGAATTCTTTGAACTTCCAGTTTCCTTTTGTACGACTATTTTACATTTTGCTGCACACTTTATTCCAAAATAAAAGCATTCCAAAATGCTTATTACCGAACCTCCTAAACACAAACCAAATATTCCTCCAATTGAAGCTGAAAATTTAAAATCTGAATTTAAAAAGTTTACTTTAAAAGCAATGGTATACCTAAAACTCTATCCCAGGTGTAATATAATCCACGTTCAGTTTTAAAGCAGCCCACTGTGTTAAAATATACATTCAATATACTTAGGTTTGTGTAATCGTAACCAGCCCTGAAAGTAATAGTCATTATATGTACATATGACATCAATAAGAAGCAGTAATTAAAATTTTTCAATAACATTGGCGTTTTATTTGAAATATACCAGCCGTTCAAGAAAAATCGTATATTCTAAAACTAATGGTTTTATTTAAATATTTTACTAGGTGAACTCGTGCTTTCATAAACATTGCGTGTTCAATAAAAGTTTATAGGGAAAGAGCGAGGACAATTTGAGACAGGTGTTCCAGAAACAATTGTAATTTTGTTATGTAATGAAAAGATTACATGAAATGTTTTGAGATGTACACTAAACCACTATTAATATACACAAACCTTTTTTTGACATCAGAAACCTTAAATGACAAATAAAAGTTGCTGTGAAATACTTTAATAGGTTGATAGGAGATGCTCGTTATTCGTCGTTATAACCTATATTCAAATAAACTCCGGAACATAAACAAGTGGTCTATATTGAAGCGTTTTTACAGAAGAAACTAATTTTATAATAATTTTAACAACAAATATGATAATACAAGCGTTATCTAGAATGTAAAAAAAGTCCTTAATTATGTCGCATTCAACATTAAATTCGATGACATTTACATTGACATTTTTTTTATACTCGATAATACTGACAATACTAATAGATAATCGCGGGAGTATCTTTTGTCATTGTATCGGTCATCGAAGTTTTGTTACATCACTAGTCAACACTTCACAGGCCCTGGTTTCCATCCCTTCCTTAGAACTCTTGCAGCACTCTTACGAACTTCCATATTAATCTGGATTTATTTTTGTCCTCCAGAAGTACGATATCTCCTTTTCCTTCGGCTATCGATTTAGTATTCGCAGTATGATGCGCGGATCTTAACTGTTGTGGTACTGTAATCCTGTAATAGAATAGAATAGAATAGAATAGATATATTTGTACCCATGTATTTATAATGTATAATGTAATCCCTTTGCCATACTTTCCAAAATTTATTAAGATTAACTTATCTACTTTTCACAAGTTTAATATAGCTTTTCTCTTTGTTTCCATTGCTTTTAGATTTCAACTTAAGACAGCATCCTTTTCCCCAATTATGAAATTGGAGGGGGTTAAAATAAACATATCGTTTGACTCATCATCTATGTACATTAATGGTCGTGAGTTGACTGTAGCTTCTACTTCAGTCAACACCGTTTGCAACAGCAAAAATCAACAATTTTCTTCCTAAAATCGATTTTAAAGAACTTTTCACTATTCTGACTAATCTTTCCCAGAAACCTCCCCACCATGAACCCCTCTCAACACTAAACTTCCACTGAATTCTTTTATTTGTTGCAAATTCCCGCACTTCCCTTTTTTGTAATATTTTTGATAGTTCATCAATTTCGAGAGCCACTCGTTTGAATGTTTTTGCATTATCTGAATATATTGTTCTGGGAACACCTCTTCTACTTATAAATCTGCGTAAACCAAAGAGACAATTTTCAGTAGATACATCTTCTATTAACTCAAGCTGTACAGCTCTAACAATTGCACAAGGAATAAGCATTATGTATACTTTCTTTCGTCCTTTATTATTTACCATAACATACAAAGGACCGGCAAAATCTATACCTACAACATCAAATGGATGAGCCATGGTAATCCTGTCTCACGGCAATGGAGCAAATGGCTCTGATCCAGCCTTGCCCTTCAGTCTTTTACAACCCACACATTTGCTTATTGTTGTTTTTATCTTCTGCCTGCCTTTTACAATCCAAAATTTTTTCCTGACAAATGCTAATGTAGAATTTGTTCCATAATTCATGCATTCATTATAAGCTTCCCAAATAATTTTTGTTGTTAATTTAGAGGATTTTGATAGAATCATTGGATGTCTAATCGGAGATCCCATTTGTGTTTCTTGTAACCTTCCACCTACTCTTAGCACTTCGTTCTCATCTAAATAAAATTTTTGATTTTCTCGGCAGTTCTTTCCCATTTTTCAGTATACAAATTTCTTTAAAAATTCTTCCTGCTGCATAACTCTAATCCAATTAATTTCTGCATTTTCTATTTCCTCAACGTTCAACTCACCCCTAGTTTTTCAGTCTTTGTTCTGAAGTTTTTACAAACCGAAGAACGGTAGACTTTATTCGTAATATCTTTTCGTAACTACCATAACGTTCAAGCTCAAATACCAGTTCTAACTTATATTGATCAAGTTTAGATTCAACTTCTGTGAGCGAAGATGCAGCAACAACTTCATCTAATGGGTCATCGTTAGACCACTTTTCTTTTTCTAATCTTAACCAATTAGGACCATATAACCACTGATTAGGGTTCTTTAACAATTTTTTAAGAGAAACGCTTCTCGTTAGTTGATCTGCTGGATTATCCGTTCCAGGACAATACCTCCAAGTTATGTTTTTCATCGATCTTGTTTCATTTACTCGATTCTGAACATAAGGTTTCCATTTTGACTTTTTTCCTTCTATCCAATACAGTGTTATTTTGGAATCGGTCCATATAAAAATCTCATTTACGTTTAGTTCCATATTACCTACTATATATTTATATAACCTACCTGCACATAAGACTGCCGTTAATTTCAGCCTTGGTTGTAACTATGTATACATTCCTGCCTCGCGAGGGGATCAAATTACCAATCAAATAATAGGGCATGACCCCTAAATCTAAAGTACCCAAACGTTTCGGAACATTGCATCGCAAGCTTACTACAATCGGTGAGAGGGTGAGATTCATTAAACTACAACACACTAAGATATAAAGTTAGATTGTTTTATTAACTGTACAACTAATTAAACCTTAACCTAATGACATATAAGCACAAAATATATACAGTATTTGCCGTTATATACAATAGGGCGCCACCGTAAGAGAGGGGAAGGCTTACGGACCTTTTCTAGGTATTATCACTCGTGGCACTTTGTTCTTGAGAATGGGAAAAGATTGTCCCAAATATGCACGCAGAAAATTTTAACAATTGTTACGTGCCAAGGGTCACTTAAACATTGTTAGTAGTTTAGTTTTAATACTCGGATGTTTCGCGCCATAATTTCAAATACGCGGTGCGCGGGAATTTTAAATAGACTAGGCGGTACTTCCGTACGTCATAGTAGTGAGCTTGCGCAGTGTGCGTATCCCTAGAGGGTTGGACCAATACTAGACAAAAAGTGGGGACGAGTTTTGGTGACGAGCTGAATCGTGGCTGTTTGTCTAAAACTATGAAGTGAAGTAGTCGTGCCGGTATCGTATCTTATCTGATTATGTAGATTCTCTTGCCTTGCTTATCTTTGTGTGTCTTTCCTAATAACCTGTCCTGTCGTTCCACTACATTTAGGAAACCGATATGACCCTGGAGCAGCCCACGACCAGAGATGACCCGGATGTCCATGCTCAGCTAACACCACCGGAGCCCGGAGCAATACCTTCATTATCGACCCGGAAGGATGATAGGCGTACCTGGGGAAAGCCGGATATCTTATGTGAGTAATTTGTTTGTTAAAATTATTCGCTTTTATCTTATATGTATGTAAATTTTCCGAAGTATTGTGCAATGGGTGACGTCATGGTGGTTTGCAACGCGGAGCCTGTCATAAGGTTCGCGCTTCCGGCCGCCAGGGCGTTGCATTGCTTTTTATCCATTGCGCTTGCGCGATGTATCTTATGAATTTTGGTAACTGTATTACCGACTTTTAAGAACTATCTATCACCATATAAATGTATTACCATCTAAAGTGCAATACTTTGTAATCTGTTTTATCGACCATATAAAACTATCACCAATAAAAGTGTAATAACACAATGCACTACTGTGGAGCTTTATTAATGTTTAAATTCCTTAGTATTAGTGTACTTTTTAAGGATATAAGGAACAATTTCGGGTTCAAACACACAAATACAATAATTAATTATATATACAGTATTCTAATAAGCCTACTGTGACCCACGCTCTCAGTTCACAACCGGTCAACTATTACTGTAACGGAACTCGTTCAAGTACACACAAAGATTATCAACACGGAAGTCCTTTACTACTATGCCCGATCTGAAAATTGCGTAATCAGGTAGGTTTCGTTGCTAAGCTATTGCGTGAGCCCCCAGACTACCGCCGAAATAACAATGAAGCGGTGTACCTCGCTGAAGCCTCGCTGTCTGCCGAAATAAGTACACAGGGATTAAAATTTCAACGCGTTCAACTTAAGCCCAAGCTCATAGCTTTAATCTGAACGTCGGTATTTTTACAGAACGTCAGCACAATTTAGTTAATCAATTACGGATACATAATTCAAAACACAACCCTTGAGTTCATTATTTAAAAAATACCATAACCTCTGTTTTAGTAACTGGGATAGTACTTACTCAGAATAAAATAAAAACACACATGGCTTTACTTTCAGAAGTACAGAAATAAACAACCTGTATGTCGGAAGTATCGAAATAAAAAAGCCCTTTCCATCCCACGCTGAATTCCTTATATACCTTTAAGTTAATTGGAGAATACCCAGTCCAGCTTAGCTCTCATAATCGAAAAGGTTAAGCCTGTCATAAATCTTAAAAGTTAATAAAAACTAACAATTGCTTTAGGATAGCCAAAATCTCCCTCACAAGAAAACTCCGAAACTATAATTTTAGTTAAGTACCCAAACTAATTGAAAATTATTCCGACAACTGGGGCTGCTTTATAAATAACTAGTGTCTTAGCTATTTGATTGACATCTATTGGTAGATACTACTAATCTGACACGTTAAGTGCCTTCCAAGTAAAGCTTCGTACCTTGGGAATGTTAATTAAATCTATGGATTATATTTTCCAAGAATCCTGCTCTGGCTACTTGGGAACGGAGCTTTTGAAGCCGTTTAAAATTGCAGACATATTTATGTTACAAAACCGTTATCCTAATAATTGGGACGCTAAAATTAAACTAGAAAATAAACCAATTTGAGAAATAATAGAGAGTTACTTTTACATAACCGACTGTACTAAAACAGTATGTTACATGGTATTTGTCAATATTTGATTCAAAGGAATTATTCGGTTTTTTGCAAGCATTCGTTAGTGTTTAAACATTTGAGATACGCTACTGCCCCGAATGCCTGTGGACTTGCATCAACAAAAATGTGCAGATCAACGTTTCTTTTTTTTCTTTATTAATACAATGGGGTATACTATATTCTTTCAAATCTGACACATATTGGAGCCAAGCTAACCATTCTGGCTTTATATTGTTTGGTAATGCCTCATCCCACTTAAGCTTTGCCTTCCATACCCTTTACAATAATAATTTTATTTTTATTGTGAATGCGCCCAACACTTCCAACGGATCAAAAATACTTGAAACTGTATTTAAAATAATTCGTTTAGTAGGTTTGCCAAAAACTTTAGGATCATCTAGTATATGTTTCACATCCATGATTAACTGATCTGTTCTAGTACGCCATTTGATACCTAAAATCTTTTTTTCACTGTTATTGTTGGTGCCTTTTCCATTGTGTCAATTCACTTCATTAAGATGGGATGGTTTGAACACCATTTGCTCAAATTCATACTGGCAAATGCCATTATTGTCTAGGAACGATTAAATATTTCAAATGCTTCATTCTCGCTGTCTGCTACTAAGATCAAATTATCTACGTAGAAGGAGTTTAATAAACGCTTTCCAAATTTGATATTGGGTTGACTTAACAAATGCTTTCTTAACGTCGCAGCTAATAAAAATGGACTTGTTGTAACTCCAAAAGTAAGTCTGACCATTCGATCAATTGACTTTATTTCGTTATTAATATGTTCTTTAAACCAAAAGAATCAATGAAAATCGCGATTTTATTTACACAACACAATTTGAAGAAACGCCTTTTCTATATCCGCTATTAATCCTGCCAGTTCAAAAATTTAAGAGAACCTTTAGCAGCTCTGGAACTAAATTGGCACCCCTTAAAAGCTTATCATTTAAGGAAGGCATACCTGGTGCATGTGCACTTGCGTCAAATACCACACGCACCTGAGATGTCTCTTTATGCCTATGATATACCGGCCGATGCGGTAAATAGTGAGCACCGTTACAATTATCGTTTTTCCCTGGAACTGGTTTAGCACAACCTGCTTGTATATATTCTTGCACTGCTCTATCATATTCCACAAGCTTATCATTTGTGCATAATTTGTTTACTAAATTTCGTATACAAACAATGGCTCCCGCGTAATTTGAGTGTTAAATTTTATCTACTTGCCACGGTAATGTAACTTCGTACCTACTGCCTTTTAAGATATCGTTACTTTTAATAAAATTTTTGGTGAAATGTTCCATTAACTTTATTTCGGAGACATTAATCCTGTGTCTCTAGAACCCAAAACTTTTTAAATCCACTTCATCATCTATTTCATCGTTGTTACATACGATTTTGTGCATGTAACACAATCGCAGAATTAAAGTTAGCTGAACAGTTGGTATTGTTAAAATCACTGGAACCATGTATAGCCCAACCAAATTTCGTGCTTACAACGGTCAATGTATTAGTTATGGACTGTGTTTTCTTGTTTACAATTAACCAATAATTATTAGAACCAATAAGTAAAGAAATACCTGACTTGCCTAATGCACATGGTACATAATCAGCCAACCGAAAATGAATTTATTAAAGGATCATTCTGCAAATGCGGGCTTATAGAATCAAAGCATATTTCCGAAGCTTCAATGGCGTGTATTTTTATTAATCCATCACTATATTGTACTTTTAAAAGTACTTCTACCTTATAACACAACTTTGCGACACTTTTTTGTAAACTTTCAAAAGTACAAATCGAAATTTTATGCGTTCCAACTATAGGTAAGTTAAGTTTGCGTGAAATACACTGCTTTATAAAAGTTAATCGACTTCCCCGTCAATAATTGCACACACCAGTGTTGTGATATTACTAGTATCTGCTTTTCATAAGACACAAGCTGTTTGTAAGTACACAGTATTTATACCGCCGCTCGAGAGACTTGTTACGACAGATTGTTCGTTATTATTAGAGCTTCAATTAGGCTTATACGACGGATCACATAAAGAAGTAATGTGTTTACCTTTACAGTTTGAGCAGACAACGGTTTTTGTTTTACAAAATTTTGACCTATGATTAGGACTTGCGCACCTAAAGCATTTCAAATTATCTTTCAGAATTTTCCTCCTTTGTTAAAGCGTCAGTGAAACATTATTGCATTATTTGGTTTCATGTTTTGTTTCTTTACAGAATAAACAACAGTTTTTTGCTAAATTTAACAACCCTTGCGCTGTAAATATCTTATTATGACACTTGAATCGAGCATCAATGTAGGATTTATTAAACGGTTTCTTATTGTTTCTCACATATGTGCTTTGTGACCCACTCTGTGCTTGCTCTAAAGCATCAACTTCAATTTTAATAAAGTTCAATAAATCGTTAATTTGTTTATGATAACCTATACACTCGTTATTGCTGATCAATGAGCCTGCATGCGAATCAGACTCGTCAGTTTGAGCGACTTATTGAACTGCAGACGCAAATTGTAAGGCAGTACCTTTAAAATCATGAATTTTACCATCAAGCCGTACTGTTCACTTGATATGTCTAAAGCTTCTAACGATTGCGTTGTTACATTCCCCGCGTCCGTATTCAGCGCCACTGCTACAGTTGGCAACACTGATACGATCCACGTTTCACAATATTGCACAATAATGACATAATTACGCGTCAAATTGTATCACATATCAAACACGTTCACAATGATACAATTAGCCCCTTAAAAGGGTAAATAAAGTGAAGTACTCACTTAAAATGCGCCTGGCAGTTAATCTCAGGACATCTCCTCGTTGTTGTTTTAGTAAGGTTTGCGTCATGCTATTTGAATCCAAATTTATTTGTTTACCCTCTCCGTTTGTTTGCAGCGGTACGGTAGGATCAACAAGGTAAGGAACGATAAAGCAAGATAAAAGGAGGAAACCTACATCTTAAAAAGAGAAAAGACAAAAGAACGACACAGGCAAACGTCATCGTTTTACGTCTCGTGGCTAATAATCCTGTCCTGTCGTGTCGCAAAACCGCGCACCTACCCTATCACTCCGCGCCTGCGCATTCTTTTGCCCAAACGCAACTGTCCGAAATGACGGAAATGAACAAGTCTATTTTATAATAGTGGCGGGAATTCACTCACATACTTATATTTAATCTAAATATGATACATAACCGATTTTCGGCATGTAACAATCGTAACAAAGCCATAAAAGAAAAAAATTTAAAAAAGAAAATGACTGTTAGTACGGTAAAACTTAATAAAGCCTAACTAACCTACATATACCCTAACTTAAATTCTAGAAAATGTTTATTTTAGGCGCCACCTGGTTTTTTCAACCGATAACGCGTCTTACGAATAATCAGGCAACGGAATGTGCAGTCCTATTGTTTATGAACTACATCTATAAATGCACACACGAGTCTTTGATGGGGCGCAGTTATAATCGACAGCACAAATTTGTCCGAGAGCACGAAACACTACTATAAGTAAAACAAATGCGACAAGTCGCCTAACATATATACTATAACTAAAGCTAACATTACAGTTTTTTAAGTGCACACATACATAAGCATTGCATCTAAACTGTTTTTTCTTTGGCAAGAAAATGCCCAAATTTCAACATGTCCAAGAGAGCAAGTTACTATGCACTTTAGCAAATTTGTAGGTAATGGTACTCTGGCTTAATAAACAATATACATTAAAACTTTTTCATGACATGGTTGTAAATTAACAAATTTACCAACAGTACCATCTTACTAATTTCTTACATTACTAACCTAACAAATTAAATTGCTACCATCAGGTTAGCTTCTTCACTCAATATTCAAAAAATAATTCCTACGTCTGATCGTAAATACCAAACGTTAGGAAAACAAAAAAGATAAGGCAAAGTCTCAAGTTATTATCAAAGGTAATAGGTAAGATAAAGATATTAAGATAAAACTAGATTACAATAGGTGGATCCGAAATGTCCAAGCACGCTAAGGCACGCTACGACTACATACATTAACGATATAGCGTAGAATTTCCCAGCTCATTAAGCCGTTTTGTCATCCATCACCAAGATACAACATAGAGTGGCTCCTTGAAGCCGTTATATAGGTAAATACTCATACTTTCTAGAAGAGAGCGACCTGTGAGGCAGGCCCGTTTATAAAAACGGTATGAGGGACCGAAAAAAGGCATGTGGGTGCATTCCTGGGCCCGGCGTTGAACGATACCGATAAGGTATCCACACGTCTCTACATACACTCACACATTCACACACTCATGCATACATTTACTGTTAGCGGCCACGTGCGGCTGACAGCGGCACCGCATGACCTCACGAAAGATTCCCAGAGACGTGGTCCGGGTGTATGTGAAAACCCCCCTCGCAACCACGCGGTGACTAACGGAAATGAAAAGGCAATAGAGATATAGGAAAGAGGGAGGTAGGCATTTTGGAATGTATAAGTGACACTTGGGTAGAAGAAAATAGAGGAAGGGCTCGCATTGAGCAAAAGAGACAGAAAAAGGTGGATAGGAAAGCACTACTCAACCAACAATTGTGGTCAGCAGCCCGGAGTGAGGGAAAAATCACTCTTATGTGGTAGACGGGTGTTCCAGGACAAGAACTGGTTTACCAAATGAAAAATAAGGCAGAAACGGAGACAGCAGGATAAGAAAAAGTAGAGTTTTTAAACAAGCGTCCGAGAGAAGGTATAGAGTTGTCCCTATTAAACACAGATCGGTCTGAAGGACCACCTGCTATGTTAATCAGACAAGTTATAATACATCATAAGTTAAAAATTACTAGACTCTTAATGAGAACTAGTACAATCATTTTCCTAACGAGTGCATCAACTGCGATAAGAAAATCAGATAAAAGTTGAAACAACAACTTAAAGGTATCACTACAGATATCTTCACACAAAAAACCAACTTTTTTAAGGTAAATTTTTAGAAACGGTAACGCCATAAACACACAAGAATGTCTAACTATAAGCAGTTAAATACAAACACACTGTCCTAATATGCTAAGAACAACCGAGAATTCGATAAGATATCAATAAAAAGCGATAGCACCTCACCACGAAGTTCAATAAAAAACAACAAAAAAACGTTTATATGTTCTGATGACTTAATAGAAGAAGAAAACAAGTAATGATAAAGGATAAAGTGAGCGACTGTAATAATTCAGAAGAAAAACGCATGGAATAGAAACTCCTAGTTTTTTTGCAACTGCGAATATTAACTATTTCTTACAAAGGCATAGGCCGCGGCTCCTATGGGAGTCCAAAGAAAAAAGCATCCTCTCAACATCAGCTAAAACTAATCATAAAAATTCAATGAGTTATTGCAACCAAAGTTACGATAATCACCACAAAATAAAACAATGTAAGATAAATACTGAAAACAAAATAATATGGTGTAGAACAGGTGCTAGGATTAATTAAATGAAGCGACAGAGTTATATTAGAAAATCTAGATAATAAACAGATATGTGGCTAGCAATAATTTCAAAGAAAAGTTAACGGGCAGCAAAAGGATAGCAAATTTAAGGTAAATGAGCCAAACGTGTAGAAGGTAGGTGCTGTATAAGAAAAGAAATGGCTGAATAAAGATAACCAATCCATAGCAGGGACAAAAATATTAGGTATACCGTTAAAGAAATAAAACGTGAAAAATTAATTAGCATTTGGGTCAGCAGGGAATGGTTTAAGGTCTTTGATATGCCACCTTCCTTGACGTTTTCCATCAGTGTCGTTTTCCATCAGTGTCTTGAAGTTCATAGATAAGTGGACTAACGACACGAGTGACATGATATAAAATGACTTTAGGGGCTAATTTCGAAGAGAATTTTTTAGTAACATCCGATAAGACATAATTCTTTTTCCAGACCTGTTCACCTAAAACAAAGGAAATATCTCGTTTACGCAGATTATAGTGATCCTTACTCTTTTCGTTAGCTTTTAACAAATTTCTTCTAACGTCGTTAAAGATAGAAGATAATGATTGTTGGTCTTTGTCCCAGCGTACTTTTTCGTCAAATTCAATTACGTTAGTATCATCAGGAACTGAACCATAATAACTACCATCGATTGGAGTATATCTTCCAAAAACAAGAAATGACAGCATAAATTGGGTAGCTTCGTGTTTGGATGTACGCAAAGTTTGAGCGATTTTAAAGATATTTTCATCCCACCTAGTGTGGTCTAAATCGATATATAAAAAGATAGCGGTGATTAAAACTCGATTTACTGATAACAAAATTGTTGAAGAACAAAAAATATATATCTTACAACGTATATAATTGCTAGGGTGACAAGCCCTCCTTTGAGCCTCACCTAGACTAATAAACAAAAACTTCAACATCAATCTCAAAAAATGATTCAAAAATTACTAGAGCGACAAACTTACCACAAGTCTCGTCTAGACTTATGTAATGCTGAGCGACCAACTCTTCATGAGTCTCGTCTAGACTAACATACTGCTGAGCGACCAACCACGACAACAAGTCTCGCCTAGACCAAATAGATCTTAAAATGCTGCGCTGCAATACCGATATAAATAAAAAAATTTGCTATCAAAACAAAATCATGCTCACTACACAAAAGTAATATTCTAGCGATACATCTACAGAAAAAACCAGTACACCACATTATTAAAGTATTACTTTTATATCGAGGAATTTATCAAACAACCAGTGTAACTAAAGGGGATAGTAAATGAACTTAAGTACAAAACATTATTATCAACCTCACTATTGTAGTGTTTAAGAAAGCAGATATAACGAAATCAAGTTTACTATAGTGTTTTAGAAGGTTAATTACGTTAGCTGTATTTAGGGACAAAATTTTCTTTAAAAAAAATCAGTAACTTATAGTTGATTATCTGGATTGTAAGGGAACACTTTAAAATCATGGCAAACTAAGATAATATATGAGTTATCTAAACAACGCTTTTAATAGGTTAAACCAAAGAACAGATATAAATAAATATATATATATATATATATATATATATTCAAATTTTCAAATTTAATGTAATATCAAAAATTTTTTCCATACGGGATAACGAATAAACAATGAAATTAATTAATTATATAAATAAAGGTACTTACGAAAAGAATTATTTAATTTCCAAAGCACATGTTTTCCACTTAGAGGTTAGGATAATTTGTTAAACACATCAAAGGTATATATATATATATATATATATATATATATATATTTGTTTAATGCCCAAGTACGTTAAGTAATTATTTAGGAAAATTAAAGTATAAATACACTATTTTTATAAAGGAAAAATGCCAATTAATTAAGTTAGAAATAACATATATAAAAGCTAAACAATCACTATTCTAAAAGTGGCCGACTTAATCATTCAGATTCATTTAAGATTTCAAACTGCATTAAATGACGGCAACATAAGATAAAAGTTACCAAATGTAATGTTGCCAGATTGTATTTTTTCTACCCAAAAGACACATAATAAGTTAAAAATTACTTTTTATTATATTGGTTGAATGAAGAACCTAATTTTCTACAAATATATTAAAAACTAACATCTTATAAGATAAATTAGAGGTGAAGACGAATTTTCAAAACACGTTTAGGCGTCATTGTTATAGTCCCGATGCGTATTCAGCGCCACTGCTACAGTTGCCAACACTGATTCGATCCACGTTTCACAATATTGCACAATAATGACATAATTACGTGTCAAATTGTATCACATACCAAACAGGTTTACAATGATACAATTTGCCCTTTAAAAAGGTAAATAAAGCGAAGTACTCACTTAAAACGCGCCTGGCAGTTAATCTCAGAGCATCTCCTCGTTGTTGTTTTAGGGTGGGTTGCGTTATGCCATTTGAATCCAAATTTATTTGTCTTCCGTCTTCATTTGTTTGCAGCGGTACGGTAGGATCAACCAGGTAAGGAACGATAAGGCAAGATAAAAGGCGGAAACCTACATCCTAAAAAGAGAAAAGACAAAAGAACGACACAGGCAAACGTCACCGTTCGACGTCTCGTGGCTAATAATCCTGTCCTGTCGTGTCGCAAAACCGAGCACCTACCCATCACTCCGCGCCTGCGCATTCCTTTGCGCAAACGCAACTGTCCGAAATGTCGGAAATGAGCAAGTCTATTTTAAAATAGTGGCGGGAATTCGCTCACATATTTATACTTAATCTAAATATGATACATAGTCGATTTTCGGCATGTAATAGCGTAATTGAAGAAGCTGTGTTTTATAGTTGACGTAAAGCGTTAACAGTTTTATCAAATTTTACAGGTGGTAAAGCACAAAGTCTTTGGACATAGCAATCTATTACATGTTCAGATCGTCCAAATTTCGACTTCAACAGCTTTATGGCATCAATATAAGAGCTCTGACTACACGTTAACCCCGAAATGGTAATCGCTGCTTTACCAGTTAAAGGTGATTTTATATATGTGAACTTGGAGTTATTATCCAAAGCCAAATTATTATGTATCGCCTGACTACTGCTCCCAAAAGGACGTCCAGGATTCGATATTACCATCAAATTTTAATAAATCCAGTTTAGGTATTCGCTTTCTGTTGAACAACTTCTACATTTTTATTACCAACATTATTTTGAACCAGATCTCTTGGAACTGTCAGCAGCGCTGCTTCTTCTTCTACTTCTGAACCTCGAGCGCTGAAGACTGATCCATCAGCCCGCTTTACCTCGGCTAATTTTCGTTTAATATAAACCTCCAGGCTTGTAATAGCTTCCATCGCCTTAAAATCATAATCTGCGATTTTGTCACACTCCACTTGCATGTTTTCGTCACTTAGTGTATGCACTTTTTTCGTTCAGTTTGTTTATTGCAATATGCATAAGCTTTACTCGTTCGTATACAACAGATAGTTCATCTACTTCGACTGCATTTTTTACCATATCCTTTACGTTATTATACAACTTTGTAAGATGGGATCTGTAACTTGTTCGCAATGTCATCTCGACTTTTTATTCCATTACTAAATGCGAAATTAATTCTTCTGATATACGTTAAAAACATAACAAATCAACACTTCCCTGCTTTCGGCACCAAATATGTGAAATACTTTAATAGGTTGATACGTAATGTTCGTTACTTGTCGTTATGACCTCTATTCAAATAAACTCCGGAACATAAACAAGTGTTCTATATTGAAGCGTTTTTACAGAAGAAACTAACTTTATAATAATTTTAACAACAAATACGATAATGCAAGCATAATATAGAATGTAAAAAAAGTCATTAATTATATCGCGTTCAACATTAAATTCGATGACATTTTTTAGTGCACTATGCTTTTGTTATACTCGCTAATGCTGACAATACTAATAGATAATCACGGGAGTACCTTTTGATACGTCTGTATCATATGTAGGCGTTATATTTTCAACAGTTGCTATTGAAGAATTGTATTGCATAGTATGGTACAATGTGTTATGGTTAATGCGTTAGAAATGTTAAATAATTGGCATATGAATTACGCATCTATAATCACGGTGATGTTCTTGAAGTGTGGAAAAAAGTAGAGGTACCAGAATAGGCATACAAACATAAGTATTTACGAATTTGGAAGCTGTAGTTTCTCAAATGTTACGTCTTTCAATCCTCATAATGCTATTTTTTATATAAATAAAGCTTGGAAATTGTAGTATATGCATACATACAAATCCATCACTTCAGTTAATATTGTTAATAACCTTCAATTCAGTGATACGACCGTATCCAACAAAAATAACGTGATTTCACCAGACAGGAGATTACAAGTGCATACACTCTCGTGATCGGTTCGGTCTAATAAAACTTACTATATACAATAAAATGCGAAGTGATTTATAAACTTCTTAATGTTATTACTAACAAGAAGCACCGTGTATTATATCTATGTAAACTTAGCTACAAACTAAGCGAATGTTGTGTTGCCATGCTGTGTCGACAACCACATTTGGACTTACACCAATTTGGATTCTATATTTGTCATACTCTTTATATATGAAACTGTCATGTAAAAACAAAACATAAAAATGCCGGACAAGAATAGTGAAAATATACTGCCTTAAAGATCAATCGAATTTGAACTGATTAGAATAGATTTTAACACGTTTCAAATAATATTTGATAACTACTTATCCCATTCTGAACAAACCTGCACCTTGAAGAAATTCTAGAATACTAGAATGGGTAGAATGGCTTGCGTGTTTTAGTGAGCTAAAGAGTCGAACTATAGGCTTAACCAAATTAGTGGGGTCTTTAGTGAGGAACCAGGCTAAAACATGTCCCTTAAGGAGGGCAGCACTCTTTAGGTACTTAGAGTGGCAGAGACCATAGGCATTCTAAGACACACTACTGCAATGTAGAAGCAATCTGAAACCACCATATTACCTCTCAAGTACACAGTGTACTTAAATTGCTTATAAAATGATGGCATCTTCCGGGGTAAAAGATTCCGAAGTTAAAAAGTCCCCATTCAGATCTCTGGGAGGGGAATACTTCAGAGGATGTGATTGGCAAGTTCAAAAGAAGAGCCGGAAATGTTTTGCTAGTTAAACATGAAGATATTCTAGAAATGGTAGATAAAGGAAATATGTGGAAAACAGTAAAAAATAGAAGAGATAGGATGATAAGACACATACTAGGGCATGCGTGAATTTTAGAAGCAGAAAAAAAAGAAAAAGAGAGGTAGAGGTAGACCTAGATTAGACTATTGCACATATTTAGAAAGATGTAGATTGTAAGAATTTTAGGAAAATGTGTAGGTTAGCTCAGAATTGAAATCAGTGGAGGTACATGTCCAACCAGTTCCAGTATAGAAAACCCAATGATTAAAAAAGTATTTGTATTTAGACCTGATGATTATTGTAAACAACCACAAGTGTTGAATTTGCAATATACTCAAGAAATATTGATTGTGCTAAAGGAGTAATTAGAAAACTATTGATTCGGCAAGTGTCTAAGTGATGGGAGATATTGTTTACTGTTAGGTTGCTTAACCCACTTCACGTACCACAGAATATCAGTGAAATAGGGTTTATTTTTGAAAACAATAGAAGAGGGTAAGTGCAAAAAAAATAGAATTAGCACAATGCCGTGTTGTATTTAAAAAGAAAAAGCATCTGCCATGTTCGAAGACAACAAACACTGAAACAAGGTAAAAAAATTTAAAACATATGTATGGAGCACAGCACTGTACAGCTGTGAAACAGACAGTAGGAGAAGCAAATAGGAAAAAGACACAAGTATTTGAAACGTGGTGTTACTGACATATGATGAAGATATCATGGGCATACAGAGTTAAGAACAAAGAGGTGCTAGAAATGGTAGGGGACGAAAAAAATATGTAAAAAATAGGAGAGATAGAATGACAGGGCACATACTAAGGAATTAGGGAACAGCGCAGCATATACTAGTTGCAGAAAAAAAGGAGAGGTAGATGTAGACCTACATTAGACTATTACACACAGATAGTGAAAGATGTGGGTTGTGGGAATTTCAGAGAAATGTGTAAGTTAGCTCAGAATAGAAAACAACGGAGGTTTGCGTTCAACCAATTCTAGGACTGGTAACCTAATAATGATGATGAACATTTTATCATTAAATAGCATTAATAATTCGGTTTTAAAGTGTTTTGCTAGTTTATCCTTCTCCAAAGGCCATTTCTACTTTAATTTCGTTACATAGTCAAAAATGGCTCAAAGACTCCACCTATGGAGAAAAACCCGTCAAATCATTTCTTCTATGCTCTCTTACATCTGCTCTTGCTTAGAGCATCTAACTTTAACACTGCTACAATGCAATACCGTCTTTACTACTTCAGACTCTAAAGCATGGGAGCAAAGCACAAGCCAATGCATCATTCAGGGTCTTAGACCGGGGCAGTCATAATGCTTGCTGTGCCTCTCTATCCCATATTTCATCGACAAAGGTCTGTGCTGCTAGCTGTTCCAAGAAACTGTCCTGTGCTATTGGATAAGCAAGTCTCGTCCAGTGAGCAATATCTGTTTGGAGCTCTTGTAAATTTTCGTTGTCCTTCTGGTAACGGTTCTTTACTAGAGCATGGTACACTTGTTGCAAGTGAGAATTGCCGCACCTTAATTCTATCCTTCACCTCATTCCGTAGTTGCAACTATTAATGAAGTTTCTCTCTTACAGTCATTCCAACTGCCTGCTGCCGCGGCAGCTTCAAATTGTTTGAAATACGTTACGTAGGAGGTTTTACTATGAATTTTGATGGAGACAGTTCTCTTTCCTTGGCATTCGTAAATTGTTGTATTTTTACTCTGAATTTTGATGGAGACAGTTCTCTTTCCTTGGCATTCGTAAATTGTTGTATCACAGGACCTGAAAGCTTTGGCACTTGTACTATTAGCAAATTAATTCGTTTTTCCTACACCAGCACCTTTTCTTCCATTTTTGCGAGTTTTCTAACAACTTTTCTGAAAACTTTGTTTCAAGTTTTTGTGAACCACTGAAAAATTTAGCTTTTAGGTTTTCCACGGATTTTGCAGTTTCCTGTATAAATTCCTTTCTCAGTTGACTGTAATTTTCAGTTAGTTTTGTTCAACTACTTACACTCTGATCTAGTTTTTTCATGGAGTATAAACCTTTTTTTCGATTGCTCTATAATTTTCATATTCTGATCTAATTTTTCGTAAGGTTTGCGACAGTTCATTCTTGTTACTCGGCGTGATATTATACGCCTAGCTTCAAGTTTTTCAAAATTAAAAGAATTTACTATCTATTTTCTGTTGGTCACTTGGCAGATATGAAAAGAAAATTGTTAAAATGTTTTTTTCACTACTATCTCATTGCTGACGCTAGTGTAACGAATTTTCTAATTGTCCTTTGGTCTTTATTCTCAATAAATACAAGTCTAATAATATTCGCTACAATCACAAATATTTACATTCTTGTTAACATTACTAGCTTAGTCACTATTTGTAGGTACTAACTTAAACTTCTAAATACGATGAATTAAACACTATTGTGACACTGATTTTACTGGTAATTTATTTATCTAGCACATTTACATCACATATGCAAATTAATATTACATTACATAAGCAAATTTACCTTTATATTAACTTATGTACAACAAACGTTTATCAGGAGCGAGTTTAAACTAACACTGACCTATCATAATAGAGCTCGCACTTATATACAATATCATTTATCTTAGTCAAATCGAGAAAACATCTAGAATGTGCATCATCAAACCTATCTACGATACCTATTAATCATCCTTTTCATCTCTAGACTGATATGTTTGTAATACGACATCTATAAATCATTCTTTCTTATCGCCAAACAGATATGAGGCCACTTTAATAAAAACCAAATAAGCATAATTTCAGAGTGTTCTATACCTTTTTAATTACTGTTGCCGTATATTTCTCAGAACAGGTCAATGTAATTGTAATTTTAAAGTGTATGAATAATTGTAATTTTTCATACTTACTAGAGTTTTGTTCTACTCATCTCTGTATTTTATATATTTGAATCTTAAACGAACAATGATCAGAAATGAGATGATTGTTTGTATTAGGATTCTTTTCCTATTTGAAATAAATCAAATTACTTACTAATCGAATTTCAATATTGTACATAGTAAAATTTCAAAGTTCTTACATCAACTTGAGTATATATTCTAAACTTACTGTAAAAGTTTAGCTAAACAATAGAAATATTAGTATACATTATAAATTACAGAAAATTCAACTGTTTGTTTATTTACAAAATTTAAAAGTACACTATGTTGTAAAAAGTACTAGATTTCATGTGTGGATTAATATAAAGGATTGATGTATATGCTAGCTGTAACTGGCCTATATCATCATTATTAGGTCTTCAGTCCTGGAAATGGTTAGACGCGTACCCTCATTGTTTCCTATTCTGAACTAACCTACACATTTCCCTGAAATTTGCACAGTCTGCATCTATCACTATCTGATCTAGGTCTACATCTATCTCCTTTTTCCTATCTCTCCTTGTAATATATCCCGTACTATTCCCCAAAAATGCCTCACAATGTATTATGCTCTTATTTTTCTCCTATTTTTTTCCACAGATATCTTTATTCCCCTACTATTTCTATAACTTATTTGTTATTAACTTTGTCTATCCATGCTATCATCCTCATACATCTAAAGCACAACATTCCAGAAGGCTGCTACAGTTTTTCTGTCTGCTTTTCCTACTGCCTATATTTCATATGCATACTGTGCTGTGCTCCACACATATGCTTTCAACAATTTTTTTCTTTTTCTATGTTTGTTGTCTTTCATCATAGGCGCTGTTCTTCCTTGTTAGATGCAGTTAAGTCCCCTTCTATTGTTTTACAATTATATACCCTAATTTCGCCAACATTCAGTGGTTGTGAAGGGGGAGGCGGCTAAGTGGCGTAGTGGTATGTGTGTGACTACTACGCCCAAGGTCCTGGGTTCGAACCTCGATACGGTCAGCTTGAAAAATGTTAGGCGAGTATTTTTCACAAAAATACACCCTCGTTCGGATGAGAGGTAAAATGGAAGTCCCGTGTGTGAGTGTTGTCACCACGTTAAAGATCCCTATCTTGCTTGGAACAGAAAGGGTTTGGCAAAATTCCGAATTTTCCAGGTAAAAAACTCGCTTCTTGGCCAATGTAGTACCTTCGGGTGGAGCATTAAAAAATCACAAGTAAGGTTGTGAAGGGGGTAAGCAGCCTGTGACTGCCAAGTTCCCTCAGCACTTAAACATTTGCCGATTTAATATTTTTTCCTATATATCCTTTCACACAATCAACATTAGTTGTTTATAATAATCATCATGTTTAAGTACAGTTATTTTTTCGTCATTAGTTTTTCTATCTTGGGACTAGTTGGACGCGTACCTCCATTGATTTCTATTCTGAGCTAGCCTACGCATTTCCCTGAAATTCCTACAGCCTACATCTTTCACTATCTGTGTGGAATAGTTTAACCTAGGTATACCTCTACTTCTCTTTTTTCCTATCTCTGCTTCTAATATATTCCGCACTATTCCCTCATGTCGTAATATGTGGCCTATGATCCTATCTCTCCTATTCTTTACCGTTTTCCACATATTTCTTTCTTCACCTACCATTTCTAGTACCTCTGTGTTCTTAACTTTGTCTGTCCATGATATCTTCATAACTCGCCTATTATGATGAAAAATATTTGATAAGATGAACATTTTCCTACTGTTCTTGACAATATCACCATTGTTCCCCCCATATAATATTGTGACTATTAAGGAACCAACCTCAATTGTTTATGCTAGGATATTGAAACCCTGCTCAATTTGTTCGAACCTTCCAACTGAATTCTAGTTTCCTTCTTGGTATTTTACATACAAAGAACTTTAAGACGTGTTTACACTTTGCTAAGTTCAAACCAAGTTTCTATTAATTAAATTCTACAGACAGCAGGGCCACGATTCTCAACACGAGAGTAGTATAAGCAAATTAATATCCTCAAATTCAATGCTATTTTTTTTACACGGTGTTTTTAATTTTTTTTAATGATACACGTACATAAAATGTACAAATCAGCATGTTCGGTCTCTTTGTCGCACGTTGCGTGGTTAATTTTAAGTTACTTCAAATTCGTAGTTGTAAATCTAATTGTAAAACTGTCATCTCTTGTTCCCTTATATCCTGCCATAAAAATTCCTTGTGCATGTGTGAATAAGTTGGACAGAGTAGTGAACAAACACTTTCTTATGGATATCGAAGCAGAACAGTCGTCGGTTTTTCGTTCGGTACCGTAAGTTAGTCAAGTGCCGCAGACTTTATTTGTTAAACCCCTAAAAAACACAGTGCAAGTGCAACGTAACACAGACTCAATTTCGCATACAGTCCACTTAATTGAAGGAATAGGAACTGCAGCTTAGAACAACAAAAAATAACGCGGAGGTAAGTCGATTTACAAATTTATAAGACTTCCGCGCAATAAACACAGCAGTTATATTGTTAGAACTGCCTTGTTATTTAAAATACACGACAACTGAGATATCGGAATTGGGAAAATAAGTTAACAGAATTTGTAAGTTAATCATATACATTTTACTAAACTTGAAGATAACAAATTACATAACCTTCTCTTAAAACTGCAAGATTTTTGTGAAGTATCTAGATATACAAGATTTAAGTATATTGCACAAGCACTTTGAGAAAGAAATGGTTGTTCCTTTCAATGGTAATGACCAATGCATCGTTAAAATTCCCTTAACTGAAACTATTAAATGAAATTAAATTGGACTAACTTTAAAATAATTTAATCTGGTAGAATCATAATACCAAAACCTCTTGGTTAGATACTGGCTTTGAATGAATATTATGCCACAAAATAGGTATCTGTACTAATATATTAAAATTCCCCCAATATGGAATTTATAAATTGAAACTGCTCTTTGAGTCAAACATTTCTAAATTAGTGTTTCAAATTTACTTGTTACTTTCGAGAAACACTGTATATAAGATAAATAATAAGAACTCAGTGGTACAATTCAAATCAAATATAAAAGTGGCTGTCATTAGCGTAAAACTTGAAAATTAAAGAAGTTGTTCAGAAATCCTTCATGAGTATACCTCTCAACCTGTAAGCTGAAGTGAACATTTCCAACAGACCATGAACTAATGCTGCTTTGAATATCTGAGGATGTTCTCATCAATATGTAGGCTGATGATTGTCACAGTACAAAATGAATTGTAAAACTAATACTAAAAATCGCATAATTTGTACTATTTCTATAACATCCCGAGCATAACCAACACAAATTTAATAATTTGGGTATTAGGATACAGATGAATACAAAACTGGTTTTTATTTTCCTCATTGGTAAGTATTATAAAACAACCTCAAGTACAATGGATGCTTCCTTAACAGTTACAGCTGCAGTGGAAATAGATGGATCAGCAGTTGAATGAATTGCAACATAGATGCTATGTAATCTAGAGCATTGCTGCCTAATAAGGCATCTAATCTATCACAGAATAAAAACCTTTTCTAGTTTTTGCTTTTAGGTCTCTAGTGTTTTATAGGTATTTTTCAAACTTTTTTAATCGTTTGGGATCGTGGCTCATACCTAAGCTTGTCTAATCATCTGCAACTTCACACCAAATCGATTTTATTTCTTTGAATGAAGTCATTTATCCCCATGTTGCCTGAATACTCGATATAAGTTTGATCATGATTCAAAATATATTTTGTACCAGGACGTTGGATAACCGTCTGAAGTTTGAGAAGCTTAGGCTTTTCACCATTGTGCTCTTTCTCAATCACAACATTTGTAGTCATTTCCAGTTCTTCTTCCATCATTACATAGAGCAAAATGGTTTTTGAATGCATCATAATTGGATTAATTCAAGTCTGTAAAAAACAAAGTTGTTTTGTGAAAGTAACAGAAGTATGATGATTCTTGCAATTACAAAGAATTTTCAATCATCATCATCATTAGATCTTCAGTCCTAGAATTGGTTTGATGCATACTCCGTTGTTTCCTGTTCTAAGGTAACCTGCACATTTCTCTCAAATTCTCACAGCTTACATCTTTCGCTCTCTGTGTGCAATAGTCTAATCTAGGTCTACCACTACCCCTCCTTTTTTCTCTGCTTCTAATATATGCTGCCCTATTCCCCCATGCCTTAGGATGTGTTCTATCATCTTATCCATCCTATCTTTTACTTTTTTTACACATTACTTTCTTCCGCTATCATTTCTAGTACCTCTTTGTTTTTAGCCTTGTCTGTCTAAAATATCTTCATCATACGTCTGTGGCACCATATTCAAAGCATTTATCCATTTCCTGTCCGCTTCTCCTACTGTCTACATTTTACAGCCGTACAGTGCTGAGGTCCACACATATGATTTCGGCAATCTTTTCCTTGTTTCTATGGCTGTTGTCTATGGAAGTAGCAGCTGCTTTTTCTTGTGTAATATAGCATGGGTTAGTGCTAAGTTTTTCTTTATCTTTTGCACTCTTCCCCTTCTATTGTTTTCTAAAAATATACCTTATTTCATCGATATTCAATGGAGGTTAAGCAACTTAATAGCTTCCAAGATCCACTTAGATACTTGCGGAATCAATATTTTTCCAATTTCTCCTTTCGCACAATCAAAAGAATTTACCAACAGCCAAAAAATCATTTCTGTAAAATTTACCACAACTTTTTATTATAACTTTTCTTACATCAATTAAATCACAAAAATTATTTATTTGTTTCATAATATAAGATGACATTTTAAAAAATTTAATAATAAACAAATAAACAACCATACTTTTTACGAAAATGATTAAAACTGATGTAAAGGCGGAAGCAATAAATTTGAGAGATTTGAACTGTGCAGTTTATAAAAGGAACAGACCCTTTAATTTCAGACTTTTTGTAGAACTTTGAATTAAATTGGCTCATCATCATTGGGTCTTCAGTCCTGAAACTGGTTAGACGCGTACCATCATTGTTTCCTATTCTGAACTAACCTACAGATTTCCCCGAAATTTGCACAGTCTGCATCTATCACTATCTGATCTAGGTCTACATCCATCTCTTTTTTCCTATCTCTGCTTGTCATATATCCCATACTATTCCCCAAAAATGCCTTAGAACGTATTCTGCCCTTCTATTTCTCATATTTTTTTCCCAAAGATATCCTTGTTCCCTTACTGTTTCTATAACTTATTTGTTATTACCTTTGTCTGTCCATCCTCAAACATCTGAAGCACGGCATTTCAAAAGCCGCTACTGTTCTTCTGTCTGCTTTTCAGACTGCTCGTATTTCGTAGGCATACTGTCTGTGCTGTGCTCCACACATATGCTTTCAACAACATAATTCGAGAATATTGCCCATCCAATGCTTGTAGTTGGTTATACTAAATATCATGTTTCTTCTATTGTTTTCTAATATTATGCCCTTTTTCACTGAGATTTATCGAAGAGGGTTAAGCAACCTGTGGCTGCCAAGATCCCCCAACACTTAGACATTTGCCGAAATAATAGTTTTCCAGTAAATGCTTTCACGCAATTACCATTATTCGAGAATATTGCCCATCCAATGCTTGTAGTTGCTTATACTAAATATCATGTTTCTTCTATTGTTTTCTAATATTATGCCCTTTTTCACTGAGATTTATCAAAGAGGGTTAAGCAACCTGTGGCTGCCAAGATCCCCCAACACTTAGACATTTGCCGAAATAATAGTTTTCCAGTAAATGCTTTCACGCAATTACCATTATTCGAGAATATTGCCCATCCGATGCTTGTAGTTGCTTATAATAAATATCATGTTTAAGTGCAGTTACTTTCTTCGTCATTAATTTATCCATCTTGGGACTGGTTGGATGCGTACCTCCATTGATTTCTCTTCTGAGCTAGCCTACACATTTCCCTGAAACTCCTACAGCCTACATCTTTCACTATCTGTGTGCAGTAGTCTAACCTAGGTCTACCTCTTCTTCTCTTTTTTCCTATCTCTGCTTCTAGTATATTCCGCACTATTCCCTCATGCCGTAGTATGTGACCTATCATCTTATTTCTCCTATTTTTCACCGTTTTCCACATAGTTTTTTCTTCCCCTACCATTTCTAGTACCTCTTCGTTCTTAACTTTGTCTGTCCATGATATCTTCATCATACGTCTGTAGCACCACATTTCAAAGGCTTCTACCTTTTTCTTGTCCGCTACTCCCACTGTCCAGGCTTCACAGCCATACAGTGCTGTGCTCCACATATGTTTTGAGCAATCTTTTCCTTGTTTCTATGTTTGTGGTCTTTGAGCACAGTAGTTGCTTTTTCTTGTTAAATGTAGCACGACCTTGTACTAATCTTTGTTTATATCTTTTGTGCTTTTCCCATCTTGCGTTATTTGACTTCCTAGGTAGCAGAAATCCTTAACCTCTTGTAAGTTCGTGTTACATATTTGTATTCTTGTTTTTGATTTATTTTTCCCTCCTTTGCATACTAGTACTTTAGTTTTACCTTTGTTAATTTTCATATAGTATCTCTCTGTTAGAACCGTTTCCATTTCATTGAGAGCAGCTTCTAACTCTTGCTTGCTAGATGCTAATACCGCTATATCATCTGCAAATCTAAGCATATCAATTTTTTGTCCCTGCATAGTAATTCCAAATGTCTTCCTGCATTTGACAGTATTCATTGCCTCTTCAATGTACAAGTTAAAATTAGTGGGGATAGGGAACATCCCTGTCTCACCCCTTTCCTGATGTTTACTTCTCTACGTTCCTGCTCTAATTCTATTACTCCTGTTTGCTCTTTGTATAAGCTATGTAATATCCGTCTATCCCTATAACTCATTCCAATCTTTTTGAGTATTTCGAACATTTTTTTCCATTTTACATTGTCAAATGCTTTTTCCAGATCAACAAACCCTATATACACGCTTTCCCTTTTCTATTGTTTTCTCCATTATCACCCTCAGAGCTAAGATAGCCTCCCGTGTTCCCCTGTTTCGCCTAAACCCAAATTGGTCTTCTCCTAATATTTCTTCAGCCCGTTTTTCCATTCGTCTTTGTACAATTCTAGTTAATATTTTTGATACGTGTGCTGTCAAGCTTATTGTTCGAAAATTTTCACATCTATCTGCGCCTTTCTTTTTTGGTATAGTTACTATGATGTTATGTTTGAAATCTTTGGGTATCTCGCCTGTCTCATACATATAGCTTACAAGTTGGAAGAGACGTTCTGTTACTGCTTGACCAGCGGCTTTTAGAGTCTCCGCTTGCACCTTATCTGTACCCGGCGCCTTACCATTTTTCAGACCCTTTAATGCTATTTCAAATTCATCTCTAAGTATAGGATATCCCAAGTCATCATTTTCAATGTCTGATTCCTTTTCTAATGCAGTTAGTTCTTTTCCTGCATATAAATTCCCTATATATTCTTGCCATCTACCCACTTTCTCTACATTTTCTATAATGACATTTCCTCCCGCGTCCCTTATATTTTTGCTATACGTTTCTATATTCCTAAAATTGATTCTAATTAGTTTGTATGCTTCATCTGTCTTTCCTACTTCCATCTTAGTTTGTACCTCTTTGCACTTTTCATTAATCCATTGTTCTTTAGCTTTCCTGCATTTTCGAATAATTTACCATTTTATGGCTTTGTATCTCTGTTCTCCTGTTTCGTCTGATTTATTTTTGTATTTTCGTCTTTCTTCTATTAAATTCAGGATATCCTTTGTTATCCATGGTTTCTTATTTACTTTTTGTGTATACCCCAGAATATCTCTGGCCGCCATGTCGAGGCTTCATTTAATGTTATTCCATTCTGTTTCTACTTCCTTAGTATCAGATATTTTCCCGATATCTTTGAGCAATTCATTTGACCTTTTTTCGAATCTTTCTTGAATATCTTTCTCTTTTAGTTTCTGTAGGTCTAAGTGCCTTTTTCCGTTTCTTTTTTTCAAATTTTTAAATTTAAGTGCTGCCTTCATAATTACGATGTTGTGGTCAGTGTCTATATCTGCTTCTGGGTAGCTTCTACAGTCATTTACTTGATTCCTAAACCGTTGTCTAACAAGAATGTAATCTATTTGATATCTTCCTATATCTCCTGGCATCTTCCACGTATATCGTCTTCTAGCATGATGTTGGAATAATGTGTTTGTAATGATTAAATTGTTCTTGTCGCAAAATTCTACCAGCCTATTTCCTCTGTCGTTTCTAGTGCCTAAACCAAATAAACCTACTATCGCTCCTTCCCTACCCTCACCTACCACTGCATTAAAATCCCCGTAATTATTAAATTTTCATGTCCTTTACGTGTCTTAATATGTCTTCGATATCTTTGTAGATCGCTTCTACCTCTTCGTCACTGTAGCTAGAGGTGGGCATGTATACTTGTATTATTACTGTGTTTACCGGTTTAGATTCTAATCTAACCATGAGTACTCTTTCGTTCTTTTGTAAGTAATTTTCTACACAGTATCCTATCTTTTTCCGCATAACTATCCCCACACCCAAATTTCCTTCCTCTGCTCCTGTATGAATTACCCTGAAGTCTCCACTCCAAAAATCCCCCGCCTCTGGCCACCGAACTTCGCTGATCCCTACTATGTCTAATGATAACCTATTCATTTCGATTTTTAGGTTCTCTAGCTTACCCACTTGCTTCATAGTTCTAACATTCCACGCTCCGACTCGCAAAATGTTCCCGACTCTTATTCTTAACTTTCCGATCGCATCTTCCGAAGTAGTCCCCTCCCGGAGATCCGAATGGGGGACTATTTTAACTCCGGAATCTTTTACCCCAGAGAATGCCATCATTTTATTATAATTTAGGTACGCTGTGTACTTGGGAGGTAATGTGGTGGTTTCCCGTTGCCTTCCACATCGCGGTAGTGTGTCTTAGACTGCCATACCGACCCCTATGGTCTCTGCCAATCTAAGTACCGAAAGAGCCGCTGCCCTCTTTCGGGGACCTGTCTTAGTCTGGTTCCTCAGTAACGACCCTACTACTTTGGTTGGACCTGTAGTTTGGCTCTTTAGCTCATTAGAACACGCAAGCCATTTCACCTGTTCTAGTAATCTAGAACTTCGGCAAGGTGCAGGTCCATTCGAAATGGCTAAAGTAAAATATTTATATCAGTTCTAACGATAAAAGAAATATTTGAGCAATCATTCAATTTAATTTTGCAAAAGTGTTGATTGATATCATTTATATGAACAATGGCAGTATTATATGTTGTCGGGAGTAAAGTAGTAACAATATTTAGAATGGTAATGACAACAACCAATTTAATAACCTATTAAATGTTTAATTAGGATGTTGTAGAGATCAGTTATATTTAACAAAGTATTTTAAGAAACATATATATTTTGCAAAGATAATTAGTCATCATCATTAGGTCTTCAGTCCTGGAACTAGTTAGATGCGTACCATCATTGTTTCCTATTCTCAACTAATCTAAACATTTCCCTGAAATTTGTACAGTCTGCATCTATCACTATCTGATCTAGGTCTTCATCTACCTACTTTTTCCTATCTCTGCTTGTAATATATCCCATATTGTTTCCCAAAAATGCCTTAGAACGTATTCTGTCCTTTTATTTCTCCTATTTTTTTCCACAGATATCCTTGTTCCCCTACATTTTTATAACCTATTTGTTATTAACTTTGTCTGTCCATGCTATCATCACCATACAAGATAATTAGTATTGGTTATTAAATTATACAACCATTAACATGCTTTATACTCTCTATATCCAACTGTAAAACCTAAATTCTAGTACTATTCTTAAAATTGAACAATAATCACTTACATTAAAGCAGCTTTAGACCTATCAGTATGTAAATCATATTTTCTTTCATTACATTCGGGATAACATCTGCAAGATTCAGTTTTTCCTGGTGGTTTGGTTGTAACTTGTAAGCCATTTTCCTTCTGATTAGATAAAACTAGAGAACTGCTACCTTTATCTAAAACAAACTTAATTAATACAAGTATAAGTATAGAAACAAATAGTTTTATACATTCATTTTGTTGTAGACAGTTAACGTCTAACAATGTACAAATCCTTTTGTGTTCTAAAATGATTATAAGTTAAAACCTCCGATACAATTAGCTATATCACTTACCTGATAATGGATAATAAAATGGAACGCACTTGCATAAATCATAGATCGCCTTAGCTCTACACTGTATTAGACATGATTTGTATTTGTAAGATGATGCCCATTCAATATCTCCCTATTACAAATATATATTAAATTAAGTCAAACTAGAGGTTTAGGTTTTATCGAGACTAGATGTAATAAGATAACAAAGCACATTTCTTTGCAATATAAACAAAATCCTTCTTATTATAAAATTATATATATAGAATGCTGTGAATCTTCTCATATCTCCTTGCAGGTACTGGCCCTTAAAAAAAAACAACATTCGAGCCCCACAGTTTGGGCGTCAAGAATGCTGTGAAACCTCTTGAATTACCTGGTCCGTTGATTCCTTCTGTTAATCGCCTCGGCTGCTCTTCTAGATAACTTCCATTCTCAATCATAAAAATTAAACAACACATTCCTACCACAAACATCAACGTTAACTCTATTTACATCAATATTCAGAATACATTAAATTTTCAAATTAAATTTGAACATAAAATTCAGTTTTAAAAGAATTTCCGGATTAATTTTATTATCATTTTACTGTGCATCCAAAATTAAAGTCCTTGTTGAATGCCTACTAATTAATATAACAAGATAAGCAGACCGAGTCTGAGTATAAAGGAGCATCTACCACCCCTTTACGTTAATTAACCAGGTTTGTCTAATTGAGCTCAAAGACCTACCCAAAGTTTCATCCTATTCCCGAACATCAAAACAAATTACCCCTTTTACTTAAACAAGCAAATTTCATCTTAAAATTAAATTTTATGGTTAGAAAAATTCCACTAATGTCCATTTAAAGTAAATCAATTATAAAGTCATTCAATACACACAAAAATGTCAAACAAAATAGTACAATTTACCTGAAGGTTATTGTCCTCGTAGCTTCAGTGTAATCGTCCCTTTGTAAATCACACCATTCCAACCGGATTCTATTTACAGCTTCATGTTGTCAACGCTTTAAAATGTTCTCCATCACCATTAATTTAAAGTTGTTTCTAGGCTTTTCCGGAACTCATCTGTGTATATCTGCCTCTGGTTCAGTGGATGCAGACACATTTACGAACCATTTAGTCATTAACACCCCGCAAAATAGCAAAGAAATTCATACTTCCTTTTACCAATATTACCAATATACGCCAAAACTGCCTACTTTTGGGTATACATTTGTCGTTGTAAATTTTACTAATTGGTACCGTGATAATAAACTTTTATTACCTTGTATCTAAGTGCACTGAAGTACATTCATGTTAGCACGTAAAATAACCAACTATTTTGAGTCACTAAAATATACTAGCACACTTTAAATTATTTAATCAAACTAAAATGCACTGTTTAATATCAAGTCGCGGATGCACGAGCTTTTAACGCATCGAATCGTCGAAAGTCTAAGAGTCTAAAGAGAGAAACACATATTCCCGCCTGTATATATAGCGAATAGCCGACACGTCGCTTTGTTCCCTAAAACGGGTAATTCCAACGAATTCCTCATTCTACGTTCCCAGTCTGTAGCCTGCACGTCGATTTTATGAATTTAGTACTCACCCCATTGAGATCTCAGAAAATTTCAACACGGCCCGCAAAGTTGTCCGAGAAAAACTAATTACTTTTATACAGAAATTGTTGTTCTACCTCTGATATATGCATCCTATTTTTAACCAATCGCAACCCCTTGACGTTGCTTAAATCCCGCCCTTTTACAATATGTGTCTTTGCTTGACGCATTTTCTTTTCCTTTTCTAACCTGTTCGTATTGGTGCAAATTTATATTCTTTATTATCGATTATATTTTAGTCCACGCGGACTGTTATCTGGGTTTAATAAACCCGTATCGCACATTCTCGTAAATACTAAGTCCCGGTTTCTCCAAGATTCTTTGAAACATTAATTATTTGCCAAATTTACGCAGAATGAGCTTTTTAAAAATACGCAGGTGTTCTGTATTTCCTGCTAAAGCATCTGATCGTTTCCAATATCCTTAGAATCAACATGTTTATCCAAACAAATTAACTTGAAATTGCCTTTAAAAACACGCAGGGTGTTCAAACGTAACATTTTAAATAACCTTCCTACGATTTGACTATTATTGGGTTTTCACAAGCCTTTTATGCTTATTATATGTTATTAACGGTTTAATTAACTCCAATTAAAATTGATTTCCATCCTTTTCATTTTTAGCGAATACACCTTAAATATTAATTATTATATGTACACTTTGTTTTACTACCGGTTACTTAAAATAGGGTTAATTAATATAAACTTTGCACGTAATTTCCATTTGTTTAGGAATAATTAAATTATCCATTGCGCTTTTCAATACTGCTTCTTTTGATGTAAAGCGTCTTATAGATAATTTAAATTTCTTATTTTACTGAAACGACCGAGTTTATTTATGCTTCAAGGTTTTAATAAAGCGTATTATTTAATGAAATTCCTTATACACGGTAATTAAAATTATTTGATTTGATTATTTAATTTTCTACCCTGGTCTACATATGAGTAATATATATATATATATATATATATATATATAATATTATGTAAGGGGGGGGAAGATATAAGGTTTCTAAAGGTATATTTGTATTAATAGGGGTGTATGCCAAACGATAGGATCAATATTTCAGATTTAATAATTTAAAAACTATAAATTTTGCTATACTTTACATACGTTAAAGTATGTACTATTTCAGATTAAAACTTATATGCCAAAAGGTAGATAACATGACTTTATGACGTTGATATAATGCACGGTACTTGAGGTTTTATACTGAGTTGATATTTTATGAGCCAGTTGAGAGTACATTTGCCGTCGGAAAGCCGAACGCATTTATGGATATCTGCAATATAACAAAGCGTCCAGGTCGTGTATAAATTATTTGGCTTTTCCTTTTTATAGAATCAAACTTTTGGACGAATTGTAAATCAAAATTTAAAGTGAATCAAAATGTAAAAGGTTATTGGAGTTTAGTGAAGTGTTTTGGACCAATAGTAGAAATTTAAAATTATTATAAAGACTGTAGCGAAGGTATGTTGGACACTGAAAGAAAGATGATTTGTTATTGGATGTTATATGTTTAAAAATGTTATTCTAGTAAGCTAAGTTTGTTGATTTAATAACTAAGCAAAATAAATAAGGGACTTACTTTTCGAATTTGTTCAGATAAAAACCTATTTTATGAAACCTGCGTTAAGTTGTATTATATTAATAAAATAAAAGTTTATATGTGTATCATCGAGTATTATTTAGTAAAGTGTGAAAGTAAATAAAGGCGACGAATAAATAAAAGGAGTTTAAAAGTGTTTAAAAGTGCAACGGGAAAGTCAGCGTGTATTTAAAGAAGATTTTGGAAGTGGTTATTAGTGCAAAGGGGAAAGCGACGGTTATTTGATTGAGAAGATTTGTGTTGGTTTTGGTATAGATTTGGTATAACGGCAGTAAGGGATAGGAGTGGATAAAGAAGGCATCGACGACATAAGTAATTTGGATTGAATTGAGAAGATTAAACGGCAGTAAGGACATCGTATGGATAATTGGAATAGCAGGACTAGGAGTGATTTGTATTAGGACAGCGGGTTTGAATTGGATTGTGCGAAGAGAGGATTAAGTGGGATACGAAGCAGAGGAACAGGAGATCGATATACGAAGAGGAAGAATTAACGCAGGGAAAGTAGACAACGGTTTTTTTTGCTAAATTCTAAATTGGGGTAACATTATTTCAGGTTTGGGTCATCGAAATTGTTTTTAAGAACACCTGGAGGCAGTACGCAAGCGGACAAAATTGGAGAATCTTTTTGTGAAAGTGCGTACGGCGATTTCGAACTTGAGCCAGCAGTTAAAGGAAGGCCTCCAGCGCGGTATATTTCTGGTAAGTACCGTAAATATATCATAACGTCAGAAATTAAAGTCATAAAAGTTACATAAATTAATTTGGCATCAGGCAACTTTGATATATTAAAATTTGGCATACATAGTAAATTCAGTACATTAAAAAAGTGGTAAAACAAACGAGGGTGCAGCTTGGTTGGGTAGTGTACATCTACTCACGATTGAACTCACGGTGAGTAGGTGAGAAAACCCTGAGATTAAAGTTTCTAATAGTCGAGGCATATAAAATATAGTAATTAGTAAAAAAAGAACCAACCAAACGTTTGCTAAAGCACCTCGATTTGAAATCATTAGGGACGACGACAAAAGTCGTTAAACAAATTTTGTTTAAAGTTAAAAAGTAATAAATAAAGAAGGTATTAGCCCAAAGCGAAAGTAAAGTAATTGGGGTGATATAAAGTAAAGTAAATAAGGGCGAATATAAGAAGGTGGCAAACCCAACGTGAGGCTCGAGAAAAAGGTTAAAAAGGTGTTAGAGTGAAAGAGAGTAGGATCCGGGAGCCCGAGTTAGGTGGGGCCCGCAAGTTTTTTTTTCTTTATTTACAGGAAACAAGTTCAAAACAAGGAAACAGAGATGACGAACGCGGACATAATACGACTCCTGATGAGTATGAAAGACGATCTCAATGCATCACGTAAGGAACAAAAAGAACTGACAGACAAAATTAATGCATCACGCAAGGATTTAATGAACCAAATGGACGAGTGGCGGACATACTTTAAGACGACATGCACGGCACTAAAAACCGATGTAACTGACACAATTACAGAAATACCCACGGAAAAACAAACGGAGTTAACAGACCAGATTGCAGAAACACACACGGAAACACAAACGGACTTAATAGACAAAACCGAACAGTCGCGGACAGATATTAAGACGACATGCACGGCACTAAAAACCGATGTAACTGACACAATTACAAAAATACTCACGGAAAAACAAACGGAGTTAACAGACCAGATTGCAGAAACACACACGGAACTACAAAAGGACCTAACAGACAAAACCGAACAGTCGCGGACCGATGTAAAGACATCACACACGGAAAAACAAACGGAGTTAACAGACCAGATTGCAGAAACACACACGGAACTACAAACGGACCTAACAGACAAAACCAAAAAGTCACGGACGGAGGACGAACGCGGGACGGAATTACAAGACACCGTAGACCGCGTAGATGACGAGACAAAAATTACACGGGTACAATTGCAGGGACAGACACAGCACTTGACACCGAAATTGGGCGCGGACGACATGGTATTACTACTCACAGGACAAGTGGTATTAAACGTTAAAACGCTAAGGGAATTCTTAGTAGTAATGAGAAATTTTGATCTAGCGACAGTACTGGAAGCGAAAACGCGGACATGCCATTGGGAACAAAACAGGGGTTACAGGGAAGACAGTCGACGACAACCGTACCACGAAAACAGACCAAATTATAGACAGGAAAATTTTAACTACGGACATAGAAATCATTGGGGACACGAGGTACATAGACGACCGTATTACAATAGGGATCACCGGGATAACGCCTACAATGGACAAAACAGAAACCGGCACGACAACGGCGAGGATGACGGCCGGACGACTGGGGGAGGAATACAAAATGGAAATAGCCGGGCGGACAGGGACGTAAACGTCCAGCATATGACGACGAGCGCAATTACAACGGACCCGGATAGGATTGAGGTGGTGGAAATTCACGAGTCGCCTCAAGAAAAAAAAACGCGAATTTTTGGACGACCGACTGCTTAGGAGTAAAGATTGATGTTTGCTATAGTATAAAGGGATTTGTTGTTAAACAGTTACATTTTTAATAAAAGAATTTGTTATTTATAAATATTAGTTTAAGGGACCGTGTTTATGTTGCTTTAGTGGATAGTAGGTCACAGTTGTCGCTGGTAAATGAGAGGGTAGTAGTCGAACATGGAGAATTTTTAAAGGGAAGAATAGGAACAATTGAGGGGGTTAATTTATGGTCAGCGATGAACAAAAAGCTAACGACGATTTATAATGTTATCCGTGTACCGATATATATAGGAAATAAAGAAGCAGGAATGCAGAGTTTTTAATTACGAAAGGGTTACAGTTAGACTTCATATTGGGTATGGACTTTATAGAGGATTTTGGATTGAATATAGATGGAAAGGATAGGTCAATTAGGATATTTGATAAAGATAGGTCATGGGTGGTACCTACGGTTAGTGAGGAATATAGGAATGGAAATGATATAGATAGTACAGGATTAGGAATGATTAAAGAGTATAATGATGGACAGGTTAAAGTACGATTATGTAATATGTTTGTAAGATTAATTAATGATGAACAGATAGGAAAGTGAGTAATGATATTAAGATGAAGCTAGGAGAATTATTTAATAAATATGTAGGGTTATTTAATGAAGAGCCAAGATTTGCGAGGCGGTATACACATAAGTTGGAGGTCACGGAAGACATCGGATTTAATACACGGGTGTATCCAATTCTGTTTGCCATAAGAAATAGGGTTAAAATAGAGATAGACCGAATGTTAAAAGAGGGTATTATAGAACCAGCGAGAACTCAATATGTGAACCCAGTAGTTATAGTACCAAAACCCAATAAAAGGGATATAAGGATTTGTTTAGATGCGAGGAAATTGAATGCGATTACAAAACCGCAGTATGAGCAACCACAAGGGTTGGATAATTTATTGTATAAAGTATATGAAATGAAAGTTTTCAGTAATTTAGATTTAAAGAATTCGTTTTGGTTAATTCCGTTGCATGAAGACAGTAAAAAGTTTACAGGATTTAGTATCGAAGGCGAGATTTATATGTTTTCTGTAGTTCCGTTTGGTTTAAGTAGTTCTTCAGCAGCACTTGTAAGAGCGATGCAGAAGTTGTTTAATGAATATGAATGTTTCTGTTCGCATTATGTCGATGATTTGTTAATTTTTCAAGGGACGAGCAAGAACACCTGGAGCATTTAGAAAAGGTGATCCAACGACTGGACGAAGGGGGTTTAAAGCTGAACGTAGAGAAATGCGAGTTGTTTAAAAGCAAGGTTACATACTTAGGGTTTGAAATTATCGAACAAGGGATGAAAATTTGCAATAAAAGATTGGACGAGTTGAAAACATTCAGCGACCAAAGAATGTGAGAGGACTGCGAGGATTTTAGGGGTTCTAAATTATTACAAACGGTTTATACCGAGGTATTCTGAAGTGTGCGTACCGTTGGTGAGTTTGTTAAAGAAAAAGGAGAGATGGAAGTGGACTGCTGAACGAGAGAAGGCGTTCCAGGATTTAAAAGGTGCGTTTTACAAGGAGTTAGCATTAAAATATCCAAATTTTAAAGATGATTTTATTTTGAGGACGGATGCGTCGAAATATGCAATCGGGGCTGAGCTGGTGCAGATACAGGACGGAGTTGAAGTACCAATTGTTTTCATTTCTAGGGTGTTGAAAGACTGCGAAACCAGGTATGCGACGGCAGAGAAGGAGATGTTGGCCATAGTATACGCGGTGAAGAAGTTGCGTTTTTATTTGTTAGGTAAGAAATTTCTAATAGAATCCGACAACACGGTGGTAACGTTCATGAAGAAAAAGGAGTTTTTAAACAGTAGGTTGTATAGATGGGCATTGGTGTTACAGGAATACGACTTTGAAATTAAGCATAAGCCAGGAAAGGAGAATGTGACGGCGGATTTTCTGAGCAGACCGCAGGTGGAATCGAATCAGAACATAAAAGGGTGTTTGCTTTGCAGGAGTTCAGGGATGTTGGTCGATGGACAAACACCAAACTTATAGAGGCGCAGAGGCACAGTGATGTGAGCTCGATACGAGAGAAACTAACAGGAGAAAATATGGAAGAGTACAGGAGATTTACCATCGTAGGGCAGTTTGTGGTGAAAAGAATAGGGGATGCAGAGCTGGTAGTGCTATCAAGAGACGTTGCCGCTGAAATCATAAACGAAATTCATTTAAAATTCGGACACATAGGTATCAGGAAAACATTTTTAGTATTCAGAGGCGTTTTACGCAAAAAATGATATCACGGTGATTAAGGAAAGGATAAATCGGTGTGAAATTTGTATTCTAGGTAAAGACAAGAACGTGGTGCTGCAGAATATGCCGATGAGCGTGAGCGTAAATGGACCATTGGAATTGGTGGCGATTGATTATTTAAGCAACCTGATCACGAGTGAACAGGGTATCGACATATTTTGGTGGTGGTCGACGTTTTTCTAAATTTGTAAAATTATTTCCAGCAAGACGGAGTAACACGGTGTATGCATTGCAGTCAATTGGAGAATTTGAAAGCCAGGTCGGGAAGATAAAAAGAATTTTGGTAGACAACGCAACGTATTTCAACAATCAAAGATTCAGGAACGGGTTAAAAAGGGCAAATATTAAAGTATCATTTAGTAGCATACGACATCCGAAAGCTAATCCATGCGAACGTTACATACGAGAGGTGATAAAATATTTACGATTGGCGACACAGGAGCATCACGACAGATGGGTTAGGTATCTACCACAAATAGAAAATTTTATGAACAGCGTACCGAGTTCGGTTACGAAAACATGTCCGGTAACATTAATGCGAAGGATTATACCAGCTAGACCATGGAGGGAGGAAGTCGAGGTACAAGACATAACAGAGTTGCTAAGTAATGCCAGACGTAGAATCGAAAGAATGCAGCGTAGGGACATCGAACGAAGGTGCAGGAAAATTAAAAAAAGAACGATTTTTGGAATAGGGGATTTGGTAGTCGTCAAACGATTAAGGGTTTCAAACCGCGACAAAAACAATTGCGCGAAGCTGTTGTTTCCTTATGAAGGGCCGTACAGGATCACGCGTATTTTTGCTGAAGGCAATACATTTGAGCTGGAGAATATGACAGGGGGATATCGCGGGCGTTTTCATATGGAGAATTTGTACCCATATAGAGTAGTACAGGAAGAGGGTTTAATAGGATAGGTTAAAATGTGGTTCATGCAACGGAAAGTTTAGTTTTTGTTTTTGTTTTGTTATAGTAGTATAGTATAGGTTAGAATATAGCGTAGGGTGATAGATGTGAGAGAAAGGCGAATGCGGGTTGCCAAAGTAAAATAGAAACAACGAAAGAGTGGTTTTGAATGAAAATCAGAAATTTTTGCACACCAGGGGAAGAGAAAAATATATGAAATTTCCAATTTCATTAAAAACCAGTGGGGCCAATATTATGTAAGGGGGGGGGATATAAGGTTTCTAAAGGTATATTTGTATTAATAGGGGTGTATGCCAAACGATAGGATCAATATTTCAGATTTAATAATTTAAAAACTATAAATTTTGCTATACTTTACATACGTTAAAGTATGTACCATTTCAGATTGAAACTTATATGCCAAAAGGTAGATAACATGACTTTATGACGTTGATATAATGCACGGTACTTGAGGTTTTATACTGAGTTGATATTTTATGAGCCAGTTGAGAGTACATTTGCCGTCGGAAAGCCGAACGCATTTATGGATATCTGCAATATAACAAAGCGTCCAGGTCGTGTATAAATTATTTGGCTTTTCCTTTTTATAGAATCAAACTTTTGGACGAATTGTAAATCAAAATTTAAAGTGAATCAAAATGTAAAAGGTTATTGGAGTTTAGTGAAGTGTTTTGGACCAATAGTAGAAATTTAAAATTATTATAAAGACTGTAGCGAAGGTATGTTGGACACTGAAAGAAAGATGATTTGTTATTGGATGTTATATGTTTAAAAATGTTATTCTAGTAAGCTAAGTTTGTTGATTTAATAACTAAGCAAAATAAATAAGGGACTTACTTTTCGAATTTGTTCAGATAAAGACCTATTTTATGAAACCTGCGTTAAGTTGTATTATATTAATAAAATAAAAGTTTATATGTGTATCATCGAGTATTATTTAGTAAAGTGTGAAAGTAAATAAAGGCGACGAATAAATAAAAGGAGTTTAAAAGTGTTTAAAAGTGCAACGGAAAGTCAGCGTGTATTTAAAGAAGATTTTGGAAGTGGTTATTAGTGCAAAGGGGAAAGCGACGGTTATTTGATTGAGAAGATTTGTGTTGGTTTTGGTATAGATTTGGTATAACGGCAGTAAGGGATAGGAGTGGATAAAGAAGGCATCGACGACATAAGTAATTTGGATTGAATTGAGAAGATTAAACGGCAGTAAGGACATCGTATGGATAATTGGAATAGCAGGACTAGGAGTGATTTGTATTAGGACAGCGGGTTTGAATTGGATTGTGCGAAGAGAGGATTAAGTGGGATACGAAGCAGAGGAACAGGAGATCGATATGCGAAGAGGAAGAATTAACGCAGGGGAAGTAGACAACGGTTTTTTTTGCTAAATTCTAAATTGGGGTAACATTATTTCAGGTTTGGGTCATCCAAATTGTTTTTAAGAACACCTGGAGGCAGTACGCAAGCGGACAAAATTGGAGAATCTTTTTGTGAAAGTGCGTACGGCGATTTCGAACTTGAGCCAGCAGTTAAAGGAAGGCCTCCAGCGCGGTATATTTCTGGTAAGTACCGTAAATATATCATAACGTCAGAAATTAAAGTCATAAAAGTTACATAAATTAATTTGGCATCAGGCAACTTTGATATATTAAAATTTGGCATACATAGTAAATTCAGTACATTAAAAAAAGTGGTAAAACAAACGAGGGTGCAGTTTGGTTGGGTAGTGTACATCTACTCACGATTGAACTCACGGTGAGTAGGTGAGAAAACCCTGAGATTAAAGTTTCTAATAGTCGAGGCATATAAAATATAGTAATTAGTAAAAAAAAGAACCAACCAAACGTTTGCTAAAGCACCTCGATTTGAAATCATTAGGGACGACGACAAAAGTCGTTAAACAAATTTTGCTTAAAGTTAAAAAGTAATAAATAAAGAAGGTATTAGCCCAAAGCGAAAGTAAAGTAATTGGGGTGATATAAAGTAAAGTAAATAAGGGCGAATATAAGAATATATATATATTGCTGTGTTATTCACCCCACAGTTGGGGCGTCATAAAATTGCTATGTTTTTATCTCTAGCGTTGGGCCGTCCATAAAATTGCCGTTATTTTTCCTAATATTACTATTGAGCGCCACGATTTGGCATGCCATAAAATTCTGAGAAATCCTCTTTGATTGGATGTACCATAAAATTTACTATGAAATTGGATTTTATTATTTTATGATTAACGAGCCCCTACGATGGGTGTCATAAAATTTCTGTGATATTAGCCCTGATTCTTTTATTATTTTAAGCCCTTATGTAATGAAATGTTAAATTAGGCTTTTACCCTGAATGGATCTTATTGAATCAAATAAAGCAATTCTATAATACACAGTATAATGATTGATAATATTTACAACTCCCAAAATTTTCCTTTTCTACAGAATATCTACATATAACAGATTTATGGTTTTCTGAAAGTCAGCAAAAATATCCTTTACTAATTCAGGGAGCTTCGAACGTTCCAAGATGCCTATTTCCTTGTCATAAATTGTTAAATTACCCTTTTTGTTGACTCTTACAAATACACAGTGTGATAAATATTAAATTAAAACAGTTTTCAGGAATAAAGCATATTAAGATTGCTAACCTAGAACGGGTTCTGTAGTTCCATTCTAGTCCATAATCTGCATCCCCTTTCTGTGTCCTCTTTCCTTATTAATGTGCCTGCCCCATAAATTGTTTCCAAGTCAGAATATATCCAAATCAGAATACTTTTATTTTTAAACTATCTCCAAAATTTGAGTATGTTCAAATTTCGGAGTCCCAAATTAAAGTCGTTTTAAATATTCAAAATTAGAGTCATTTCAATCAAAATATGTCTCAATTAAAAGTCAAAATAAAAGCCAAAATTAAAGTCCACATTGAAATTCAAAATTAAAAGTCGTCTTTTTATCCTGATTAAAATTAGAATTAAAGCCGTCTTATTTGAAATTAGAATTAAAAACCGTCTTATTTATAGATCGACGTCTTTTTGTTACATAAATTCACGCACTTTTTAACTCTTATTCTTAATTCACTGGTTACGTAAATTCTTAACACTTTTGAACATAGTCCTAGCTCAGTTTCAATATAGACTCACTTGTCGCTTCATCATTATCGTATATATAAGCTGTACCTCCACCTGATTTCATAGGCTTATTTACGTTGTGGGACGATACTTTTACCTATATCTTGTATATTTTGGGGATTTTCATCAATTATTTAGTTCAAACCTTTCCATGTATGCATTGACTGTCACGTATGCCTTTCGCATATCGTGGTATTATTTGAGAAATTCCAACTTTTGCCTTTTATTAAGTCACGTATTCGAATGTTTATTACATTTTATCATCTCAATTGAATCGCCTGGTGTTGTTTATTTCTATAGAATATTGGATTTTTAACCAAATGTGATTTCTTCCAATCACGTAACGATTTTCTAATAATGAATTATTTAGAATGCGTGTACGATGAAATTTTAACGCAATTGTTACATCTTTGCAATGCCAATTTATCTAGGTTTCCCGGTGATCTAATTTTTATGCAATTTGTTGCGTTTTAAAATCTTATCTTTACTTGTAAACACTCTTAGACCTCTTTATGTACCTATACATTTAATCCTGTGTATTTTGTATACAGTGTGCATCTCAATTAACAATATGTAGGGTGACCGATTTACTCTTATAATTGCCGAAATTGTGTGCCTTTCCTAATGTGGAAGTTGTATTTCTTTATTTTACGACCCCCATGACCAAAACCCCTAAACTACCTTATTATCATAGCATTATATATATATATATATATATATATATATATATATATATATATATATATATATTCGTTCTTTCTTGACCATCTGTTTATATTTTAATTAAATTTATTGGAATTTGGTGATTTTCAACTATCTTAGTTATATATATATATATATAGTAATGTGATTAAAGGTCAAAAAGAGTCATATTGCATCATATGATAAACATCCGACATCGTAAGCTCGAGAAAATTTGAGAAAATTCAAATTGTGTGCTATTTATTTGTATAGAAAAAATATTTGTGAAGTACATATATAAAATGCATTTATGCATAAAAACCATAATTATTACGTAGTTTAATAATGAGAGGATCGTGTTATTTATAAAAATAAAGATATTTATCACGTTTGACATTCAAGATTTCTCATTCATTAAAATCTCACATGTATAAAGGAATTCAAAAGAGTTTTATTTGTAAGAAATCCTGTTCATACGCTTAAATATTCTAAAGGAAACTTTACGATCAAATTTACAGTTAAATTTAATGTCAATTTGATGTATTTTCGCGTGTATAAAATACTTGTAAATGCATTTAACTACTCACTTTTATGCAAAACCATGTATATAAATGTTTTAATTTTCATGTAATATCAAAAAAATATACGTTACTTGAAAAGCGCATTAATTAAGTTTAAAACGAATTAAAATTTAATAACGAAAGTGTGTTAGTAGGTATTTCGAATTAAAGCGAACAGCTGTAAATCAAGAAAGAACTAGTTAATGAACACAAGTTCTAGAAAACAATAAAATGTTGAATATTGATAAGATAGGTAAACAACATCAATTATTATATAGTCGAGGCAGGAGTAAAACAATAAATATTCGAATATTGATAACAGAGGTGAATAATCCCACCTATTTCTAGAACCAATTCGAACATGGAAACAACAAAATTCACCAAGAAAGTTTTCAAAGCCTACGTCAGGAGAGACTCGCCTTTATAAAAGCCAATGAATATTGGATAAAGAGTTCAATCTTGAATGAAATGTTACCCTGCAGTCGACCTAATCAGATAATACGTTACGTACTTAAAGTTCTACCTACCATGTACAGTACTTACTAGTGAAAATTATTTAAGTATGGTTTAAGAGGAGTGTTACTTGATAGCCGATGTTAAAGTATTAACTGATCCGCAGAAGTGAGGAGATTATTTGATGCATTTCCAATGTTTCAAACTGCGAAATAAATAATTAAAACTACCACAAGATAAAGTTTGTTAATTGAAATAAGACATATATGATTGGAATGGTTTGTTATATGTTATATGGAGCAAGTTGCACGAAAACGCTTACTTTTTAAAATGATTTAAACGATTTTGGAGCATGGATGGGTAACTACGTTCTGGAAAAAGCCAACAACAAGAAGATCTGTAAAGGTAAAATAAATATATCTTGTTTAAATTTCTAAATGGACATGTCTATGGATAGATTAGTCGGTACTGTGTTTTACCATATTTAAACGATTCCTTGCTTTAAATTTTAAATTGTTGACTATCCCCCTAGAAATGTTTTAAAAATTAAACCTCAAGTTAAATGAGCTCAATTCGGCTTCAACAGTGATCTTACTATGCTTAATATTGTTTGTTTATTCCATCTACCCTGTATTAAAGTTTTGACATTGTTTAAAAATATTTTTGGATTTAGTTTATTATCTCCGTAAAACTTTAAATATTATTCTAGCGGGACACCACTTTGACTCCATCTCATGGATTCCCCAACATTAATCTTTTTCACTCTTATTTTCGAAATTTTCTACGTTATTTCCTAAATCTGTTTGAAGTTTCTTAAGTCATTTTTAAACTTTCAGAGTTAGTACTGATTTTTACATGCAAAACATCCACTATCAACATAAAAAAATTGTCTTTTAATTAATAATTCGGCAAATTTGGGCCATACAGAAATGAATGAAAACGAAGTTGTTCGTAATTAGATTTTCTACAACTTTTATTTAAAATATTTTTCGATTCGAGAGTCCATTTTCGAGATATTAGTCAAAAATGCGCGACACGCGTATGCGTTTTCGTTCAGTCGCAAAACTACCGATGTTTAAAAAAATTATATCTCTGCTCCATTTGGTCGTACAGACTTGAGTAAATAACGAAATTGTGCGGAATTTTGTAAGCTACAATTTTGAAATTAACATACATTTCCGTAAAGTTGATATTTTCCGAGTTATTTGCGAAAAACTGATTTTTTTGGACCTTTTGGACCCTCTCCTGCCCTCAACGTAGCATCTAGATATGGGGACTTTTAATATGTTAAATAGTACTATAAAACAAGTCTGTTTAGAAAGTTTCAACCCAGCAGTATTATTTCCTCCAAATTTTGTCTTTTTTACTAGATTAGTGTTTTGTAAACATGTTTTAGTTTATCGCAAAAGCAAATATTTTCTTTTACAACCGTTAAGAATGCGGGTTTTTTTTGCACGCGCAAAACCCATTGATAAAGCAATTAAAGCTTTAAAAGAATTAGTCAAATTGACTCTGTATAACATTAATTCAATTCTAAATAAAACATGTTCTCAAAATTTCGAGAGAATAGCAGAAGAATGCGTCATCTGTACTTAAAACAATGTAAATACCTCATTAATAAAGATATTATTTCAAGAAGCCGCAGGAACATAAAAATGCGATAGAGAAACCCACAAGAATTATTTATTATCTTTCGCTTTACTATATGGTAAGTGCGAAGCCACAATTACCTCCTGATGTTAAACAAGGACGAGGCAACACACGTCACTAAGAAATAAATCAATCACTCGAGCCGATGCTAATGAATTCCCAGAAACCTTGCATCGCTACAGTGTACTAGGTTCCATACGAAACTAGTACATACTAGACGGACTGACGTAATCAAAATAAATTGTATATAAACAGGAACTTTTAGAAATTGACAAATTAGCGTCGACCAAGCAATATGTAAAGATTTCGAAGGCGTTGTTTTGAAGTATGCAGTACGCATACCAAAATTTAATAATTACAATGCATCAGTCAATAAAAAAGTAAATGTTAAAGGTTGGTTATAAAGCAACGTGCAAAGTTTACATACGAGTTTGAAAGTCATTAAATGTAATTATTGTAATATACAATGAAGAGGGGAATTTTTTCGATACAACACTTTTTGAAATTAATTAATTGAATGGAGATTTAAGCAAAGGCATGATTTTGTAAACTGGGATTTGAACGTCAATTTAAAATAAAGCCAAGAAGGAAGGTATTTAATATTGTTAACTACGAATTGGAAAAACGCTTTGTGGATTTTTGCAAGTATTACTTTTAAAATATTGTTTGTAACTGATATCGAGTATTTGTCATTTAAATTTAAGCTAGAATAAGTCCTAATCGTTTTATCTTTGTAAGAGTATAGGCATAGACGAATGGTACATAGATTATACAAAGAGCAGAAAGCGGTAATAGAATTAGAGCAGGAACGTAGAGAAGTAGATATTAGGAAAGGAGCAAGGAAGAGTTAGAAGCTGCTCTTAATGAAATGGAAACAGTTCTAACAGAGAGATACGGTATGAAAATTAACAAAAATAAAACTAAAGTACTAGTATGCAAAGGAGTGTAAATAAATAAAAAACAAGAATACAAATAGGTAACGAGAACTTACAAGAGATTAAGGTTTTCTGCTACCTATGAAGTCAAATAACGCAAGATGGAAAGAGTGCAAAAGATATAAAACAAAGATTAGTACAAGGTCGTGCTACATTTAACAAGAAAAAGCAACTACTGTGTTCAAAGACAACAAACATATAAAGAAGGAAGAAATTGCTTAAAACATATATGTGAAGCACAGCACTGTATGGCTGTGAAACTTGAACAGTAAGAGAAGCTGGCAGGAAAAAGATAGAAACCTTTGAAATGTGATACTACAGACATATTATGAAGATATCATGGACAGACAAAGTTAATAACAAAGGGGCGCTAAAAATGGCAGGGGAAGAAAGAAATATGTGGAAAACAGTAAAAACTAGGAGATATAGGATGATAGGCCGCATACTATGGCGTGAGGGAATAGTGCAGAATGTATTAGAAGCAGAGGTAGGAAAAAAGAGATAGAGGTAGACCTAGCTTGGACTATTGAACACAGTGGGAATTTCAGGGAAATGTGTAGACTAGCTCAGAATTGAAATCAATGAAGGTCCAACCAGTTCCAAGAGGGAAAACCTAATGACAAAAAACAATAATCGTACTTACACCTGAGAATTATTATAAGCAACTGCAGGGATTGGTTTTGCAATATTCTCAACTAATGTTACTTGTGCGAATGCATTTATTGGAAAACTATTGATTTGGCAAATATCTAAGTGTTAGGGGATCTTGGCAGTCACAAGCTGCTTAACGCCCTTCACATACTACTCAATCTCAGTAAAATAGGACATATAATTAGAAAACATCAGAAGACTGAAAATTTCAGGGAACTGTGTAATCTAGCTCAGAATAGAAATAAGTGGAGGTACGCGTCCAACCAGTGTCACGACGTTCGAAAGGATATATTGGAAAACTATTAATTCGGCACATGTTCAAGTGTTAAGAGATCTTGGTAGCCACAGGCTGCTTAACTCCCCTTCACATACTTCTGAATATCGGGGAAATAGGTTATATATTTGTAGAACAATAGAAGGGGAACCAAACTTCATCTAACAAGAAACAGCAGCAGCTATGTTTGAAGACAACAAACATAGAAACAAGGAGAAAATTGTTAAAGCATATGTGGAAAACAAAAAGGGGAATTAGAAGGGCAGGATATGTTTTAAAGCATTTTTGGGGGAATAGTACGGGATATATTACAAGCAGAGATAGGAAAAAAGGAGGTAGAGGTAGGTCTAGATTAGACTAATGCACGCAGAAAGTGAAAGATGCTGACGTTGGAAATTTCAGGGAAATGAGTAGGTTAGCTCAGAATATGAAACAATGAGGGTACACATCTAACCAGTTCCAGGACTGAAGACGTAATGATGCTGAAGGGTATATTTACCAGGAAGTTTGTTGTCGGAGTTCAAAACACTCAGATTTTTTTATAGATTATCTGTCAAGAATTTTTTGGCCACACAAACCTTACAAGCAGAGAATCAAAACCATGTGTACTATCCATAAAAGAAGAGACTAGTTCTGTAAAATTTAAAACTAGAAAAGGTGAGCAACATGTTGACAATTAAGTAGGTACTTGCTAGAAATAATTTGATGTTTGAAAGAAACTATGCTCTAAAGGTTCTACATGAATTTGCATGAGAAAATATTTTTGACTGTATAGATGTTTTATGATATTGCTGTGTTTGATTTCATTTTATAAACTACAGCATTTCCGTTGAGCTAGCCAGGCAAAGTAAAATTAGAAAGAAAGGTAAGGTAACAATTTCAAATTTTATAATTTGCAGTGGGAAAATACCTGTACAATTACAAACTCAATTTAAAACAAACAAATTTTAAATATATCTCTATCCGTTCTTAAAATATGGCGCAAATGTCAAAACTTATCAAATTCGAAAATTCTTAATAACTTTTATACCATTATAGCCATAAATGTGAAACTCTGGTTATTGATAAAAATCGTTTGGAGGAATTCAGCGACGCTACCAGATGTTTTATATTCAGAGCTGCAACTGTCAACTTTTTGTTTATTATGGACGCCATATTAAATACTTGCAATGTCAAAAAAGGAGGAAATTAGAAATTCATTAATGTACCACACTGTATACTTTTCTTTAAAAATGGCCGAAATATTGTAAATTGTTGTTTTTATGAGAGTAGTCTTTGGAGAAGGAAAACAAATGAAGAATAAAGTTCTGTGATCAATGAACAGTGGCTAAAGGGTTATTTTGTTATCATTAAATGTCCCGCAGCCTGTACATTTAGTATTTTTAATATTTTGGTGAAAATAGAAGTAGATAGTAGTAGAAAAGTTAATTTAACGTTAGTTAATATTCATAGTACAATCCAGAATGGTAAGATATTCTGTAGAGTAGAAATTTGATATGTACAATGTTTACTTGGAATGCCATCAAAATTCTGTAACATTTGAGCGTAGATATTTAGAACTAGACCCAGAACGACAACAGCCTTCCAGAAGGGCTTTTATAAGAGTATACAATACCTTAAAAACTCATGGATCCTTTAATAAGCAATGAGGAAAATATAATAAGCATGCAGATATTAATGATATTAATGTCTTCACAGTTACACAAACATCTAGTCGGGGTATCTCTCGTGAATGAGGTATTACCGATTAAGGTGTTCGTGTTATAATAAAACGTCACAAATACCACGATTATAAATTCATTCCAGTACAAAAATTGCATCCTGGAGACGATGAACAGCAACTTGCTTTTTCTCAATGAATCCAAACAAAATTGAGTTCTGACCAAAATTTTAGCAGAAAGGTATTGTGGTTTGACAAAACAAGTGTCACTAACTGTGGCATTTTTAATAGAAAAAATGTGCTCTATTACGCTCAAGAAAATTCTTATTTAATTAAAGAAAGAAAAGCGCAGGATAGATATTCTGTAAATGTTTGCTGTGGAATTTTAGACGATAAGATTTTAGGACTATACCGCATTCCACATATATACTATTTATATACTATATTACATTGAGTTCTTAACTTACCTCATCATCAAACAAGCAGTTCCTTTGACTAGGTTCCAATGATTCTAAATTAGGCGAGCTAACAAATACCTTAGGCGTTACTGATATAGTTAAGGCTTCTCCTCCCAGTAGAGTATTAGAAATTAAATCCATATCGGGATAATCACCACCATCATGAACTAATACCTACAAATATTGTGTGCTACTTTGAAAACCATAATTACAGTTACGTTATTCATACATTAAACCCATAGGATGGTTTAATAGATGATATGTATTGACTTTCCTCCACATTCAAAAATAAACGCAGTCCTAGTACTGGTCCTGCTCCTCCAACGTAAGCGTATTTTAGGTTATCTGGATCACTACTAATTTAAAAGCCCATTAATTATGCAGTTTAATGTGAAACTAAGTTTTAAAATGGACTGACTAAGGGCTGTTCCCTGTGATTCGTTCATGATCTAACCACAGATGTCTTACCGTAGTTTATAATGAGAATTGAAATAATTGACTTGGTCATTATCTATTATTAAACAAAATAATTGTCTTGAACGTTCAACTACATTTTTCTAATTAATGGACATAAATGCACTAGATGATACAGTTTTGAACATAAAATTATGTCAATATATCCTTGAAGTATGGCATAGCTAAAAGGATGTGAATATACTAACTTTTAGTTGGTTAATGTGCATTATATGTGATGCACAAAATTGTGATTTTCTTTACTTACTTTACCACGTTCCACTTGAAAAAATGGCTACTCTTTTCACACGTGTAGAAGCAATATTGAATAGTCGTTCAATTTGTGTTGCGTGCCAAAATGATTTCATAACTTTCCTTTGTTTTAATATTATTCAGATTAAAAAATGTGTAAGTGTGTCAGTTTTGTTCATTCATTCAAAGGTCTTTCATATCAAGCTGCATTTTAATGTACAACAGATCATAAATATCCCACACATATCTTCCATTTTTCTCATTAATGTCATTTGGCTTATGCCATTCCATTGTTTCAATCATATAGGAGCGTTTATACTGTAATGTGCGAAAAATATCTCCATCAGAAAATTGAACAGAGAAGATTAAAATAGAAAAGGGGACAAAGAGATGCTCTATCACACCTCCCTTATTTAACATGATCTTCAAGCAATTTAAAAAAAACATTTGCAGTAAGAAGTTGACAGTACCAGTAGGGGACGAAGAACAGAATGTGTTAGATCTGCAGATGATATGGCCTTAATGCACCAGATTGATGACAGAATAATGTAGTAAAATGTAAGGCATATAACACTAAGTTAAGATAAAACGACAATTCAGCGCTTGCGACAAGATAAAATGTAAAGAAAACAAAAAGTTCTGCCAGGCTACAAGTGATGCAAATCAACATAGAACGTTTTTCGCTAAAAGAATCACAGCTCCAGGAGATTCAACAGTAGATCAGGATTATGCAGAGTCCGAGTTATCTAAAAAGTCAACATCAACCTACACTAACCCCCGGAAAGTTGAATATAACTTGAATATAACTCTTCTTACATTTCAACGTTTTACTATACATAACCGTCGACGCGGTATATGTGACGCAACGGCAGTTGGTAACGCTAATCTTTAATACCAATTTTAACGCGCCCATCTGTCAATGACGCCACACAATATGCAATTTAATACGCGTAAATGACGGAATATATAAAAGGTTAGAAATGAAGTATAAACAATAAGGTACTTACAAAAATAGGTAGAGCTTCCTACAGAATAAGTTAAAGATGGCGTCTGCAACGACCATCGGGATTGCTCCGACTAGCTACGGTGGTCGTGGGCTGCTCCCAGGTTGTATCCAGATGAATCTTCTATGACCTAGTATGTAGCGGGAACAATAAGGAACAGGTTTTATACGGAACGATAAACACAGATAAGCAAAGGAAATCTACATAATAAGATAAAGATACGATACCAGACACGACCATTCCACTCGAAGTTCAAAGGCAAAAAGCCACGTTTCCTCAGCGTCTCTCGGAAACTTCCCCACTTTTTCCTTACACGCGTCGGCGCAAAGTTCGTCCAACCACTTCTGACGTAACGGAAATACGCGCACCAAGTCTTTGAAATTTATGGCGCGAACTCCCGCACATCAAAACTAAAACTAGCAAAAGTCTAGTGCCAAATTTGGCACGTAACACTCTGCTTGCAATTTCTGCTGTTGATACTACTTTAACTAATATAGAACCAACCAACTCTGAATGGTATCAAGGAGACAAGTTGCAAATGAACTGGTTGCCTGATAAAAACAAATTTATGCGAAAGTCTGTAGCAAAACAGGAGATTGTGGTAGACCGTTTGTCATCTGCAGCATCTGCAACGATTACGAATATATTTGTGCCAAATTCACAAAAAATGGAGTTGCCGCTCTTGCTAGGGTAAGCAGAAATTGGAGAGAATCGTTGATCATATTCAATCGAAATCATACTTGGAAGCTGCCAAAGCTGAAACTAGTGAAGAGCAATGGAACTCACAATTTGAAAGTCATCAATCTGAAATTCATTCTTGGGTAAGGACTCTCAAAAAACATCGAACTCAAGTAGTGAATCAGTTACTTCATTTTTGTATTGAGGTTTATAATGACTCCTTGAAAACATCGTGATGGGGCGTGCACTAAGTACCCTCCCTGGGATTATAATCGCTATCAGAGGGAAGATTTTACCAAGCTTTAATGCATGACTCAGAATTACACTATTGAGATTCCATTTTTTTAGCTGAAATGTTGCACATTCTAGGAGAATTAGGGTGAAGGAAAATCGGGAGCTAGTATCATGATCACTAACTTATTCCATTCAGACTGATAGTAGCACAGATTGCCAAAATAAAAACAATAGGCTCCTTGTTTGCCGATACCTTCTCCCAGAAAATTCGCCAGTGCTGTGTACTTTTTTTGTCAGATTTATTACAGATCGAGGAATTTGAAGCAGCAAGCTTGGTGCAGGCTGTCATAAAGCTATGTGAAAATTCTAGAATACCTTTGGAAAAGTATGACGAATTATCGCAAACGGTGAATAATCAAATACAGGCAAAAATGCAAGGCTATAGAAGTTGTAGGGGGATCGTTTAGGTCATGACTTAATAACTGTTTGGTGTTGCTGCTACCACTCTGACTTGTCCATGGAAGTTGCGCTTAGCAATGCCCCAGAGTTGAAAATTTAGTTGTCACATTTGAAAGCTGTTCCATCATATTTTAGAACCTCCTCATCAAAATTGAAATTATTTCAAAGTAAAATAGTGAACTAATAAGCCTTTTCTTCATATTTTGAAGTCACAGTAGCAGAGCATGTTAGTAATATAAAATTCTCAATTTTACATAATTTACCCAAATGCCAACTTACTTGAGAAGAAATAAAATCGGCAGACTTAAAATACCAAAAAAGACAAATCCACTGCAAGCAGAATCCTGAAAACCTGAGATACAGAAGACACCCAACAAATGTTATTAACAGCACTTATGGCCGACATAACTTTGGTATTCAAAATCTTGCAGACAATTTTTCACAAAACAAGCTTGATTCTTCCTGATATTATCAACGCTAGAAATGCAGCTCCGAGGAACCTGAATGTGATTGAATCCGGTCCATGGCCTAGGGGATCTGAAGAGAACCTTAGACGAACACTGCATAATGTTGGTGTTGACTGCAAAGATAATTTAGAGTTATTAATAGCTGGACCCTCACCTTTCTGCAAAAGTTACGTGCTGAATTTATATGATACTACGGGAAGACGAAACTGATCGGCGGTTAGGCAGGAAGTTTAGAATTTTTTTGGGCACTAGGCTTAATGTTGAAGATGATAATACTATCAAATACATAATCAACCTAATTTCTGCCAAGTCCCAAACAAATGATTACTGCAGGACGACCCTCAGTTGAAACTGTATTTGGTTTTGACAAAGTCACCAATTATGCAAATGAAGTCTGCTACCTAAGATTAATGAAATAGGCGAAATCGAGACGACTAATCAAAGAATCAAATATGTAACCAGAATGAGAAAACTAATGATTTGGAAAACAAGCATAGTTCAAAAATTACTTGAGTCTCTTTTCGTAACCAGACTCCATTCAATGACAACTGAAAGGATCATCTCACGTTATAATTATATAAAAATTCCATTGCAAATATCTTTGAATGAACCCACATTGAATATCATTTACATATTGCATTGAATGGCAGTGGAACCGGATGCTAGGAATTTATTACACCAGAAAATCCAAAAATTCTTCAGAAAGGTTACTAATTTCTAGATTTCCTTGCATTTTAATAACAATTTCCTTGCTTAGCTTTTTCACTTCCTTTTGTTTTCTATTTTTCGTTCTTGTTTGGCTTTATTGTTCAACATATAAATATGTATCTAGATATAGATGTATTTTATATAGACATACATTTACAGTATATGCAGTTTCTTTTTATTTTTATAGTGTATCCCGCTTGAAGGCTCGATCTCGTGTGTGCATCAGCATTTACAGCATGTCCACTGGAAGGGTCCACATATCCATTGGACACACAATGTTTATCTTAAAAATGCACTTAAGCAAAATTGTGATAAGAAATTACAGAGATAGTAAATAAATACAGTATATAATTCAAAGTCCCAAATAAAAATAAACACTATCAAACAGTAAAAATTGAGAAATTTATACTACACAAATAAAGGAGGCACTGATAATGAATAGGAAATAATTAATGCTACAAATAAAACTGAAATATCTATATAAGTATTTCTACAAACAAGTTTATAACTAACTTACTTGAAATGGTCTTCACTTGTCTTAGTGCCAAAGTAATTAAAGGCACAGCAATATCCATTTGTTGTTTTAACAGATTGGAAAATATTTATACAGTCTACCTCATCACCTTGCCAAAGACATTTTTTAATCATTCTTTCACATGGTTGAGCCAGCTTAAAAATTTGTTGAAGATGACAGAAGATATTTTACAAATATACTTACAGTTGCCATCATGTTATCCGTATCAAAGTCGTTCTTTGCCAATAATTTGTATATGCGTCTGTAATGGTTCGCTTTCTCCAATGAGTCGCTATTAATTAAAGATGATAGATTGTAAATTAGATCCATAAATGGTTCTTCTTCTATTCCAAGTAATTTTCTATGAAAACTTTTTATAAATACAATCCAGTTGAAAATACTGTAAACGTTTATTGCCGAAAATCAATCAAACTTAATATTTTTTTAAATATCTATACCATTAAAGGCAATGCTCATGTTTAACCTTTCACGTTTTCAAAAATATTTTTTATGTGTATTTTAAAATTGCTGTAAAGCTTTTTTGCAGAAATTGCTGAGTCAACTGTCTCTTGTGTGGTTTCACAAGGTAATGAAATAAATGTGGAATACTACGTGTGAACTAGTGTGTGTACGTGCATGTGTATATGAATGTTTGAACGCGTGCGTACATGGGTACATGCATCCATATGTGCAAATGAGCATGCATGTGTGTGTGTATGTGTGTGTGTGCACACGTGCATGTGTGTGTATGTACGTGCATGTGTGGATGTGCATGTATTCATGCATGTGTGTAAACACCAGTTTAGTTTAAAACAAGATATTAGTTGTCGGTACATATCTCGAACAATATCGTTTTTCTCTTTCTTTGGATTTGGCATTTCATCAGTAAGTGAAAAATTTGCAGATAGTAATATATAGTTGCTGTTTGGGCTTTTAAAGACTTGAAGTAAGTATATTGCGCCTCAAATACGAAACCAAGTGATCACCAGTACTTATAAAATGCAGTATTTGATTATGTATTTCATGCACTTTTTATTTTTAAATAGTAATAATATTAGTATAAATTAATTGGTGGCGCAATAATCATGTTGAACTAATCACCCTGTTTATCCTTTCCATACAGATATCACGAGATACATTCATCAACTAAATTACGTTTTTAAGTTGATTCGTTAAACATAAGTGCAAGTCCCCCCCATTGATATTTTCTGAACTGCACGATGGTTTGTGTGAATGATCATAACTGGGTTATTAATTACGATCTCTGCAAGAACAGTAGGTAGGCTAGGTTTTCTTTATCTTCTTGTTATTCATAACTCTTCTATATCCAAGTATTCTGTATTACAGAAAACATGTGGCATGGACACTGTAGAGTCCACCATACGAATATTAAGAAATATTTGACGGAGTATTTGGAAATGCTCCAATATTACTTTCAGATACTTCTTTATCCATTGCTACTTCAAATTTTATCAAAAACCGGTTTTAAAATTTCACTAATTCTCACAATTTTCACGAATATCGCATTGTATACTAGTCACTATAGCAATAAATTAAATAAGATTTTTGATCGAGATAACTGAAAATAAATATGGTTTTGCTGATAGAAACCATCTACGATCCAATAATTATGAATGACAACTATAAAAGCGACTATAACTTCTGTTCACAAATACTGGGGTTACTGCTAGCGACTTTTACCAAATTAACATTCAAAATAAACACTGACGAAGAAATCAATTTATACAAACTAATTCTTATAAAATAATATGTAATACACGTGTGGGAAAGATATTATTGGAAAATTTGTGAGATTGTCACACTCGTTTTTCAATGATGTCTTTTCTGCAATAATAATACAAATACCCATTTTGTTCCGTTTGTATATTTACCAAGTGCAACACATTTAATCTAGTTTGGACTTATCATTTACAAACAACAACTTACACAAGATTAATTAGAGCAAACCTATGTAACAAACAAACCAATAAACACTATCTTCAACTTTCTGACAAAGATTACAAACAAGTTTAGCCAGTTCTAATTACTCTGTAGCTTTCAATTGTGCTGTTCCGTTTGTATTCATTTTAATCTACTATTAGTTAACATGATGAAGCTTGCAGGAAAACTCACATTCACCTTGTGGACATTACATGTCATTATATTTGTCGCGATTCAGCTTTCAAGCTACTGCGTGTTATCAATATACCGCGAAAACTTAGTTTAAAGTGTGTTGGGCGTTGCTATGGTTTTTTGTTAGATGGATATGAACTTAGGTCAAAAGTCGACGTTTTTTACTGCTAGTTTTTCAAACACCGCTAAATCTAATAAATTAGTTAAGTACTTGAAGGTTTCCGCTATTCTTATTGTTAAATGTACATGTCCACTGATCTCACCATCTATGGTAATCGAATTTAATCGCCACATTAACACATTTAGCGAAATAATGTTGTTGTAGACGCGGAACAAAATAGGACAGAGTTCTTTTTATACTTTAAAAATATTATAAAATTTATTAAATTACTGCCATTATGTTTCGGACATTTTTTGCAGTAAATTATTTTTAGGTAAGTTCAAAGTTAAATTAATTACTAAACAATTTTTATAGTCATACTAGAAGCGGTTTGTAGTCCCTACGGGACTACTTTGAGCGCCCCGCCCTCTTTGCACCCCGCCCTGTTACGCCCCGCCCTGTTACGCCCCGCCTTCTTTGCGCTGCGCCCTCTTTGCGCCTCGCCCTCTTTGCCCCTCACCCTCTTTGCGCCTCGTCCTCTTTGCGCCCCGCCCTCTTAACACCCCGCCCTCTTTGTACTCCGCCCTCTTTGCGCTCCGCCCTCTTTGCGCCCCGCCCTCTTTGCCTGCCACCCTCTTTGCCTGCCACCCTCTTTGCACCACGTCCGTTTTGTGTCCCGCCCTCTTGGAGCTCAGCCCTCTTAGCGCCTCGTTCTTATAACGCCCCGTCTTTTTTGCTAGAAACCACCGGGAACCGTCATAAACCACCGAAAACCATCGGAAACGTTCGAGAAACGTCGGGACCCACCGTGACCCACCGGGCCCTACGGGTACCCACCGGGCTCCACGGGTACCCACCTGGAACCACATGAAAGCACTTGGAATAAATCAAGATCACTTTGCCCTGGTACACTTTGTCAAAATCAGTTGAGGGAGTCGATCCGATAAAGATCACTTCGCCCTAGTAGACTTTGTCGAAAACACTTACAGCCAGTCGATCGTGTCAAGATCACTTTGTACTAGTAGATTTTGTGGAAATTACTCAGAGGGAGTCGATCTGTCCAAAATCACTTTGTCCTAGTAGACTTTGTCGAAATCACTTCAGGTAGTCGATCGGATCAAGGCCACTTCGTCCTAGTAGAATTTGACGAAATCACTTCGGGTAGTCGATCGGATCAAGGTCACTTTGCCCAAGTAGACTTTGTCGAAATTACTTTGGGGTGTTGATTGGATCAAGACCACTTCGCCCAAGTAGACTTTTTCCAAATTACTTTGGGGAGTCGATCGAATCAAGGCCACTTCGCCCAAGTAGACTTTGTCGAAATTACTTTGGGGAGTTGATTGGATCAAGACCACTTCGCCGTAGTAGTCTTTGTCGAAATCACTTCGAAGAGTCGATATGATCAAGACCACTTCTTCCTAGTGACCTTATCGATATCATTTCGGAGAGTCGATCGGATCAAAACCACGTCGCCCTAGTAGTCTTTGTCGAAATCACTTTGGGGAGTCGATAGGATCAAGACCACTTCTTCCTAGTGACCTTATCGATATCATTTCGGAGAGTCGATTGGATCAAGACCACTTTGCCTTAGTGGCCTTGTCGAAATTACTTCCGATAGTTCAGATCAAAACCACTTCGCCATAGTAGTCTTTGCCGAAATCACTTCAGGAAGTCGATCGGATCTAGACCACTTCGCCCTAGTGACCTTGTCCTAATTACTCCGGAGAATAGATCGGATCAAGACCATTAAGCCCTAGTAGACTTTGTCGAAATTACTTCAGGGAGTCGATCAGATCAAGATCACTGCGCCCTAGTAAACTTTGTCAAAACCACTTTGGAGAATCGATCGGGTAAAGATAAATATGCCCAAGTAGACTTTGTCGAAATCAGTTCGAAGAATCGATCGGATCAAGTCAACTATGACCAAGTAGACCTTGTCGAAATCACTTCGAAGAGTCAATCGGATCAAGACCATTTCATCCAAATGGAGTTTGTGGAAATCACTTTGCAGAGTCGATCGGATTAAGATCACTTTGCTCAAGTAGACTTTGTCGAAATCACTTTGGGGAAGCGAACGGACCAAGAAAAATTTAGAACGATTTAGAATGATTTAGAACGATTTAGAACGATTTAGAACGATTTAGAACGATTTAGAACGATTTAGAACGACTTAGAACGACTTAGAACGACTTAGAACGACTTAGAACGACTTAGAAGCTTTTAGAAGGTTTTAGAAAGTTCTAGAAAGTGTTAGAACGATTCAGAAGGTGTTATATCAATTTAAAACGACTTAGAAAGTTTTATAACGATTTAGAAGGTTTTAGAACAATTCAGAAAGTGTTAGAACGATTTAGAAGGATTTATGACGTTCAAGAGCGATGTAAAACGATTGAGAACGATTGAGAACGATTGAGAACGATTGAGAACGATTGAGAACGATTGAGAACGATTGAGAACGATTGAGAATCATTGAGAACCATTGAGAACGACTGAGAACGATTGAGAACGATTGAGAACGATTGAGAACGATTGAGAACGATTGAGAACGATTGAGAACGATTGAAAACGATTGACAACGATTGAGAACGATTGAGAACGATTGAGAACGATTGAGAACGATAGAGAACGATTGAGAATGATTGAGAACGATTGAGAACGATTGAGAACGATTGAGAACGATTCAGAACGATTGACAACGATTGATAACGATTGACAACGATTGAGAACGATTGAGAACGATTGATAACGATTGATAACGATTGACAACGATTGAGAACGATGCAGAACGATGCAGAACGAATAAGAACAAATGAGAATGGAGTAGAACAATTTTGAACGATTAGAGAATTTCCATTAATAACGCCGGCTATTAGTTGCCGTTTTATTTCAGAATAGATACTTCTAAAGAAGGGCAATTAGAACATTTTCTTTTTTTTTCAAAATTAATAAACAATATTTGAGGTTATTTTTAGTAGTAGCTTTAAAAGTAGAAAGTAATATGTGTTGAAGCATAAGCTGAAATGTAAACAATTTCCGGAATAGCATGTTAGAGTAAGTTTAAAATTCTTCTAAATATTTGGAGTTCGTAAATTAAAGAGGCAACTTTGTTAAGTTCTTCCGCCCGTAGAAGTATTGTTAGTGGATAAATAAAGAAGTATCTGTATTTGTATTTGTGATTATAAATATTAAAGTAGAGAATGCGTACGAATTCTTTTTAATTGTCTTTTATTTTTGACTTTTAATGTATTATAAAGTGAAAGTTCTGGAGTATATGTATTCTTGTAAAGCGGATACTTAAATAGAGATAATTTTATTCCAGCTTTGTATACACATGAAATAGTGTATATTAAATAATGGAAAAGATGTGAATCTACTACTGGAATATATTCTGTGTATGAAATATTTTCTGTGTATGTAATATATGCTGTGTATGTAATATATGCTGTGTATGTAATATATGCTGTGTATGTAATATATTCTGTGCATGTAATATATTCTGTGCGTGTAATATATTCTGTGCATGTAATATATTCTGTGCATGTAATATATTCTGTGCATGTAATATATGCTGTGTATGTAATGTATTGTGTGTATGTAATTTGATTTATATTGCCGATCTGTCAAAGTTGCCGAAATGAAGTGATTGGTTTAGTTTAATTTACGTGCAATTAATGCACCGAGGATATATTCGGATACTTGTGTATGATAATTCGTGTTGTAATAATATTTTTTTTTTAAAATTAATAAACAGGCTTATTTTATGTTTTTGATATTTGAGGTTAATTTAAAAAAAAAAGTTATGGAAGTGCTTGAGAAACCTTAAGCAATTGTTTTTGAAGAAATCAATCCATGTTACTGAACAGTGCCTGTTAAAGGTAACGAAAGCAGCTGATTGTTTTATTTTAATTGACATGCAATGATTGTTATTGGAAATATAGCTGCAGTTAATTTAGGCAATTACTGGTTTTACCTCCTTAGTTTTATTGTACGAAGCAATTCCATGCTGTCGGTATATAATAGTTTATAAGTATTGCCCTGTATTAGAAATGGAAACAACAAATAAAAACGTTTACATGTTAATAATACTATGTTAATAATACGTTTTTGAATGAAACTAAGGAATAATTAATGTATTCTGTTTAATAGTATGACGGTTATAAATTTAGATACCTTTAAATAGCAGAACAGCCAATCCAAATTGAACAATATTTAATAATTGTTAATGTAGTTAGTTTTATATATGAGCATATTTATAATAACGTGTTCGTTAATAGGAACTTATCTTAAACACAACCTGCGGCTGAAGCTAATGCAACAAATTGTATCGTTATAGATTTAACCGAAAAATGCGTTTTCCATGCCGTAATGTGCGTTTAACAGATCTCCAATAAATTGTAGAAATGAGCGTACGTAAGCGTTAACGAATGTAGGTTTTACTTTTAAAAATTTTGTTTGTAGCACGTAATTGGTATTTTATAAAGAAATCTAGGTAACCTAGTCTGTCATAGTTTTACAAAACTACACCATCCTGCCCCGCGTTTACAACGTATTGGGTTTGGTCGTTAAAATAAATTGTAAATAAATGAACGTAATAAATGTGACATTGTTTAAAAACATAATACATACGTGCAAACTGGATTGAAGACATGTTTTTAGTCGAACTGATAATTTCCATGTACGTTTTAGATGTTTCACATTGGTTAAAGAACAATTTTGAAAATCAACGGTATAGAATATTAACAGTAATTTATGATGTTTAAATCGATTCAGAAATATGATAAAACCCGGTTAAATAAATAACGATAAAACCACGTCAATGTTATGGACTATGTTTATTCTTTAAAGCGGGTATTATTTAAATTAGATATTAAAATTACTCCAGCTTTCTATATATAGCAAATGTTCTATGTTACATAAAGGAAAACATTGAATTCTATTGTTTGAATATAGTCTGTATATGCGCCTAACATCAATCTGTTGTTGACGTTACCCGAATTAATTATACAAAATTTAATCAAAGTTTTAAGGAAATACCATAGCACCAGCTTGCAAACTGTTAACAATTCAGGTTTTAGGATACGGACAGCGTATATTCATATATATTAGAAATTTGTATAGGCGTAATAAGAATTTTGGAAACCAACTCGATCTTCTTTCTCTCTCGCACCAACGAGCTTCGTGTTTTTAGTAGAAAACGTTAATACGATAATACTTAATGCATAAGCCAACACTTCCAAACAACTTGGAGAATTCCAGGAAACGGATAGTGTTATAAGTAGCTTTAGCGTGCGATTCGATTCGATTTTTATAATGCATATTATTATATTAATTAAATTTAATAAATGCTGACGGTTGTTTATGAAGTTGAGTAAAAATAAAAAAAAAGTAAATTGAACTGGGCATTGAACCATTTAATTTACGAATGGGAGCCAGACACCCTAGCACAGCGCTACGGAAGCGACACTGTTTGGAAAACGGTAAGTAGTATACTTGCAGTTAATCGGCCCACACACGAATCCCACTGATTTCTGACCAAATCACGGTCTATTGTAAAATGCTCGGATATCATCGTATAGAATCGCCAAACTTAAAAACTAATTGTTTTTGAAACAAATAGCCGGTGTATATTAAAAAGCCATGTTATTGTATAATAATAATCAATTATCGGAGCTAATATGTAATATTGGACGATTTATAATTTTAAATTTAACAAACTTTAAAAAAATTGTGTCCTCATAGATTTTAAAAGTACATATGCGTTCGCTTCCGACGGATTTCACTACATGTGTTTGACGTTTCTCGAGGTAATTATACAAATTTTAATACCTGTTTTAAAAAAATACTATAATACCAGCTTGCAAACTGTTAATAATTCAGGTTTTAGAATGCGAATAGCGTTGTTTGGTATATATTAGATATTTTTTAACGCCCAAATACGAATTTTAGAAACCAATTCGATCTTTCTTCTTTCTCGTACCAACGCCAACGAAATAGTTACCGACCTCGTCGCGCGGCCCGTTCGGTTTTTAGATCGGATTTTTTTGAGGGATCCAAGCTTTTTGAACACGTTAACGAATACGTCGCCTCAAATTAATCTTTTCCCGGAAAATCCTTATTTCTCCGCAATTTATCGTTTTTCCGCGATAAAAAACCGGCCTATGCAACGCACGCAAAAATTTTCCACTAAACCACTACCCGCCCGCGCCCCCAACTCCGCCCTCGCATGCAAATCCCAAAAAACGGTCGATTTGCGCCTCTCAACTTTAACACAAAGACGGGCATACAAATTTTATAGTTATAGAAAATTTTATAGTTATTAGAGTAGCTATTAAAAATTAGATGAATTTTAATATTTTATCAAAATGTAAATTAGAATTACATTATAGTGAAATAAATTTTAATGACAAAATTGCACTATAGAGTTATTAGTTTGCATATCAGTATCCTATTGAGGATTGTGAAAAGTTAATCCAGATCCTATTATTTATTAAACACAATTCACAATTACAATATATAAGCACAATATGTAAATGTTATAATTACATATAAGTACTTATCATCATCATTATTAGGTCTTCAGTCTTGGAACAGGTTGGACGCTTACATACATTGTTGCTTATTCTGAGCTAATCTATACTTTTTCCTGAAATTTGACAGCCTCCATCTTTCACTATCTGCATGCAATAGTCTAATCTAGATCTATTTGTACCTTTCTTTTTTTGCTTCTAATATTTCCCACACTATTTCCTCATGCCTTAGAATGTGTCCTGCCATCCCATCTCCCCTACTTTTTTTACTGTTTCCCGCATATTTTTTTCTTCCCCTACCATTTCTAGAGCCTCTTTAACTTAGTGTGTCCATGTTCATCATACATCTTGTGTTTCCTATTTGTATTCTGGTTTTTGACTTATTTTCACCTCCTTTACATACTTAGTACCTTTTTTGATCAATTTTCATACTGTATTTCTCAGTTAGTACTGTTTCCATTTCATTAAAAACAATTTCAAACTCTTCCTTGCTAGATGCCAATATTGTTACGTCATCTGCAAATCTAAGCATATCAATCATTTGTTCATGCATAATAATTCCAAATGTTTTTCTGCGTTTGACAATATCCATTGCTGCTTTGATGTACAAATTAAAAATTAGCATAGAAAGCGCACATTCTTGTCTCACTCCTTTCCTAATATTTACTTCTCTATGTTCCAGCTCCAATTCTATTACAGCTATTTGCTCTTAGTATAAGCTATGTACTATCCGTCTATCCCTATAATTCATTCCAAACTTTTGAGTATTTGGAATATTTTTTCCTATTGTACATTGTCGAATGCTTTTTCTGAATCTACAGACCCTATATACACACTTTCTCCTTTTTTTGTATTGTTTTCTCCATTATCACCCTACGAGCTAAAATGGCCTTTCGTGTTTCCCTATTTCGTCTAAACCCAAATTAATCTTTTCTTATATTTCCTCAGCTCGTTTGTCCATTCGTCTTTGTACAATTTGAGTTAATATGTTTGACGTGTGTACATGTGTGTACAAAAATTTTCACAGTTCACACACACGCATACACACACACGCACGCACGAACGCACACGCACACACACACACTCACCTACTCATACATCAACACACACAAACTCACATACTCATACATCAACAAAACACACACACACATACACACACGTGCACGCACACGCACACACCTCTTCATACATAACTACACTGGGATTCTGTTTTATTTTCTTTTGTGTGATTCTTAGGTTTTTCTGTGGTTCTTGTACTTGTTGCTTAGTGTTATTCTTTTTGGTTTTTTCTTCTTTTTTTTCCTCGTTTCTTTTGTTCCACATTCCTCTTCTTTTTCCTGTGGCTGGTGTTACTTTCTGTCGGTCTTCATGCTGACTTGGTATATTTTTCGATCCACTTCCTATGGTAGGTGCTTTCTAGACAGTTTTCCTTTTCTTTGGAAACCACGACTTAGTCGACTTTAGGACCAGTTAGCTTTTCTTTTCTTTGGTTCTTTGGCTGTTGCGATTCTTGGGTACCACAGTTTGAAGTAATTTCATTTTTTTCTCTATCCAGCATTCTTGTCGTTTCCTTAGCTCACTTGAAGTTAAACAGTTCTGTCCTGTTTTGGTTACTGCTAGTTTTCTTCCTCATTCCAATTCTTACTTTTTGGTTTTTCTGCAGGGAACCACTTCTTTTCTTGAGGTTTGAAAACTATGCAGTGTCGGTACCGCTCCATCTTAGTCCTCGTTGATGGCTTATTACCCGTCTTTTTTTCCTTCTTTCTTCTGTTGTTCTAGTACTTGGTTCACCCTAGTGGATGTCTTGTGTCGCTTTCTCTGGTAGTTCGATCGTTACCACTATTTGTCTTTCAAACCGGATGATTTTTTTTGTGTGGTCCCTTCGGTTTGCTTTGTTGTTTTGTTGTTCATTTATTTTCCCTTCCCATCCCGAACTTTTACTTTTGCTGGGGGGGATTTGTTACGTTAAATTTCACTCAACTGAATATTTTCGTCCGATTTCCGACTTTCTCAAATTTCTCAGACACTTTCACCTCGACATGTCGTATAACTAACTACCTGTTATGAGTGACACTTCTGGTCAAGTATTACAATTTTGTAGTTCGCTTTGTGCATTTTATTTTAAGTCTACAATAGTTCGTTGGTCAACCAACGTTACACCTTTATATCGGTATATTATTGTAACATACTAATTCATACGAGTATTGTTATCAACATATGCTACACGATTCTAATATTCTAGAAGTTTTCTTTCATATTTGGTTGTTAATTTGATAATACGCTTATCACGTTATTAAACATTCTTTCCCGACAATTTGAAAGTGTAAGAACATATTACTCGATATTACTTTACAAAGTTAAAAATCATTCTGATTCTTCCTTTTTGAAATACAGCACGGAGTATACAAGAATTGGATTATACCCGTGATAAGTGCGTTTTGATTTAGACATTTACTTTACCGTTCGACATTGTCTAATTATGAAATGATTTTCTAGCTTTGCTTACCGCTTGCTATTTCTAGCGCCAAATGCTTGGTTTCCTTTCTGCTGTCTATATTAATGGTTTAATCCTCTGATTATTGGTTGCTATCAGCTGATTCTGAGGTACTGTTTGGGTTGCTGCCATACTGTTTAATTACACCACCTTCGCTGTTCCGCCTATGGCACGGATTAATTTTAGTGAGATTAGTATAAGGCGTTATGGTAACTACATCTATACTGTGACATGATACTAATAAAACGTCAGGGTACTTACGCAATTTAACTGAATGTGCACTAAATTCCTATCATATTTATTCTAATATATACACACATATTTACAATAGCCTGTAGCGCAACATTTGATGTATCTGTTTAGTTCTGACACACGCTAGTAAACCCTTCTTCGTCTCGCAAACATGATGGGGATAACATTTTACTAAGTGAAATATCTTTAACTGTTTAATAGCAAGCAATTTTATTCTAAGAACAATATTTTATACCGGCGCTGATAGTACAAATATGTTATTTATTACTTTAGTATTGCAGTGTACTTTGTAAAGCAATGCTCGGTGAAAACGTTTTCATTGGTACATTAGGCTGCATGCATAGTTATTAAACGCATGTATCAATATTACCTATTTTTTTTGAGTCACTTGATTACCTGAAAGTTACGGAAAGTGTTTAGCGTTTTGATAAACTGTAAATATATGTCTATAATATTGAGTTTTTTTATTACTTGGGTGGAGATATTAAAATGTTTACTAGACAGACTAACGCTCTGTCCTAATCATTTCTTTACTAATTATTACTTGGTTGTTTTTATTTCAGCACAGCGATTTGTTTTGTTCGGTTTATCACCCCAATCTCTGATTGGTCTAGCAAATCAAATCTTTTCGGTAATGGTACGGGAAACTACCGTAACAAAATTTGTAACAATATTTTTTGCTATACAGTTTTATATCTCTAAAAGTCATTTTATTTCGTTTATATGCTTTGCGTGTCTTTCTTATTTCTATCTTAGTTTGTACCTCGTTGCACTTTTCATCATTGCATTATTCTTTAGCTTTTCTACATTTGTGAATAATTTTCCATTTTATGGCTTTATATCTCTGTTTTCCTGCTTCGTCTGGTTTGTTTTTGTATTTTTGCTTTTCTTCTATTAAATTGAGAATAAATATCCTTTGTTACCCATGGTTTCTTATTTTCTTTTTGTTTATATGCTAGAATATCTCTGGCTGCTATTCTAAACTGGATTTAATGTTATTCCATTCTGTTTCTACTTCCTTGGTATAAGTAAACTTTCCGACGTATTTCAGCAATTCGTTTGACTTTTTCTAAAATCTTTTGGGGATATCTTGCTACGACATTTACTCCAGGTTCGGTGAGTTCGGTCGTAACTTTATAGTGTGCCTGTACGCACCAACAAATACATAGTTGACAAGGATAAATTCAGTATCTCTCAGTTGCTTCGCTATTGCGTTTTAAACTTACCAATGGTTCCTACTGTGGCATCTATGTGATAAATCTGTAAGTACATGCACCAATTCATCACCAACAGGTACTTGTTAAAAAGGGCAAGCGAAAGTAACCTCAATAAGCATAAAATAATTATATTAACAACTTCCTCTGAATTATAACTTGTAACACATGAACGTATGTACATTAGTAGTCTATTAAAACATATGAGAAACTTTCAAATTTAAACTTGAACTTGTAACTACTGTTATACCTTGAAGCAATTGCTTTAAAGTTTACAGATAAACTTTGAATAAGTTTCAAAAACTATTTTACCGTCAAATAAAAGTATGCCGTTTATAATATTAAAATCTACTGTAAATCCCAACATAAATTATATTCAAGCACATGATTGACTACGTAAATTAATGTCCCATTACTAATAATAATAGCACCAACACTGATTAAACACTTATTACTTAAATACATATCGTTACATGAACAGCAGCATCCATCTGTCAAATACATCAACAGGACTTGAACCACATTCCTGCTGGAAATCAATCGTACTAGATTCCCAACGTAACACTACTGCATTTGCAGGCATCCGCAGTCCCACGGCTGGATGAGGCCATAGCAGACAAAACATACCCAAGAAACCATACAACATTTGTACCCAAACCAAAAATCTAAAGTAAGAGGAAAAATAATCCTAATGTAAAAACACTCACAGTTAAAAATAATATTTGTTTAACTTACCCTGATGAATCAGGATTAAAACAAAAATAGTACACAGTAGAAAATCAACTTGCAACCACATGTGCTGATTAGAATATCAATTTGCAATACTAATAAATCCAGCTTAACTGTATGCCAAAAAATTCTCTCATGCAGAATAATTTTGCAATAACTTCATGTGAACTGAATAAATCCCAATAATGGATGATTTGTACCAAACCAAATAAATTCCATTTCAAGCATGCAACGGACTATCACTGTATTATGGCAGAACGACCAGTGATATCTAACAACACATTCTACAGATAACCCAATACAAATAACAAAATTCCTAGGTCAGTAACAATTACAAACACATTATCAACAATCTAGTATGAACAAAGTAATCCAGGGCTTCATTCAGTACACAATATGATTAAATTCATTATATCCTAGTATATACAAACAAACAATCCAAATTATAGTCATATTTACAAATACACAAGTAAGGAATAATATGAGACAAACTCATCAGTTTAAAAGGAAAATACAATAATGAAAATGAAATTAATATCAGAATTACTGAATACATATCTGTACCATTGACTTTCCTTTAAATAATGAAAGTCCTTATCTATATCACCAACATTCAACCAATAGCAGATAATAATAACATGTATTCCAAAATAATTTGAAATATCAAATGATTATTTAAATCTTGAATATTCACAATTGAACAAAAGTGACTTTAAGCTTGATTAATATTAATTAACATAGCAAAATCAATGTTTTGGGTTATATCAACTTGTTGAACTAGTTAGAAACTACTCTTACAATTTAGCAAAAATTGTAACTGTAACAATCTTTATCGTTTAGTTTCTCAAGATCATAGTGCCCTTTTGCATTCCATTTTTTCAAATAATTAAATTTAAGCACGGCTTTAATAACTACTATATTGTGGTCAGTGTCTATATCTGCTTCTTCGTAGCTTCTACAGTCTTTTACTTGATTTCTAAACCGTTGTCAAACAAGAATGTAATCTTTTTGATATCTCCCTGTGTCTCCTGTCATCCTTCACGTGCATGATCTTCTAGCATGATGTTGAAATAATATGTTTGTGATGGTTCAATTGTTTTTGTCATAAAATTCTACCAGGCTATTTCCTCTTTTATTTCTCGTGCTTAAATCAAATAAACTTACTACCACTCCATCCATACCCTCACCTACTACATTAAAATCTCCTGGGATTATTAAATTGTCATGTTTTTTTACAAATCTTAGTATGTCAATGATATTTTGTAGATCGCTTCTACTTCTTCCTTATCGTAACTTATTACAGCCCCTCCGCGCCGGTACGCGAGCCACTACGTCAGTTGGTAGCAATGTTAGATAATGTAAACATGACGCTCAAATTAAAGATTACGTCACACAATATGCGAATTATTGCAACACAATTAAAAGTTATACAAATTTTAAAGAAAACCTTAAAGGGGTACTCACGTAAACATATAGGGCCGCTCCAGCGCTACTCCATGATGTTCGATCCTTCTCGGGCGTGGGCGATTGCTGGGCACTAGTCGAATCCAAATTTAGTTGTCTTCTTCCTATATGTAGGGAACGACAGGAAACTGGTATTTACATAACACAAAAAAGACACGATAAGATACAAGACAACTCCCCTTCTTCACGTCGCGGTGGCCAGTTCACACACGTATTCGGAAATCCACCACTTGCTTTCTTTGCCCACCGCGTCGGCGCAAATCTCGCGCAACGCACTATCTGAAGTGACGGAAATACGCACACGTCCCTTTAAATTTATGGCGCGAAATTCTTACAAATTAAAACTTAATTGAGAATGTCTAGTGCCGATTTCGGCACGTAACAAGCTAAAGGAAAATCTATACACTTGTATTATTATTATATTTATCAGTTTAAATTCTAATCTAACCATGAGTACTCTTTTGTTCTTTGGTAAGTAATTTTCTACCCAGAGTCCCTATCTTTTTCCAAATAATTATTCCCACACTTAAATTTCCTCCTGTATCAATTACCCTTAAACCTTTGCTCCACAGATTTCCCCTCTTGCACCGAATTTACAATAACAAACTCAACTAGTAAATATAGCATTAAAACAAAACCATAGCATATTGTTTGTAGTAACATAGAACCAAAGGACTAATTACAGTTCTGCAATAACAGATCAAACATCTGAATTTGGTTTGTGGTCTCTTATTGCAAAGTTATAGACTACTTGGTTTTTTAATGCATAACACTACAACTCTACATTGTAAAATTTGTGGGATGGTCTTTTACTAAATAGTTTAAAAATAGAAAACCACATAACTATCAGTGATTTTTTCTGGTGAAGCTTACAACATTTGTCACCTTGTAGCATCAAAAGCTCTATTTGGCTATTTTGACACTTGGTATGTGATTGCATAAGGCGGTTCAGCTTGCTTTGGAATAGCATTGTAATGCAGAGTTATATACTTAACCAAATCAACAACATATAAAAAAATTACATTTTTTTGCATGTGCATCTGTTCAAAGTATTATGAAGGGTATATTGCAAGCAGACAACGTAGTACAACATAGTTATAATGCCAATTACTCTTTTCATTATATTTCGTCATTTATTAAATATTTCTTTGATATCTAATAAATTTTCAATTCTTTTTTCTTATTTCCAGGAGACATACACAAAACTTGCGGGGTTCCTCAATCCCCCCCGCGATGCAAGAGTTGCAGGTGGATTTGTTCTGCCAGTGTGTAATCGTAAATGTATATTTTTTTTACTATTCAAACACAGCCTTAAAAAGTTTAAATATACTTACACGAAATCAGTTACATTTTTAATCCTGTCTTTGTATACTATATTCAAATTGCATACTGTAACTGCAGGAAACCTTACTTTCCAGACAGGATACGCTGTAGATGTTATTGTCGTCATTATAAATCGCTCCCTGTTCTCTAATAATTGTAGTCCAATTAAATATGCACACAAAATTGCACTACAAATACTTGCACAAGCAAAAAATATTCTAGTTAAAGTCGAAGATTTTTGATTTGTTATGTATTGAAAACCATGCAGACTTGTGCGTGCACAATACCATTCTGCAGCTTGTTTTATTTGAACCCACAATTGACCTAAAAGCACATTTTGAAAAAAAACTGAATTTAAAATTTATTTTTACATAATAATGACTGCTTAGATTTTTTAAATCTTTTGCTTTTGTGTGCCATGTTGTTCAGTTTAATGATGTACAATTTTTGCGAAAACAAGCTTAACATTAAAAGGAAGGTTTTAATTGAGAAGTTGAACGCTGAAGCAGTAGGCAAACTAAAACTTTTGTTTTTACGCCTTTCTTAGTAATTAATTAATTCAAACCTATATTTATACTCTAATTTGTATTCACTACTAAAAAATATACTTTCTGGCAATCTACGGGCTGTAATTTATCATAAAGATGAAAAATCAATTCATAAAGTTTTTACACTAATAGCAGACCCTAGGTGGTCATGAAGTAAAAATTTTTGCTCATAAGGATACATAGGTTAGACAAGAAACACATAATTTGTTCTAACTGAATATTATATGAATGTAGAAGAGATAGACATATTACATATACATTTACTTAATTGTTTGCGTCCTACTATACACTAAGAGCATTTCTTAATTACTTTATAATGAACTTGGCAAAGGTATCATTGTAGTAAAAACTTCACAAAACAATTAAAAGACGAACAAAATTATTGCTTGTCTATCACACTTTATCTATGTACAATATTCGTATGTATTTGATCCTTTAACACACACTACATTGTTATATTCTGGTATGCCATATTTACAGGTAATCTTTGCTAATATGAGGTACCCACTATTTGGAAATATTTATATACACACAATATGATTCACATTTTTAGTTATTTGTAAACGTACATGAATAGCATTGCCTGCCACATATTATATTGTGCAATAATACATGGATTAGCAATTTATAAATACAAAAACAAATTATACGTTCATTATTGCATAGAGCACCCTTTGACAATAAAGTTGGCTCGATAGTTATATAGAAATCTAAAATAAATAGAGAAAAGTACTATAAATGTGTATATATTCTTTCCATATCACCCATAAAATAGTTTGCAGTTGCACTTTTTTAAAGTAATGTCTGCTTGGGTATATATCAGTAATTGCAAATGGGGGACTTTCAACAGAGTTATAATTGCTAAACATGCTATTGTAAACTTTATTTACTATAACAAATATTAAATATGAATCTTTTCTCACTCTCTAGGTTGATGTCATGTCTGGAATTGTTCGGTCCAAATATTTATATAACCATACAAAACGTTCAACATTTTTATAAACAATTGAAATAGTCAGCAATACATCAATAAATATTAGGGCACTGCCAGGCTATGCTGGCACCGTGGTGTAGTTAGAATTCTGCTGTCCTTCACAGACAATTTATAATTTAATAGTGAAATAAGGCACATTTGTAAAGATATATTTTTCCATTAGAAACACAGTATATTACAAAAAAAAAAAAAAAATATAGACTAAAAACTTTACAAAGAAAAATAAATAAAAAAAGCATAACATTGGGAATGAACAAACTAGGCAGAACAATAATATACCTATAACGTTTTTTTTACAAAAAAGTTGTTTGTCTTGCTTTTGAATAAAATCTTTTATTAAATCTTGTATATTTAGTGAACCATCACACACATCCTGCTCGATTGAATTTAACACAAAATCGTTCAATCTTTCTTGTGTCATTGTTTACTATACATAATTATTAATTAATTTTAATTTAGGCGATCGTTTACCTTTAGCACCCATTACTGGCACAGTTAATATTATTCTGAAAGCATCGTTAAATTTGGAAATGTCTGAGCTAAAAATAATTTTTTACTGCGTATTCCAAAATTTTCAAGAGATTACCTTTATCGTAAACATACGGTATAGTCATTTCAAGCTCATCAGTTAAAGCAAGTATATATATTGCCGTGTATCCTAAACTTAATCGAACCTCACGAATTGGGCGTCAAATTGATGCCGTGGATCTCTGGTAAGCAATTGCGATACAAAAATATATTCAAAAATTTTATACACTTTTCATATTCGACAATAAACGGAATTTTCAAAATTACCTAATAAAAAAAAATTACCCTTACCCGTTTTCCTTTTCTCCTCGGTTGAACGGCCTTCTTCAACTGCTTCCCGCTAGCTCATTCGGATCTCCTCTTGGGTCGCCTAAATTCACTCGCATATTCTCTATCATACACACATACTAGTAATAAAACCTCAAATACATTCAACATACAAGCTTTTATTTCTAACTATTTACACATGAAATGCAATAAAATTCATATTCCATTAATCCCGTTACACTTCAGAAAAACCTTATTTCATAATGTCCAGTATTTCATTTTTAAATCATTAAACACAGAAATTATACACGGAGGAAATGGGCCTTGAATAATACCTTCGCTAAAATCCTTCTTTATAATTTATTTATTCATTTTACTCTAAATAAACTCTGGGGTAGGATGAGCTCAGAATACCCAGTAATTATGCAATTGCATACTTTTAAAACAAATAACAAAACAAAGCCATGTACTCTTTACAAAAATTTTATGTTCTGATGGAACGTTTAAAAGCTTTATAGAAACCTTCAACTTTTCAGTTAACTACCATAATAAAGTTTTATACGTATTACGTTCAATACGTAATTAATACACACTGCCTTGAAATTTCACTCTAGCATTCTCCCAATATTTACAGTTTAAAAGTCACAATTCAAATCGTTACCTGGAAAGTTTATAGTAGATCTCTGCTTTGAGGATGATGTCGTCGATTTCTTCTGTCCGTTCTGCAGGTCGTTTCTAGCGGTTACTAGAAAAACTCCATCTCAATTGAACTGCAAACGCGGCCTCCCTGGTGTAACCAATTCCAAATTCTATTTCAAATTATTTCTTCTTTAATTTAAATGCTTCGAATCACGTTATTTAAAGCGCGACACGAGTTGTTTATAATTGAAGATGATATCTCGATTAAAAATAATTTCGGCACACTTAACGGCGTATTTAATTACGAGACTATCACCTTATAATAAATTAAATTGATTTTGTAATACTTACAACTCGTGGTACTGCGATATGTTCTTTTGAGCGGTCGAAAACTTAAGGGCCCCTCCCACGTTCTCTAAAATCATTTATATTCTTAGGCCGCCACCTCCTGACCTCCTTTCATCCGAAATCCCCTATCTACAACAACACGTTCTCGCAAATTTGCACTCAACCCCATTTTCACTCCACGAATTTTAATACCTCGTTATACAATTTCCAGAATAATACGCTACACTACGGTCTTGCTCGTTTCAAACTAGACTAAACATTTCAACCAATCGTAGACCTAGTGACGCTTCACAAATCCCGCCTTTTATTATTAGTGTCTCTGCTTTACGCGTTTTATCCGTCCTTTTCTAATCTGGTCTGAGTGGTACAAATCGATATTCTTTACTATCGTCTATCTAACACACACGTGGACTCGCGACGTGACTTTTAAATAAAGCGTTTTGTACTTCCTGCTAAAACATTCACCCGTTTCCAATATACGTAGAATCTGCATGTATATCAGCTCGAATTTATTAGAACGTGACATTTAAAAGTTTGCAGGTGTTCGCTCCTAATGAACGTTATAAATACAATTCTCCGAGCTTCGTTTCATGGTATTTTAACCCTCCTTTTAGCCGTTTGTTACCAACGCGTTTCACCTTGGGTTTTCACAGGCTTTTATGCTTATTATATATCCCTAATTGTTCAATTAACTCTAATTAAAATAATAATGAATGACATTGACTTCTACCCTTTAATTTTTAGCAAAGCTATTAATTATTAATTATTATTTGTACACTTTGTTTAATACCCGTTACTTAAAAATTGAATTAATTAATATAAATTTCGCCCGTAATTTCTGTTTGTTCCTTTATACAGGGTGTTTTGAAATTGCTGCGTTTATTTTTATTTTTAACAATATAAAACCACTATAATATATATATATATATATATATATATATATATATATATATATAAAGACAAGTTATTTGCAGTCCGCAATAGGAAATAGTATATAAAGTAAGATGTATCTGTAAACAAAATCTTATGAAAATAATAAGAGCTATTGAGAAATACAAATCGGGCTGGTAATTATATAGCCATATATATATATATATATATATATATATATATATATATAGCCCTGTGAAGTAATAAAGCTAATGTTTTGATAATGGCTATATAACTACCAGCCCGATTTGTATTTGTCAATAGCTCTTATTATTTTCATAAGAGTTTGTTTACAGATACATCTTACTATATATATACATAAGTAGTAGTGAGGTAGGGCCGGTCCTACTTCAAAACGCGACAGACGTATTTTCCATGTGTAGAATACGGCTGAATCGTTTTGAATTAGGATCGGCCCTATATGATTTCAATGTAAAATAGTCGTGAAAACATTTCAATGTAAAATAGTTGTGAAAACATGAATTCTTCTATATTTTCAATGTAAAATGCTTGTGGGCACGTTTTGAATTAGGATCGGCTTTATATTACTTTCAATGAAACACACACGTATGTTCAAAAGTGCAGAGAAGAATGTGTGTAGCTGTTTTGAATTCGGTTTTCTATCGAGAAGTTAGACGTGCACCGTTTTGAATTAGGATCGGCGTTATATACTTTTAATGTAAAAATGTGAAAACCTGAATTCTTTTCAAATGTAAAATACTTGTGGGCACGTTTTGAATTAGGATCGGCTTTATATTACTTTCAATGTAACACACGTATGTTGAAAAATGTAAGTGCAGAGAAAATGTGTGTAGCTCTTTTGAATTTGGTTTTCTAGTTAGAAGTTATAAAGTATGACAGATGCAAAAAAAATATCGCATTCAAGTCAATTGTGTTTAACACGTGCACCGTTTTGAATTAGGATCGGCGTTATATACTTTTAATGTAAAAATGTGAAAACCTGAATTCTTTTCAAATGTAAAATACTTGTAGGCACGTTTTGAATTAGGATCGGCTTTATATTACTTTCAATGGAACACACGTATATTGAAAAATGTAAGTGCAGAGAAAATGTGTGTATATGTTTTGAATTTGGTTTTCTAGCTAGAAGTTATAAAGTATGACAGATGCAAAATATTGCATTCAAGTCAATTGTGTTTAATTAAAATGGATTCTGATTTATGTTTAGAGGCTGCAAATACACACATGGGCCGGTTTCAATTCAAAATGTGTTCACTCTTGTGATAGGTTGAAAAGTGGGTTGGCAAAGTACGCAGATGGTGGTAATCTGCTATATAAGGAGATTGCTCCTAATATTAATTTAATTAGTCAAAGAAAAGCAATATTGATTTTAATACTCTTAATAAAACCACATATCGCAAACCTTATGTAAATTCAAAAGATATTATAGTGAATAAGAGGTTTAAAGTTTTAAAAGTGGAAACACTCAAGACAAAATATGGAGATAGAGTATTAGTGGAAACAGAAGAGTTCAAGAGTATATTGCCATTGAGATATTTTGAATATCTTCAAGCACATGGAGTGAAACAATTAAATGAAAGTATTGGCTCGAACAAACACGTATACATAACTAGTAAGGGATCGATCGGTCTAACTGTCAACATAGAATTTTCAGAATAATATGTCACTAATTTAAGAAATTAGTTTATTATTATAACACATCTAAGTCGATTGTATAAAAAATTATGTATTAAATTAAAGTGGATTCTGATTTATGTGCGTTTTACTTGAGTTTACTACCTTGTTTAAAGAAAGTCTTGTTTCAAAAGAGAAACTATTATAAAATACTTTTTATTTTACAAAATTGTTGAATATTTTGATCTAACTATTTATAAATGAAAAGTATTTATTAACTCACGTTCTTGAAGTAACTGCTGCTCCTCACCGCTAGTTCATCTTTTTGCTTTATTATTTCTAGCTCCAAATATATACGACGCAGTAGCTTCTCTCCACGCTTTTTAAATGCGTTAAGCAACTCTACTGCATCATCTTCGTAGGATTTGTCATCTTCACAGCAAACAGTCATATTTGATTCTGTACATAACTTTTTCATAGCCGACATGTTTTTGCCTGATCTGTGAGCATAACATAAAAGATTATTGTAGGTTCACCTTTTCTTTTGTATACTACCTGATGTTTCTGAGAGGTTCAGAGTGTATCAACGATTCTACGATAGCCTCAGAATTTCCAGAATGGTTTTTTGATCTAATGTAACTTATAAATTAGTAGTGTTTTAAAAAACACATGTATAAATGTGAAAAAGCACTTACCGTGATATATCTATTACGTCACTATCAAAAATAGCAGCAGTATCGAGTTGAGCCGAAGAACAACCAAAACTTCTTTAATCACGTCTTCGTCAGAATGTAATATAAATTGCTCTAGAACTTTTACGTTGGCACTATTACAATTTTTGACTGATGACAAGTTACTCATTTTTTAAAAAGTTGCTAGTAATAGTAACTAATAATTATACAAGAGATCTGATTGAATACTGTTGGTAAATCTACGTGAAGTATTTATATTAAATAATAAACTGATCTGTTAGAAAAATTAAAATTTGCATCGTTTTTCTGAAAAAATTCAGCTCTGTAATCTATTCTAATGAACAAAACAGTATGTAAGCGAATATAATTATACCTCAGCAGAAAATAATGAATTAGTTTCATTGTATGAAAAAGAAATTGCAATGAATGCACATAATAAAACCCTAAATTATATTTACTTCGTTTATATTACCGCTGTATAAGAATTTTTTTAAAAGGTACTGCTCAGCAGAAATAATGAATTACATTCATTGACTGAAAAATAAATTGCAAAAAGGCGCTGCATATATAGGGATATAGTAATTTGTGCGAATCATGCTGAATTTTTGTAGTAAACGCTAGATGATTATGTATGCTCCATTGAAAGTAATATAAAGCCGATCCTAATTCAGGTTTTCACATTTTTTTCATATGTATCCATAAAAATAGCGCTGTAATGATTGTGTGTATTTTTTCTGTATACACATCATAAAATCAAAGGTCATATAAAACATTTTTTCATAGTAAACGTAACTGAATGAAAAATGATGTTGTATGCGAATTCCTTTTACAGCTGTTTTGCACAAAGTCGCCTTCAGTTTGTAAATACTGGAAATGCTTGCTTAGCGAATTGTTTGTCATAGTTACGTACTGAATGCAAACTCTGCTTGAAAATCATCTTGAATAAAAACGTAAATAAAGGAGATTTTTAACAATTGCATTCAAAGCAATTCGCTATGCAATTATTTTGATTTGATGCTATTTCTTTTTTACAGTTGTTTTGCTTACGTGTTTTCCGTAAACTCAGATGAATGAACCTTTTTGAAATTGTTTTGCTTACGTCAGATGATATTTGGTATAAATATTAAATAGAGAAATACGTATATTGAGTAGTGTATTTTGATTTTATATAGAATCATGAATGCTGAAACCGTATCCGAGATTAGTGAAGCAATTTTGAGATTAACTGTAAAATGCGTGAATTTATTGAAAACAGTGAATGAAATAACGAAACACATTTTAGTTATCAAAGCAAATATTAGTATATTGAAGCTTGCTATTAGAAATAAGATATACGAAAACAATCGACAAGAAAATCCTAGTAGACTGGAATCTAATTTAGCATATCTTAAAAGCTACCTTGTACGATTGAGGCACTTGAAACGCTCTTTGGAATATCGTGGAAAAGGTGTTGATTCAACGCTTTCTAGAGGTCATACTCGAAAAAATTTGATTTGGCATGATGTACAATCATGTTTTGGAAGTCGAATAATTACGGGACTTATTACCAATTTAAATTATAGAGATCCTCTAGTGTTCTTAGACAAGGCGTTCGCTAGTTTTAAACGCAAGATTGTTGCTTGCTTAAAAAAGTCAATGTTGAAAGTTAATGTAATATTTGCAGCTAACTTTGTTAAGCCTACAACTGGCGAAATGGATTTGAAAACGTTTCCTACTGCAAATCGTCACATCGATATAAATACCAATCTCAAGCTATGGTATAAGGAGAACGTATTGAACAAGATTTCGAAGCGATTAGAAGAATTTAGCGAGAAAGACTCTGGTTGGGCAATCCGAGAAGTTTTACACTTGAAGGTAAATATAAACAATCATGATCCACTTAAAGGAGGGTGTTCAACGTTTGTACCGGTCCCGGACTTTATAAAAAGAAAAAGCTGTGGTAAATGTAATAAATAACGATCAACATTGCATTCTTTGGAGCTTGGTTTCCGCTTTATTTCCTGCTAAACAAAATAGTCATAGAATATCTAGCTATCCGCATTTTGATACAGTATTACGCTACAATTCAATTCAGTTTCCAATTGCATTAAAAGATATAAAAAAAATTGAAAAGCTTAACAATCTCGCAATTAACCTATATTGTATAGAAAATGCTAAAATACTACCATTTTGTTTAAGTGAAAATTTTAAAAAAATTGAACCTATTAATCTGTTAGTTTTAAATAATGATTCCTTACAATATGCTCGTCCTACAAATGCTAATGAGAATCACTTTCATTTTACTTGGATTAAGGATATGTCAAAATTATTTGCAAAACAGTTGTCTTCACATCACCATAAAAATTTTTTGTTATAGATGTTTAAATAATTTTAGTACAGCAGCATTACTTAAGCGTCATTCGAATTATTGCGAAAAACAGAATACTTGCTCAATAAGATTACCTGAAGAATCTGAAAAGTATCTAACATTTAAACATTTCCACTATCAAGAAAAAGTATCATTTGTAGTTTATGCAGATATCGAATGTATACTAGAACCATGCAATGAGTCTGAGGTAATATTAAACACAGTTCGTTACCAAAGGCATATACCCTTTAGTGTAGCGTATTATTTGAAATGCTCGTATGATAATAAATATTCCAAATTTCAATTGTATCGCGGGAAGGATTGTATAGAATGGTTTGTTGCTCAATTGAAACTGATTTCAGAAACGACTAATAAAATTTTCTGTAACCCAAAACCTATGAATCCTTTAACGGAAGAACAAAAGTCAACATTTAAATTTGCCCTTCACTGTCACATTTGCAATAAACCTTTTAGTATAGATGATATTAGAGTTCGCGATCACTGCCACTTTACAGGTGAATTTCGAGGAGTGGCTCATCAAGATTGCAACATCAATTATCATAATTTTATATGATACCGGTAGTTTTCATAACTTATCAGGCTGCGATTCGCATTTCATTATTAAAAAATCTCGTTAGAGTTGTCAGGTTCGTTAAACATTCTGCCAATAAATAAGGAAAATACATATCTTTTACAAAATATGTAAAAGGTATGAAAGTTAGTTTTAGATTTATCGATTCATTCAGGTTTATGGCATCTAGCATCGAAAAATTAGCTTCCTACGTAGATGATAATAAAAAATCCATCACCAGGGAAAATTGTAACACTGATAATGAGTTTCAGTTACTTACGCGCAAAGGCATATTTCCTATGATTACATTAACTCTTGGGATAGACTCAATGAAACCGATTTACCCTGTAAAACAGCATTCTTTAATCGTTTACGCAATGAAGAAATATCAGATGAAGACTACAATCATGCAAAACACGTTTGGCAAACATTTAATATAAAAACACTAGGGGACTATTCAGACCTATATTTAAAAACAGATGTACTGCTCTTGTCTGATATATTTGAAAACTTTAGAAAAACTTGTATGTTCACGTATAAGTTAGATCCGCTTCACTACTTTACGGCTCCTGGTTTAGCTCTAGATGCGATGTTAAAAACGACGAACGTTAAACTCGAGTTGCTTACTGATATTGAAAAAATAATGTTTTTAGAACGGGGAATTCGTGGCGGTGTTTATCAATGTTCGAATAGATATGCTAAAGCAAATAACAAATATATGAATGCAGATTATGATCCAAATTTCGATTCTAAATATTTAATGTATTTTGATGTTAATAATTTATATGGGGCTGCAATGTCTGAATATCTTCCATATGGAGATTTTGAATTTTAGATGGTACCAGTCCAGATATAGTACGTTTAGACATACTTAATATTCCCGATGATTCTGATGTAGGATATATTTTTGAATGCGATTTACACTATCCAGTATCTTTACATGAAATACACAGTGACTTACCTTTGGCGCCTGAACATATGATACCACCAGTACCTTCAAATAAATCAAACTTAAAGAAATTACTTACAACTTTATATCCAAAACTCAACTATATTATTCACTATAAGAATTTAAAATGTATTTAAGCTACGGTTTAGAACTGAAAAAATTCATAAGGTACTTCGATTTAAACAAGCCCCTTGGTTAAAAGAATACATTGATTTGAATACGAAATTAAGACAACAGTCAAAAAACAGTTTCGATATATGCTTTTATAAAAATATGATAAATTCGGTTTATGGAAAAATGATGGAAAACGTACGGAAAAGGAAAGATGTGAAATTAGTGAGCAAATGGGAAGGGCGGTTTGGAGCTCGTAGTTACATAGCGAAGCCTAATTTTCATAGTTGCACTGTGTTAGACAAAGATCTAGTCTTAATAGAAATGAATAAATTAGAGGTTTATTTAAACAAACCCATTTATGTAGGTTTCTCTATTCTAGATATTTCAAAAACCTATTTATATGAATTTCACTATAGTTATATAAAATCGCAATTTGCTAACAAAGCAAAGCTGCTGTACACAGATACGGATAGTTTGATATACGAGTTTAGCGTTGAAGATATTTACTCTTATATCAAACAAGATATTCATAGATTTGATACTTCCGATTACGACCCTCATAACAAATATCATATTCCATTATCAAATAAAAAGTTCCTGGTATTATGAAAGATGAAAACAATGGTGATATCATGCTACAGTTTGTAGGGCTTAGATCTAAAATGTACACTTACAGAGTTCAGGATAGGATAATAAAAAAGTCAAAGGGATCTTCCTTAGCAAGTATTAAGCAAATTTCTTTTGATGATTATAAGAATGCTTTGTTTTATAACCAGTCTGTACAGAAACAACAATGTTTAATTAGATCAGTCAAACATGATGTCTTTACTATTAAACAAAACAAAATTGTTCTTAATCCAAGTGATGATAAAAGAATTCTTAGTACCTCAACCACTGATACTAAACCTTGGGGTATAACTATACACTCAGAAATGACTTGTGAAGCTTCAACCGCTGGCTCAAATAAAGAATGCAATTTATTTTATCTCGATTAACATATAATTTTTTAGTTATAAAACTTCAGTGTTATGTTTATACCTGCACAAGTACACCGTTTTTGGATGTATCTAAAAATAGGATACCTTTCAATCTGCCTGAGTTTGAACTATATTAGTATAAATGTATTGTAGAGAAAATAGTAGTAATAACCGTTCTGTTTTAAAAATCCAGTTTCTTAATAACATACCAGTTAGTTTATTTTGAGAAATGTATAATATGTGAAAGATATTGTAAAAGCATGTAAAAATATTAATAAATAGACTGTGATTGCTAAATGATTTATTGTTTTTCATAATTTGTAAAGGTACAGTAATAATAATAATAAAGTAATTATAATATTCTTATGCTGTTTGAAAGTGGATTGTATTTGAGTATCTTATCATGAAGTATAAGGCAATGACAAGATGTATTTGGCAAAACGTTTCTGCTAGTTTCAAATTCTAATCTAATATCAACAGTACCAGATTTTAACGTTTCATTTTGTCTAGAACAATCTATGACTACTAATGGTGCAATACTTCGTAAATCTTCAGGATTAAAAAGTGGTTCATTTTCCTTTTCGTAGTATGATTGCTGAAACTGAGCATACATCTCATATAACAACGCAGTCTGTTTATTCTCGAACTTCAAATTTAAGTTATCGTACGGGAAAATTTCTGAATTTAAATATAGTTTCATGTTGGTTAAATAGCAATGATCAAAACGACTGTAGTTGCTCATGTATCTATTTTTTCGGTTGGTTTGGAAACCGACAATCACAAATCTTGGTTTTTCTAATTGTGTTGTTGTTTTAATGTTCCATGTATGACGTTGCGTTTTTGTAGAAGTTGATATTCATGCAACTCCCATCCTCTAAACGGAATATGCAAATCCTGATTTTGTGCAACGCATTCTATTAAATTAATTCGTTGAGTATCATCAACGACTACATGCGGCATTTTCCATAAAACTTTGTTTAAAACAACTTTTATTTCTTCATCGGGTGTAGGATTAATTATAGCATTAGTATCAAAACTGGAACGTAGTAAAACTAACTCATGACGTATGTTTAAAATAATTTTTTTAAAATCTTCGCATAATCCGAGAACCATTGAAAGGTTTATTGCAACATTAAAATTCCCATTAGCATCAACTATTTGTGAATCATCCATAGGAAACCACCCAGCGTTTTGTAAATGTTTACTTTGATTGCTATTATATGAAACATATCCCTTCATTATAGACGTTAATCCAGGATTCCGAACACGATCTACAATGATACCTCCAATCTCATATCTAATTTCATCAAAAAGCAGCAAAATTCCATTATTTACAAACTTTGCTGTCTGAGACGGCGTTCCATCTGTTCTAATTAATTTGCCTTCTATGTACAGCATGCTCTTCGATGGTAAGGTGTATACATCTTGTTGCTGTATAGGGATTCGAATTTTATCATTATTGTTTAAAGATGTGTTAGCATAAGGTTGATGAGTATGTTTTTCGATATTAACAATTGCATTATCGAAGTAAACTTTTTCACGCACGTTCAGTATTTCACTATTCATTCTACTTTTTTTTTTAATTAAATAAATGCAGTCCTAACGATTGTAGAAACTGTCGGTTTTGTGTTGTTAGCGGTTTTGAAACAATCAATCGAGTGTCGATTGCTTTGAAATTTCCAGCATTTATAGCAATTCTTGACATGTTGCGTGCATTATACTTAATACCCATGGCTATTGCAGATTTTTTTTAAATGCAACCTTACAGTTAGAAGTTCTCCTCTGAAATTAACTAAATTTCCATCTTGATCTAACACTTTAACTATTATTTCATTTATTATACGTGACTTGATTGGTAGATATATAATCGTAGGTGGGCACTCGACAATTTTAAAACCTGCAGGTACTTGCGGAAAAAATTCGTGTATTACATGGGCTGGTTTACTATTTAAATAGGATCCGCTTGCAATATTACAATCGATTAAAACTGCATTCACTTTACAAATGTTGATTGCGTAGTCTGCTTGATGCGTGACAAATGCTAGCAATTTTGTGGATTGAAACCAAGTAGAGAACCAATTGAATCCTTTTGGTAAAATCCACATCTAGACTACATTTAATACTACATTTAAGTGTATTATTGTCAGCTGTAATTTCTATATACACTGGAGTCTTTCTAGCGCTTCGTGATTGTTCCATACGACCACGCCATCTTTTATCACCTAAAGCTTTTGAAGATATTTATTAATTTCTCTAATCTCATAAGCACCTTCAGGTATTTCTATGAATTCTCCGTTAGATCCATAATAAAATTTATTATTTATTCCTTTTTCTATGTTTGGAATTGTGTTATAAGACTCAAAATTTGTTAATCCTAATACGTACTCCGAATCATTATCCAAGTTTATAGGTGGATTAAAATTGCTTGTTAAAACTGAAGTGTTTCCCGTTAGAGTAAAAGTGTACGACATAACGACTTCGTACGCAGTTCTATGCGCTACTTAGAAATTGTAAGCATAAATGTCCGCAAAACACAGTACCGTACGATTGTTCTTGGTTAATGTTATAAAGAATTCTACATTTACCCCGCTATTCAAATAACTTATCAACTCTGTTGGCGGTCGCAGGTTTCCGTAGCTGTCATAGTAAATAGCGCTACTACCGTACTTTTGTAAGAGGTCCAATGCGTGCCTAAACCTTCTATTCCATCTAAATTAATTATACCACATTCTTTAAAATTAACTTTCTTGGGAAGATTGTTTCTCATGAACACACCACGGAAATATGGTACTTCTAATTGCTTAACAAACTCTATTAATTCTACATTGCTTAGTGCACGATTAGGTAAAATCAAGTTGCGTTCCTTTGAGGTTTTGCAGGGCTAAAAAGACCAAAACCTTTTTATAAGGTTTGATGTACATGCCGTTTCCGACTGCAATGTCCTCCATTGCCTTGTTATGACGCTGTTTTTCCGCTAGTTGTTCCTTAGCTATTTTAGTATCTGAAACTGCTTTTGCAACAGCAGCTGCACCTCCAGTAAGAGTACCAAGAGCGCTTAGGCCTGCAAAATTGGTATTAGTGGTAGAAAACCTCCTGTTTTAGGAATTGATATAATACGAGCTGATTTAATATGCTTCTTTTGTTTTGCTGTATTGGCTGCCTTAATTGCTATGTTGATTGCATCCATAACATTAGATCCTTTAGACTTTTTTAAAGCTGTACGTGCTTGTTTGATAATACTTTTAATACCTAGCGTACTTCTTATTTTACGTTTCTTTATCAGTTTTCTTATTTTATCGATATTTTTTGTTCTCAGTGATGCACAGGCACCCATACCAAGTTTTACTTTAGCTTTCATTGCGGTAGCTACTCCAAATGCTGCTACTTTTTCACCTAAAGACGAGTCACCAGAATTTAGTCTTTCTGTAGCTAACTGAGCTAACTTCGAATCTGCTTGATGGCGTTTAGATAGATCCTTTTCTTTGGAGTATGCAATATCGTGCTCCTTACAAGCCTCGTCTAACTTGTTTATTCCCTTGTCTCCTCGAGCTAACCGTTCGATTAGTTTTGTACCCGGACCGCAAAATTTGTAACCCGGAATATGCGCTTCGAATGGTAAATTGTTAATTACAGTATTTAATAGTCCGTTCCCAGTAGTTTTAGAATTATTATATGTAATCATTAGAGGACAACTATCCTCTCAAGCTGTGCAGCAAATAAATAAAATATTATGAATTAATGATTCTTTATATACTAGCCGTTTCTTATATATATATATATATATATATATATATATATATATATATATAATTCTACTTTTTTTACAAATCGAATTTAGTACTTGCAAACATGCATGTTGTGAAACAATCAACACCTTTAACCATAAACAATAATAACATTGGTGCGCAATCTTTAGCTAAAAAGAAAAAACATAGCGTTCTTCTACCTGCATCTATTCGATGTCTAGTTGTTGGTCCTTCAAATTGCGGTAAAACCAACGTTATGATTGGGTTGATAGAACATCCTAATGGTTTAAAGTTTGAAAACGTATATGTTTATTCTAAATCACTTTATCAACCAAAGTATCAATACCTTGAAAGTCTACTGCAACCAATAAAAGGGATCAAATATTATACATTTTCCAGTTCTGATAATATTATAGCACCATCTGATGCTCGAAATAATTCTATATTTGTTTTGATGATGTAGCTTGCGATAAACAAGGTATCATTAGGGAATACTTTAGTATGGGGCGTCATAAACAAGTAGACAGTTTTTACCTTTGTCAAAGTTATACTCGTATACCTAAGCACTTACTACGTGATAATGCTAATCTTTTAGTTTTATTTAAACAAGATGATTTAAACTTAAAACATATATATGACGATCACGTCAATACTGATATGAAGTATGATAAATTCCGTGAAATATGTGCTGCTTGTTGGCGAGACAAATACGGTTTCTTAGTTGTAGACAAAGATAGTGAACCAGATCAAGGAAGGTACCGAATAGGTTTTGATCACTTCATACATATTTAAACCTTGAGAGACGCAAGTATCGTTAGCATCGAAGAATTTTTTTATTACAATAAACTTTTACGCAATGAATAAGGAGTCGATAAAACTTAAAAGAATTTTAATTAAGAAAAGAAACATTGTAAAAAACAAATTGCGCCAGTTAAAAGATAATGAAGTCGTCCAAGTGGAATCAATATTACCCATAACATCACGATTAGAAACTATTGCTAATAAACTGGATGGGGAAAGTGTGGTAAAGAAAGAAAAATTTAAAGAAGAAGAAGAACTGCCTCATAGCAGTGTAAAAAATTAAACCTACATTGCTAGAAAGGAACGTTGACTATATTGATTCGCCGGTTATTGCACAGCATATACCAAATATAAAAATGATGCCCTAGAGGAAAATGATGATGATGTTGAGAATGAATACGAAGCAGAAATTAATCGAAATGCACAAGAAGCTCAGGAATATATTCAAAGCTTTGCCGATTCACCTGGTATGACACATTATCTCGAACAGCTACATCCGCTACCTCGAGAATATATTTACAATATGTTTAAAGATGTTAAGAACGAATTTGATCATAAATATGGTATTAGGTTTAACCCTGATTCGAATGGTCTTATGATAGGCAATTCGAATTTCGCGTTGGATGATGAAAATGTTCTGATAAATAATTTGAAATATACAGGTACTTCTGGATTATACGAACTACTGTTTAAAAAATATCCTGTCGGGTACAGTCAGCAAGATCTAAAGTCGTACCTTGATATTGTGAAAAGAACAAATGCTAATAGAAGATATTATTCTGAAACAGAACAAATTCAGGGTAATACTTCATATAAGTACAAAAATATAATATCTACATTAAACATACTTCCCCAAACACCCTGTAGACCTAGAACATTACCCTATAGAAAGCGTCTTGGAGACGGTATGACAATGGAAGTATCAAATAACGCAATAGATTATTTATATTGGAATGATCCCAATGAACTTGTTGATAGATTACGACTTTTAGTTTCATCACAGACTGCTGGACACACAGGTCACGGCAACGAAATAAATTCGATCATTGAAGAATTGCGTGAGGCAAAAGTAATTAGATGATATGACAATTGACAAATTTGGAAGGCACTTACATAACCGTAAAATAGATATAAGTGAACAGGAATATGAAAACAAAAGTGAAGGTTTTGAGACCTTGATTGAGTATAAGTTACATATGCTACATTACACGGTAGTAGCAACGTTTTACTCTAATACATTCCTCGACGGTGATAAGTCATTTCTTATTTTCAATATTAAACATAATTATGAATTTCCTTATGAGGAAGCAGTCATTGAGAATATTAAAGGATACCCGCAAGACATTGAAATTCTTATAAACGAAAAAAGTTATGTAATTGCACAGTTACAAGGATTTTTGCTTAAACGTATGGATGTAATCAGCTTTCGTGACAGCGGTGGTATCATAAACAATACCACAATGTTTCTTGATTTTATATTAAAAGTTCCTTTCAAAGCAAGTGGAGCCCGCGACATTCAAACATAGAAGTATCTTAAATAATTGTATTTAATAAATCCTGATTATAAAAAAAGTATTATGTTAGTTGCTCAATCAAAAGTGAAAGAGGATATAGTAAATGAACTTCATAAACCAGCAAGAATAAATTTCAAGAGACACAAAGTGATAGTAAAAGGTTTAAATGACCTTCTTCAGACCGATTTGATTGAAATGCTACCATATTCGCAAACAAACAAAGGATTTAAATACATTTTAGTAGTTATTGATTGTTTCTCCAAATACGTATGGGCTGTACCACTTAAAAGTAAAACGGTATTGATGTTACTGCTGCAATGAAAACAATTTTAAATAAATTTAAAAATCCTCCAAGAAATTTGCAGTCTGATTTTGGTAAAGAATATTATAACAAACACTTTCAATCCTTAATGCGGACATATGGCATAAACCATTATAGTGTTTTTTCTACAAAGAAAGCATGCATTGTGGAACGTGTAATTAGAACTTTAAAGGGAAAAATGTGGCGCTTGTTTAACCTGAACGGTTCTTACAATTGGATAAAAAATTTAAGCGATATTGTGAAACAATACAACAATACAGTTCACAATACTATCGGAGTCAAACCTGTAAAAGTTGATAAATCAATTGAAAAAACTATTCTTAAATCATCATTTACCCACATCAAACTTGCAACCAAAATACCAAAATATTCAATTAAAGACAGTGTGAGGATTAGTAAACACAGGGAAGCATTTACGAAAGGTTACACGCCAAACTGGTCAAATGAAATTTTTAAGATTAAAAAGGTAAACGTAACCAATCCGACGACATATATATTAGAAGATCAAGACGAGAAAGAAATCAAAGGTGCATTTTATGAAACGGAGTTGCAAAAGGTACATCCAGGAATTCACCTGGTAGAAAAAGTTCTAAGAAAGAGTGGAAATAAAGTATTTGTAAAATGGTTAGGCTTCTCTAACGTACACAATAGCTGGATCGATAAAAATAATGTTTGCTAGAAGTTGTTATAATAATAGTTAATAAGGCTAACATTGTAAAATTATATTAAAATAAATAATACAAACAAATCTTTCTATTGTTTTTATTATTATAAAGGAATTTTGTAAGGCTAACATTGTAAAATTATATTAAAAATAAATAATACAAACAAAATCTTTCTATTGTTTTTATTATTATCAAGCCATTCTTTTAATAAAAGGTATTTTGTTTTGCACATTGAAGATTGTTATTGCTGTGTTTACAACAATGTATGTTATATTTTAAACGATTGTTGATTTTAACTCCGATAGCTTAGGACAACCTAGTGCAAGCATATCAGTTACAAAGTTTTGCATTATATATGTTTCAATCAATTTCTTCTTTTCTAGACCCTTCACAAATACTTCTTCACCGGGTCGGATAATTTGCTTCAAATAAAGCGCTATATATGTTGACACCATTCCAGCCGTTGAAGATTCATCCCAAGAAAGACCATGAATATTCCTTGTCACCCAGTCATTATGTTTTATATGATCTTGACTCAAACAACTAGACTGCATTGGCAGTTTAAAAATTAGATGCCAAACATCACCTAACAACAAGTCCAAAACCGCAATTTCTTTGCATACAAACTCGTTTTTCTTGTATTTAAATCCCTGAATATCGATTATATACATGTTTGTATGTTAATATATGCAGTAAACTTCGACTAATTAAATTAATATTAGGAGCAATCTCCTTATATAGCAGATTACCACCATCTGCGTACTTTGCCAACCCACTTTTCAACCTATCACAAGAGTGAACACATTTTGAATTGAAACCGGCCCATGTGTGTATTTGCAGCCTCTAAACATAAATCAGAATCCACTTTAATTAAACACAATTGACTTGAATGCAATATTTTGCATCTGTCATACTTTATAACTTCTAGCTAGAAAACCAAATTCAAAACATATACACACATTTTCTCTGCACTTACATTTTTCAATATACGTGTGTTCCATTGAAAGTAATATAAAGCCGATCCTAATTCAAAACGTGCCCACAAGTATTTTACATTTGAAAAGAATTCAGGTTTTCACATTTTACATTAAAAGTATATAACGCCGATCCTAATTCAAAACGGTGCACGTCTAACTTCTCGATAGAAAACCGAATTCAAAACAGCTACACACATTCTTCTCTGCACTTTTCAACATACGTGTGTGTTTCATTGAAAGTAATATAAAGCCGATCCTAATTCAAAACGTGCCCACAAGCATTTTACATTGAAAATATAGAAGAATTCATGTTTTCACAACTATTTTACATTGAAATGTTTTCACGACTATTTTACATTGAAATCATATAGGGCCGATCCTAATTCAAAACGATTCAGCCGTATTCTACACATGGAAAATACGTCTGTCGCGTTTTGAAGTAGGACCGGCCCTACCTCACTACTTACATATTTTTTGTAGTTTAAATTTAGGGATAAACAATGCAATTTCAAACACCCTGTGTAGAGAGAGGAACATAATATTTACGTGCAAAATTTATTTCATCTATTTAATTTAAGGTAACAAGTATTGACATAATTTTATAATTAGGGATTAAAAGTTAATAGGTGCATAAAGGAAATCAGTTTTATAAGCCAATAGAAATTATTAATTAATTTAATTTAGTTTAATTCAACGGGTTATATCGTCAGAAAACGCATCAGAGCATGAAAAATCCATAATCCCAAAACGAAAAGCTTTCGTAACAAACAAACAGACGTCGGTTGTATAAAATACTGTGAAATGTAAGATCCGAGAAGTGTTATTTTAAAACGATCATTAATTGAGCACACCTGCATGTTGGAAAGGTCATCTTCCGCTGATTTGTGAAGATAACGAGGCGAGCTTCAAGGAAATATTGTTCAAACCGTCGGGGGTTTTGCATAAACGCTAACAAAAGTTTCTTAAAGAGCAGAAGGGATGCACAATCAATGATATGCTACTGAATGGGACGGGCATAAAAGCGTTTATTTTAGTAGGCACGTATTCGATCCACATGGAGTCCATGAAGACGTGGGCAGCTATATCGATTTTCTACAATGCAAGCAAGGTTAGAATGCGACATCAAATATGCATAAGACAGAAATAGAAATATTACAGGCGGAGTTTTAAGACGTCACTGAAATGTATCATTTTTCGAAATATATAGTTTTAGAACAGACGAACACACGACAGGTGGTTACGATAGTTTGTCGGATATAGCGTGTTGGCGGGGGAATATTTTCGGAAGTTTAAAACAGTTATACAAAATTTAGAGAAATATGAATTTCGATTAAGTATTTCGCGTAAAGTGTGGCCAAGGGGCCTAGTTTTATGATATAAATACTATGGGAGAATTATGAGCTTGCTTTTTAATTTTGCATCGCTTAACAAAGTATTATAATCAACTGATAAAGCTTGTGAGTATTACAAATTTGTAACATTCAGTGAAATAGTATTAGATTATTTGTGGCCTTATAGTTAGTACCGCGAGTATAATAGAGTGTAATTTAAATTTAACTGAGGTCCACGAATACTTTAACAAGCTCGAAAATTAAGAATGCAATAATAAACAAGTGTAATATAAATGGATTTGGATGTTGGAATTGGTGAATTGGTAGCACGCAGCTCAGCTTAAACTGAGTTGTCATCTATAAATAGCTGGTGGAGCGCGAGCATAATCTCGAAGCCGAGGGGGTTCAGGAATATAGAGCTTCTGCTGATGAGATGGACTTTTGACGCTTTTTCCAGGTAACGCATTTGAATTTGCTGTTTTTTTATATAAACTGTTGAAATTATTTGTGATGTGTGAGTAAACTCTGATGGTTATTTTTGGTAATTTAACGTATTGAAAAAGATACGTATAACTGACTATTATTATGGTATTTTGGAATATAAAGCAAAAGGTGTACGTAAAGCTTATTAAATTTCTTGATGAATTTAAATTTAATTGTTAAGAGTACATGGGTTTATTAAGTTTGTAGTCATAGTATGCAAAGTGAAAAGCATACATTAATAAACTGGGTTATCAAGAGCTCACCATACTCCAGTGTGTAGTAATAAATAAAGATAAGGTATTATTTGGGGCCCATTCACTCCTGTTGCATTAAATGTGTTTGAAATTTTAATTTTAAAAACAAGTACTTTACAAAGATAGCATTTATTGAGGTGTAACTTGAGCACCGAACTGTACATAACCATGAATTATTATTTGTAAATAGTGGTAAATAAATATTGTATGATTGTTGTATTATTTTGTGATTTTATTGAATGGTGTGTGAACGGTAAAGAGAATGATAGTGAATTTAGGTGTCCGAGAGGAGGCACAGCTGAGCTAGCCAGGGAAGCTGCTGAAGAAATTAATTTGATGAAGCAGAATCTGTGTAAGAAAATTTTTGTAAAAGTTTATATTTTTGAAAATTATTTTTTTTTACTCTGGAGAGATCTTTATGGACGTACCACGGCAATTTATGACGCCCAATCTGTGGGGCTCGAATATTTTTCACCACAAGTACAGTTCCAGTAACCAAAAAAGTTCCACGGCAATTTATGACGGCCCAACGTTGGGGCTCGAATGTTTTTTTTTAACAAGGCGAGGTCTTTATAGGAAGTTCCACGGCAATTTATGACGGCCCAACGTTGGGGCCCGAATGTTTTTTTTTTACTCTGGCGAGGTCTTTATGTAAATTCCACGGCAATTTATATATATAGTATATACAGCTATAAGCAATTACTTTTCATATATATATATATATATATATATATATATATATATATATATATATTACTATGATAAGGAGGTTATTTAAGGGTATATTGAGTCATAATGGTTATAAAATACAAGTAAATAGTACTAGGAGTTAGAAAACCACATTTATTTAGCATGAAAATACGTAATTTGCAATATTATGCAAAGAGCAAACATTTAATACCCTGTACTAGGATCGCAGTTGACTTTAATTAATGCCGAGAAGCAAATCACTCGACAATAAACGCGCATTTAGCAAAAGAAATAACTCTACACGCAATCAAACTTGTCCTAAACCAAAAGTATTCATAAATTGTAAATCAATACGCATTAAATGCAGTAAAAACCTAGAAAATCAAAATAAAATTCACATTAAACATGCGATAGTGAAAGCAGATAGCATAGTGTCCTGATAAGAAACGCATCCTTCGAAATAAATACGCTTTGGAAACGCAAAAATGTGAACAGAAATATGTTAATTTACGTCACTTTGGCTACGTGATTTTCTACATGGAGTTAATACAAATCCCAAACTATTATCTTGACAAACAAAACCATAAGTGAAATTACGTGCCAAGGCAAATTAGAAATTCCTGCAACAACATCAAAACAGACGGTATAAAATAAATACAAACCAGAAATCCACTGGTACCTACGTGATCAAAGAATCGTTTCGGCAAGGTATTATCAGAGATAAACCTGTAAAAGCCCAAAAATATCCAAAACAACCGATGGTTAGTCGTAAACTTTGAACAAGAGTTCAGATAAACCAATGAATTTTAGATAGGGCGTAGACTATTTAACGCGCAAGTTTGATAAGCAGGCAGTTTTAGTTTGAACCAAGCACAAACTGCATCACTGTTACTCAAAAATTTACGCGTCGAGTAAATATTCAAATTAAACAATAAAAATTTTGTGAACAGTGGTGTTATAAAATATAAGACAAGTTCGCCGTTTGCTGGAAAACGTGAGTAGAAATTTATTAATTAATTTAAGTTAAATATTTATAACTTAGGGCTCTAAGTGACAGTACAAAATCTAAGTCTAAGTACGAAATATAAGTCAGAAAAACTCTAAGGAACATTACGAAATCTAAGAGAGGTTACAAAAATTCTAAGTGACATTACGTAAATTGAAGAGACATCACGAAAATTCAAGGGACATTACGATATTATGAAGATTTAAGGAAAATCACATTAAACAGGGTAAAACTTGGGGACTAAATAAACTGAATGAAGCAACTTATCTGAATGGAATATTGTGGTACTGATCCACAGCACGCAGCAGAAAGACGCACAAGGAAAACTTAAAGAATTTCGTAAAAAGGGGAAAAATCTTGAACGTTCAGATAAATTTCCTACAACGTCGTTTTGCTGGCTTTAAAATAAGGAAAGGGAGCTTTGATTTTTGGAGATAAACAATTTAAAATTTATTGTTATTTGATTCAGGGGTTCATTTTTGTCATACGGATATGATTTTTCTTTTCTCATTATACTTCGTTTTATCATTCAAAGCAGGAAAAGTTTTAGAGAAAAAGTGGTAAATTATTTGATTATCGTAACGTTGTGTACTCTGTGTGAATTAAACTGGGCTAGTCGAGGCACATTTAAATTTTAGAGTATTAAAGTACACAGAGCGGTGGTGATCAGAAGGAGACTAAGAATATAATTACATCGATGTGCAGCGTTATCATATCAATATATATATATATATATATATATATATATATATATGCAGTGGAATTCAAGATTAGGAATCATGCCCCCCCCCAAATTAGGCCGTCATAACATTTTTTCTGAAAATAAAATTCCAATATCTCTGGAAAAGCTCCCCTAAATCAGCATACCACGGCTAGCTCTGCTTCCAGCTTCTTTAGAGATACTTATCCATCCTATGCTTACTCTCTATCACTTAGACTACCAATAAAAATTAGTAATCAAATAATTCAACGAAACGTACAACCTTTTACTCATACAAATCAAAAAATTTACGTCACACCAGCTCAATATTTACAAAATTGGATATAAACATCTTCATAAATTTTGACAATATCAACCATTAAATCTTTTTAAATTTAAGGAATTTAATTTATTTCAACACTTCTTTATATACAATTCTAGTAGATGGGTCTGTCTTGTAACCCTAAATTGAAATTTACCCTGGTCTATGGTGAGCTCAGTATAAACCATGTTACTCTGAATGCATAAATAAATAGCATTTTGTTTCAAACTATTTTAAAGACCCGTTTACTCTTTATATCAAAATTATACGTCATGTATTTATACCTTCAAATAATAAATTCAAATTGTCTTTTTCATATAACTAAATTAGATTTTATGTTCATAAAATATTCACCAAATATGTCAAAGCACTCTAACATAAAATACCAGCACAAAATGTACAAACAATAACAAAAGAAAACAAATTTCTTTACCTGCTGTATGCTCTTGCACCATCACTTCTGAAGATATCGTCCACCAAATCCTCGTCGTTGCATTCCATTCAACTTCCCTTTGCTACATGTACATCAAACTCATTTCCACTCGTTCATCCAATTCTATGCAGACGCCTTCAATACACCTACCCATATAATTGTCCAAATACGTTAGTCAGCTTCTTAATCTATCATACAAGCAGCACCCTCGTTCCCGAAAAATAACTAGGCTCGCATACCTTAGTAACATATTTTGTTCGTTATTCGTACTTACTTACAGCCTCGTTTATGACATAGCACCTACTCGTGCTTTCAAACACTTGTATTTTAAATTAAACGGACTGAACTATCACCGATTTACAAATTTTTAACTTGGATGTTACACCATGTAGGTCTAAAGCGAACAGAAGAAATAAGAGAGCCTCATTACGTCTCCTAGTGTATTTATAAGCGTTCCAGCCTACCTCATGTACCCTACTTTCATTGAAATTCACATCTACCTTCACCGATTCTGAAAATCCACAACGATCTTTTAAAACTAAGCAATTTCTCATTCTCCGTAGCTTTAGTCCGAAAATACTAATTAGAATGCACAACGGTCGCAATACTCCTAGAAATGTCTCTCACTCCAATTGCAATCATCCAATCAAAAGATTTTACCCATTGTAGGTCTATCGTCCAAATATGTTATCCTCATCTAACTCATATTTGCTGTCTTTGTTATAAAACGGCTCCGTGGCGTAGTGGTATGTGTGTGACTACTACGCCCAAGGTCCCGGGTTCGAATCCCGACACGGTCCGCTTGAAAAATGTTAGGCGAGCATTTTTCTCAAAAATACACCCTCGTTCGGATGAGAGGTAAAATGGAGGTCCCGTGTGTGAGTGTTGTCACGCACGTTAAAGATCCCTACCTTGCTTGGAACAGCAAGGATTCGGCAAAATTCAAAATTTTTCAGGTAAAAAAAAAAACCCGCTTCCTGGCCAATGTAGTACCTTCGGGTGGAGCATTGGAAAATCACATGTAATGTCTTTGTTATAATCCCACTATAGCAACTTAAAATCAATACTGTCGTTAGCCTCTACAAATTATCGCGTGTTTTAAATGGCTGTTTTATCGCGCGCTTTAAATGGCTGTTTTATTCAAAGTCTGTTATTTTTCATCCTCTTTCACCCTATGCTATTTATATTCTTCCGTCTTCACTTCGTCTTCAAACCACCTGTTGTTTCTCAAACTCGCTTCGGTCGTTAGCTCAAATTTCTAAAGAATTGTGTTTCAATGTACATTATGATTTCTTGAATTGTTTATTTGTCTGCCAGTCCTTCCTATGAACTGTTTGCCAGTTTGAAATTGTATTTTCCCAAGTTGTTTAACATGTAGACTTCCTAGGATTTGTTTTTAACGAACGCTTTGTTAGTTAAATGAATATATGCGTTTACATTATCGATTTTATATACTCTGTACACAAAAGCTTCCCCTATTCTTTGATGTGCTCTATTTACAACTTTAGAATATTAAAGCTAATTGTTCTCGCATTCTCATTGAGTTTTTATGCCGTACCAAGCATCTACACTATGCAACTTTAAAATTACGATTTATTAATACAAACGTATGCTATTATACGTTGTTTTAAGGTCAAAACTAATGAATTTGAAGCGTAAATAATATATTCCTGTTTTCTATATACACGGTCCTTACAAAATTACTTTGTTGGCTTATCTATCCCTTTTTACATATAACTTACACGATAATAATATATATATATATATATATATATATATATATATATACATATATTGATAATAAAATACACAAAACATTAGAGAAGGCCGTGATGATACTGGTTTTGCGACTAGTACGGCAGATATATTTTCAATTCCTTTAAAAAAGTTGCTCGGTATTTACAATAGTAAAGGATTTGTTTTAAATTAAAAATTAATACCGTTTTTAAAAGCTTTTTCTTTTTTGTGCAAACATTAAGTGCTACTCTACGGCTACGAGAAAACAGCGTTACATTTGGGTTTGGTTGTGGTACTGGTTCCTATAGTCGCGGCCAACGAAAGAATACAACGCAATTCAGGAGGTAAAAAGTATCTATTTTATTACATAATAGATTATGTGCACTGCTCATAAATTTATCTTCTCAAAATTGCTCAAAGTAAGTGTTTAGATTATGTAGGTTTCTGCCTTTGTATTAATTGTTTGCTGTGCCAATACAGATTATTATTAATTACGGTGGCTAAATCCACTTAGTTCATTATCCTAAATTATGCTCAATATTTAAGGGAGTTTATACTTGCATAGTTCTTTTGCTTCCAAAACACCTATCGATTTGAATGTTACTAGTTAGCATCTTACAAGATATTACAAACCTCCCTTAACAATTAAATATACGAATTATATTGTAATTGGTCCCAAGAAAAGAAAACTAATTTAACAGAAAATTATTGATTAATGATATAGTTGCAAGGGAATTACAAACACTCATTATTTTCTACATGTAATAAACTTGGAGATAGATAAATAAATAAATAAGCTTGAAAAACTAATGATAAATTTAAAATAATGGTTTTTGTAAATTCTTTGTATATATAAGGTCTAACATAATAGAGACGCTTCTCTATGTTATATAATATCTTGAACAGCGAATAGATTTTTTACCCAATTTAGAGACAAATACCGATAAAATGAGTTTCAAATATTGTTTTAATAAAATCAATATGTTGTTGCGTGCCGAAATCGGCCGTAAACATTCCGAATTTTAGTTTTAATTTGTAAGGATTTCGCGCCAATAAATTTGAAAAGACGCGTGTGTATTTTCGTCACTTCAGACAGTGCGTTTGCGCGAGATTGCGCTGACGGGGAGTGCCAAGAAGGGTGGTGGAGATTTTCGAGAGACGTGTCGTGACTGGCGACCGAGACGCGAACGAATGTAGTCACCTTTGTGTCTTATCGTGTTTTTTTTTTGTTATGTAGGTTTCTTTGCCTTATCTTTGATTATCGTTTTTCATAACTGTTTCCTGTCGCCCCTCTACAAATAGAAAGAAGACAAATTTGAATTTAGTTTCGACCAGGGCCAGCGAATTACCCACGCCCGAAAAGGATCAACGGAGCCCGCTATCACGGAGTAGTGCTGTGAGAATCCCTACAGTTTACGTGAGTAACCTTTTGGTTTTCCTTAAAATTAGTATAACTTTTTTTACTGTGTTGTAATAATTTGAACATTGCATGACGTAATCCCTTGATTGCGCATCATTTTGCAATTATTTAACATTGCTACCAACTGACTGTAGTGGCTCGCGTACCGCACCGACGGGGTTATAATAGTGGCGCCCAAAACGTCTATTATGTTGGATAAAAAAATTTTTCTTCTGGTTTATATCTTAGAATGTATTAATTAACTATATTTGTAGGTTTTTCACGTAAAAAATAAATAATTATTTGAATTTTTTAATATCTATTAACTTATAAAATTTAGAGTGGTAACACCGAAAGTTACTATGTCAATCATCTGAAATGAAATGACAGCTGTTATGCTAATTTAACATGGGTAGCCATATTGATTATTGATTTTTGTGGATACTTCTTAAGATGTATTACAAATCCAATTAATTCTCTTCTAACTATAAAAATAGTGTGTCTTATTCTAAATTCTTTTAAATAAGTACCTAATTCGGTTCGAATAAAATTAAAAGTGCATATCTTGCAGGAGTTTACTTAAAATAATCACTTTACCTCTGAAATTTTTCTTAGCCTATCTTAACTCGTTTTTCGGTCAATTTTTCAAAGCTACCGTTTAAATAACGCATAAAATATTGCATTTTTCTATGATTTCGAGTGTCTCTTTATAACCTAAATAATCAATTATAAATTACAATTACCTTCATAAAGAAAATTCCCTCCCGAAATATAGATTTTGTAATTAACTGAGTTTTTAGCATATCTTCTATTTTCTAAAACGTTATAGTAACGTAATTTTGTTATACCTGTTCACTTAAACACTATCTTGCTCTGATACCGTCCTAAAAGTGTTTTTTTTGGTAATTTAAACAATTAGCTATAACTTACAAATCCCTTTTTAAATAAAATTTTGCCTTTAAATACAGCTAACGCAAATATATAAGTACATCTTTTACCTTTCAAAACGTTATAATAACTTGATTTCTTTATATCTGCCTCTCTAAACATTACAATAATGAAGTTGTTGTTAACGTTTTCTATTTAAGCTCATTTACGATAGTTGTTGATAATTTCCGCGATATCAAAAAAATATTTTAATAATTTGGAATACTGTTTTCTCTATACATGTATCGTAGAATATTTCTTTTGTGTAGCGAGTATAATTTTGTTTTAATAACATATTTTTTTAGATATATCGATATTCCAACGCAGCATTTTAAGATCTATTAAGCGAGATTTACTGTCGAATTTGGTCGCTCAGCTGTATGTAAGTCTAGACGAGACTCATGAAGGGCCGGTCGCTCAGCATTACGTAACTCTAGACGAGAATTTGGTTAGTAAGTTTGTCGCTCTAGCAATTTGTGAATCATTTTTTAAGAATGATGTTGGAATTTTTCTTCATTAGTCTAGGTGGAGCTCAAACGAGGGCTTATCATCCTAGCAAGTATATGTGTTACAAGATATCTTTTCGTTCTTCAACAATTTTATCAGTAAATCGAGTTTTAATTACTGTCATCTCTTCACATATCGATTTAAACTACACTAGATGGCATAAAATTATCTTTAAAATCGTTCAATCCTACGTACATCCAAAATTTTTTCACGTTTTATTTCCTTTACGATTTATATAATGTTTTTAGTCCCCACTATCAATTAGTTAACTTTAATTACTTATTTCTTCTCTTATACAGCATATACCTTTTATACGTTTAACTTATTTACCTTAAACTACCTATCTCTTTGCTTTTGGTTGACCTTTCCCTGAACTTACCGTTAGTTATGTATCGCTGTATTCTCTAGATCCCCCAGTATAACTCTGTCGCTTCATTTAATTAATCCTCGCACCTTTTTCTACAACAGATTATTTTGGTTTCAGTATTTATCTTACATCATTTAATTGTGTGGTAATTGTCGTAACTTTGGTTGTAATAACTCATTGAATTTTTATGATTGGTTTTAGCTGATGTTAGAGTAGATGCTTTCTTCTTTGGGCTCACATAGGAGACGCGGCCTATGCCATTGTAAGAAATAGTTCATATTCGCAGTTGCAAAAAACTAGGACTTTCTATTCCATGTGTTTTTCCTCTGAATTATTACAGTCGCCCACATTATCCTATATCATTATTTGTTTCTTTTTCTAATAAGTCATCATAACATATAAACATTTTTTTCGTTGTTTTTTATTGAACTTCATGGTGAGGTGCTATCGCTTTTTATTGTTATCTTATCAAATTCTCGGTTGTTTTAGCATATTGGGACAGTGTGTCTGTATTTAATTAACGGCTTATAATTAGGCATTTTTGTGTGTTGATACCGTTACCGTTTTAAAAAATTACCTTAAACAGTGTTTTTTTTGTGAATGTATCTGTAGTGATACTTTTAAGTTGTTGTTTCAACTTTTGTCTGATTTTCTTATCGTAGTGGATGCACTCGTTAGAGCCTAGAAATTTTTTTTAACTTATATGTCTTAACTTACCTATATAACGGCTCCAAGTAGCCACTTTATCGTTATCTTACCTATTGTCTTTGATAATAACTTGAGTTAATATCGTTATCTTACTTATTACCTTTAATAATAACTTTAGTTTAATATCATTATCTTATCTATAATCTTCGATAATAACTTGAGATTTTGTTTTATCTTTTTATCTTCCTAACGTTTGGTATTTATGACCAGAATGGGAATTATTTTTTTGAATATTAAGTGAAAAAGCTAACCTGATAGTAGAAATGTAATTTGTTAGGTTAGTAATGTAAAGAATTAGTAAGGTGGTACTTTTGGTAAATTTGTCGATTCACAGCCATGTCATGGACAAGTTTTGATGTGTATTGTTTATTAAACCAGAGTACCAGTACTTAAAAATTTGCTAGACTGTAGAGTAACTCACTCTTTTGAACATTTTTAAATTTGCGCTTTTTTGCCAACGAAGAAAGTCTAGATGCAACGCTCATGTGCGTTTGCGCTTAGGAAACTGTAATGTTAGCTTTAGTTTAGTATATAGGTTAGGCGACTTGTCGCATTTGTTTTAGTTTAAGTAGTGTTTCATGCTCCCCGAAAAATTTGTGCTGTCGATTATAACTGCGCCACATCAAAGACTCGTGTGTGCACTTTTCCGTTTCCTGGTAATTCGGAAGACGTGTTATCGGTCGGAAAAAACCAGGTGGCACCTCAAATAAACATTTTGTAGGCTTTACGTTAGGATTTATGTAGGTTAGTTGGGATCTAGATTTTAAGATGTTACTGTGCTAACAGTCATTTTCTTTTTTTATGGCTTTGTCGCGATTGTTACGTGCCGAAATCGGCCGTAAACATTCCGAATTTTAGTTTTAATTTGTATGGATTTTACGTCAATAAATTTGAAAAGACGCGGGTGTATTTCCGTCACTTCAGACAGTGCGTTTGCGCGAGATTGCGCCGACGCGGAGTGCCAAGAAGGGTGGTGGTAATTTGCGAGAAACGTGTCGTGACTGGTGACCGAGACGCGAACGAATGTAGTTACCTTTGTGTCTTATCGTGTCTTTTTTTGTTACGTAGGTTCCTTTGCCTTATCTTTGATTATCGTTCCTCATAACCGTTTCCTGTCGCCCCTCTACAAATAGAAAGAAGACAAATTTGAATTTGGTTTCGACCAGGGCCAGCGAATTACCCACGCCCGAAAAGGATCAACAGAGCCCGCCATCACGGAGTAGTGCTGTGAGAATCCCTACAGTTTACGTGAGTAACCGTTTGGTTTTCCTTAAAATTAGTATAACTTTTTTTACTGTGTTGTAATAATTTGAACATTGCATGACGTAATCTCTTGATTGCGCATCATTTTGCAATTATTTAACATTGCTACCAACTGACTGTAGTGGCTCGCGTACCGCATCGGCTGGGTTATAATAGTGGCGCCCAAAACGTCTATTAGGTTGGATACAAAATTTTTTCTTCTGGTTTATATCTTAGAATGTATTAATTAACTATATTTGTAGGTTTTTTACTTAAAAAATAAATAATTATTTGAATTTTTTAATATCTATTAACTTATAAAATTTAGAGTGGTAACACTGAAAGTTACTATGTCAATCATCTGAAATGAAATAACAGCTGTTATGCTAATTTAACATGGGTAGCCATATTGATTATTGATTTTTGTGGATACTTCTTAAGATGTATTACAAATCCAATTAATTCTCTTCTAACTATAAAAATAGTGTGTCTTATTCTAAATTCTTTTAAATAAGTACCTAATTCGGTTCGAATAAAATTAAAAGTGCATATCTTTTAGGAGTGTCTATTACATAACATAACCTCACTTAAACACGTGTTTGGATCATATAATTTTCTTTAAAAGTATTCTAACTATAAGTAAATAGCTTTATTTTCCATCCATTATGAAGAAGAAAAGGAAAAAATCTTTTAAATTGCCATTAAGTTTACTTAAAATAATCACTTTACCTCTGAAATTTTTCTTAGCCTATCTTAACTCGTTTTTCGGTCAATTTTTCAAAGCTACCGTTTAAATAACGCATATAATATTACATTTTTCTATGATTTTGAGTGTCTCTTTATAACCTAAATAATCAATTATAAATTACAATTACCTTCATAAAGAAAATTCCCTCCCGAAATACAGATTTCGTAATTAACTGAGTTTTTAGCATATCTTCTATTTTCTAAAACGTTATAGTAACGTAATTTTGTTATACCTGTTCCCTTAAACACTATCCTGCTCTGATACCGTCCTAAAAGTGTTTTTTTGGTAATTTAAACAATTAGCTATAACTTACAAATCCCTTTTTAAATAAAATTTTGCCTTTAAATACAGCTAACGCAAATATATAAGTACATCTTTTACCTTTCAAAACGTTATAATAACTTGATTTCTTTATATCTGCCTCTCTAAACATTACAATAATGAAGTTGTTGTTAACGTTTTCTATTTAAGCTCATTTACGATAGTTGTTGATAATTTCCGCGATATCAAAAAAATATTTTAATAATTTGGAATACTGTTTTCTCTATACATGTATCGTAGAATATTTCTTTTGTGTAGCGAGTATAATTTTGTTTTAATAACATATTTTTTTAGATATATCGATATTCCAACGCAGCATTTTAAGATCTATTAAGCGAGATTTACTGTCGAATTTGGTCGCTCAGCTGTATGTAAGTCTAGACGAGACTCATGAAGGGCCGGTCGCTCAGCATTACGTAACTCTAGACGAGAATTTGGTTAGTAAGTTTGTCGCTCTAGCAATTTGTGAATCATTTTTTAAGAATGATGTTGGAATTTTTCTTCATTAGTCTAGGTGGAGCTCAAACGAGGGCTTATCATCCTAGCAAGTATATGTGTTACAAGATATCTTTTCGTTCTTCAACAATTTTATCAGTAAATCGAGTTTTAATTACTGTCATCTCTTCACATATCGATTTAAACTACACTAGATGGCATAAAATTATCTTTAAAATCGTTCAATCCTACGTACATCCAAAATTTTTCACGTTTTATTTCCTTTACGATTTATATAATGTTTTTAGTCCCCACTATCAATTAGTTAACTTTAATTACTTAGTTCTTCTCTTATCCAGCATATACCTTTTATACGTTTAACTTATTTACCTTAAACTACCTATCTCTTGGCTTTTGGTTGACCTTTCCCTGAACTTACCGTTAGTTATGTATCGCTGTATTCTCTAGATCCCCCAGTATAACTCTGTCGCTTCATTTAATTAATCCTCGCACCTTTTTCTACAACAGATTATTTTGGTTTCAGTATTTATCTTACATCATTTAATTGTGTGGTAATTGTCGTAACTTTGGTTGTAATAACTCATTGAATTTTATGATTGGTTTTAGCTGATGTTAGAGTAGATGCTTTCTTCTTTGGGCTCACATAGGAGACGCGGCCTATGCCATTGTAAGAAATAGTTCATATTCGCAGTTGCAAAAACTAGGACTTTCTATTCCATGTGTTTTCCTCTGAATTATTACAGTCGCCCACATTATCCTATATCATTATTTGTTTCTTTTTCTAATAAGTCATCATAACATATAAACATTTTTTTCGTTGTTTTTTATTGAACTTCATGGTGAGGTGCTATCGCTTTTTATTGTTATCTTATCAAATTCTCGGTTGTTTTAGCATATTGGGACAGTGTGTCTGTATTTAATTAACGGCTTATAATTAGGCATTTTTGTGTGTTGATACCGTTACCGTTTTAAAAAATTACCTTAAACAGTGTTTTTTTTTGTGAATGTATCTGTAGTGATACTTTTAAGTTGTTGTTTCAACTTTTGTCTGATTTTCTTATCGTAGTGGATGCACTCGTTAGAGCCTAGAATTTTTTTTTAACTTATATGTCTTAACTTACCTATATAACGGCTCCAAGTAGCCACTTTATCGTTATCTTACCTATTGTCTTTGATAATAACTTGAGTTAATATCGTTATCTTACTTATTACCTTTAATAATAACTTTAGTTTAATATCATTATCTTATCTATAATCTTCGATAATAACTTGAGATTTTGTTTTATCTTTTTATCTTCCTAACGTTTGGTATTTATGACCAGAATGGGAATTATTTTTTGAATATTAAGTGAAAAGCTAACCTGATAGTAGAAATGTAATTTGTTAGGTTAGTAATGTAAAGAATTAGTAAGGTGGTACTTTTGGTAAATTTGTCGATTCACAGCCATGTCATGGACAAGTTTTGATGTGTATTGTTTATTAAACCAGAGTACCAGTACTTAAAAATTTGCTAGACTGTAGAGTAACTCACTCTTTTGAACATTTTTAAATTTGCGCTTTTTTGCCAACGAAGAAAGTCTAGATGCAACGCTCATGTGCGTTTGCGCTTAGGAAACTGTAATGTTAGCTTTAGTTTAGTATATAGGTTAGGCGACTTGTCGCATTTGTTTTAGTTTAAGTAGTGTTTCATGCTCCCCGAAAAATTTGTGCTGTCGATTATAACTGCGCCACATCAAAGACTCGTGTGTGCACTTTTCCGTTTCCTGGTAATTCGGAAGACGTGTTATCGGTCGGAAAAAACCAGGTGGCACCTCAAATAAACATTTTGTAGGCTTTACGTTAGGATTTATGTAGGTTAGTTGGGATCTAGATTTTAAGATGTTACTGTGCTAACAGTCATTTTCTTTTTTTATGGCTTTGTCGCGATTGTTACGTGCCGAAATCGGCCGTAAACATTCCGAATTTTAGTTTTAATTTGTATGGATTTTACGTCAATAAATTTGAAAAGACGCGGGTGTATTTCCGTCACTTCAGACAGTGCGTTTGCGCGAGATTGCGCCGACGCGGAGTGCCAAGAAGGGTGGTGGTAATTTGCGAGAAACGTGTCGTGACTGGTGACCGAGACGCGAACGAATGTAGTTACCTTTGTGTCTTATCGTGTCTTTTTTTGTTACGTAGGTTCCTTTGCCTTATCTTTGATTATCGTTCCTCATAACCGTTTCCTGTCGCCCCTCTACAAATAGAAAGAAGACAAATTTGATTTTGGTTTCGACCAGGGCCAGCGAATTACCCACGCCCGAAAAGGATTAACGGAGCCCGCCATCACGGAGTAGTGCTGTGAGAATCCCTACAGTTTACGTGAGTAACCTTTTGGTTTTCCTTAAAATTAGTATAACTTTTTTTACTGTGTTGTAATAATTTGAACATTGCATGACGTAATCCCTTGATTGCGCATCATTTTGCAATTATTTAACATTGCTACCAACTGACTGTAGTGGCTCGCGTACCGCACCGGCGGGGTTATAATAATGGCGCCCAAAACGTCTATTAGGTTGGTTAAAAAAATTTTGTCTTCTGGTTTATATCTTAGAATGTATTAATTAACTATATTTGTAGGTTTTTCACTTAAAAAATAAATAATTATTTAAATTTTTTAATATCTATTAACTTATAAAATTTAGAGTGGTAACACTGAAAGTTACTATGTCAATCATCTGAAATGAAATGACAGCTGTTATGCTAATTTAACATGGATAGCCATATTGATTATTGATTTTTGTGGATACTTCTTAAGATGTATTACAAATCCAATTAATTCTCTTCTAACTATAAAAATAGTGTGTCTTATTCTAAATTCTTTTAAATAAGTACCTAATTCGGTTCGAATAAAATTAAAAGTGCATATCTTTCAGGAGTGTCTATTACATAACATAAGCTCACTTAAACACGTGTTTGGATCATATAATTTTCTTTGAAAGTATTCTAACTATAAGTAAATAGCTTTATTTTCTATCCATTATGAAGAAGAAAAGGAAAAAATCTTTTAAATTGCCATTAAGTTTACTTAAAATAATCACTTTACCTCTGATATTTTTCTTAGCCTATCTTAACTCGTTTTTCGATCAATTTTTCAAAGCTACCGTTTAAATAACGCATATAATATTGCATATTTCTATGATTTTGAGTGTCTCTTTATAACCTAAATAATCAATTATAAATTACAATTACCTTCATAAAGAAAATTCCCTCCCGAAATATAGATTTCGTAATTAACTGAGTTTTTAGCATATCTTCTATTTTCTAAAACGTTATAGTAACGTAATTTTGTTATACCTGTTCCCTTAAACACTATCCTGCTCTGATACCGTCCTAAAAGTGTTTTTTTGGTAATTTAAACAATTAGCTATAACTTACAAATCCCTTTTTAAATAAAATTTTGCCTTTAAATACAGCTAACGCAAATATCTAAGTACATCTTTTACCTTTCAAAACGTTATAATAACTTGATTTCTTTATATCTGCCTCTCTAACCATTACAATAATGAAGTTGTTGTTAACGTTTTGTATTTAAGCTCATTTACGATAGTTGTTGATAATTTCCGCGATATCAAAAAAATATTTTAATAATTTGGAATACTGTTTTCTCTATACATGTATCGTAGAATATTTCTTTTGTGTAGCGAGTATAATTTTGTTTTAATAACATATTTTTTTAGATATATCGATATTCCAACGCAGCATTCTAAGATCTATTAAGCGAGATTTACTGTCGAATTTGGTCGCTCAGCTGTATGTAAGTCTAGACGAGACTCATGAAGGGCCGGTCGCTCAGCATTACGTAACTCTAGATGAGAATTTGGTTGGTAAGTTTGTCGCTCTAGCAATTTGTGAATCATTTTTTAAGAATGATGTTGGAATTTTTCTTCATTAGTCTAGGTGGAGCTCAAACGAGGGCTTATCATCCTAGCAAGTATATGTGTTACAAGATATCTTTTCGTTCTTCAACAATTTTATCAGTAAATCGAGTTTTAATTACTGTTATCTCTTCACATATCGATTCAAACTACACTAGATGGCATAAAATTATCTTTAAAATCGTTCAATCCTACGTACATTTAAAATTTTTTCACGTTTTATTTCCTTAACGATTTATCTAATGTTTTTAGTCCCCACTATCAATTAGTTAACTTTAATTACTTATTCCTTCTCTTATACAGCATATACCTTTTATACGTTTAACTTATTTACCTTAAACTACCTATCACTTTGCTTTTGGTTGACTTTTACCTGAACTTACCGTTAGTTATGTATCGCTGTATTCTCTAGATCCCCCAGTATAACTCTGTCGCTTCATTTAATTAATCCTCGCACCTTTTTCTACAACAGATTATTTTGGTTTCAATATTTATCTTACATCGTTTAATTGTGTGGTAATTGTCGTAACTTTGGTTGTAATAACTCATTGAATTTTTATGATTGGTTTTAGCTGATGTTAGAGTGGATGCTTTCTTCTTTGGGCTCACATAGGAGACGCGGCCTATGCCATTGTAAGAAATAGTTCATATTCGCAGTTGCAAAAAACTAGGACTTTCTATTCCATGTGTTTTTCCTCTGAATTATTACAGTCGCCCACATTATCCTATTATTTGTTTCGTTTTCTAATAAGTCATCATAACATTAAACATTTTTTTCGTGTTTTTTATTGAACTTCGTGGTGAGGTGCTATCGCTTTTTATTGTTATCTTATCAAATTCTCGGTTGTTTTAGCATATTGGGACAGTGTGTCTGTATTTAACGGCTTATAATTAGGCATTTTTGTGTGTTTATACCGTTACCGTTTTAAAAAATTATCTTGCAACAGTGGGTTTTTTTTGTGAATGTATCTGTAGTGATACTTTTAAGTTGTTGTTTCAACTTTTGTCTGATTTTCTTATCGTAGTGGATGCACTCGTTAGAGCCTAGAATTTTTTTTTAACTTATATGTCGTAACTTACCTATATAACGGCTCCAAGAAGCCACTCTATCGTTATCTTACCTATTGTCTTTGATAATAATTTGAGTTAATATCGTTATCTTACCTATTACCTTTAATAATAACTTTAGTTTAATATCGTTATCTTATCTATTATCTTTAATAATAACTAAAGCTCAATATCATTATCTTATCTATTATCTTCGATAATAACTTGAGATTTTGTTATATCTTTTTATCTTCCTAACGTTTGGTATTTATGACCAGAATGGGAATTATTTTTTTGAATATTAAGTGAAAAAGCTAACCTGATAGTAGAAATGTAATTTGTTAGGTTAGTAATGTAAGGAATTAGTAAGGTGGTACTTTTGGTAAATTTGTTGATTCACAGCCATGTCATGGACAAGTTTTGATGTGTATTGTTTATTAAACCAGAGTACCAGTACTTAGAAATTTGCTAGAGTGTAGAGTAACTCACTCTTTTGAACATTTTTAAATTTGGGCTTTTTTGCCAACGAAGAAACAGTCTAGATGCAACGCTCATGTGCGTCTGCACGTAGGAAACTGTAATGTTAGCTTTAGGTTAGTATATAGGTTAGGCGACTTGTCGCATTTGTTTTAGTTTAAGTAGTGTTTCATGCTCCCCGAAAAATTTGTGCTGTCGATTATAACTGCGCCACACCAAAGACTCGTGTGTGCACTTTTCCGTTTCCTGGTAATTCGGAAGACGTGTTATCGGTCGGAAAAAACCAGGTGGCGCCTCAAATAAACATTTTGTAGGATTTAAGTTAGGATTTATGTAGGTTAGTTGGGATCTAGATTTTAAGATGTTACTGTGCTAACAGTCATTTTCTTTTTTTAAGTTTTTTCTTTTATGGCTTTGTCGCGATTGTTACGTGCCGAAATCGGCCGTAAACATTCCGAATTTTAGTTTTAATTTGTAAGGATTTTACGCCAATAAATTTGAAAAGATGCGTGTGTATTTCCGTCACTTCAGACAGTGCGTTTGCGCGAGATTGCGCCGACGCGGAGTGCCAAGAAGGGTGGTGGTAATTTGCGAGAGACGTGTCGTGACTGGTGACCGAGACGCGAACGAATGTAGTTACCTTTGTGTCTTATCGTGTCTTTTTTTGTTACGTAGGTTCCTTTGCCTTATCTTTGATTATCGTTCCTCATAACCGTTTCCTGTCGCCCCTCTACAAATAGAAAGAAGACAAATTTGAATTTGGTTTCGACCAGGGCCAGCGAATTACCCACGCCCGAAAAGGATCAACGGAGCCCGCCATCACGGAGTAGTGCTGTGAGAATCCCTACAGTTTACGTGAGTAACCTTTTGGTTTTCCTTAAAATTAGTATAACTTTTTTTACTATGTTGTAATAATTTGAACATTGCATGATGTAATCATTTTGCAATTATTTAACATTGCTACCAACTGACTGTAGTGGCTCGCGTACCGCACCGGCGGGGTTATAATAATGTACAGAGTTCAACCCAATACAAAAACTTTCCTGTGTTATACAATACCATTACCATAAAGTAATTTTAACATTATAGAAGAATGATATATGTTCTTCAATCTAATAAAGTCTAAAATAATTAGAAATGTATGACAATCAAGCTTTAATGGAAGTGCAATAAAAGAAATTGATTTTGTAATTAATGAAGTTATAAAAGTAATTCGCAACTTTTGTTTTAGTTATTGTCAGACTTGGTGTTTCGAAATTAAGTTGGATCTCTTGAAACCATGCATAACTTTTATTCTATGATAAAAGAAAATTCCTCAAAAACAACACAAATTTCTTTTGCGATCTTTATTCTGTGTAGTATTATTTTATGCTGTTATTTAATCTGTTTGGTATTGTTATCAACAGAACAACGAACACAAACTAGAATTGCTAGTACTGCTTTTCCGGTAGAACGTGTTCGTTTCCCATCAGTTACAATATGCAATTTCAATGTTGTTTATAAGGAAAATATGATTAAATTAATTAAACATTTGTAAGTTTTCAAGATTAATTTGTACTTATATGAACAATTTATAATTGCAGAGAGCCAACAGAATCCTTACAAAAGACTTTGTTAGAGTTCTTTTATAGTTTGTCGTCACTAATAGTAAACAATGAGCTGAAGGATGGAGAACGTTTTGAAAGCGTCTATGAATTTCTGGATGAGCATGAATATACTACAGAAAAAATTATGTTTGAGGTAGTTTGAGGTATTAAATTATGTAAGCGATTGAATTGTTGTCCTGTAAACATTTTTCCGTTTCCTGCACTAATATAACTACTTTTTGCCCTATCCATAAGCATACAGAAGTTTAATAGAAAAATATTTTAATATTAGTGAATATAATAGTAAAATAACTTCTACAAATTAAAGGTTAACTAACAATTAAATAAAGAGTAACCTAAAAAGACCAATAATTATTTATCGTAATAAGAAACATGATTTATAAAAGTTTTACACGCCTAACGTTAATTTCAGAACGCCTCTTAAGCTGGCAGGACCAAATAGGCTGAATCTCTTCGTACCAGTTGCATTATTTAGTACCTATTTTGTACCAATTTGCACCACCAAAAAAGTTTTGTACCTTGTGTCGTTTTGAAGAAATGCGTGGTGCTGCTAGCTTAATATTAAGCTAGCAAGACCACACCGCAAAAAACACGGAAACAACAAAAACAAAAATAGAAATGAAAAGAGCTGATTTTGTACCAATTTTAAAAAGTTTATACTTTGTGCCGCGTTTTTAAAAAAATGCGCGCGCTACTAGCTTAATGTTAAGCTAGCAGGACCACATCGCAAAAAATACGGAAACAACAAAAACAAAAATAGAAATGAAAAGCGCTGATTGTGTACCAATTTGTACCTCAGATAAAAAGTTTGTACCTTATGCCGTTTTTAAAAATGCGTGGCGTTGCTACCTTAATATTAAGCTAGTAGGACCACACCGCAAAAATACCAAAACAATAAAAACAAAAACAGAAATGAAAAGGGCTATTTTGTACCAATTTGTACTCCCGATAAAAGGTTTATCTTGTGCCGTTTTTAAAAAAATGCGTGGCGCTGCTAGCTTAATATTAAGCTAGCAAGAGCACACCGCAAAAAATACGAAAACAACAAAAATAGAAATGAAATGGGCTGATTTTGTACCAAAATGTACCGCTGATAAAAAGTTTGTGCCATTAACCATTGTGCACGGCGCTGCTACCTTAATATATTAAGCTGGCTGGGCCACAGTGAGAAACATAACAAGGAAAACTAAGATAGAAATAAAAAGGGCTGATTTCGTACCATTTATACCACTAAATAGTTTGTACCAGTTTGAGGTGGTATCCAAGTGAACTTGGTAAAATTGGCCAGCGCCCCAAAAGAAAATATTTAAAAGCACCTAAAACCATTAAAAAAATGTTTGTACTCGCTTGTACTACATTCGATTCCAATTGGCCCCATATCGGAGCGAAATAAAAGACTTTCTACAATCGTGAAAGGGATAACTTATAACTTTGTAAGATATTTGTATTAAACAAATACTATTTGATAATCGTTTGTGCAAGTCTGTACTATTTTCGGATTTGTTTGTATTTCAAAACAAAATGCATAGTTTGTATCATTATGGCAGCGGGAATACGCAATTTTAAAAAATCGTGCAATCGGTAATTGGATCACCGATAACAAATACAGTCGAAAATTGATAATGACGTGGATTCAACAATTAAGTGGCCAACTTTTTCATTCCACTAAGAAAATCAATTATATCTAAATTAATTTTATTTCGAAGAAAGCAGATCAGTTTAAGACATTCAAAATTTATTTTATGTTGACTATGTATTAAATACTAGCGGTGCAAATGAATACAACCCATTATGAAATCTGCACTCCAATCCAAAGTTGAATTATCCCAAAAACTATCCCTTTTACAATATCCTGTAAACCCAGCGTATTTCCGCCAGCACGATGATACCAACAATCTTTCAAGCGGATACAGGCTTTATCGAATGGTATTGGTCGTTTCAAAATATACTGTTTTAGGGAAGCCGACTGCCGCCCCTATCATATCTTTTATGTTAATTTTAAGTACATATTGAGGTACAAATAAAACGGGTGTGGTATTCAACGAGTTCGAATGATATGTATAAGTTTAAATTCTAGATTTAAATTTAAGTCGCGTGCTAGTCCACATGAATGTGACAGCACACGATTTTGCATAGGAGAAAAATAAATTAGAGTGTTATGCGTTCAATGTAAACGAATTTTGCTTAGCGGCTGTCCCAGGAGGCGGATATATTTTATAGTGGAAATAATATTTACACTTCACAATACACCCTTCAATCAATTAATATAATATGGATTGTTTATCTCAAAATTTATATTCTTTTAATTTAATATAGTCACCAAAAACAACACCTTTTACTAAAAAAATATCTGGAACGTTCGAGACCTTTTTATAATTATTGCGTAAGTTTCAACGTATGCAATGTTCCTGTTGACTCCTTACAAGTTTTAGAGAGATTTAATATATTCAGTATACAAATTTAAATTGAAAGGATTCCTTAAAACTAGGTAGGTCTAAACTGTGATCTCCTGATATGTTGTTTCGTGTTGTGGATCATCACCACCTCATCAACTTCAATCGAGAACCAATGCTCTGCTTTGTACTCCTTACGTTTGAACCAATAATTCAGTACGGTTACCCCTTGTTTCCAAAAATCGCCTCGTGCCTTATTCTATATTTCTCTGTATGCGCCTTAAATACTAATTGGAATTCGTGTGTTTCTTTCAATTACGAATTTCTTATATTCGTGAATTCGAATTAGAACCAGAATTAGAAGCCCTATATCATTATAAATATGTAATTTAAATTAATTATCCAATTTCTACTCACGTTTTCTGAAAAAAAACGGCAAAAACTCTTCATATATTCTTAACGCAATTGTTACACAGCACTATTTCACTATAATATAAATTTTACTTGTCTGACGCGTACATATTTGGTTAAAAGTGTTGTGGATTCGACGTGCTTCAAGTGGAGACTGACCGTGTCTTATTACCGGTTGGTGTTATATAGCTTTTTCCCACTACATTTTGATTGGTTTTCCAAGCAGTTACAGATTGTTGCAACCAACCACGTTTGTTTTTAATATTCCCAGCATTTTCAAGCTGATTTCTGATGAAACTATTTTGGATTCTCATATCATGCTGTTATTTGCTCTTGTTATCGTAGACGGACTTTTAACTTATGTCTGTTGTATAGATAAAGCTTTTTGAGAATTGTACAAAATAAATGATGTAACACGACCGCTGTTTTCGTTTATGGATTTATTCATCTTTGAAAGTGCGTTTTCTTATCAAAACGTTTATTCTTCCTTCTTTATTACAAGCGTAATTGCATGAGGATTTATTAGGTTTTCTCTTATCTTCTGCGTATTTGTTTTATAAACTTGTTGAACACTTCTCAACGTAATTTAATTGCATGTACGATTATTTCTCTGCTAATTACGCGTTCTATTATTTGAAGATTTGCTTATTGGCATTGATTAAAGATTAATTACGGTCTATGTACAGGTTGTTAAATGCTTACTATTTACATAATTACTTATTTTTCTGCTAAATAAATGCAGTCCTATTGCTATTTACAGTTACTACGCGACCCTTACTACTCAATACACCCCTAAATAACCCCTTATCACAGCAGTATATATATTTATATATATATAACTTATACAAAAAGAGCGATTGATAAAAACAATAGCAACAGCTTTATTTTTGAATGTAACAGCTTACTCTAAGTTTGTTGATGGTAGCCTCACACGCTTCACTCAACCAGAAAGATGAGCTAATTTAGACTTGACGGTGTTGAAAATTGAATCAGACGAATTTCTTTCAAACTTATGAAATATTTTTAATCTGCTCATTGTAGAATTAATCTCATCACATTCTGTTAAAAATTTACCTTTTAACTTGAAAGATCGATCAAACTTTCAGGCTCTCTTTAGCTAATAAAGGATCTAATATTTTCGTTTCTTAATAATTGGTCGACCATTTTCAATTCCACGTATTTTTAATTCATACTCCACCAGTTCTTCCTTATGCAAATATATAATTTGAAACTCTTCAGCCATTTTCAAGATCAAACTACCAAAAAATTTACACGATAACTGATAATTACAAGACTATCAAAGATTTCATATGTTTCCTAAATAAAATTCATACATTTTTAAAATAAAAATCATGCCATATAGATTAATTTCACTTTCGATTTAAATTTTTTTTAAAGAAATTTAACATCAACAAAAGATGTTTATGCTCAACTGTATCTACAACAATACGGTGGCCTCAGGTGATCTATGTAAAAAATCAAAAACCAACGACTAAAATCAGACTAATAAAATTTTCTACATTAAAGCAATTAATGTGACGACAACAAATAACACACGAGACAACTTGAACCCCACGCTTGAAAGGCACTAGTAAAAATTTTCACTTAACCAAAGTTAAATAAAAATTTATTAACTAGGGGAACTGAAACTAAAGGGGTACTTGGAACAAAACCGCCCTATGTTGTAGGTGCTAGTTAATCAATAATTATTTAACGAGGATGGAACAAGCATGACCGCGGCATTAACCTGGCATTAACCCTGCAGAGAGCACAAGAGTTGTTGTAGGTTTGTTGGCAACACGGTTTGAAAAACTAACCAAAAGAGGGAAAAGCGCCACTACATCTAATAAGTCAACAACTAGAACAACTAGATGAAACTACGCACAAGAGGAGATGTAAAAACCCTAGTTTACAAATAAAGAGACTATACCTGAAGAGGAAATTACAGTTAGCATATAGATTGAGATCACTGTTTGTGACTTAAAAATAATATAATAAAAATAAAATATGTCACTGTAATTCTTTTATTTTGTTATACGTAGAGTGTTCTACTTCAACTCTCATACGGTTATACTTAAAGATTCGCTTCTAATTTATAGCTTTAGAATAACCAAAAATAACAAAAGAATTTCACTGTAGACTTGATGGGGAGAACAAAATATACAGAGAGGGTAGGAAGAAAAAGAAAAATCTTGGGTACCAGTGTTTTCAAAGGACTAGGATTATTGGCGAAAACACAAGTCCAGTAATCTGAAATTAACCACCAATAATATTGAGCGTAAGGAACGGAACATAAATAGTATCAGGCCGAAAAAATGCGGGTCTTGCAAGAACTTAGGCACTAACAATAAAAAGAAAATCGGAGCTAAAATTAATTAAAACAAACTCAGAGCAGAAATTAATCACAAAAAAAAGTCGCGGCCCCACGCCAGGGCGTCAGAAGCTATGCTACGTACAATGACCTAACTATACCAGGCTAACTAACAATGCGGAGGGGGGAAGGGTTCCTAGCAACACGAAAAAAATACATCGTCAACGAATTTCTATATTTGTGTTTTTTTATTGTAAATGGAAAATCGTTCGGATGTACAATTTTTGTGTTGCTAAGAACCCCTCCCCTCTTGCGTTGGTAGTTAGCCTGGTATAGTTACGTTTTCTTCCGGCAACGTCATGGTACGTAGCATAATTTCTGACGCCCTGGCGCGGGGCCGCGATTTTGTTTAGTGATCAATTTATGCTCCGAGATTGTTTCAGTTAATTTTGCTCCGATTTTTTTACTGTTAGCGCCTAAGTTCATACATGACCCGCATTTTCTCGGCCTGATACTACTTATGTTCCGTCTCTTACGCTCCATATTATTGGTGGGTTAATTTCAGATACTAGTCCATTGAAAACGCTGGTGCCCAAGATTTTTTTTTCCTTCCCTCTGTGTATATTTTGGTCTCCCCATCAAGTCTTGAGTTAGTTATTTTCCTCCGACTTTTCTTTTATTCTACCGCCCTATTCTAATTTCTATTTTGTTGTTTCGCTCCTATTAGCGTTCCCGAAGTTTATCCGTCGGATATGTTTTAAATTGTCCTGTATTTGCAATAATTTTTTTTTTTTGCTTCTATGGAGTTACGGTTAGTCTTTATTTAGTTAGTTTCTACCAATTTCTTTCATATTCGTATTCAAAATGACTTCTTTTTCGGCTTCCCACCAAGGTCTCCCAGTGTAGGAGTGGAGTTTAAAATTTTCTGGTGTCCTAAACACTCTTACTGTACATAATTCTTTGAGATGGGTCAAAAAACTCCGACGAGCTCAAAATGTGTCAGAATTGCAGTTTTTTGAGTCTGCAGTGCATTTGTTCGAGGCTAAAGCGTTACTTTGGTTTCGTGGTTACCGGCATAGGTTTTCGGACTGGAAGTCGTTGTCTAATTTACTGATTCAATATTTTGAACCCCCGGATTTTGCTTATAAGTTTGCTTCTACTGAGGAAAATACTTTTGCTTCACATGACCGAGTTGTTAAGATTTCTCCTACGCTTACGGGTAGATCCGATACTTCTTCCGTAAGTTCTACTGTTCTTCTTCCTAGTTCTACTTCTACGTGTCAGCACATACCTTTCTTCGGCAAATATAACTTCGAACAAAATTTCCTCTGTCTTTATTTCTACATCCTATTCTACTCCTCCTTTTGGTCGCCCTACTTATTCACCCTCACCCCAAACTGTGCCTCCACCACCATCGCAACCCATACTTCGAATTAGTGACTTGCAGCTAGCTTCTCAAGACTTTGTTTCCGCTTTCTTAAACGATTCTACCCACGAAATTCCTGTCATGTCTGCAAGCACAAATGTTGCTGAAGTGACGATAACTTTTAATTTAGTCAGCGAAGGTCTTGTTGAAGTTCATGAACTTGTATCTTTAATGTCTGTTGCTGTTTCTGTTTCTGTTCCTGCTTTCTTAAATGGTTCTACTCAAGAAATTTCTGTCGTGCCGGCAATCACAGCCGTAGCCAAAGTGAAAATAATTCCTAATACGGATAGAAAAGCTCCTGTTGAAATTAGGGAACCCGTAACGGTGATGCCTGTTGCTGTCGTCGTCAAAGTTTTACCTGATACTGTTTCGTTATCTACTACTATTAAGCAATCAGTTTCTATTGTGGTTGAAGTTTTGTCTGTTCCTACTCTGTTGTCTAACAGTGATGCAGTCTTACTTGATTCTACTCCTTTACCGGACGTTGATGAAACGTTACCTATTCTTACTCATTTTTCTGATGTTGACAAAATTCTTTCAGATTGTGTTTCTTTATCTCATGCTGACAAACTTCTACTTGCTTTTGTTCTTTTAGCCAAGGTTAATGAACTTCTAGCTGATGTTCTTTTATCTACTGTTGTTATAGTTTTTCCTGGTGCTGTTTGTTTTGTAAAGTTGCTGAAGTTCAACCTGATTTTGTTCCTATATGTAATGTTACTGAAGTGTTAGCGGATTTTGCCCATTTTCCTAAGGTTGATATTCCTACAGCCAATGCTGTTTTCTGTCCTAACTGTGATACTTCTAGTCCTATATCTAACGTCGTTGAAATTTTATCTACTTTTTTCCCTCTAGTTAACGTAACTGAAGTGTGTTCCGCTTGTGTTTCTCTTCGTAAGGTTGATTCTCGTACAGCCAATACTTTTTCTCTTTCTACCGTGGGTATTCTGACAACCCATGATGTTTCCTTTTCTACCGTTGACTTTCTTACCTCCAACTCTAACAATATACAACTTTCTTCCTTAACTCGTTTCGAGTTTCCTAAACCACCCTCTCCACCTCCTACACCGCATACTACCACTACTACACCTCTTGCTGTCCCTGTTTTGCGAAAAACTGCCCATAAAAGGCAGAAATTTGTCTATACTGATTCAGAACCAGAAAATGTTGATCGACGAAATCCTAATGTCCTTTGTCTCGTTTCATTTTCCTTTTGGCGGCGTAAACGCCTTAAACCCAATATCTAGTCCTCGCGCCCCAGATTCTTATGCCAACTTTGCGCTTCTTAGGTTTTGATTTTTGGACGTTACGATTTCGTTTTACTTCCCTGTTTTACTTAGTTCTCCTTTCTTTCTTTTTCTTTCACCCGTGTGGATCCGAGAATAGAATAGTCCCATGGTGTAGACCTGCCTGTCGTAAGAGGCGACTACAGCGGTCAAACACATACACACACGCATACTATACACGCATAACACATACACACACCTTTCTTACGCCACCAAACACACACACACACACACACATACACACACACACAAACGCACGCACACGCTCACACTTACACATACATAACTACACTGGGATTCTGTTTTATTTTCTTTTGTACGATTATAGTTTTTTTTTTTGGATTTTGTACTTGGTATTGGTGCTATTCTTTTGGTTTTTTTCTTTTTTCCTCGTTCCTTTCATTCCACTTTCCTTTCTCTATTCTTTTACTGGTCTTCTTTGCTGTCGGTCCCTGGGCCGATTGTGTTTCGTCCATTCGCTCCTGTGGTAGGTGCTTCCTAATCCGTTTTTTGTTCTTCGGAAACCACGACTTGGTCGACTATAGGACTAGTTAGCATTTTTTTTCTTTGGTCCTTCGTTTATTGAGATTTTTGGTTACCACAGTATGTAGCACACCGTTTCTTTTTACCAGCGTTCCTCCTCTCTTTTTCTCGTTCTCTCTTGTTGTTCCTTTACATCCTTCAGGCTTGACCTTTGGATCCTGTTTTGGCGTACACTGTTGGTTTTCTTCCTCATATCTTTTCTTCTTTTGAGGTTGATAATCTTCCGGGTTCTTAACTAGAAATAACCGTCTTCCGACGACTTTTTTTCAGTGTCGATGCCATTCCATCTTAGTCCTCTTTGATTACTTATTACTCGTCTTTCCTTCCTTTTTTTCTTTCTTCTTCTTCTTTCTCCTCTTCTATTAGTGGCCCTTCAAGCCGGACGAGAGTTCTTTTTTTATTTTTGGAGGTGTTCCTTTTTTTCTTTTTTGGTTTTTTTGTCTTGTTTCCGTAACGAGTTTTCTTTTAGTTTTGAAGCAAATTTTTGTTTCTCTTTCATTTTGTTTGGGTTTTTTCTCATTGTTTTTTTGTCCTGCCCACTTCCATTACTTTTGTTTTCTTACCCCGATCTGTTAATTTTTGCTGGAGGGGGGTATTAGAAAAAAAGGAAGGAAGGAAGGAAAAAATCGTGGGCGCCAGCGTTTTCAATGGACTAGGATTATTGGCGAAAACACAAATTCAATAATCTGAAATTAACCCACTAATAATATTGAGCGTAAGGGGCGGAACATAAGTACTATCAGGCCGAGAGAATTCGGGTCATGTAGGAACTTAGGCACTAAAAATAAAAAAAATCGAAGCAAAAATTAATTAAAATAAATTCAGAGCAGAAATTAATCACAAAAAAAAATCGCACACTTTGGGCGCCAAAAATTATGCTACGTACAATGACGTAGTCGGAAGAAAACGTAACTATACCAAGCTAACTACCAATGCGGAGAGGGGAGGGGTTTCTAGCAACACAAAAATAATACATCGCCAACATTTTCTATTTACAATAAAAATACACAAATATAGAAATTTCTATCGAAATAGCAAAACAAAATTAACTAAGGTTACTATTTAATAAAACAATTTTACTCTATTGAGAAATTCAGTAGTTGTTTCTCGAAGTGCGCATTTCGTAGCTAACATGCAATAAATCTAATCAGTACCAAAAAAGAATAACGCTGATACTTTTGTATAAGCAGATGGGTTAAGTATAAAAAGCAAAAGCATTAAAGTTCGAAACTTTTCTAGTAAGTATTTTACCAGAACAAACATTAGCGTGTCTAATTTCAAATTGGGTTTATCCCTGGGTATGTTAGAAAAGGAAAACAAGCCACATACATGTGTCGGGATACTTATCTGGTCAGCGCTCGGAAGCAAATTGACACAGCATCGCCGCGGTAGTCAGCAGCAACAACAAGCAACGGCGGTCTACATGCAAGAACAGTTGATCTACATCAAGAAATAATCGGGTTACGCAACAAGCAATTTAGCCTCCAGCTAAAAGCTAAAAAAAGAAAAACCTTACTGATATTAACAACTCAGGAGCGCTTACCGATCCACACCAAATCTACACATTTGATAAAGGGGAAACGTGCATCGCTCTTGGAATAACAGAACGAGTAGTTGTTACAAGTGCATCGACGCACAAGCTGCAGTATCAAAATTAAAAAGGAGTTTATAATAACACGAACTCGAAAAGCAAACATCCGCGTATTTGAAACGCGATTGAAGCTGGAAAACACGGTTTTACCGGAGAATAAAAGGATATATTATTTCGACAAATCTTTAGATGGGAAACGCGCTCACGGATACCTAAACAGGACATTGACTTATTTAAATTTTATCATAGACTTGTCGTTTTCAAGCCAAAAGGGATTTGAGTTGAAAAGTATTAGACAGCATATTTATTATTAATTAAGTTGACGGATGTGAGAATAGCAACGTAGTTGATTTAACAAAATTATCGTAAAGCGGACTTATGAATTAACAAGGGAAATTTTTAAAGCAAAATTGGAACGTAACAATTGTTTCTATTATTCAAAATAAGTAAATTTCTTTTCAAATAAGTATTTTTCACATAGGTATTTACAAAAAGGCATATGGCATTCAAGTCTAATTGTAAAGAATTGATTTCATTTCATAAAACTTTTTCTTAAGTAAGTTAATTTAACAAATTACATTTCGATCTAAGGGCTACCAGGTCTTCTAGCTTTATAAGACAAACAAGATTGTTTAAAGTAAAATTAATTTTTTATATTTTCAAAAGGAATAAGTACTTTGATCTAAGCAAAAGATAAAATAGATATTTGCAGTTTTTAATTAACTTTTGACTATCTTAAAGACAAAATGCAAACGTGGTGTGACATTATTTCACGCAAGAGAATCAAGCTTAAATGGCATTGAACGATTTTACAACAGAAAAAGAGTACTTCAAATTACAAAAACGATTCCTCAAAAGCTGAAAGCTAAAGCATCACTATAAATAATTTATGCAACTTGATTAGTTTTTCATTTTAACGACGTGTTAAACATATCACATGCTCTTTTATGAACGGGACAATTTCAAAAGTAACCAACGTAGATTTATTAAAACAAATTTAAAGAAAGGTATTCTTACCTTAGGTAAATTTATTTCAAACTACATTACCACACGGCACTTTTAAACCAAAACGAAATTGCAGCTTAAATATTATCCAACGTGGAAAAATCCAAAGTAGCATTTTATCCAGATACACACCTCCAGTTCTAATCAACTAGAGTCGCCATGTCTACAACATCTGTAGTGTTCTCTTGGGGTCTTTATTAGAGGGGTGATTAAATCAAAGTCGAAGACCATTTCACATGTTTAATTTACTTGTCACTTTAAGGTGCAGTACAACTATTACATCGGAAGGTTCGACTTATAATCATCTTATTCTATATTAATACTTAACTGCTAACAATGATTTTGCAACTATGCTTATTTACTAATTCAAATTACACCTAGCCTAGAGTTCGTTGCACGTGTACTTCCTGATTGTCTTCCTGTACAACTTCCGCACTTTTCACTTCCTATACAAGTCACTCACCTTTTAAATGCTTAAACTTAATACAATGTAATAACTATAAATTATTCGGCTATTACACCATCACACCTCCACGGGTGCACTAAAAAATTTTTGTTTTCAAAATAAAATTTTCTAAATTACAATACGTTATATAATTTTGTCCTATTCTTATGGATTTCTACTAACTTATTATCTATCTTAACTATAACATTAGGATTCTTATCTAAAACTACTTCATATGGGCCTACAAATATTGGATCTCTTTTATTAAGAGATGTATTTTTAATCAACAACTTATCTCCTAATTTATAATTAACATGCTTAGTTTTGATATCAAACTTATGCTTTCTTTTACTTTTGGATTGTAATAAATTATATCTCGCTTCATTTGCAGCGACTTGCAATCTATACTTAAGTTCTGCTGGATAATTATCAAAATTATAAAGTGGGTCTACTGAGTTTACTACGTTTGACGGTATTTGATTAATTTTCCCAAACACTAATTCGTGCGGGGTATATTTAGTTTCAGTATGCACTGAATTATTGTATGCAAAACACCAATAAGGTATCCAACTGCTCCAATTATTTGAATACTGCGGACATTGGATCCTTAAATATGCTGCTAAATTTTTATGTGAGTTTTCGAGCGCACCGATAGTTTCATGATGATACGCTGTAGAATTTAATTGTTTTATATTTAATAATTTACAAGTTTCCTTAAAAATCTCCGACATGAACTCTGAACCTTTATCCGTTAAAATTTCGCGTGGGATGCCGTATCGTAAAATAAAATTCTCGACAAACGCTCTAGTTACACTTTCAGTCTCTTTATTTGGTAATGGATATGCTTCTACAAATTTACTTAAATTACACTGTAGTGTCAAAATATACCTGTTTCCATTTGCATCTGGTTGCAATGGTCCAACTAAGTCTAAAAAAACTTTTTCGAAAGCTTCGGAAGCTGTGGTTGTAATTATCATCGGCTGTTTGCTAATATTTGAATGTTTATGTCTTTGACATTCGTCACATTTTTAATAAATGTTTCTACATCCTTTCGCATACTTGACCAAAAATAGTATCGCTTTATGTTATTGTATGTTCTATTGATGCCCGCGTGACCTCCCGTAGGCAATAAATGAAAATCATTAATGATTAATCTTTGCGTTTCTGAGTTTTTAATATTAGTGACTTCCCTAATCACACTAATTCGTATGTCATTTTTTTTAAGTAAATTGCGGCCGGCTTTACAGTTATTTAAAAATGACTTCGATTCTTCGTTTTTTATAATAATAAATTCCGGAATTGTAAATTCTCTACGAAGAAATTGCAGGTCTCTCAACGACGCTTCGAAGGCTGACGCTGATCGAGATCCTTGCTTCAAATAAATTATATTTTTACTCCTATCATAAATTGATAATGCATGCATGTTAACAAAATTATTTCCTTTATCGGATTTAATGATTCTGTTAAACTCCTCCTCTGATACAAATCGTAATTCTGTTGCATCCTTCGGATGCTTCAAAAGTTCAACAATGTTGGGGTGATCAGTCCCATCATCCTTTGATGCTTTTGACTCGACTTGAGAGTCGCCTAATTTTCTACTTTGGGCTCTTGTTGTTACATATACTTTTTCGTGAACCGCTCGTTCCATATTCTTTAAATAATCTGAATCTATAATAATTCTAGATAAAGCGTCCGCTGTCACGTTTTCTGTACCCCTAATATACGTTATTGTAAAATCATATTCTTCTAATGTTAACCTAAATTTTGTTAATCGACTAGATGGATTACTCATACCAAATAAGTATACTAACGGTCTATGATCCGTTAAAATTTGAAATTTTTGCCAAATAAGTATGGTCTAAATTTTTCACTGCCCAAACTATAGCTAATAACTCTTTTCTATTGTACAATAATTTATTTCGGCTTTGTTAAGTGCTCTACTTGCGTAAGCTACTGGCTTGTCGTCGCTATTCGACAAAACTGCTCCTAACGCGTAACCTGATGCGTCCGTGCGTAAGATGAACTTACTATTATCTGAAAAATCTGGGTATTGTAATATTGGTGGATTTGTTAAAGTTGTTTTTAACAGTTCGAATGCTGCTTGACATTCATTGGTCCATTGGAAAGTGACACCTTTCCTAGACAATTTGTTTAACGGTGCTGTTATTTCAGCGAATTTTGGAATAAATTTTCTATAGTAATTGGCAAATGCTACAAACCTTTTAACGTCGTTTGCGTTAAGTGGCGTTGGATAATTTTGCATGACTGCAATTTTTTCTGGATCTGGTTGTACACCTTGTGCCGTTATAACGTGTCCTAAATATAAAATTTCCTTTTTTAAAAATTCACACTTTTTTGGATTTAATTTTAAATTGATTTTTCTTAACCTATTGAGTACTTTTACTAAATTTGTATTGTGCTTTTCTAAACTATCTCCGAATACAATTAAATCATCCAAATATGTAAAACAATTCTCGTAATTCAATCCTGATAAGGCTACTGTCATCGCTCGTGCAAAAATACTCGGGCTTACTTTTAACCCCATCGGTAACCTAGTCATTTGAAATTGTCCTTTGTCTGTACTAAATGCCGTACACGGTCTGGACTGTTCTTGTAATCCTATCTGATAATAACTTTGATATAAATCTAAACGTGAAAAATATATCGCACCTCCTAACGAATCTAAAATTGACTCGATACTTGGTAGCGGAAATTTGTCATCTTGCAATTTAGTGTTTAATTGTCTATAATCAATAACTACGCGCCATTTTTTGTTTCCTAAACTATCCGGTTTTTTCGGTACTATTAGTAGTGGTGACGACCACGCACTCTGTGCGGGTTCTATTATCCCGTCATGTAACATTTTATCTACTTGCTTTCCTATATCATTTTTCTGTGAATATGGTAACCTATACGGTTTAACGTACGTTGCAGTAGCATCTGTTTGTAACTGAATATGCTGCTTACTTATGTTTGACTCGGTTAGTAGGTCATTGTCGACATAAAATACGTCAGTGTCGTTCGTATTCAATAATTTTACTGGTATAAAATTTTTAACTGGCTTTACAACTACGTTTGCTAAAAATACACCTTCGCACAATTCTTGTGATCTTATTACGCATTCCTCTTTGCAATTTACTGTAAAATATTTGATAATCTCGCATCGTGGTGGGATTATTGTATATAAATCTTCGTTTGCTAATAATGGAATTGACGTTGATACATCATTACTTACGAAAGTAAATTTATAATTTTTATAATCGATATTTGATCTGTACTTATTAAAAAAATCTGATCCTATTACTCCATTTACGTCTGATTCGAAATCGTTCATTACAACAAAAGTATGATTAATTGAGATATTCCCTATTTTAATTGGTAGATTTACTGTTCCAATTGCTTTTGTTTTACCCGATACTCCTTGAATAAAAATTTGCTTATTTGTATCAATATTTATCTTAGTTGTTAAACTAGAAATGAAAATAACGCTTACTGATGCTCCTGTATCTAAAATTAATTTAATTGTATTGTTATTGTATCCTACTTCTATGAAATTTACACTATTAATATTTAAAATTTTGTGAACATTCTTCAAATTATTTCGGGGGGTCTCGAAAAAATGTTTTCGGTTCCCTAGTTTGGTCTAATGTATTTTCTGTGCAGTTTTTCTCTGACGAGTTGATATAAAAATTGCGATGGTTTCCCCTATTATAAGACTGATGACCTCTTACAGTTTTACCTACGTGTGCATTTCCTCGATCTCTAGTGTTCATGAACGTGCATGGATTATTTCCTCGACCTTGATACCTGGTGTGTGAGGTACGTTGACTTCTATTCGTATTATTGTTATATTTTACGCGTCTAGTAAATTGACGACCTTTTCCGGTTGTGTAAAACATTTGCTGAGGTTTATTTGCAGTTTCCTCTTCCTTCGCGGCTATTATGGCGTCTTTTAATTTATCGTAATTTCGAGCTTTCATAATTGTTTTTAAATTTTCGTCCCTTATTCCGTTTGTAAATACGTTTAATGCAATTTTTTCGTTAACGGCTGTCAAAATTTTTAATGATTGTTTGTTACCCTCTGCTTGAGCTATTGTTAAATTGACCATTAATTCCTCGATCGTTTTACCAAAATTTTCTATTGATTTATTATTTTGTCTGGAGTTATGTAATTCGGCAGACAATCCTGATGCTGATTTTTTTAGTTAAAAGGTGATGTTTGATATCGTTCACAAGCGCTTCTACATTCTCATACTTACTGTCCAATCGCATTTTAGCATTTTGACTTAACTTAATTTTTATGACAAAATTTACTAACAATCTCTTACCTTCATCATCTAACAAGCTATCATATAGTTCAATTGCGTCGACCATTTGCTTGGTGGTATTTTCTGAACCGTCCATGGCTGGAATCATAGAGGCTGCTACTTTTAATTCAAATTTTTCACCCATGGTGTCTTGATTTTTCCTACTTAAAATACTTAACTTCCTCTAACCTATACTTCTCGCATAACCTATTTAAATAATCAAATTTCCTATTAGTAACATCTAAATCGTTTCGTCTTTCTTGACCATCTTTATTTAAATTTCTAATAAAAATCTTAAATTCCTCTAATATTTGCTTCAATTTTTCCGTCATTAATTTTAACTCGTACTTAATTTTTATAGCTTAAAATAAAATAATTCTTACTATACAATCTGCTGGCTTCTACTGACCTCTCTCCTAATCTTCTTGTCCAACATGTTCTTGAACATTTTAAAAAGTAATAAAATACCCAACAACGCTAAAATTGTACATGACGTAATACTTATTACCTCAGAATTTGAATATCCATTTATCGAACCATTATTCATTTCAGTTTGTGCAATAACTACTTCTTCCTTGGAATTGCTGGTGCCCATTTCAAATTTCGGTTATATTATAATTTAATCTGTAGAACTAGCAGGACTCGCAGAATTGGCAGGGCTGGCAGGATTAGCAGGGCTGGCAGGGTCGCCATGTAGTGTTCTCTTGGGGTCTTTATTAGAGGGGTGATTAAATCAAAGTCGAAGACCATTTCACATGTTTAATTTACTTGTCACTTTAAGGTGCAGTACAACTATTACATCGGAAGGTTCGACTTATAATCATCTTATTCTATATTAATACTTAACTGCTAACAATGATTTTGCAACTATGCTTATTTACTAATTCAAATTACACCTAGCCTAGAGTTCGTTGCACGTGTACTTCCTGATTGTCTTCCTGTACAACTTCCGCACTTTTCACTTCCTATACAAGTCACTCACCTTTTAAATGCTTAAACTTAATACAATGTAATAACTATAAATTATTCGGCTATTACACCATCACACATCTATTAGTTGTTCTACACAAACCAAACTTGATTCCTAAACCCTATTAATTACCGTTGAAAATACTTTATTAAACAAAGTCAGATTAAATTCAATGGCATACCAATTTGAAGTCTTAGGGAACTACCTAAAACTCGATTGAATTTAGAGCCAGGCTATTAACAAATTGCAAGCTCTACAAAATTGACGACTCATGCTAACAGCTTGGTGGGATGACTCGCAATGCCTCGTTCGAGAATCCAACCGTTTATCTATGCGCAGTTATGAGGAACACAGATATGAAGTATAACTAGAACTGCACGGAAAATAAATATATACAATATTTGTCAGAACATACAGCAACCAACGAAGCATTCCAACATGCTTGAATTTATTTCTTAATTTAATTAAAATACTTAGTTCTTGATGTCGTAATGCAATTAACTAAATGAACTTTTCCCTAAAATACGGCAGAATAAATTTGTCGGAATTTCTAAATGTTACAATGTTGTTGTTGGGTGAAGTTTTTGGAGTGTCGACTCGCGCTTGTGTTACCACTTCAAAGCGTCGTCCTCCTGTCTTGTTGTGTATTGTTTTCCTGCTTCTCTGTGCCAGTTCCACTACCACATATGTTCATTCATGACCGCTTTCAATAGCAGTAACAAACTACTCGGTTACCACTTGTGTTTGTCGATGACAAAATAACGGCAATATATAGTTTCAATAAAAAGTAATTGAATAGTTTTCAAGCAAGAAGAATCAGCGTATGGATTTTGTTTACAAAAAGTAAACTGTAAGTTTATAAAAATAATCTTTGTAGTGTAACCGACCTGAAGGCAGACCCGAACGCCCTCTATAAACGGCACACCGGGCTCCATATGTAACATCTAGTGGCAGTGGCTCGACGACTCCTACGTTGTGTTGTTATCATGTGACCCAAGTTCACACTGGGAATATGGCGTTAAAGCGGGAAGGTTTGAAATAAAACTACAGTATTTATGTAACTTTATTTTTAATCAAAAGAATAACCAATAAATAGGTCATTCGCATAAAAGCATAGAAAAATGACATTTAAAGTGTCGTACTGAACCTGGGCGATTGGGGAAAGAGCACGGCAAAGAAAACCTTAAACTGCCCTCACACTTACAACTGCATTTGACACATCTCGGCAAGGATGGGTAACGTACAAGTACCCAGACCACCAACACTAAAATTGACGGAATGTCAACTGTTACCCAGATATACCACACATGACAACTGAAGAAACGTTAGTGTAGACCAGCTAGTCTTTTCTGGTAGGTACTAAGGTCGGATAGGCCAATACTACCCAGCTAAAGTTGAAGAAGGGGGACACCAGAAAGATGACCTGCACCTTGACTACTAATGTTCCTCCCCACACGGACATAAACTGTTAGTAATATTCAACAAGGCTTGATCACACGCGCTCACATACATACATTAACAGTTTTCAGCCCGTGTTACAAAATATTTCACAAAGACTAGCCGATTTCCTATTATTTGCAAAAGGGTGCAACTACAAGTACATTGACAAGACGACATGAATTGCCGAAATGAACTTATGGTATGATATCGCATGGTTAAATAAGCGCTTATTATTGAACAGACTATCTCCAACATAGTCATAAATGCAAACGCGAAGGCACCAGATGGTCGGTCATACCACAGGTTCAATTTAATTACATCACAACAACTATCACAAACGTTAAATACTAGTTAAATATATAGGAACATCAGTTAGATAATAGATAAACACACAACAAAATATATAATTACGGATAAACCAAGATATGAGCGATGCAGTTGAATATGTGGTTAATATGCTGAAATAAAACAAGTACACATGATAAAAATGTCAAATGAATCACAAATATTAAACATTATAAAATATGTTGGCAGCAAATACATATACAAAATTCTACAGCATATATACAAGCCCAGATTCAGGCGCTAAACTTTTGTATAAATGCATGTTAGTTAAATATATTAAATCTAGTACGCAAACGTTAAAAATTATTCATTATGATTGCATCGGTTAAAACGTACTTTTCTAAAAATTAAACACATCCTGGCATTACAAATTACAAACAAAAAATATACACAACAACGTTGTGGTTAATTCCATTACTATCTTAAAACCAAAACAAATATAACAGAAATATAATACTGTTCATATTCAAATGTGCCTAATAATTTGATTTAATATATTTAAGGAATGATGTGTTAGTACTTTCCATTAATTGTTTGTAAAATCAGTGATGGTACATTTACTATTGGTTCTGCAACAAGTGCACTACAATTGAAGTTCGAACTCTTTATTAAATATTAAATAAACATCATTGCAAATTAACAAATATTAGTTTTACTCTGATTAGATACTAAATAAACAATAAATATTAGTTTTTGGTTGTTAAACCAAACAACACTCATTTAAATATAAAATGTTCAATAAAATCGTAGATTCACCTAAAATTACATATTAAACATCACAAATAAAACAACCGGCATCAAATTCTAAGCCAAAAGCAACAGGTAACACATAAATATTTCCTTCAATGGTTAAATAACTAACGGTTTTATAATAAGTACCAACATCACACTCAAAACGAGGCTGGAATTACCAGATGTAATTAGATTATTTTAAATAGCATCGACATAGAACATTACCTTTAATAAAAAACCGCCAAGTGAAATCTTTCAGACTGTCATTTTGAAATCTAAAAAAAAAAGTCCTTTAACCTTGTCGACTAGATCGATCGACTTTACACTTGGGGCCCTAATGATGTAAATTCTGATGCCACGGAATGCGTTCTGAAACTTGCAAGTGATTACTGAGCTATTCTAACAAGTACCTTCAAATATCGAAATGTACACTATAATATTTTCAATAAGTATCAACCAATGAAAAATCGACTTAGAACCACTACGAATCACTACACCTTGTTTTATATTCTACTCTAAAAATTTAAAATATGGTGACCTCACTTTTTATATAGAGTTCACAAGGCGCCTGTCACAGATTTGTATACAAATTTCTTGGTCAAAATTCAGGAATTTTTGATAAAACCGCGCATTTTTAAAAAATAAAATGGATTAAAGTAAATTAATTTATATGTAAAACTGTTAATACCTTAAATGGTTGTTGCAGTTATTTGTTCAAAAAATTTTAATATCTTAGTAACAGGAACGTTTTAATGCAGGTAGCACATCCATGCAGTAAAATGATAAGGAATTGTAGTTGGCAATCAAAAATGGTACCATGCTCATTGCTTTTTCATATGGTTAAGACAAGCCAAGGATACTGTTGTGCCTTTAATTACTTTGGTACCACAACAGAATTAACGTGAGTGATTTAAACTGTAAGTCGATCAATTAAGAAAAGTGTATAATTCTAGTGATCTGAATCCGAATTATCAATACGTTGGAGGTGCTGGACCATCTTTTAGTTTACGCTTAATCCTTTATGTTGAAGAAAAGGAGTATGTATCGTCTATTAGACCCGTATATGGTTTAAACGTAAGTAATAACTTTCAATATAAGAACTACTACTATAATTTCGGGATGTGGTATACAAATTTTTAAACTTTACATTTGTTTGTTAAACAAAATTGACAGAAAGGAAAAATACTAAATAGTTAGATTAAAGCACAATTTTAAATCTAATAATGTTTGAAAGAAGAATCACAATCGTGAACATCTGCGAGCAACGATTTTTCCATTTTCGGAAGGAAAACATCAATGGTTAAGAAACTACTTTTGGTGATAGGACACCATCAAAAAAACCTGTTTCGGTAATATTCAGAACATAAATTTGGCCATAGTCACCTTAATAATGAATTTCGCGAAATTCTACTAACAACTGTAATACTAGCTTGTATTTTCAACGAACTTCGTTCGTTTATGAAATCGATTTGTCGTCCGTCTGTCCGTCCGTCCGAGGCCTTTCTAATGGTCGGACATCAATGTGTGATACATCAATCGATTCAGCTCGGTGTCCAGAGCTTAAGTTTTGATGTCAGTTAAAATCGGGCCACGGGGGCGCCGTGCCCCCGCGATATTCCGTCGGGAAAAAAAAAAATTCAAGTAGGTCCAAAATTAATGTGCGATACATATTTGGACTCCCCTAACATAGCTGAGTCGAAATATGGTACCCCCCACAAAATCTGACCACGGATACCCGACCCCCCCCGGGGAATTAATTTTTATCAAAAATTTCAAATAGGTCCAAAATTAATGTGCGATACATATTTGGACTCCCCTAACATAGCTGAGTCGAAATATGGTACCCCCCACAAAATCTGACCACGGATACCCGACCCCCGGGGAATTAATTTTATCAAAATTTCAAATAGGTCCAAAATTAATGTGCGATACATATTTGGACTCCCCTAACATAGCTGAGTCGAAATATGGTACCCCCACAAAATCTGACCACGGATACCCGACCCCCGGGAATTAATTTTTATCAAAATTTCAAATAGGTCCAAAATTAATGTGCGATACATAAATTGTTTTAAAGTAAGTCTACATTTGGAAGTTCGTTGCGACAATGCCTTGCATTTTCAACTTGTTATCTTTGTCTGCTATACAAATTTTGTCTAATATGAAACTAAAGCTTGCTAATCAAATTAAATGAAATAATCAACTTTACAAGACAATTCTTTTACTTAACTGAACTTCATTCATGTACAGAAACATATAACAAAAGCACATACAATAATAATGCTATATATTGCTGTGAACTGAAGATGCCTGATGTTGGGCGTCAATAAACGTTGCTGTGGACTGTATAAAAGTGTGCCCTTTTTATTTGGTACCTCAATTTAAATAAAACCACTAAAATTAGACATCACACTTATAATGAGACGAAATAATCTTTAGCAAACCATCTTTCAAATAACAATTACCACATTCGCGGATTTTTTTAAACCAACAATATCCTACGTCCAAGAAAAACAATTTTCTTTCAAAAACAACTTTAAAACCGCTACAACAGTTTTGCCTTACGAACAAATTCTTAAATCTAATATAAAAAATTACAACTACTGGATAATCACTCGTTTACACTAAAGTAGATTCTAAAATCTCTCTCTTTTTCTAATTAGGATTTTCATTTACAAATCATTCCTTATTTAAATTTTATTATGTACAAAATTATAAAATAATTGGTATAATTTTAACAACCTCCGCTTAAAGTTGGATTTAAACGTATCTGATCAGTTATGTTTAATAATTTTTTTTATATAATGGCAAAACCAAACGAGGTCAGCTACTCTGAAATCAAATTATACACTCTCACACAAAGATTTGCACACAAAATCTTACATAACTTAACTAACTAATAGAAATGTCCTTTTTTAAGATTTTTAAAACAATGTGATTTTCATTTTACTGTGTAAATTATGCTGGTCGTATTTTTCCGTATCGTTAAAAATTTTCAATTAAATACCATTAAACATACAAATTGCATACAAAATACATATACCAAGATTGTCCAAATTGTTGAAAATTTTATCATCAATTTACCATTAAATAAAATTCCAGTTTCATATATGTTTTCATCCAAATTAAAACTTTATCTTGCAGTAATAGCTGGCCAGTCTGATGTTGGGAAATTAGATTTTTTTTTTAAAAGTATTTGTATTCTTATGGTATTTATTTAATGTTAACAGAAGTTAAATTTAGGTTGAATTTTATTTAGACTTATTTATAAACTAGGTAAAAATAGACTCATTTGTGAAAGGATATCCACTCACCCCTATAATGAAGTCGTATTTGGGAGAAGCCCTCCATTTTACAATTCTCTTTAATTTAACAAAAATTCAATGAGTATGTTTAAGTTGCTGTAGAAAAAAAAGTAAAGTATGATGTGACAAAATATAGGAACCCAAAAGTAAATAAGACTTATTCAGAATAACAGATTTCCGTATAGGGAAAATATCTAAAGGGATTGCTGAAATAAGACGGTTTGGCGCCCTTTAATTATTACAATAGAAAAAACCCTTTCAAGGTAAGTGGTTATTGTCACGTAGTTTTTATATTTCTGCAATTTCAAATGTTTATTTTTAATTTTTCTCATTCCCGCATCAATGTAGTTGCTACGGGGCACATAGAGGTATTTGATTCAAAAATACGCACAAAAGTCTATATTTACAAACATACGAATTCCTGGAAACGGCAACTACCTGATCAAGTTGAGACCCTGAATAAACACAAGAACTGGTTTTGTAGGTACCTAATTCACTCAGCACGGCAAGGCTAGTCGTCATCTAAGCGTTTTGCTGAATGGATGTACGAATTTTTTGGTGAACGTAAAATAAACCAACATATTCTATGTTACTCTCTAGCATTTTTAAATTATATTTTTGTGAATTTTAATACAGATAATGTTGAGCCAGGGATGTACTGTTATTAGATCTACTTTCAAAGGTTTATAATTGCAATAATTTATTTATAAGTGTGTGATTTCAAAACTAAGAAAAAATACGGTGTCTTTTCAACTAAAAATAAATTTATTATTTAATTAGTTAATGTTCCCGACTTTTCCGAGCAGTGCTGTTTCTGTACCATACTAGTTTCACTTACCTATTTACTAAACATTTGAGCTTTAGGTGCCAAAGCATATTAATCAATATTATATTATATGTTCTAGTGCAGCCTAATTTGTTTCGAAAAACGATAATCATTTGACTGGTCGTCCATTTCTCATTTCCCTTCTTTTCGGAGCTTTCTAATGTAAAATGATTACTCGAGAATTTATATTTAAAAAGGCGAAGCAATATTTTAAAAAGAGGTTTCCGAAAAAGTTTTCCTAAGGTGCAAAAACCTGTATTTATTAAAAGATTTTCTTAATTTAAATCCGAAATTATATCTAAGTGGCAAATCACACAACCTTAACCACTAGTTGTTGACGGCTACCTTTAGACTGGCTAAGCACAGTTAGAGGTTTCCCGAAGACGAACAAGTGGCCTCCGCCTCAACGGCCTAGTATCTGGCTGTCTTGTTATCATGGTTGGCACTATAAAACTTTTGTGGTTGTTAACCCTACTGGTGGCTTGCTCTGTAATAAAAATCGATTAAGGAACTTAAAGACTTTTTATGGAAAATCTCACCATCAATGACTTTCCAACCCGCTTACCTTTAGTTGTGGATGTGAGCGGATTTAGAATATTACTTGCTAGGAGAGTTCAAGCGGAGAAGTCTAATCGGAATAAATTTTTAATGCTCACGCGAGATAAGTTTTGGGCCCTTTGTAGCGGCTTTTTAAAAAGACTTCTTCCAAAAACTCTTCTATCAATTTATTTGAAACAGAAATCATAATATTAATGTTAATTTACAGGTACGTTATATACAGTAACGTATTAGGTTCAAAAATATTCTAAGTTGACTTTCACTTTAAATTAACTAAAATTAGGGTGAGTAGCTGAACAACCACCAATGTTAAAGTTGTGAAGCTCGAGACTGACTGACTATCTTTGGCTCTTGCAGGTATTTATACTATCCCTGCCCTTTACATTGCTTCTGGGAACTGCAGAGCTCATGTCTGCTATTTCTTGATACAATACAAAGTATTACATTCTAATAATCTTAATTCTAATAATTGCTGTCTTATTGTCTACTGCGATCTGCACCTGCAGTGTCATGTTACGTCTGGAATACAAAGTATTCACATCCATTTTCATGTCTGGTTTATGAACTTCCATTAACCTTTTGTAATACGTCTTTCAATTTATACATCGTCACAATATAACTTAAGATTTAATAATTCCATTTGATTACATATATATATATATATATATATATATATATATATATATATATATCCTAATTTGGGGGATATGTAACTCGCGCTGTGTATAAAACGAGTAGGAAACCATGAGATATTATTTGAACAACAAGGTGTTTACACGAGCTTTTAAATGATTAAATCGCTATTAATGATTTTACAAACAAGGTTTCATAACAGCTGAATTGTTTTTTGCAAGACTGTGGGTACAAAACGTTGAATTTAGCTTTGTAATTGAACCAATTCAGAAAATAACTCGTTTTCTATACAAGACCAAAGACTTATTAAAAATTGAGAATCGAGCTAATTTTGTAAATAAATATTCTTGACAATTTTTTCAATTTTTTTCTCTTCTCTCTTGCCTGTATATTTCTAATTTGTTTCAACTACCAATTTTTTCCTTTACAACAAAAAAAATTGTTACAGCAGGACAAATGCTGCTACGGGAGCAAGCAAACTTAAGTGGAGCACACGTAATGAAAGACACCATGGCTACTCCAACATGCGATAACAAATACAAGAAGGCATACAGGGAAAGTGATGCTCCAATAGAAGCTCTATCCATGTTTGTTGAGGCGTCCCTCAGCAGAAGACAATATGAGATTATTAGAGAAACATCTAAAGATCTTTATCCTTGCTACAGTTATTTATTCAAAGCGGAAAAAGTTTGCTATCCTCTAAAATGATCCTCCTGGTTTACTGAAACATGTGCAGAGATTGATTTACAGCCTTTATTGAACCATACCGTAGAACGCTTTAAATTCTACTTAAACAATGTTTTTGAAGTTTTAGCAACTGAAGTATGGTCTTCTCTTGAACTGAAATACAAGTGTGACTGTGACGGATCGCAACAAGGCTTGTATATACAAAAGTTCCAAAATACTAGTGATTCTGATACCAAGATCTTTCAGTCTTCTCTAGTTCCTTTGCGACATGCGTGCTTAAAAAACCATAAAGTGATTTGGCAGAATCCTGCTACCTCATCGCCTAGATTTTGTCGTCCTATGAGGATCGGGTATATACACGAGACATCAAATGTAACAAAAGGAAAAATAAACTATTTCATCAACAAAATTGAGTCTTTAAATGCAATTGTGATTGTAAAAGGACGAATAAAAGTAATTGTAGAGCACACGATGTTTTTGACTATGGTTGATGGCAAAGTGTGTAATGCAACAACAAATACTAGTCACTTCCACCATGAGATGTTACATTTGTAAAGCTACATCAAAGCAGTTCAATGATTTGTCAAGGTATAATGAAGTAAGTACTGAAAATTTAAGATTTGGTTTGCCAATATTGCATGCTCGAATAAGGTTTTTGAAACATTACACCATCTTTCTGAAAGATTCCTGTTCAGAAGTGGCAAATACGACCTAAAGAAGATGAAAAAAATAATTGAAAAGAAAAAATTATACAGTAGAAATTTAGAACAGAATTTGAAATCATTGTTGATGTACTGATATCGCAATATGGAAACAATAATGATGGCAATACAAGGTTTTTTGCCAATTTTGAAACGTCTACAATGATTACAGGTATAGACAAAAGCTTCATAGAAAGATTTGCCACTGTCTTACAAGTGATTTCCGGTAGACACACGATTAACACTGAAAATTTGTCTACTTACTGCTTAAATACAGTGAAATTGTATAGAGAACAATATTCCTGGTACTCCAATGTCTCATACAGTCCACAAATTATTAATCCACGGACCCGTGATTATTAGGCACTCCCTACTTCCAATAGGGAAATTATCAGAAGAGGCCGCAGAGGCAAGAAATAAACATTTTTGCCAATTTAGGGAAAGTTACCCTAGAAAATTTTCCTGTGAACCAAGCAATATGGACACTATAAATAGATTATTATTGATGTCTGACCCCTATTCAGGTTACATTAGACAAAGAAAAATCAAATCAAAGCCTTTTACTAACACTGCGTTCGAAATGCTGCTTCCTTGGGAAAATAATGAACAAGGAACATACGGAAGAATATAATGAAGAGGCTAGAGATTCTTCTGCAGACTGATATTTTCCTCTTATTTGTAACAATTTTTTAATATTTTGTAAAATATATTGTGAACTAAGGTGTATTAAGTCCTTGTCTGTCTTTTACGTATACGACTCCGTGTAAACGTAGCTTATCTATTACTAAAATAAATGCTGTCTAAGTTTTCAAGTTTTTAAATTTTTAAGGAAATGAAAACAAATGAAGATAGTACACAGAAGAAGTTTAACTCAATAGCAGCTAGAACTACTACTCGTATTTGGCTTAGTGTTTTTTTAACAAATACGCGAAGGTGTTGAGCTCATGGTCACTATATGAGATACACACACCTCTCTGACGCACAAAAGTGAAAAGAATAGAAATTAATATGAAATTAATTTTGTCCGCATTTTTGTCAAATATCCCTCTGTGCGGGGTCACCGCTTCTTCAGAGCAAATCTACATTTATAACTTACTGCTCATTTTACCCGTAACAAAGTGGACATATTGATTTATAATTCATTCTTGTTAGTATGTTACGTACATTGCCGTAGCCTAAAAAAACAAGAAAAAGAAAGAAAGGATAACCGGGCTCAATTGGTGAGTGGGCGGGGTTTTATACCTATAGATAAATTGAAAAGAAACCTGAAATAAATAGAGAGAAAATTTATGTACTCTCTCATTCACACTCAGAACAAAACATTCAAAGAAAAAAAGAACTTATAATTAAACCAAATATTTATAGAACACAGTATTCCCAAACCCAACCAAAAAAAAATCAATGTCCCCAATTTACATATACAGTATGAGAAACCCCCCAAACATTCAAAAAAAAATTACCCACGAAAGTGGCGAGCTGTAGTTTTTAGGTAATTACCCCCTGACATTAATTAGAAAAAAAAAGAACCAAACGCAACCCTAAAAACCACAACTCTAGATCATCGTAAATATAACCTTAACCTATATTTACAAACATAATGGCAACAACATTTTCAAATGTGCCAGCAAGTCCTTAAACCGTTTTTACATTAATAAGTAGTATATTTTTAGTGATTTAGAAACAAATAGAAAAGCAATAATAAAAGAGCAGTAAATACCAAAATAGTTCAATAATTTTCGTGTATAAGAATTAAATTTGGAAATGCCTGATATTTGAAAGGTAAAATCCCAGGCGTTCTGATTCCAAAGTAAGTAGCGAATACAAAGAAAAACTCACCCTCGAGTTGCTTACGGGGTTGAGACAGTCGCTGGTCCACGTCAGTGAGTAGGTAGGCCTACGCCCAGGAAAAACACGTTTGGCCTTCCAGTACGAGAAGAAACGACAGCTCAAGCGATTAACGTGTCCCCCGCAGGAAGCTAGAATAATTACGAACAATAGATTAATTTATTAAAACCGAAAAGTACCGTTTTATAAACTCTAAATACTCACCACGCTATATAATGCGTGCCGAAAATTCGCATAACGAAAAACGGAACGAAGCAAAGCAGGACGGATGTTTTCTTGTTGCTATTCGAACAGAAAGTGAATATTAAATTTGTTTAGCTAAAGCACCAAAGCTCAACGTAAACTTGTCGTCAAGAAAATAAAACAGGAAAACCCTAATTTATTGAAACAATTTTGCCAAATTCTTTAAAAAGGAAAACACACCAGCATTAATTAGTGAATACTTGGAAAGACGCCTATGTAATTATGGCGTAAATTCCACGTTAAGAAATTCTTAGAAAGGATATTTATTTTTCTAATGAGCAGAAATATTTATCAAGTAAATATATAGAATATTTATTATTAATTACAATACAATTTTTAATACGGGAAAGTTATAGTGTTACTAAACTTTCAAAGTTATAAGAGCCTTCGAAAGCCCTCTGTGGTTGTCTAATTAATTTTCTAATTCTTAAACTTATCATTAATACACACACCTAATATGAAAGTTGTTTAGGTATTATTACAAGACAGTTTGGAATACCCCCAAATGGATTTTGCTGCAAACACAATACAAAGATCACAAGAAGTTACACTATATGTTACTCCTAAAGTATATAGAACTCTAGAAGATGTTCGCAGTTATTCACCAGATCAACGTTGTTGCTGGTTCGAAAATGAGGCAAGTACAACCATTACTTGTTATTTTAATTTAACTTTGATTTGTAGGGTAATTTAAATTGGTCAACCCTTTATAGTTACAAAACGTGTATTAGTGAGTGTAAAGCAAAAGTAATTCAAAAGCTATGTCATTGTACACCATTTTATTACTTACCAACAGGTAATGCTTGTTTTTTTTAAAATTAATTATAAACCGATTAAGCTGTTTTTAGATGATACTCCTATCTGCACACTATTGGATGCTCAATGTCTTCAAAATAATATGTGTAAGTAGTACAGTTATGAACGGTCAAGCTTAAAACTAATCCGAAAATGTTCAAATGTTCAGATATTGACTCCCTAAATTATTTCAAATTGAAAGTGCAAATAAGTTTTTGCAGAAAAAAAATATCTACAACTATATCATTACTTATCTTTATTTTGTGGTGGGACAAAAGTGACGTTATGTTACAATTTTCGATTTACTCAGTTTTAAACCCAGTTTTAAACCTCTGTCCCAATAATATTCTTATATTTAAACAAAGTGTTTCGTCGTTGTACCATAATCCAACACAATAATTATCTAACGGAATATTAATTTCCCATCAAATAACTACGAAAAAAAAACGACATTCAGATAAATTCTACTTTATGCTTTTTTTAATTAAGCACATCCAGTAACGCCAATAATTTACCTTACCTTAATCGACACATAGGTCACCCGATTCCATCTATTTCAATTAGTTGAAGAGTGAAATCTGTTCACCCGTTTATTGACTAATGACATTGTCCGATGCCCACCCGACGCAAATATAAATTTTACGGTACCTACGTGCTTAAGCCTTCTGGCTCACTTATACAACAAATTTCAACAACAATTTGTCATCAGGCATTCACATCCAGGTGCCTACGGTCCAGCGTCTACACTTCAGCTATTATTCAACCGTCATTTCTGTCTTAACTACCTTACTTTTGTCGAACTTAATCGGTATATTCCATTTTCCTTTCTTTAAGATTTTGTTCTCACATTTTATGCGTCCAAACTGCTAGATTTTCAAAGTTAATGTCGTCGTGTTCATATGAACAGTCATCATACTGAAGCTGCGTCATTTGTTTACGTTGGCAACACATTTTTTATGCTTTGCTACGTGCAGCGACGTAGTCAACAAAAAAATGACAACAAAGAAGAAAGAAAGAGAAATTGACCGGGTTCAGTCGATGAGTGGGCGGGGTATAATACCTACAAAAATTAAATAAGGCCTGAAATAAAAATAAATTATTAACCACTCCATACAACCTGTAAGACAAATCCCCACCTACAGTTATACCTAAATAAAAAAAACAAAGGAAATAACACATTAACAAAAAAATTCTAATTAGCATAAAAAAGAAAAGAAACATTACAATGGGCATTAACCCAGTTTAAGTAAGTGAAAATAAACCATATATATTAGTATTTGCTAGCTATTGTACTTGTATGCTAGATTTTACAATTTTGTTTAGTAATCATAATATTATGATACCTCACATAAGCTCTGATAATGCTAACAAATAATCTACAATTACAAATACAACGGCAATAATGTCTTTCAATGTGCCAGCAAGTTTTTATCCCATTCCCGCATTAATAGAGAGTAGTTAAAGTTAAGCGTAATATAATAATCCCATGGCAATAGATTCCAGTATCATAAATCATTTTCATACATACAACTAATTCGAGACCTGTATGAGCCCCAAACAGTAAAATCTAAGTGGACAGGGTCTTGACACAAGCAGGAAAGAAAAACTCACCCACGTCTCTACGGTGTTGGATCTCTCGGCCAGATGGACCTGAGATCCCGTAACGGGTGTAGCCTTCTATACCCCAAGGAGCGGCAATTCAAGGGACTATCGTGTCACCCACAGAAAGCTAGAATGATTACGAAAAATATTAATTTATTTACGCCGACAAGTACGGGTTTATAAAACCATCAATACGCACCACGCTGTAAGGTGTGCGTGAAATTTTCATAAAGAAAAACGGAACGAAGAATCTAGCAAATACGAATTCTTCTTAACACTTTGAAAAGAAAGTGAACATAAATTCGTTTAATTAAACAACCAGAGCTCCAAATCGTATTGTGGTTATCAAAGCGTGATTAAGAAACTTGGAAACACACTTTTATCGGACAATACGCGACCTGTTCGACGAGTCTTTAGATTCAAACCATAGAGAAAGCAATTATACGTTATCGTAATGTTTAACAAATTAAAGAATACCTAAAACAAGATATTGACTTATTTAAATTTTATCATAAACGTGTCGTTTCCAAGCAAATAGATTTGAGTTCAACAATTATTGTAAAGCGGGCTTATGATGAACAGGTAAAATATACAGGATGTTGATGAAGGATTTAAGAATAGTAACGGAATTGATTTAACTGAAAAACAAATTAAAGGGAAAAAGGGGTAATTAATTTATCACGAAAATACACGTAACAAATCTCTCCATCAGCAAAATTAACAGGTCGGGGTCGGGACGCAAAAGTACGGGAGTGGGCAGTACCAAACAAGACAAAAACCCAAACAAACAAAAAAAAATCGCTTAAAACCAAAAGAAAATTCGTTACGAAAACAAAAGAAACCAAAAAGAAAGAAAGACACACCCAAACAAGAGAACTCTCATCCGGCTTGAAACACCAATAGTGGTAATGATCAGACTACCAGAGAAACGACACAATACACTCACTGGAGTGAACCGAGTACTAGGACAACAGAAAAAATGAAGGTAAGACGGGTAATAAGCAAGCAACGAGGACTAAGAGGGAACGGCATTGACACTGTTGAAAAGTCGTCGGAGGACGGATATTTCTAGTGAAGAAACAGTAAAGTTTTCAACCTCAAGAGAAGAAATTCGTTTCTCGCGAAAAAACCAAAGTAAGAAAAGGAACGAGGAATAAAACCAACAGTACAAGCCAAAACAGTACCCAAGGGTCAAGCCTCAAGTATGCAAAGGAACAACAAAGGAGAACGAGAGGAAGAGCGCTGATAAAAGAAACGATGTACTACAAACGGTGGCAACCAGGAATCGCAACAACCGAAGAACCAAAGAAAAGAAATGCTAACTAGTCCTAAAGTCGACTAAGTCGTGGTTTCCGAAGAAAAGAAAAACGGACTAGAAAGCACCTACCACAAGAGCGGATAGACGAGACACAATTGGTATAGGAACCGACAGCAAAGATGACCAGCCAAAGGAAAAAGGAGAGGAACGTGTAACGAAAGGAACGCGGAAAAAAAGAAAAACCAAAAGAACAACACCAAACAACAAGTACAAGAACCACGAAAAACTCCTAAGAATCGCACAAAAGAAAATAAAACAAAATCCCAGTGTAGTTATGTATGAGTATCTGTGTGTTGTGTGTGTGTGTATGCATGCTTGCGTGTGTGTATGTGTGTGTTGATGTATGTGTGTGTTGATGTATGAATGTGTGTGTGTGTGTGTTTGTGTGTGTGTTGTGTGTGTGTGTGCGTGCGTGCGTGCGTGCGTGCGTGCGTACGTGCGTGCGTGCGCGCGCGCGTGCTTGCGTGCGGGCGGACGGGCGTGCATGCGTGCGTGCGTGCGTGCGTGCGTGGGTGGGTGGGTGCGTGCGTGCGTGCTTGCGTGCGTGCGTGCGTGTGTGTGTTGGACCGCTTTAGTCGCCTCTTACGAAAGGCAGGTCGTACCATGAAGCTATTATATTCCTGGACCCACACGGGTGCAAGAAAAAAAGAAAGAAAACCCAGCAAATAGGGAAGTAAATAAAGAATCGTAAAGTCTAAAAATTAAGCCCTAAAGAGAGCAAATTCGGCATAAAAATTTGGGGCGCGAGGACTAGGTATTGCGCTTAAGACGTTTGCGCCGCCAGCAAGAAAATGAAACGAGATCAAGGACGTTAGGACTTCGCCAACACACATATTCTGGTTCGGAAGGAGCATAGACTAATGTCTGCCTCTATTGGGCAGCTTTCTGCAAAACAGGGACAACAGAGGGTGTAGTAGTTGTGTCACGCGATATAGGAAGTGGCAAAGTAATTTAGAAAACTCAAAACGCGTCATAGAAGAAAGTTGTTTGTTTTTAGAATTGGCGGTAAGACAGACAGTCAACGGTAGAAAAAGAAAAACTATTGGCTGTAAAAGAATCAACTTTACGAAAAGAAACACAAGCAGAGCACTTTTCAGTTACGTGAGATAAAGGGACAGAAGTAAATAAAATTTCAACGACGTTAGATAAAGGACTAGAAGTATCACAGTTAAAAAAGAAAACAGCATAGGCTGTAGGAGTATTCACCTTAGGAAAAGGAGCAGAATCCGATAACACTTCGATCATATTACATAAAGGAACAGGATCAGGTAGAAGTTCATCAATGTTACAAGAACAAACAGTATCAAGTAGAACTTCGCCAATGTTAGATAAAGGAGTCGAATGAAGTTTATCAACATTAAAGAAAGGAGCAGTACCAGACAGAATTTCATCAACTTTACAAGAACAAACAGCATCAGGAAGAACTTCATCCACAATAGATAAGGAAGTAGAATCAGGTTGACCTTCCTCAACATTAGATAACAAGGCATCATCTAGGATTTCACCAACCTTAGTTAAAAGAACAGAAGCAAGTAGCATTTTGTCAGCATGAGAAAAATGGGTAAGAGTAGGTAACGTTTCATCAACGTGTAATAATTACATAATCAACCGTCCGTCGTGGAACTGTGAAGACCAGTCGAGACGGTTAATTAAGGCCAGGCAGACTAAAACTCAGCGGCGTAGGTCGTGGTTCAAACTCATAACTAAAACCTTGCTTGTACTTACCAATTATGCAATATGAAGAAAAATCATCAATTTATAATAAACATGGGCGCCAATCAGCGGAAAGGCACTGATACCTAATAAAAGTAATCATGAAATAAACTTCATAGTTTAGAAAAAAGAAATAACATTTTATTATACCATCGACTGTCAGGAAAAGCATATATGAACAAATATATAAACAGTCTTGACTCGAAATTAGATAAGGCCTACAGGGCCCACTATTCCGACATAAAATAAACGTAATTCTATCTAACCTAATTGTTATCTAGGGACGTGCACGTCGTCACGTATACCTAACCTTAGCCTAACTATGATTAACTTTACCTTTAATTAATTTAACAAAAGCACTAATAAGATTGCATATCCTATTTTTAATTGTTTACAGATTACTTGTTTTACAAGCCACTATGCTAATTGATAAAACAGAACTAAAAATTCCAAATAGACGCAATACCACACCTTATCAAATGTCTGCATCAGCGTTTAATACAAAAAGTACAAGAATCTATTTTAAAAATTATACTAATAAAATTAATATTGTGCACAGATGTAATATATTACAAAAAGTATTTGTAAGTATAGTATAAAAGCGAAACGTTATTTATAAAAATATATTAATGCTGTACATCTTGTGTTAAACCATTTCTTACTTTTACAAAGAAAAACAACAATGAAAAGTCTTTGTAACCAACCATTTGTAAATATTCATAACACAAAACAACAAAATAACTTCGCGGGCAACGTTGTTCATAAAGAAGTAACAATTATTTGACAGGCCCGATAATGTATGTACACCGGTACCCATAATTAATACTCAGGTTAACTCGTTACAATTCAATAATGGTCTACATAAATCGATGTAGAATCAGAAGGAAATTTATATCAAAGTGTTACTTGCATTATTAAAAATAAATGTCCTTTCAATCAAAATAAGTACTTACGTGTTCAAAGCACACTCAAACACGTCTTCACTCAAAGACACACATAAAAAAAAGCCAAGAATCATTGCTGTTTCTTTACCTCTGCAACCACATTCCTGCAAAAACCCCAAGCAATTCGTCCGGCCCTGCGGCCGCATCATATGTTTTAAATACCAGAAACTAAACCCTCTCAATACATTGTATTGTAAATATTATGATCCAGGTACCGTAGATGTAAAACGAAAGCTTTTTTTAAAATATAGAAGAATTCGCTTGTATGAGGTTATTCCACCACGGTCTATGCAGGCTTTGTAAAACGTACATATAATTCCACCACGATTCGTGAAATATACAAGTGATAATTAAATTGTGTCAACTATTAATACTATAAGAATTGGTACGCAGTAGCGTAACATTATATAAAAATAATTATAAAATTTATGCTCAACAAAGCGATTGAAAATCGGGTTGTTACACACCCCCCCCACAAAAGTTGAAATTGCGGGAAGAAATTTCAACCCTTCAACCTCTCAACGTAAGGAAACCATACTAACCACATTTTGAACTTGAAATACGTTAAATTCACCAAGTCAATATTAGATTCTACACCTAACACCGATTATCGAAACTCTAAAACAAAATGACTTGCTACAACCTCCAACAAGTTAAAATGTTTCACACATTTAAGTGATTAAAGGTAACTTGAAAACTATTAGCTCCAGCAACTATCGAAACAATAGTTACAAATCCAACTCTTGAAGCTAAGTTCCTAAGTATTAAAACTTAATAATCGGCAAATATCTACTTTAGAAGCCAAGCTTCCATTAAATAAAATGCGCAGTCCAAACTGCAACTACAGAGTTTGAATAAGCGAAAGTGAATGGAGTGATCAGTTCCAACACCAACGAAACTCAAATCCAATAACCCACAAAATATACAAAAAAATAGACTTCTAGGCGAAATCCAAAAATAAGTGTATGGACCAACGTCCACAACAACCTCTGCACCAGCAAAGGCAGAAATAAAATGTGAATACTAGTGAATGCACAAAGCTTAAATCCAATATCTTGAATTCAACTTAACAACTGAGAACTGGGAATAAAGGTAATAGGAAAATATTTAATGTGGCTTTAAATCTTTAACATGAAAAATACCCAACGGTTTATCATCCACCGTCGCTAAGCGGTAAGTCGTAGTACCAACAACCTCAATTATCTTAGCTTCCAAATATTTAGGAGCTAATTTTTATTAAATGATTTAGTAGCATCCGACAGAACAAAATTCTTTCTCCAAACAAGATCACCAACATTAAACTTCAAAGGTCTTCGTCTTAGATTATATGAACGGGTATTGCGCTCATACGCCAAATGAAGATTTCTTTTACCTCCCTAAAATTGGAGATAGTTCATTCATGTCTCGAACTAACTGTTCTCGATTTTCTAAAACAACTCATCCTCTTTGAAATTCTTTAACCGACCAAAAAAATCTCCAGAAATAGGAACGGTACGGCCAAAAGCCAAAAATGATGGTGAAAATTTTGTTGATTCGTGAACAGCGTTTCGGAGGGCGTGTCCTATTTTATGGATTTCAACATCCCATTCCTTATGACTGTCTTTAATATAACTACGGATGGCTGTTCCAATAACTTTATTTACTCTTTCGACAAAATTTACCTGCGGATGGTAATTTGCGTTAAACCAAACGGATTGAACGTTATAAGTATTCATTAATTTTGAAAACAAAACGCTTTTAAATTGGGGACCATTATCCACCATACAAATTTGTGGAACCCCGTAAACCAAAAACACATAATTTTCAATATATTCACAGATGCGTTGTGCAGAGGCATTGCGCATTGGGTGGATTAGAGTAAATTTAGTAAACCAATCACAGATGACTAAAAGAACTGTATTCCCTTGTTTTGAACGAGGAAAAGGACCAACTAAATCGATAGAAAGGCATTGAAATGGGAAAGAGATCTGCTTTTCCTGGCCCATAAATCCATAATGATTAAATTGAGCAGATTTGCTTTCACAACAAATTTTACAATTGCGAATATATTTAGAAATGTCCGACTTCATTTTGGGCCAATAATATAACTCTTTAATCTTTGAAAAGTTTTGAAAACTCCTAAATGAGCCGAGGTAGGGTCATCGTGACACTTTTGCAAAATCTCATTACGACTCGACTTTGGAACAACTAGTTTCCATTCCACCAAATTTGATTCAATTGATAAATTATTAGAAATATATTTATAAATTTTCCATCTTCAACTCTCCAATCCGGATAAGAATCAGGTTTATTAGAAATTTCTGATAGCATCTTTTTGTACCAGTCATCGATATCATCAGAAGAAAATTTTAAAGAATTAATTTCAACAGGAGCTCTGGAAAGAGCATCAGGTACAACATGTAGTTTACCTTTCCTATGAATCACCTCATAATCAAACTGCTGAAGCTTAACGCTCCAACGCGCTAATCGACCTGAAGGATCTTTTAAGCTATTAAGCCAGATCAAAGAATGATGATCGGTAATAACCTTGAAGTGTGTGCTTTCTATGTAAGGCCTAAATTTCTGAATGCCAAAAATGACAGCTAACAATTCCCTTTCTGTCACCGAGTAATTTTTCTCAGCCTTATTAAGAGCACGAGATGCGTAAGCAATTACCTTTTCGTTGTCGCCCTCACCTTGAGTCAGCACAACTCCAACACCATAATTCGACGCATCACATTGTAAGTAGAAATGCTTAGTAAAGTCAGGGCTAGCCAAAATGGGAGCCTGGCCAAGACAAGCTTTAATTTTGCAAAGGATTTAAGAGCTTCTTCATTCCAGGTAATAGATTGAGACTTCCTTTTGCTTTTAATAGGTCATTAATCGGAGCCAAAATTGTGGAAAAATCATTGATGAATCGACGATACCACGAACACATTCCAGTAAAACGTTTAATTTCTGTGGCTGTCTTAGGTAGCGGAAAATTGACTATAGCATCTATCTTAGAAGGATCGGTATGAAGACCGTCTTTATCAACAACATAACCCAAATATAATAACTTGGGTTTACAAAATTCACATTTTGAAAGATTAATGGTAAAATTCGCATCTCTAAGTCTTTTGTAAACTTCCTCTAAAATTTCAATATGTTCTTTAAAAGTACTCGATACGACAATAATATCATCTAAATAAACAAAACATTTTGCGACAAGGAATGGCCAAAAATAGACTCCATGAGCCGCTGAAGTGTACTAGGCGCGTTGGTTAAACCCATAGCCATTACATTATACTCGAATAAAACTCGGCGAGGAACTGTAAAGGCAGTCTTTTCTCTACTCGCCGCGTCTAAAGGTATTTGCCAAAAGCTTTCTTTAAATCAATAGAGGTTAAGTACCTGGCATTGCGAAACCTATCAAGTATGTCATTTAAAAATGGAAGAGGATACGCATCTTTTTTTGTTACAGAATTCAATTTTTTTGCATCAAAGCAAACACGAAATTCTCCCGACTTCTTCTTAACCAACAGCATCGGCGAATTCCAAGGACTAGAACTCGGGCTAATAATGCCTTGAGCCAGCATCTCATCAATCTCTTTATTTGCATGTGCTAGCATGGCAGGTGATAAAGGATAATAACGTTGTTTAATTGGAATAACATCGCCAGGAATAATAGTATGAGTGACTTTATCAGTTCGACCCAATTCTGGACGATCAAGTAAGTTAAATAAAGAAATAATACGATTCAATTCGGATTTTTGACCTTCATCCAATTCATCAGCACATTTAATCATATGAAAAGTATCAATTTCAGAAGAACAAGCAAAAATTCTTTTGTAGAAAAATCTACTTTAATTTCAAATAATTGGCAAAATCTACACCAAGGGTAAGGGCATTCTCAATTGTATCAGATACCAAAATTGATAATTCATGAGTGAGACCATTAACACAAAGTGGCAAAGTAATCTTACCAAGAATAGACTGTGAAGTACCATCAGCCGTAGAGAGTGACGAAAACTCATCGTTACGATTTAATTTTAAATCGTATTTGTCAATTAAAAATATTCCCGATTTCCTAATATCGTGGTCGTTGCGCCAGAATCTAATAGAGCAACTAAATTATCGTTAAAAATTTTAACAGCGATATGAGGTCTGGAATCTCTTTCAGAATTATAGAAATTAGAAGAAATTTTAGTAGTTTGTAAAAAATTTTTGACTTTTGAAGCCAATCGGGCCAAATCTTTTGTCAGCCAGCGCAAATTTTGGTGAAGAGGTACATCGGCTAACGAAATGACTCTTCGAAACTAGTTTTTGACTTCTGGGAGCATTTTGGACAATCCAATGAAGTAACATCGTGTTGTCCGCACAAATAACAAAATAATGCGCGCTTTTCGGCACAGGTATGAAATGAATGACCTAATTTTTGCAGTTGAAACAAATTGTAGTAGACTTGGCAGTATTCGTTTTGAGAAATTAGAAATATCAGTTCTTGCTACTATATTTTTGTAGTAGGTGAAACAAGGACCCTAGGATTTGGACTGAATGGCAATCTGTTGGAAGTGGAAGCTCCTCGACAGGTGCATGTCGTAATTTAATACCTTCAAGGTTTTACATAAAGAGATTAGGTGCGAAATGTCCGTAACCTCAATCAAAGCCAATTGAGTGGCATAAAAAGATTGCAAATTTCTTTTAATAATTTTCAGTTGTTCGGAGTTTGCAATAGCTTCATCCAATTGAGCAAATAAATTTACCATGGTAGAAATATAAACAATAGGGGACTCTTCAATTTTTGTTTTCGCGCCTTTATGTCGGCCAATAAATTTTCATTGTAGTCCTCGGGAGAAAGTCTTGTTTAAGTTTGTAAATTAATTCATCCCAGGAATGAACAGAGGAACGGGTGACTCTAAACCAAGCCAAAGCCGAATCAGAAAATAGGTCAATGGCTCCTTCGAATAAATCTTCAGAAGAAACCTTCCGAGCAACCTGAAGCTCATTGCAACGTTGAATGAAAGATAAAACAGAAATATTTTTCGGATCACCCGTAAACTGGAGACCCCATTTATAAATCGGAACCGCTGAACGAGTTCTATTAAGCGAGTCAATTAAGGTACTAAGGTCCTTAGTTGAAATACCAACTGAAGGCTCAGTGTGGGTGACAACGTTGGACGTAGAAGGTAGGTCTTTTCCGGTAGGAACATGAGTAGAGTCGCGATTAACACCTAAAGAAAAATACGTAAAGTTAGAATTAAATTCTTGTTCTTCATGAACTTGCTCTAACATTTCAATAGACTTAATACAACGAGAAAATATTTGTGAATGAAATGAAGAATATTCTTCATTGAAGGTTGTGTATGTTAACCTTCGATAGACGTGTGAAAGTCTGGTATGCAACCGTAAATATTCATTTTTCTTAGGAGTAATTTTATAAGAATGAAGCAAGGATTCCAATTCATTAATTTTTGTTCTAAACAATTTAATTCGTCTTTTGATTAATTTGAATTTTTCGTAGTTAGAAAAATTGAAACATCCATTTTTCTAATGCAAGTTTGGAACGTAATAATTTTCTTTTAACATCAACAGTTTTATCAGAAGGATCTGAATTTCGAATTAATAATTCGTGACTCAGCTCGTCAGCTTTTAAAGACTCTACTATAAACATTTTCAATAATAATATCAGTTCAATAAATTCAAAATACACGCATATGTTAACTCCACAAAAAAATTATAATGTACATTCAACTTGGCAAGTAAAAGCAAATGCTTCAGCACAACAATTCAAAAGTGTCTGCGTTAGTACAATTATGTTTGAAAAATTGAGCAACGTAAAAACGATACAAAATTCGAGCCCCACGTTGGGCGCCAGTGTAATAATTACATAATCAACCGTCCGTCGTGGAACTGTGAAGACCAGTCGAGACGGTTAATTAAGGCCAGGCAGACTAAAACTCAGCGGCGTAGGTCGTGGTTCAAACTCATAACTAAAACCTTGCTTGTACTTACCAATTATGCAATATGAAGAAAAATCATCAATTTATAATAAACATGGGCGCCAATCAGCGGAAAGGCACTGATACCTAATAAAAGTAATCATGAAATAAACTTCATAGTTTAGAAAAAAGAAATAACATTTTATTATACCATCGACTGTCAGGAAAAGCATATATGAACAAATATATAAACAGTCTTGACTCGAAATGAGATAAGGCCTACAGGGCCCACTATTCCGACATAAAATAAACGTAATTCTATCTAACCTAATTGTTATCTAGGGACGTGCACGTCGTCACGTATACCTAACCTTAGCCTAACTATGATTAACTTTACCTTTAATTAATTTAACAAAAGCACTAATAAGATTGCATATCCTATTTTTAATTGTTTACAGATTACTTGTTTTACAAGCCACTATGCTAATTGATAAAACAGAACTAAAAATTCCAAATAGACGCAATACCACACCTTATCAAATCAGCGTTTAATACAAAAAGTACAAGAATCTATTTTAAAAATTATACTAATAAAATTAATATTGTGCACAGATGCAATATATTACAAAAAGTATTTGTAAGTATAGTATAAAAGCGAAACGTTATTTATAAAAATATATTAATGCTGTACATCTTGTGTTAAACCATTTCTTACTTTACAAAGAAAACAACAATGAAAAGTCTTTGTAACCAACCATTTGTAAATATTCATAACACAAAACAACAAAATAACTTCGCGGGCAACGTTGTTCATAAAGAAGTAACAATTATTTGACAGGCCCGATAATGTATGTACACCGGTACCCAGAATTAATACTCAGGTTAACTCGTTACAATTCAATAATGGTCTACATAAATCGATGTAGAATCAGAAGGAAATTTATATCAAAGTGTTACTTGCATTATTAAAAATAAATGTCCTTTCAATCAAAATAAGTACTTACGTGTTCAAAGCACACTCAAACACGTCTTCACTCAAAGACACACATAAAAAAAAGCCAAGAATCATTGCTGTTTCTTTACCTCTGCAACCACATTCCTGCAAAACCCCAAGCAATTCGTCCGGCCCTGCGGCCGCATCATATGTTTTAAATACCAGAAACTAAACCCTCTCAATACATTGTATTGTAAATATTATGCGATCCAGGTACCGTAGATGTAAAACGAAAGCTTTTTTTTAAATATAGAAGAATTCGCTTGTATGAGGTTATTCCACCACGGTCTATGCAGGCTTTGTAAAACGTACATATAATTCCACCACGATTCGTGAAATATACAAGTGATAATTAAATTGTGTCAACTATTAATACTATAAGAATTGGTACGCAGTAGCGTAACATTATATAAAAAATAATTATAAAATTTATGCTCAACAAAGCGATTGAAAATCGGGTTGTTACAAACGTTCGATAAAGGAGTAGAATCAAGTAGGATTTTATCACTGTTAGACAACGGAGTAGGAACAGACAAAACTTCAGCCACAATAGGAACTGATTTCTTAACAATAGTAAATAACGAAACAGGATCAGGTAAAACTTTGACGACAACAGCAACAGGCATCACAGCTACGGGTCCACTAACTTTAACAGGACCTTCTCTATCCGTATTAGAAATTATCGTCACTTTAGCTACAGCTGTTATTGTAGGTACGACAGCAATTTCTTGAATAGAATTATTGAAGAAAGCAGGAACAGGTAAAATTTTCACAGCAACAGCAACAGAGGTTAAAGATACAGGTTCGTGAACTTCAACAGGACCTTCACTGACTAAATTAGGAGTTATCGTTTAATTAAACAATCAAAGCTCCAAGTCGTATTGTGGTTATCAAAGCGTGATTAGGAAACTTGGGAACACGCTTTTATCGGATAATACGCGACGCTAGTTCAACGAGTCTTTAGATTCAAACCATAGAGAAAGCAATTATACGTTATCGGAATGTTTAACAAATTAAAAGATACCTAAAACAAGGTATTGACTTATTTAAATTTTATCATACACTTGTCGTTTCCAAACAAATAGATTTGAGTTAAACAATTATTGTAAACAGGTAAAATATACAGGATGTTGATGAAGGATTTAAGAATAGCAACGGAATTGATTTAACTGAAAAACAAATTAAAAGGAAAAAGGGGTAATTAATTTATCCCGAAAATAAACGTAGCAGGTTGAAGTTTATGAATATATAATTATTGGGTGTAATCTACTATAGTTGCAGTTTATTTGAACCCGTGCAAATTTGTACAAATAACTTTAATATTTCTCAAGTGTCTATTTGTATTTCTCCCAATTTTACCACGAAGGGTGTAAAGTCCCGATCTTTATTACCATTTGTATAAAATGCACTAGGTGTTTTACTATTATAATTGTTTATCCTGATTTAATAACGTATTGGAACAGTCATGTTACTAAATGTACATCTACCAAAGCTTCTAAATTCTACAGGGTGTTTTTGTGTTAAAAGCTCCTTTAACTAACTCATATCAATAAACTAATTTCTACTATCTAGTGCTTTGTTAAGTAACGTACTCGCGTTACAACTTATCGTACAAGAGTAAGTATTACTTTAGCAAAAATAGTTTTTTTAAAACGTGTTTTAGGTATTTTTATATTTAGACAATGCATTCTAATACCAAAAATTTATTTAAAATCTTTAAAAGCTTATAAAATGGAAACTAAAACTGCCAACTTAACGAAAACTAGCGATTCTTGATGAACTGCTGTAATGAGACCACTGTTACTCTTGCTTTTTGTACAATGAACGTTTATTAACTAATGGGAATAATAATAATATGCAATAGCACAAAAAGCAAATTTTTTTTAATGATTAACACAAAAGCAATTGCCACAATAATTGTTCAAATAAGTATCCATTCATTGTTAAACAAAACTCAATCTGTCATGAAATTCTCGTCCGTCATTTGTAACCGATGTGGTGAAATTATTGCGCAATGATCTAAAATCCTAATTTTCAATTGTTACAAATCTTCAAAGTGGTTCTCGCGGTAAATCTTTGATTTTAAATTTCTCTACAGAAAGGCATCATTAGGAGAAGAGTCAGGACTTCAAGCAAGCCAACCACTTTTGTTCCAATGGCTTTTCCATTAAAGCTTTAATTTAAACTTTTGTAAACGCAATGATTGTTATGTGCAGTACATCCATCCATTTAAAATCAAACTTCTTCGTTTTCCAGTGCAACCTGGTGTTATTTCTTCGGCCATATACTTAGAAAGTATCCAGATGTTTAATTTCTCTCAAGAAAAAACGATACAATCATATGATGCGTAACACGTTTACGTTACTTTAAATAAAAACCAGATAGGAAAGAAATAAATTAATTTGAAATGGACCTAATAAATGCGGAATTACTCTGTATATTACGATTTCGCGAAGAGTGGTGTTTATTAAGCATTGATAATAGTTTCTATAAAGGGAATGCAGGCAATAAACTTAAACCACAATTCAGACAGTTATTTTCTTTTGTACAATACATACTTCAACGTAACTCAGGACAGTAACATATTTAAAAACTGCAACAAAACGCATTACTAATCCGAATTCGAAGACGCAAGTGCGTGTAATTACCATAGATAGTTTGCAGTAATCACACCAACTGCAACAGTAAATTTTTATAATGCAATCAGGTTATTTTAAGAAAGCTTTTGTGATAATAATGATTAGATAACAGTGGGATTGCCAATATTCATGTTTCTATATAATTACCTCACAGATTGGAAAGATTTTTACAATTTTTAGTAGAAATGATTAAATTAAAAGTTACAGAGAAACAAATGTAGCTACAGTTCCATAAAAACCAGAAAATATATCAGTAAATTGTTACAATATCATTAAATCGCCTAGATATAGCCGATGACCTAAGTCGAATTCATAAATATCATGTTACAGATTGTCTCACCAGACAATAAAAAGCAATTTATAATGTTTTTGATGTAACAACTTACAGAATTAAAGACATGGGATAACAATAATCATGTGTATTAATATGATCAAACCACAAGGAATCACATACCAAAGGAAGACCTTTCAGGATAAGTGTTTATGGCAATCTAGCTTGATAATTTGAACTTCCCCATTACGTTTTGCTATTTATCAATTGTTTCATATAAGGATCTACTGCAGTGCCACTGTAATTAGCCGGTGCACCCTTAATTTGTTACGGAATTCCAATATTTTCTGGGAATTTCAAAATTTAAGTCTATCGATTTTTTCTCCCACAACAAATACTCTAAGATACTGGTCCAAAGTTTAATTTTTGAGGAAAGAGTTCTTATTTCTAAACGATTATGAGCATTTTGTGTAACTCACACTGTTCAGTATTGTGTGTGATTTATCGTGTAGTGGAAATGTGCTCATCTAAAAATTTCAATCTAGTTTTCTTGCCTTTTTCCTAATGGTGTAGCAAAACTCGGCCCTTCTCTCCATATCATTCGAATGCAATTCTTGGAAGCATTGATATTTTGTAGGAACGGTATTTGTGCTTTTTCAAAAATTTTTATGCTGTAGGCTAGTGTATTCCAATATTTTCTGCTACTTGTCATATACTTACACTACAATTTTCAGTTACTGAAAATAATATTGTAACATGTTTAATTTGATCAGTATTTATTCGCATTGAATTACGAGGATAATGCGCTAAGCGTGCTTTATTCTTTAATAATGTTCCATATAGTACCTAATAGAACGCTTTGTTTTAATAATCTTCTTGTAGTAAAATATCTGTGTCACATAAAGTTATTTTGGCGAGCACCTCTAGCAATCCTGCATCTTACGTATTTCCCCACCTTTAACCACGAGTCTTTAATACCGTCGCGATGATTCGTTTCTAGTTTGGTTCGTTAGTCGCTCCCTAGCAATCAATTCATCAAGATGTATTCCAGACTAGATGCATGCGACCTTAGGTTGAATTATTTGTGTGAGTGGTTCAGGTCATGCTAGACTTGGAACAATTTCAGTAACTTCTACTAACGGTTTGTAATTTATACATTGTACGAACTTAATTTAATTTTGTTTCATTTATTTAGCGCGCCTACGAAAAACGATAGAAAAGGACAAGTGAAGATTTTGGTTTTGTAAGTTGTATGGTTTTGTACAAGGACATGAGATTGCAGACATGTGTTCATGATTGCTGTCGTCCTAAGTTTGAAATGGCTTATAGTATTGTTTGGAACTGATGGAATTTCTGTTTGGATTTGTCTAGGAGAATCAGATGCAGTTTTGGTTCGTTACTACATTTAAGAAATTTTTGCATGTGGTTAGAATGTCGTTAGACTTTGACAAACAGACAGTCATATAAAAGGCACGAAAGTTGCTATCATGTTTATGAACATATGACTTGTTTCATATTCGATTATTGTTGAACTGGTTTTACAAACCGTAGAAAGAAACTTTGTCAGGTTAGGTTTATATAATTGTAAGCTTTGTTCCATTCGAACTTCAGATAAATTTTATAGATAATTGCCGAGAAAGTAGATGTTTCGTGCAGCTTTCCTAAAATTCAAATTAAACATTTTTCAATCTTGAAATTAGCTTTTATTCAGAGATAAATTATAACAAGTTGAAAATGCAAGGCATTGTCGCAACGAACTTCCAAATGTAGACTTACTTTAAAACAATTTAAAGAAATTAAAATTATTATGTTGTAATAATTATAAGTATTCAGATAAAATACAAAAATTTATAAACAACAAAAGAGACATTTTAATATATTTTATTTTATTGAATAAATATTTTAAAAGCTATATATGTGTGTGTATGTATGTATGTATGAATGTATGTGTGTTTGTGTGTAAATAAGGGGGCATCATATTTCGATTCAGTTTTTTCAGAGGATTCTGAATATGTATCGCACATTAATTTTGGACCTATTTGAAATTTTTGATAAAAATTAATTCCCGGGGGGGGTCGTTTATCCGTGGTCAGATTTTGTGGGGGGTACCATATTTCGACTCAGCTATGTTAGGGGAGTCCAAATATGTATCGCACATTAATTTTGGACCTATTTGAAATTTTAATTTTCCCGACGGAATATCGCGGGGGCACGGCGTCCCCGTGGCCCGATTTCAACTGACATCAAAACTTAAGCTCAGGACACCGAGCTGAATCGATTGATGTATCACACATTGATGTCCGACCATTAGAAAGGCCTCGGACGGACAGACGGACGACAAATCGATTTCATAAACGAACGAAGTTCGTTGAAAACTAAGTATCAAAATTTAAATACACGCTGCGTACTAATTATGAAACTGTAATTTACCTGATAAGATCTGCCCAGGATAGAAATGATAGTTCAATGCATTGTGTTTACGAATTATTTTGATCAAATATTTAAAACAAGCTTATGTTTAGTGAGCAGTCTTTTGCTTTAAAAAGACAAAATTTTGATTTTCTTATAAACATTATTGTTGAGAATTTTTTACCTGTTAAAAAGTTTTTTACTTCAGTAAACAATTAGTTAAACGTTGAGACTTTTATTTTGGTCAAACGCGATCAAATCTGATAACATAAAGGTAGAATTTTTGAGTAATAATTTTGTGCCAATATCATATTGGATATACATTTTTATTTTTGATACTTTTATAGGACACAAATGGTGTTCTACATTTTTATTTATTTAATCTTTGTAATTTCTTACAGGAGCTGCTTCTTATTTTTATAAGACAGGTTTTTGTTAGCGAAGGCGATCGTTTTATCTTTGGGTTTTCACGTCCGCCCTTAGAATTGTGCTTTGCTTTTATCGTGATTATCTCAGGACTTGGTGGCGCCTATTTAACTTAGTTTAGCTTTGGTTTGCAAACAAAAATCGACTTACTCCCCCACTTCTTATTGCTCTACTCAGGAATAGACCCCTAGCTATGTCGGAAGATTTTTGTGTACCGTATTACAATTTACTTGGTGATAGTTCTTACCATTTAAAGGTCGATAAAACAGTTTACGAAGTCGGTAATACAGTTTAAGAGTTCATAAATACATCGCGCAAGCGCAATGAATACGAAAGCAATGCAACGCCTCTGGCGGCGGGAAGCGCGAACCTTATTACAGATTCCGCGTTGCCAACTACCATGACGTCACCATTGTACAAAATTATATTGCGACATAATCGGAAATATAAAAATTTAAACAAAAGTTCATATCAGTAAACAAATTAAACACGGTATTACTTACCCCGGAAATCCGAACGTTCTGCGTGGTTGAACCAAAGTTGGCCTCTATCAAGGTTCTTCAGGGCTCCATCTCGGAGTAATCAAAGATGGTGACTCGTCATCTCGGGTCGTGCAGTCCGATACGCCTCGTTGGCTTCAAATTTACTACCTATGCAGGGAATGGGCAGGAATAAACCAGGTATAAGGGGCGACAACAAAGATAATTAGGTAAAGGAATCTACATAGGTAAAGCTACGATACGTTACCAAAAAACGACCACTTCACTCGAAGATCAAAGGCAAAAAGCCCCGTTTTAAGAGCGTCACGGAAAACTTGTCCCCACTCTTTTGTCTTTTACACATCCGCCGAAGTTCTTCGTCCAACCCTCTAGGTCGCACGATCTGCGCAAATGCACTATGACGTTACGGAAGTACACGCCTAGTCTATTAAACTTCCACGCGCTGCGTCTTTTGAAATTATGGCGCGAAGCTTCCGTACATCAAAACTAACCTAAAAACAATGTTTAAGTGCCAATTGGATTGGCACGTAACAACCGGCGCCCATAAAACAAAAAAAAATACGTTACAATATGTTGACAGTGTTTACTTTTTCTTGACGTTTAACATTCCGTTGAGCGTTTTTATTATATTTGTATAATTATTTAAAGTACAAGTTGTCTTAAATGTGGAGATCATTCTTTTATTGGATACGATGGGATATTTTTCAGCAACGAACAAAGAAGTAACCCATTTTGGTTAATTTTACAGTAGAGCAAAAACAAACTTTAATAGATTTTTAACGTTTAATATTTACTTTAAATTCAAATTAATTACTTTGAACAAATACTAATGAGCAACACTTTTTATTCATGTGATCCCAATAAACTTACATTCATTTATTCTTATAATATTTTTGACTTTCGACCTTAGGATAGCTATGGAATTTAAATTGAATAAAGAAATAACATAAATTACGACATAAAGGACAGTAATTAAGGAAGTATCTCGAAAATCAATCGAAATTTAATATGATAATGCGTAAAGAACTAACTATAGAAACGTTTTTAATAAGAAAAATTAACAGTATAATAATCAACTTACATTCTTAAACTAAAAATGATAGTAATAAGCTAATAATAAATAGTAGTGATAAAATGCTATTTAAAATAAATGAATTTAATCATTATCAGACAAAATTTTTGTATTGTCACTTAAAGTTGCATTTAAAAAAATCGTGATGCATTTGGGGTATCGCCAAATATGGACAAAGACTCATGAGGTCCTTATATTTTGCTTTACTTATTGGCAATCTCCATGAGTCTGTCACTGGTGTATCTGATAGAACATTGTAATTTGAAAAATTCTCAAGTACTCTGTTGCGAATTTTTCTAGTGATTGATTCTCTGCAGTATTCGGTACAATACACATTTTATTAAAATCGTCGCAAAGTAAATCGTACTGAAAGTTAACGAAACTACATTTGATTTTCTAATGCTCCACCCGAAGTGGGTTTTTTTTTTGGAAAATTTTGAATTTTGTCGAAGCAAGGTAGGGATCTTTAGCGTGCGTGACAACATTCACACACGGGACTTTGTTACATGCCGAAAATCGGCTATGTATCATATTTAGATTAAGTATAAATATGTGAGTGAATTCCTACCACTATTTTAAAATAGACTTGTTCATTTCCGTCATTTTGGACAGTTGCGTCGGCGCAAAAGAATACGCAGACGCGGAGTGATGGGTAAGTGCGCGGTTTGGACACGACAGGATATTATTAGCCACCGAGACGTTGAACGGTAGCGTTTGCCTGTGTCGTTCTTTTGTCTTTTCTCTTTTAGGATGTAGGTTTTTCCTTATCTTGCCTTATCGTTCCTTACCTGGTTGTTCCTTCGCCCTGCCTACGATAGAAGAAGAGGGAAGACGATAAATTTGGTTTCAACGAGGGCATGACGTAACCCACACCAAACAACACCCAAACGAGATACCCTGAGATTGGACTGCAAAAACCTTTTGAGTGAGTTCTTTGCTTTATTTATCTTTTTGAGTGCCAATTGTATCATTGTAGACGCATTTGGTATGTGATACAATTTGACACGTAATTATATCGTAATATTATTATTGATCAATATTGTGAACGTGGAGCGTATCAGTGTTGCCAACTGTAGTAGTGGCGCTGAACACGCGGCGACGAGGTTATAACAACCTCCATTTTAACTTTCATCCTAGCGAGGGTGTATTTTTGTGAAAAATGCTCGCCTAACATTTTTCAAGCGGACGTATCAGGATTCGAACTCGGGACCTTGGGCATGGAAGTCACACGCATACCAACTACGCCACGAAGTCGCCGAAAGTTAACGACAGCTGAATCATCTTTTATTTGAAAACTTTGAATATCTGTCTATTTTATTTTATGCCCATCTTTATCTTTTAATACTGCGAGAAATACTTTAAAGTTTCTAAGGTGATTTTGGTGAATTTCTGCAACGTTATAGGGTTTGCCTTGTAATTTTGCACGTCTAATAAATATAACCCACTGTTGTGGTACGTAGATGGTTTGGTTTTCATTTGTTTTTCAATGAGGACATACTTGTAGTCGCCCTCATTTTGAGTGTGACCAACATCGAAGAAAATTTGTGTTATATCAATGCGGAATAACTTGGAGACAAATGCATACATTGAAAAAGCGATTCTATTTTTATTTTGTTCTCCACAATTATCGAAGTTACACAATATTTCACTTTTAACTCTATAAAACGAAAACAGCACTGCTTATTTCTGTTGAACCTATTTTGCCAATAGTGTCATCCAAAATGTAACAAAACCGTTCTTTTTTCGCTATATCAAAAATTGTAAAATTGCATACTGCCAATTTGCGTTTATAATAGAAAAGAGAAATTTCTAAAACGTTGATAGTACTTTTTCTAGATCGTTGGCAGCTACAACCATTGTGTTACTACTTACGGCCATCATTTTATTCATTAATTTCAGTTCTCTTAAAATAAATTTGCGAACAATGTGTAAGGTAAGCTCGTGTTGTTTGCCAATTTTCTCTTTCATATAAATTACAAGTTATACAGCTATCTTTTTTGAGTTTAAAAATATCTATATTGTATTCATTGTAAAATATTTTTCTTTATTGTCTTGATGTAGCTGCCGCTTTTGATGGATAAGTTTGTAACATCCTCTCTTTGTATAATGAATATAGTTTCTGAAACCCAACTCTTTATTAAAATACAGTTTTGTTGTTTTTGCTCTTACATAATGTGATTCAACAGTCGAAATTTCAGAAATGTGGTTGTGGATTGTTCCTTTAATGTCCTGAGACAAAACAATTTAATTTTTATGGTAACCACATTGGCCTTGTAAATCAGGACAAGCATTCAGTTGAGCATCAATTTTCTTGAAAATGGTTGCATTCCATTTATCAGATATGGATAGTGTATCCAAAAACATTACTTTTCACGCTCTAATTTTTTCTCTTTTAGAAACAAATTTATACTGGACGGTACAATTACGACCTGATTTTGTAGGCTTGAAGCCATAATCTGTTTTCTTCCAACTTTTGAACATCTTGCCAATAATTCTAGTTGCTTATTCTCACCCCCTAAATCCAAAAAGGAGGTAAAAATAGAACTCTTAGTTGATCAGACAATTAATCACCATGACATTTTCGCATACATAAATTATTGCAACACTATTCAATTCTTTTTCTGTATCAATTTGCCTCTTTTGTTAACAAACTCGTGGCTCAAATTTGGTTCCCGTTTCAAAATGTTATCCTTCCAACGTTCTTTATGCAACTTACGTTTTCCTTGCTTTTTGGATATTTTCTTTTCTTTTGTGTTATGCCATCCACAGATTTCGGATCAGCACTACGGATACCAGATTCTCCAAACGTATTACTTTCACCAGGAGTATTATCGATGCTAGGTTCAGCAGTAGTTTTACTATTTTCCAACAGTTCCATATTGTCGTCACTCACTTCTTGGTAATCTGCATCTGCTAAACTGCCCATAAATAAATGAACTACATTCTGATAAATTTAATAAACGAATACAAATAGTTTACTTGATGCATTGGATGAAGAATGAAGCAGGTATTCTGAAATATTTTGACAATAGAGATTTTCGTCATCTTCGCTAAAATTGAAATCGCTAACTTCCCGTTGATATTTCTGATTTATATTTGCTTTCAAAAGACGCAATGATTTTTTGAATTGCAAAAGCGAATTACTTGAAAAGTACCAAAGTACAGTATTATCCTTGTAATATTTTTTTTTGGTTTGTAGAGAAAAACATTGCTAGTTCAAATAAAGTTGAAGTATACATGCAAGAGAGAAGAAAAAAAATTGAAAAAATTCTTCAAGAATATTTGTTTGCAAAACTAGGTCGATCCTCAATTTTTAATCAGTCCTTCGTCCCATATGGAAGACAACATTCGATTTGTTATTTTCTAATTTGGTTTAATTACAAGGTTAAGTTCAACATTTTGTTCTCAAAATCTTGAAGAAAACAATTCAGCTGTTATGAAACTTGGTTTGTAAAGTCATAAATAGCAATTTAATCATCCAGAAGCCCGTGCAAACACCTTATTGTTCAAGAAATACCTTATGGTTTCCAACTTGTTTCATACACACCGCACGTGGGCGTTAAAAATTTGTTCTGATAAGAATTCCTCCACTTGAATTGCTCTTGCAAGTAATTTTCTAAATGCGCTCACTTCCACACCATCTTTGAGGTAAACAGTTTGGAAAGTTGTTGATGATGAGATTTACGGGCGGCTCTGTGATGTAGTTGGTATGCGTGTGACTACTATGCTTGAAAAATGTTAGGCGAGCATTTTTCACAAAAATACACCCTCGTTCGGATGAGAGGTAAAATGGGGGTCCCGTGTGTGAGTGTTGTCATGCATGTTAAAGATGTACCTTGCTTGCAACAGCAAGAGTGCGGCAAAATAAAAAATTTCCAAGTAAAAAAAACTCGCTTCCTGGCCAATGTAGTACCTTCCGGTGGAGCATTGGAAAATCAAATGTAGGCTGAGATTTATGGTGCAAAAACTTTAAGTACCTTAATCGATTTTTATTGCAGTGCAAACCCTCTTTAAGGTTAACAATCATAAAGACTCTATAGTGTCAACCACGATCATGAAACAGACAGACAATAGGCCATAGGAGCGGAATCCACTTGCTAGTCTCCATGTACCCTCTAGCCGACCAACATTTTTGATAACCTAGAGCGTATCCATCAAATCCCACATTAGTTTGGGGCCGATGCCTTTTGTTAGTCAGCTACCTAACCAGCCCAAAAGTAACCGCCAACAGGTAGTGGTTAAGGTGAGTGATTTTTGTTGGACCCCAAAAGGGTCTATTAATTGTTTTTGCAACTCCCTTTTCTACAACGGCTATGTCCTGAGTCGCCAAGAAAATTTTAATCGTTCCAGTTTGCAAGACTTGGCAGCCCACTGACACAAATAATAATCTTATGTTGATTATTTAAATTTTTTAAATTAGAGTATACTTTCTCTAAAAAGTAATAGTTGCTCCAAATCTTCTGATTTTAACATGCTCCATTTTCTAAAAAGGGTAAATTAAAAACTGCGACATCATAAACCTAATCTCAGCTTAAAGTTAGAACATGATTTGTTTCTGCACATAAACATGCACAATTTGAATAACTTCTGTATTTTTTAAAACTTTTTAATTATTACACATTTTTCAAACTTACTGTATGAAAAAAATAAATATTACAAAAACAAAACCTTTTTAGTTAAAGTTGCAATGAAGTAAATTTTTGAAGCTAAAATGTATACTATCATAGAAAAATTAAACGTTGTCGAACAAACACAACGAATTGATAAGCATTCAATAAGTTCCACCTGTTGTTAGAAAGTTGCTGAAGCTAGTAGTCAGACTACAAATCAGAATATTGAAATCAATTTCGTGATTTCTTGATATTGTAGGAGATACACACCAATTGTATTGTAGCGGGCTACTACTACAGCGTTCTCTAATTTAAAACAAGTAATAACAAGAGGCTTTATTACTCACTGTTCACAAGTCTAATTAACAGTATATGCCTTATTTATAGATGTTTTCAGTCCAATCAACGATAAAGCACTTTCACACTAATGAATTTACAAGCATAGGTCTATCAACAACACTAACACAACTATTTATTTATTACACTTTTGTCTATTTATGTATTCGGCAAGCTGCATGTACATTAGACATTATTTATAGATGTTTTCAGTCCAATCAACGATAAAGCACTTTCACACTAATGAATTTACAAGCATAGGTCTATCAACAACACTAACACAACTATTTATTTATTACACTTTTGTCTATTTATGTATTCGACAAGCTGCATGTACATTAGACGCATACTATAACATGTATGTATACTCTTGGACTTTCAAAAGCTCAACTATTTAACTTTACACGATATAATTTATGTTCGACATTCTGATATAGACTAACTATGTACTTCATCATCGGTCTTATTTATACCGTGAGTTGAAAAGGATGACTCATCCTTCAGTAATTACTAGAACCTTCCCGCTTGCGGCGCTTGTGTGTTTGACGGGTTGCTTAATAGTGGCTTGCAACACTGTCCCCTCTTTAAAACCGTTACGTCTCGTAACTGTAAATACATTTTAACGCCAATTCGATGACTGATGACGGTATCGGCAACTATCTCTTCTGGTGCATCCACCACGTCGTTGGAAGTAACAGTCAACACTCTTTTCTTGGTTTTGGTAGACAACCGGTTGATAACAACAAACAAGGACCTAGACGTTGGTTCCCTGGAAAACTACTTCTTGCATATTTCGGACCCTCCAATCTAAGCGATGCAGTCCACAGCCTAGCTTGGGCACCGCTAGTCTCGTTACTCCATTTTCTATCATATGAGCCTTAAGATTTAGCAAAGCCTCCCATAGATGACCATAAGTAGGTCTCTGTCATGTAGAATTTTTGGTGACCAGATAATAAACATAACGATTTTTATCCTGAAGAACCAAAGCTTTCCTACAGATGGCTGCTGTTGTACTAATTTAACCACACATTCAAACTTTTTCTTGAAAACAACAGCTATTCCCCTTGACATTGCCAAATCTTGAGCTACGCATGTACAAGGGAATACTCTTCTGGTGCTCTAAACAGATCTTGCTGTTTTCAACAACAACGCCAAATCTCGCCTTAGCAGAACCACCATACTCCTCCATAAAACTCTCAAAATCTACATTTAGCTCATGATTAATAACTTGTCGAACACCATTCTCATTATTCGAGCCTTCCTGGTTGTTGCTAGCGTAGGATGTTAAACAGTCAAAGTGTACCACTTTTGGTTTACCACGGGGAGATCTTCTGATCCGGTACTCTACATCATTAATTCTTGTTAACACTTCGTACGGGCCTTCCCATTGTCTTTGTAATTTTGGCGACAACCCACGCTGTCTTTGTGGATTATACAACCACACTAAATCTCCAGGTTGATAACCACCTTCTTGTGCTCTCGTGTCATATTGTGATTTCATTCGATCGCTTGCTGTCTGGATATTCTTTCGGACGTTTTCGTGAATGCTATTTGATCTTTCACGAAGCTTACTAACGTAATCTCAACCTGCAATCTCTTCTCCAGGTTTAAATCCAAACTGAAGATCACATGGTAGCCGCAATTCACGTCCTAACATCATGCAAGCGGGAGAGTATCCTGTGCTATCATGTACCGAAGATCGGTACTCTAGTAGGAACAAAAGTAAATATTGATCCCAGTCTCGTTGATGTTCAGAGACAACTTTGGCTAGGTACTTTCCTAACGTCCTGTTCATTCTTCCAACTATTCCATCCAATTGAGGAAGTGGCGTGGTTCTAGTCTTCCTGATTCCAAGATGCTTGCAGACGTTTTGAAACAACGCTGATTCGATGTTCCGATTTTGATCGGGGTGTAATTCCAACGAAACTCCAAAGCGACAAAACAACTCCCTCACTAGTACATCTGCAATGGTCTCGGCTTCTTGGTTAGGTATAGCTTATGCCTCCGGCCATTTGGTAAAATAATCCATTGCAACCAAGATGTATTTATTTCCTTTCTCTGATTCAGGAAACGAACCAGCTATATTAATGGCTACCCTCTCAAAAGGATTCCCCACGTTATACTGTCTCATTGGGGCTTTCCGTTTTGTGACTGGGCCATTTGCAGAGGCACACAACCCACATTTCCGGCACCACTCCTTCACATCTTCTTTGCAGTTCACCCAATAGAATCTTTCTCCCACTCTTTCAAGAGTTCTTTTCACGCCAAAGTGCCCTCCGGAAATACCATCGTGCAAGTGGTAAAACACTTCCGGCACTCTGCTTCTCGACACTATCACTTGGAGTCTCTCAGTGCCATCTTCACGTTCCAGGCGTTGTTTCAAAATTCTATTTTTAACCACCAAGGAGTCCCACTGTGCCCAGTATGCCTTCAGGCTCCTACTTGAAATACTAATTTCTTCCCAAGCTGGCCGTTGTCCTCTACTTTTCCACTCAATAATATGTCCCAGTTCGGGGTCATTCTCCTGTTCTTCTTGTATTTTTTCGGGTTGCCCAGTATCATCGGTTGCCGTCATTTTATGGATGAGACTTATCTTTTTTTCCATCTTGGAGCAATGATTGCAGTCTACCGGACAAGGACTCTTTGATAGAGCGTCTGCATTCCGATGGCTAGTTCCTACACGATGTTCTGTGTCAAAGTCATATTCCTGCAGCCGCTCTATCTGCCTTGCAACTTGCCCTTCAGGATTTCGAAACTGCACTAACCATTTTAGTGCAGCATGGTCTGTTCTCAACAGGAATTTATGACCGTATAAGTACTTATAAAAGTGCTCTACGGATTTGACGACGGTCAACAGCTCCCTTCTTGTCACACAATAGTTCCTTTCTGACAGCGACAAGACCTTGCTGAAATACCCAATAACTTTTTCTTGTTCGTCTTGCACTTGAGAAAGAACGCTTTCTATAGCTGTGTTACTGGCATCGGTATCCAACACAAATTTCCCCTCTATCAGTGGATAACTCAAAATTGGCGCTGTAACCTAGTAGCCGTTTCAGTTGTTCAAATGCACTGTAGCAGTCGTCATTCCAATCATATTCTTGTCCATCTTCGGTTAATTTCGTTAACGGGTTGGCAATGTTCGCAAACCCTAGTATAAAACGTCGGTAATATGTGCACAATCCTAGAAAACTGCGCAGTTGATGTATATCTGCTGGTGTAGGCAACTTTTGTACCGTTTTTATTTTGTCAGGGTCAGCTCTTATTTCGGTCTCCGAAACGACATGTCGTAGGTATTTCACCTCTTTTCCAAATAGGTGACACTTCTTGGGGCTCAATTTAAGGTTTGCTCGGCGTAAGCATTGGAATATCTCCTGTAGGTTCTTAAGATGTTCTTCAAAAAACCGGCCTAACACTATCACGTCCTCTAGGTACACCAGACATGTTTTTCAGGACAGTCCACGCAGTATCGACTCCATCAATCGTTCACAAGTAGCAGGGGCATTGCATAATCCAAATGGCATGACTTTGAACTGCCATAATCCAGTTCCAATTGTAAACGCAGTTTTTTTTATTGTTTGGCTCCAAGCTTACCTGCCAGTATCCACTTTTTAAGTCCAAGGTCGAAAACCATTTAGATCCGGATAGAGTATCCAAGGTGTTATCAATTCTGGGCAAAGGATAGCTGTCTTTCTTTGTCACATTGTTAAGCCGCCGGTAGTCTACACAAAACCTTGTCGACCCGTCCTTTTTCTTGACAAGCACTACCGGGGATGCCCACGGACCATTCGAGGGTTCAATCACTCCCTGTTCTTCCATATCGGTGATAATTTGCTTGGCTTCCTTACGTTTTGCCACAGGAAGCCGCCTGGGGTGTTGTCTTATCGGTTGCGCATCTCCAGTATTGATCTTATGTTGCACAACATTCGTCCTTCCTTTTTCACTGTCATCCAGAGCAAACACACCTCGATATCGTCCGACCAGTTGGTCGCCGTTTAATCCTTGACACGAAGGTATCAACATATCTAGCAATTTCGGTGAGCAACCGTTGACTGGTTTATCTTTCGTGTCGTCCACACAATGTTTAATATGACATACTGGAATACAACTTCCCACAATCATGTCTTTCTTCAGGGTCACCGTATGCGGATTAATGTTCAGCACCCTTACTGGTATCATATTTCGAAACTTTACCAGCGTTCTTCCAATCAGTAATCCCTCCTGACCCATTCCCTATTCAGTTGCTTCGATCATGCATATTTGTCCTTCCCGGAGCATACCATCCGGTCGTCCCATTACTATCATTTCCGCCTTCTCGGGTATTTTCATATCACAAATCATTCGAACCTGCATCGTCTGGTTACTCGTCCCTTGAAATGGAATCTCATCGTCATCTATCCGTAGCACTTCTTCTTTCATGTTCACATGAAACCCATATTCTCTCATGAGATCCATTCCCAAGATCACTTCTTCTGTGATTGCAGCTACCAACACCCGATGATTAATTAATTTGTCTCCAATTTCCAACGTTACGGCAGTCTCTCCGTGAGTAGAAATTTTCTCACCACTTGCCGTTCGAAGACATACCAATACAGGTAGCACTTTTCCACGACCAACCAAATCTGGTCTCACAATAGGTCTTGTCGCTCCTGTACACGACTAATCGGACAACCCTACCATTAATTCTACCATCGATATAAATGCTGTCCAGACTCCCCATCGACGGTGCATGATAAACTTGTTGATAGCGAGCGTCTCCATATCTCATTTCAAGCTTCGATGTTAAGAGGCCGTAATCATTCTGCTGGTGATCGGGAACCGTTTGTAAGATGTTAAGAGTTTCTCCCCGTAGGGCCATTATTAAGGAGATAGCCTTCTCTTTGTTGCACCAACCGTTGGCTATTGCGGCAGCTTCAAATTGTTTCAAATATGTGGGCCAAGGTGTTTTACGATCGATTGTGGGTGGTCACACTTTAAATTTTGACGGTAATGACTCGCCTCTTTCCATTCTTCTTATTTCTGGAATGTTCTGATTTACAACTTGGTTTGCTAATTTAAGTGGCCGCAAGTTAAGGTTCGTGGCTAGAAACGGCCTTTTTAAAAAACCATTTTCAACTTCTTAACAATTTTTATTTATTTATACACAGTTGACTTGGAATTTTGACAATCTTGAATTAAAATTATTCTAAGCCCGAAATACTAAATTAATTGTACAAAAAATGAGTAATCCAACGAACTGCAATGTTAAAGCTGAACGATGGATTAACTGTCGTCGACTGGGGCTCCCAGGCGTTTTATAATATCTATACCCCATCACATGGCTGTGGGAACTTGCAGATCTCATGCCTGCTTACACTTGATTCTATTCATAAATACATTGTTGCGATCTTACTTTCTAGGTAATCTTGGTACGTGACTGTCTGCGACCGCCTGTGACCTGACATCTGCAGTGTCACTATCGTCTGTGCTACAAAGTAGCGCTTCCATTCCCATGGACGTTAATACACTGTATAAAATTGTCCTTGATTTACTTTGTTGCACATCACTTAGCGCATTTCTTAATATTTCTAATAATTTCTTAATTATTCTATTTCTTTACACATATATCAATTGCGGGATTACATAACTTGCGTTGTTAGTAAAATCATTTGTTCTTGCAGCCTCATCACATCTTCTTCCATTTTTACCAATTTACTGTCCAACTTTTGCTTAACTGTTTTTACCTGTTCAGGGACATCTTCTTTCAATGCAATGGAGCTTTCCATTAATCTTTGTTCTAACGTGGCTGTCTTTTCATTTAACTTTTCTTCCATTTTTGCAGTATTTTCACTTAACTTTTCTTTCATTTTCTTAGCATTTTCACTTAATATTTCGGTAAGGTTTTCTTCCAGTTCAACTGACCTCACTACGTTTTCATTAAGTGTCACTTCCATACCGTATTTAAACTCTTTAAGGGTTGATTCCAGTTCAACTTACTTCACCTCCAATTTTTTCAACATTTTCACTAAACTTTTCTTCCATACCGGATTTAAAATCCTTAAGGAAATTCACTAAAGTTTCTGCGTCCATCTTACTTTGACTTCATGTAACAGGCATGTCAAACTACTTAAATGTCTTTAGACTTGTGTGTTCTCCTTTTAAATTAATCACTATATACCCCACACAGGTCTGACACCAGTGTAGCGGGCTACTACTACCGTGTTTCACTAATTTAAAACAAGTAATAACAAGAGTCTTTATTACTCACTGTTCACAAGTCTAATTAACAGTATATGCCTTATTTATAGATGCTTTAGTCCACTTAACAATGAAGCACTATTACACTAATGAATTTACAAGCACTAATATCTTCTTAAACTAACTTCTTAAGGATTGGTCCATTATCAACACTAACACAACTATTTATTTATTACACTTTTGTCTATTTATGTATTCTACAAGCTGCATGTACATTAGACACGTGCACATAACATTTATGTCTACTCTTGGACTTTCAAAAGCTCAACTATTTAATTTTACACGATATAATTTATGTTCGACATTCTGATATAAACTAACTCTGTACTTCATCATCGGTCTTATTTATACCGTGAATTAAAAAGGATGACTCATCCCCAGTAATTGCTAGAAGCTTCCCGGTCCATGGGGAATACACAGTGCTTACGGCGCTTGTGTGTTTGACGGGTTGCCTAATAGTAGCTCGCAACAGTATTTATCTGTTCCTAAAAAACATAAAATAAACGTATAAGTATACAAACTAATCAATAACTTTGGGTGTCATCATCATTTTGTTTTCGACCTTACTTAAGGTCGGTTTGACGCAGCTCTAACTTCTTTTCTAATCTGTGCTAATCTAAAAAAGCTCTACATACCCTTCACAACCTAAATTTCTAATAATTTGACTAATATAGTTTGGTCTAGATCTTCCTAAATCCTTCTATCTTTTTCTTATCCAGCTGACTCTACATAGATATTAGCAACCTGATGGTTGTTAAAGAACTCTAACATGTTTACATGATTACCATTTATAAGGAAATGAAATATAACCTGGTTATCCGCTTCAAAAATGAAAAGTGTTAAATAATATGTTATGGTAAGACTTAAGCAACGAATCGCTGCCAACATGCCAGACCGCTACCTAATTGTGAGTTATGTCATGGTGACGTTTATTAAATTATATGTTATGGTAAGGCTTAAGCAACGAAACGCTACCAACATGCCAGACCGCTACCTAATTGTGAGTTGTGTCCTGGTGACGTTTATTAAACTTTGGGTGTATAAAAATATTATGCGTTATCTGTTAAAAGCATTCAGGAAGTAGCGTACAAGTATATGCGATAATACAGTTAACTACTTTAATATTTACTATTCAACAAAATTTTTGTATTTAAGTAAAATTCAAATATACAAAACGTAACAAACAGCGCCAAAGTAATCTCTTCAATTATTATCGAAATCCCAGTCTAATAATGTAGTGAAACTATTAAGTTATAAGCTGATACTTACCATCTGTCATCTAAATTGCTTTGTTCAAGTGCAAGTTTAAATATTCGTACCGAATGATTCAATTTATACCACTATATAAATTGAAAAGCATTTGAATAAACTAAAACGGCACTGATTAAGATTAAATACTTCAGTCAGTGATTTATCAAAGACTGGACTATCCCGATATTTTTTGAAATTAGTCTTAACCAACGACTAATTGCATCTTGTACAAAGAACTAATTCATAACCTGTTGTTGCACTCATGCAAAAATATACTGATAATGCTCCCGAAAAAAACTTCACAGGAAACAAAAAATAAGGCAGTAACTAAAATGTGATGGATATCAAGTAGAATGCTTGTATTGAATAAAGAGATAAGTAATTATTGCATCTGTTTTTGGATTTTATTTTATTTAATTAAAAACAGTAACACATTATATTTCTTAATCAGAGTGAACAATGCAATCCTACGAAGGCGTACAAGGGCCACAAAAAAATCGCTCTACTTATTTTAGTTAAATTTCGACGTCGATGTCGAAATTTATTAAATTTCGACTTCGATCTCGAAATTTAGTTAAATTTCGACTTCGATCTCGAAATTTAGTTAAATTTCGACTTTTATGTCGAAATTTATTAAATTTCGACTTCGATGTCGAAATTTAGTTAAATTTCGACTTCGATCTCGAAATTTAGTTAAATTTCGACTTCGATTTCGAAATTTAGTTAAATTTCGACTTCGATCTCGAAATTTTTAAATTTCGACTTCGATCTCGAAATTTAGTTAAATTTCGACTTCGATCTCGAGATTTAGTTAAATTTCGACTTCGATGTCAAAATTTAGTTAAATTTTGGAGTAATTTTCTTCAACAGTCTTAGATAATAATATTATACAATACAGGGCCGACACCATATTGACTTCGCTCGATTATTTTCTATTGGGTTATTTACTTAACCAATAAATTTTTGACGAGTTAATAGAACACAATGCAAGAAGTACGACCTATGCCTGTGGAAGTTATTGATGAAGTTCAAAAAGAGTTCATAGACCGCCTTGGTCATTGTTAGGCCGTCAACGGGTTCCAATTCAAACATTTTCTGTAATTATTTGATATTTGTTTTCAATTTTTAGTAGATGTTTGTGTATAGTATAAATTCTATTTTCTGGAAATTTTCCTTATGTATCCCATATTCATATTTACTTCAATGTAAGTAGAAAAAATAGTCTTCTCAAATCCATAATAAAAATGGTGGTTGCACTTTAAGAAAAATATAGATGACGTCATAACTCTCTCAAATATGACCGAAACAATGAAATAACATCAATAAATGACAATCTCTATAAATTCTTTGACATATTTTTGTAATTTTTTAATAATTTTTACGGTTCCGTACGTTATAAGATATAACGGAACCTTTATAAGTTCACTCACGGATCCGTGCATTCGTCTGTCACAGAGGTTTTTCTTGAAAAATATGTTACGTAGGAATTTGAAGTTTGGCACAGTGCTAGATTTCTATTGCGCGCACATATATCGACAGTCAGAAAATAGTAAAAAATATTTTTAGATTAAAATGACGGGGGTCAATTCGTTCAAAAGAAAAAAAGTTTTAATAAATATATCGTATGAGGTATCATTTGAAAGAGGATTCTAAAAGGCTTCTAAAAATATTTTTTTTATAATGTTCGGTCCAGTAGTCTTTATGATATAGCTCAAAATGTGCCAAATATTATCGTCCCCCCCCCTTATTCTCCTACATTCCAAAGCTAAAATTTTGATTTTAACAGTGATAGTAGCTATTGAGTCATAGATTATCGGAAAACTGCAGGGTTTTTTGACAGTGTATTAGTTGCTGGGAAAAATGTTTAAACACAGTAATAGACAACGTATTTACTAATAATGTATCAGTACAATGTGGGACAATATATTCATTTATCAGTTATCACAATCAAATTTGGATAAGATTTAAATATACATAAAAATAAAAACAGCTTAATTTGGTTTATTGATTGCTCACTGTAGTTTTGGTACGGAACCCTAATAACGCAAGCTCGACTCGCTTTTGTCTAACTTTTTATTTAGTTTATGGAATTTTTCCGTTACGTTCGCAAAGCACTAGTGTATAATCACATATTAATATTTGACGTATTAAAATTGCAATTGTTGCATTTAAATGCAACCACCAACCTACATAGTGGGGGGGGGGGCAAGAACATAAATTTTGTTCCGGGACCCCGAGTGGTTCTCGGCGGCCCTTCCCATATAACCAAACGGCTGACTATACTAACACAGAAAACACGTATTATGCGATATGAAAATGTCTTCCATAATTAATTTTTGTTGTTAACCGCATTCCAATTAAAACCAACAAAAAAGTAAAAAAATAGTCGACAGAAAAATGGTACATATCTGCAACCATTAAATAAATACCTCAAGCATGTTTTTATTCTATAGTAATAAATAATTTTTTGTATTACACTTTTTTAAGCAATATGGACTGCTTGAACCACGCTAAAACAACGCTCATGTAATATGAATTAAACACAAGAGTTCTAAGAAATGGGATGGACAAGAAATCTTGATATTCATTTCTAAAGAACTCGTCCTTTTAAAATATTTTTTTTTTAATCAATCCGTTTAAAATTACTTTAATTTGAAATCGAGTATGTGTTATACAGATTGAGTTTTTTTTTTCATTTTTACTATGGACATCTTGGAAGCTGTTAAAGATAGAGAGACACTCAAATGGAAAAAGTAGTGCGGTTTTGTCTGTTAATTTCGCATGTGCTTTTCTGATTTAGAAAAGTTCCACGGATATCTAGATATTTTTAAAAACTTAGTATTGCAATTTTTTCAAATCCATCTGTATGTAGACTTTATTATTGACATTAGAGAAATAATGTAGATACAAAATTTGTAGATATTTTTATGCTGAATTAGAACGAGTGGCTAGAAAAATTATTTTTTTTAGCTTCATAACCTTAAATTTTTTAAATGGAAAGCATAGTTTTGCCCATGGGCCTGTTTAATAGCTTTTGTTTTGCCGATTTTACTCATATAGCACATGATGGAGTTATTCTTGCAAATGACCAAAATATTGAGGTTTCTTTTATTTTACATAATGAACTAGTTACATTTCAATATGCAATCACAAAAGCAGACTTAGCAGCTGTATTTCTTCATCATAACAAAAGCTGGTAACAGGAAATATTAACTGATAAACAGATCATCCACATAACAACAACAACATACAATTTTAAATTATACGGATTAAAATCACAAAAACCTTGAAAGTATAATAAATGGAAACAAAACTAAAATACCAATACTACAGTGAGCAATTAATAAACCAAATTAAGCTGTTTTTATTTTTATATATATTTAAATCTTATCCAAATTTGATTGTGATAACTGATAAATGAATATATTGTCCCACATTGTACTGGTACATTATTAGTAAATACGTTATCCATTACTGTGTTTAAACATTTTTTCCCAGCAACTAATACACTGTCAAAAAAACCTGCAGTTTTCCGATAATCTATGACTCAATAGCTGCTATCACTACTAAAATAAAAATTTTAGCTTTGGAAATGTATGAGAATAAGGGGAGAACGATAATTTTTGGCACATTTTGAGCTATATCATAAAGACTACTGGACCGAACATTCTAAAAAAAATATTTTTAGAAGCCTTTTAGAATCCTCTTTCAAATGATACCTCATACGATATATTTCATCATCATTAGGTTTTCAGTCCTAGAACTGATTAGACGCGTACCATCATTGTTCCCTATTCTGAACTAACCTACAGATTTGCCTGAAATATGCATAGTTTGCATCTATAACTGTCTGATCTAAGTCTACATCTACCTGTTTTTTCCTATCTCTGCTTGTAATATATCACATACTATTCCCCAAAAATGCCTTAGAACGTATTCCGCCCCACTATTTCTCTTTTTCCCCAGATATCCTTGTTCCCCTACTATTTCTGTAACTTATTTGTTATCATCTTTGTCTGTCCATGCTATCGTCCTTATACATCTGAAGCACATCATTTCAAAAGGCTGCTGCCGTTTTTCTGTCTGCGTTTCAGACTTCCCGTATTTCATAGGCATACTGTGCTGTGCTCCACACATATGCTTTCAACAATTTTCTTCTTATTCTATGTTTGTTGTTTTTCCTCATAGGCAATGTTCTTTCTTGTTAGATGCAGTTCGATCACTTTCTATTGTTTTACAGTTATATGCCCTATTTCTCCCACCTTCAATGGTTGTGAAGGGAGGTAAGCAGTCTGTGGCTGCCAAGTTCCCCCAACACTTAACCATTTGGCGATTTAATATATTTTCCAATTTATCTTTTCGCACAGTCAACATTAGTTGCAGGTATTTCGCAGCCATTAGGTTTTCCGTCTCAAAACTGGTTGGACACGTACCTGCACTTATTTATATTCTGAGCTAGCCTACTTAGTTCCCTGAAATTCTCACACAGCATGTGTATTCAGGTTAATCTTCTTTGGGAATTAAACCCCTCATAGTTTTTAAAATCAACTTTATTTAAGTTTCGATCCATGACCTAGGATCGTTGTCAAAATAATAATAAAAACTTCAAGTTTGACATTTATGACATAAATTGAAGATGACTTTGATTTATTGATGTTTGAAATATTTGGTTTGAGTATACTAAGCAAAAATTTTTAAAGTTTAATAGAATGATTACCTTCAATTTGTGTTGCGATCTGGGATCGGCTTTCTTTAGGTAGCCAATACGCTTAACGTGAAATCAGCTGATTAATTTTTATTGGTGAATTTCATATAAATTCAATAACTTGGAATTGGAAAACATTTTTTAACATGTTTTTATTGATACAATTGAGAGATGGTTATTAAAGAAGTGTGCGATTGCATTATTGAAAGGCTTAAGTAGTCGTTTTTTTTTAATATTTATTTTGAGGGGGAAAATTCATTATGATTTAAGTTACCTCTTTGGTAGATTTTAACATGGTTCTGAGGCGACTCTATGGCGAGTTTACACTTGTCAGATACCAATGTTGTTCAACGGAGATTGTATATGGTTTTGAGGTAACCTTATTGTGGATTTATACTTGTCAGATACCAATGCTGTTTTACAAGGGTTGTTAATATGCTTATTTTTATATAATTAGTTATTTTATGTATAAATAGAAATCATGTATGTAGGCTGTATTTCATGTTAATATTGCAAGGAAAACCCAGACACTTAGACATTTGCCGAAATAATGGTTTTCCAGTAAATCCTTTCACACACTTAACATTATTCGAGAATATTGCCCAACCAATTCTTGTAGTTACTTATAATAATCATCATGTTTAAGCACAGTTATCTTTTCGTCATTAGTTTATCCATCTTGTGATTGGTTGGATGCGTACCTCCATTGATTTCTATTCTGGGCTAGCCTACACATCTCCCTGAAACCTCTACAGCCTACATCTTTTACTATCTGTGTGCAGTAGTCTAATCTAGGTCTGCCTCTTCTTCTCTTTTTTCCTATCTCTGCTTCTAATATATTCCGCACTATTCCCTCATGCCGTAGTATGTGGCCTATCATCCTATCTCTCCTATTTTTTACCGTTTTCCACATATTTCTTTCTTCCCCTACCATTTTTAGTACCTCTTCGTTCTTAACTTTGTCTGTCCATAATATCTTCATCATACGCCTGTAACACCACATTTCGAAGGCTTCTACCTTTTTCTTGTCTGCTTCTCCTACTGTCCAGGCTTCACAGCCGTACAGTGCTGTGCTCTACACATATGTTTTAAGCAATCTTTTCCTTGTTTCTATGTTTGTGGTCTTTGAGCACAGTAGTTACTTTTTCTTGTTAAATGTAGCACGCCCTTGTGCTAATCTTTGTTTTATATCTTTTGTGCTTTTCCCATCTTGCGTTATTTGGCTTCTTAGGTAGCAGAAATCCTTAACCTTTGCAAACTAGAACTTTAGTTTTAGTTTTGTTAATTTTCATACCGTATCTCTCTGTTAGAACCGTTTCCATTTCATTAATTTCATATATTTCATATTTCATATTTCATATATTTATTAAAACTTTTTTTCTTTTGAACGAATTGACCCCCGTCATTTTAATCTAAAAATATTTTTTACTATTTTCTGACTGTCGATATATGTGCGCGCCATAAAAATCTAGCACTGTGCCAAACTTCAAATTCCTACGTAACATATTTTTCGAGAAAAACCTCTGTGACAGACGAACGGACGGATCCGTGAGTGACCTTATAAAGGTTCCGTTATTTCTTATAACGTACGGAACCGTAAAAATTATTAAAAAATTACAAAAATATGTCAAACGATTTATAGAGATTGTCATGTATTGATGTTATTTCATTGTTTCGGTCATATTTGAGAGAGTTATGACGTCATCTATATTTTTCTTAAAAAGCAACCACCATTTTTATTATGGATTTGAGAATACTGCTTTTTTCTACTTACATTGAAGTAAATATGAATATGGGATACATAAGGAAAATTTCCAGAAAATAGAATTTATACTATACACAAACATCTACTAAAAATTGAAAACAAATATCAAATAATTACAGAAAATGTTTGAATTAGAACCCGTTGACGGCCTAACAATGACCAAGGTGGTCTATAAACTCTTATTGAACTTTATCAATAACTTCCACAGGCATACGTCGTACTTCTTGCATTGTGTTCTATTAACTCGTCAAAAATTTATTGATTAAGTAAATAACCCAATAGAAAATAATCGAGCGAAGTCAATATGGTGTCGGCCCTGTATTGGGGTACAATATCCATTTATAATATTATTATCTAAGACTGTTGAAGGAAATTGCTCCAAAATTTAACTAAATTTCGACATCGAAGTCGAAATTTAACTAAATTTCGAGATCGAAGTCGAAATTTAACTAAATTTCGAAATCGAAGTCGAAATTTAATAAATTTCGACATCGAAGTCGAAATTTAACTAAATTTTGAGATCGAAGTTGAAATTTAACTAAATTTCGAGATCGAAGTCGAAATTTAATAAATTTCGACATAAAAGTCGAAATTTAACTAAATTTCGAGATCGAAGTCGAAATTTAACTAAATTTTGAGATCGAAGTCGAATTTAACTAAATTTCGACATCGACGTCGAAATTTAACTAAAATAAGTAGAGCGATTTTTTTGTGGCCCTTGTACGCCTTCGTACAATCCAATACAGAAGTAAGGTAAAGTGGGGTACGTGTGTACCAAAATTCTTAAAGTTCATGTTTAGATCGAGGTTTTAAAGACAGTATTTATAATGTCAGTCACTTTGGGGGTTATATAAACTTACAGGTGTTACCCACATGTATACAACATTTCAACTGTATTCATTAAAAATTCTACAATGTATCACTATTTTTTATTTTTAAAGTCCCATATTACACACTTACCCCGCAGAGCGGGGTAAGTGTGTAAACTTTTTACAACTACAACATGTTAAGTGTAATTTTGATATATGGCAAGTGTGTAAAAGTACCAAATGGTAACTCTTAGAATTTGCTTGGAGAACTTTATTAAATGTTAAACTCTTACATATATAAACTTTTATTACTCAGGTCACAGACTCTTTAGATGCGTTGAAAATAAATATTAACAATAACATAAGAAAATTGGTTAATAATAAGTAATATTAATTTCTTATTACACATTAAAATGATCAAATCCTAATCCGAAGCGGTGTAGTCCTCTCTTAGTAACGATTGGTTTAGGAAATATCAATACAATGTTGGAAATTGCAATATAACAACGCTCGTCTGGATCTGCCATATAAAAGAATGTGACATATTGAAATGTCGTGACGGTATTTTTCTCATAAATTTCACTTCTTCTTCATCATTGTCTTTTTTATCGACATAATTTGGCCAATATAATGTTGCAGAGTTTTTTTAGTTATACACTTTACCAGTACCCAATCTTCAATATCTGGTTCAACTTTTTGTATGTTCTCTTCTACTATAATTCGTGTTCGTGATAATCAATGTCATCATCACTCCTTTCGTAAACAATTTTCTGTTCAGATCAACTTTCTAGATCCGAAACATCTATGATTTTATTGTTTTTTGATTATTTCTTATTGTGAATATTTTGCAAGTGTTGATCGAAACCGGTAAGAATTTCTGCACTACTTGCTACTTTTCTTTTGGATTTCTTAACATCATCTGCTCAGTGCGGCCTTATGTTGAGGAGGTGTTCTTCAAAAGAAACGTCTGTTTTTGTATCGAAAATTGAAGGCAGTTCGTGCATTATTGATGTATTTGAAACTGAACCAATGGGTGCTTCTGATTCATTCTCTTCTAATATAGGTCATATTTTCCTTGGAATTTTCCTTAATGGAGTTATTTCACCTTTTCAGTGCAAATGGATCGTACTGTTTTTCTGAAATAACATTATCATTGAAGAGAACAATACCACCCTTTTGGAATCCACTGGTATTAATACTAAAGAGTTTCGTTGGTATTCTCTGACCTTGATGGTGCCGTTGCCATTGAACAAGTTCAGCATCCCATTTTGCCTTTAGTGAGCGCGTGACATATAAATCACGGGCTGAAGTAAATGACTTGAGTGATGCGGTAATTTCAATATAACAACATCGTTTTGAATGGCTCATAAAATCAATCGTTCATGTGATACATGACCATCGTATATTAATAATACCAGTCTTAAATTACCAATTTCTTGCAGAAAATTCTTTTCAAAATTCTTTAAAAATATGTCGGAATCCATCCAACCATTCGCCATAGCAGCATATGTAGTTCCTGGAAAGCATTTGTCTGCTGGAGCAATCCACCCATCCCATATGTTCTTTCCCTTAAAAATTATTAATGGAGGTGCTTTGAGTCCTGTTGCACTTGCTGTCAACGACACTTATATTTTTGTGCCCTGTGCCTGCTGTGGTTCTTGATCATGCACTACCTTTTTATCAAACGACCTTCGTTTTTGATGGATCGTACAAAAAGCAGTTTCATCCAAATTTCAGATGCGATGTGGTTTGTCATTTAAATCCAGATTTTCCAGAGTTTTTTTAACAATTGAAAATATTCGTTTATTACAAACAGATCTAAACATCTTTTGCGAGCATACTCAATTGATTGAGGCTTTTTGGGTGATAGATTGTCTTTTAGCAAAACCTAAAACTAATCTTCCCCGGGTACACCATGCTTAAATGGGGTTTTCAACTCATTGCGCTTAAAATATTCATCAACAATTCTTATGATCTCTTGCCTACTTAGTCCCCATCACCACTTTTCTATAGTTTTTAAACTTTGTGCTAGAATCTTTTCATCTCCTAAGGGAATTGTTGTGCTTCTACCTTGAATACTACTTTTTCCCTTGTAAACCGCAGTAATAGAATTAGAGCAGCAACATAGAGAAGTAAATATTAGGAAAGTGGTGAGGCAGGGATGTGCCCTATCCTCATTAATTTTTAACTTGTACATTAAAGATGCAATGAATATTGGCAATTACATGAAGACATTTAGAATTATTATGCAGGGACGAACGATTGATATGCTTAGATTTGCAAATGATATAGCGGTATTATCATCTAGCAACGAAGAGTTAGAAGATACTCTTAATGAAGTGGAAACTATTCTGACAGAGAGATACGGTATGAAAATTAACAAAAATAAATCAAAAAGAAGAATACAAATAGTTAATGAAAACTTACAAGAGGTTAAGGATTTCTGCCACTTAGGAAGCCAAATAACGCAGGACGGGAAAAGCGCAAAAGATATAAAATAAAGATAAGCGCAAGGTTGTGCTACATTCAACAAGAAAAAGCAACTACTGTGTTCAAGAACAGCAAACATAGAAACAAGGAAAAGATTGCTTAAAACATATGTCTGGAGCACAGCACTGTGAAGTCTGGACAGTAGGAGAAACGGACAAGAAAAAGGTAGAAGCACTTGAAATGTGGTGCTACAGACGTATGATGAAGATATTATGGACAGACAAAGTTAAGAACAAAAAAGTACTAAAAATGGTAGGGGAAGAAAGAAATATGTGGAAAACAGTAAAAAATAGGAGAGATAGGACGATAGGCTACATGCTAAGGCATGAGGGAATAGTGCGGAATATATTAGAAGCAGAAATAGGAAAAAAGAGAGGTAGAGGTAGACCTAGGTTAGACTATTGCACACAGGTAGTGAAAGATGTAGGCTATGGGAATTTTAGGGAAATGTGCAGGCTAGCTCAGAATAGAAATAAGTGAAGGTACGTGCCCAACCAATTTCAAGACGGAAAACCTAATGACGAAAAAATAATTGCACTTAAATCTGATGATTATTATAAACAACTACAGGTGTTAGTTTTGAAATATTTTCAACTAATGTTGATTGTGCGAAAAGATATATTGAAACACTATTAATTCGACAAATATTGAAGTGCCGGGATGTTGGTAGCTACAGGCTGCTTAACCCTCTTCACTTACTACTGATGATCGAGGAAATAGGGTATAAATTTGTAAACAATAGTAGGAGAACCGAACTGCATCTAACAAGAAAGAGCAGCTGCTATGTTAAAAAACAACATACATAGAAATAAGGAAAAAAGTGTTGAAAGCATATGTGTGGATCACAGCACAGTACGTCTATGAAATAGGGGTGTTACGGTCGTAATTTTCATAACGACATTTGCATTTAGCAGTGTACTTCAAAAGTATATTCTTTCCAAATTAGATTGTATGAATTCGAATAGTGATAGCACGCCGTGTTATCAGGTACCGGTTCCCGGACTAGCTTTGATGGTCTCAACACAATATTCTTGATTACACTCTTGATTCGAATCGAGCAATTTTAATTACGCCGTTGGAACGTTGTATTTCCTCCTTTATTGAAAGGGTTTTGGCGGATTAATTGAAGGAAATTATTCGTTGTGATTTGAAATAATTTTCTTATTTCCTTATTGGGATTTCGGCGATTCGTAAGTATCGAAGAATTTTTCAAATAGATAACTTTTATGCTATTGTAGATCTAAAGTGAATCCTCGACCGTTGTATTTGGTGACCACTTGTACATTTTTCGTTTGTTGTTTTGTACTGGACCCGGAATTGACCGGTAAGAAGTCGTGAATATATTAATGGAAGTTATAGGTTATAAATTTTAGGGTTCCAAGTTCCAAGTGCCAAGTTCCAAGTTCTAAGTCTTCAAATCCCAGTTTGCAGTTTTCAGTCTCGATCTGCAGTTTTCAGTTTAGCCCCAATAATAGCTCCAGTCGTTATTTTGCCGTCGCAACCCTTAGTTGGCTTATGCTAAGATCAGCTTACAACGACTAGTGCAGCTGTGGGTGAGTCGTTCCACATTTAATTTTTCTACTGCAACCGTCTGGTTGATATTGCTTGTTGAAGATTTTTTCTTTCTTTTTTACATTTAATAACACTTTACTGAAGACTGTTTTGTTTACACAATTATTATAGGGTGGGTTCAGATTTACTAATTTGTAATTTACATTATTCACAATTTTAACACGTGTGTGAAGTTTAGCCAATGCACCGATCATTATAGGTATAATTATAGTCTATACCAATGCCCTCAGCGTTCAAGGGTCAATCTACGAGGATCCTGGTATACCACCCTTAACATTATTTAATAGTCATTCTGTTCTGCCATCTTGGCGCAGATTTGTTTCAATAGGTTGGCTGAATTGCGTTAAATATAATAGTAAAAGTAGCAGTAAGAGTTATACAATCAGGTTATTTGCTGTTTGTTTATTGGAAATTACACCATAACAAGTGGGTGGGTAATTGGAGCCTTTTTATATGTTTACTGTTGTTATAAATATATTATATGTTTGTAGTAAAGTGTCAATACTGTATGTAAAAGATAGTTTTGTATTACTCGAGTGTGAGGTGTGAGGAGAATTTTTGCTGATTTGGGTGTTACAGGTAAGCGTGAGGATTTCCTATTTCAGTCCCGTCGGAGCACAGCTGTTATAGATCTAGGTGGCGCTCATTTGGCTGGTTGTTTATGGTCTACCCCACCCCGGCCTCAGTACTGGGTTGGTCCAGGGCATATGGACGCTGTTGACTCCGACTACCCGGAAAGGTACTATTTGCCCTTTCCTCTTTTGTGATTGAACTATATCGAGTACGTCCCTGTGTTGTGTTGTTTTGTAGCGTCACATTTTTGGCGCCCAACGTGAAGGCTTGTTTTGTTTCTGATTTATATCGCTGGTTGCTAATCAAAACATTTGTTTTGAATTGAAGTGTTGAATTTTGTTAATCGATATGGACGTAAATCGACTATTATCTGATGAAATTTCGTATGAATTGAGAATACGCGGTCTTTGTTTAACCAAAGCCAATGTAGAAGATAAACGTAAATTATTAAGAGACTTACTACAAGTAAGTGTCACGTGTGAATTAGTGCCTAATGAAAATTTAAATATTATACCTGGTACAGAGCTTGCTATTTGTTTAGCCAAGCTTAATAATCTAGATAATGACTTAAACAATTTTAATTATTCTAACCATTCTAATGAATCAAAACGCATATCTACGCGACTTTCACATATTGATAACCGGTTGCAACGAATTACTTCTTCTAATGAAGATGAAATAATTCGGAAAAATGAACTTACAAACAAATGCTTAAGTCTAATAAACTTTTTAACGGAAATTCAGAATAAAGCCCCTATTGTTAGACAAGTGTCAACAATTTCAGATCAAGCCGAAATGTCGTTAATGGACTTAGACATCCCGCATACTTCGGGTCATGTTTTAGATCAACCCAATTCATTATTGCCTGAAGTAACGCACAATAATAACATAAATTTAAATGACGATAACCCGTTTATTGAGACAGAACGGATTTCTCACTCTAGTCCGGTACGGAGAAATTTTTCGGATGTAAATAAGAATTGCCTTCCATTGTACAAATGGAATTGCACGTTTGACGGCTCTACTAGTGTGAACGATTTTCTACAGCGCGTGGAAGAACTATGCGACTCGCGCGGTGTATCAAAACACCATGTTTTCAATTCAGTAATCGAATTGCTTCAAGGGCAAGCACTTATATGGTATAGGGCGAATAAACATACCATTAATTCATGGCAAGACTTAGAAACTAGATTACGTCAAGCTTTTCTACCTTACGATTATGAATTCATCCTTCAAGAAGAAATTCGATCACGGACGCAAGGCCCCGATGAAAGAATTGTGATATTTATTTCGGTGATGGAAAATATGTTTAGTCGTTTGCGTCACCCTCCTCCCGAAAATAGTAGAATCCAATTAATTAAACGTAATTTGTTGCCGCACATTCAAGCGCAATTGGCATTGCACCCCATAAAGACAATGGCGGAGTTATCACAGTTAGGGCAAACTCTTGAGGAAACCCACTTGAGGGCAAGGCAATACCGCCCACCCCCGTCAAATTCACAAGGTTTACTTGAACCTGATTTAGCTTACCATAAATCGAAACACAAAGCTGTTTTGTGTCAAATCGAGGACAGTAGTCCCGACTATGCTTTTGTTAATACTAACGTGAACAATACCAATCCATTTTTAACTTATGAGTTTTCTGAGACACCAATTCAATCGGTGAACCAGATCCAACCGAACTTGTGTGCAATTAAGTGTTGGAATTGCGACAAAGAAGGGCACCCATTTCGATTATGCCTTCAACCAAGAAAGTTACGCTGCTTTAAATGCGGTACTGCCAACTATACCGGACGAAATTGTCCCCAGTGTTCGGGAAACGGACAATTGGGCCGCCGATAGATCGGTCTGCGCGCTCTGTGTCAACCCCGAATCCGATCGACCTGTCTAAGAAAAATAACCCCAACAACGATCTTAACCCTACTATTAAAGCCACCCTTAATTTTGTTTTGGCGAATGTTATAGACGACGAACGTCCTTATCTCGAAGTGGACATCTATGGAATATCCATGCTCGGTTTGCTTGATAGTGGAGCCTCCCATACAATATTAGGCCAAGCTGGTTACGACAAGCTCCGTAAATTAAATATAAAACTTCAAACTAGTAACATTCAAGCATGCCGCGTTGCTAATGGTCAAATGTGTAACATTAGTGGCACTTATAATTTACCAATTAAATTACAAAATAAAGTTGTCTGCATAAAAGTTCTGGTGATTCCTTCCGTACCAGATCCGTTGATTCTTGGTACCGATTTTTGGTTTAGTATGGGTGTTGTACCTGACTTGCGCCACGGTCTATGGCAGTTTTCTTCAGTAACACCAAACCTATTTAGTATACAATCGGATGATAAACTTAACCCAGAACATACAGCCCTACTAAATTCGACGATTGAACAATTATTTAAAGATATGCCCGACGCACTAGGTTGCACTCACTTGGTAGAACATGTGATAAGAACAAGTGCTGAACCAATAAAGCAAAGGTTTTACCCTTTGTCTCCAACCCTTAAAAAAATTGTCAATTCCCAGTTGGACATCATGTTAGAACAAGGTGTTGTTAGTCCATCTTCAAGTCCTTGGTCGTCACCGGTGGTTATGGCGAGAAAGAAGGATGGCAGCTATCGGTTTTGTGTTGATTACCGGAAGGTAAATAAGGTCACCGAACGCGACGCCTACCCCCTGCCTTTAGTTTCAGCGACCCTCGATAAACTTCGCGACGCCAAGTACCTTACTTCGATTGATATTAAAAGCGCCTACTGGCAAGTGCCGGTAGCTGAACCGTCCCGCCCAATTACTGCTTTTAGCGTTCCCGATAGAGGTCTCTTCGAGTTCAACCGAATGCCTTTCGGTTTACATAATAGTCCCGCTACGTGGCAGAGATTTATTGACCGCGTTATCGGTCTTGACCTCGATTCTTACGTATACGTCTATCTTGATGATTTGGTTATTGCTACTAACGACTTCAATAAACATTTAGAAGTAACCAAAGAAATTTTCCGTCGGTTGAAATCGGCTGGTTTAACTGTAGCTCGACAGAAATGTCACTTTTGTAGACCCGAAATCAAATATCTAGGCTACGTCGTTGATAAGGAAGGGTTGCACGTTGATCCCGAAAAGGTTTCGGCCATTTTGGATCTTCCTCAACCTAGCAACGTTCTTGAAGTCCGCCGCTTTTTGGGTTTATGCGGTTGGTATCGCCGTTTTCTTCCAAACTTCTCTACGGTAGTAGCCCCTATAAATAAATTAATGCGAAAGGGCCATAAATTTTTATGGACCGATGAATGCGAGTCCGCTTTTACTGAAATTAAAAATTTCCTAGTATCAGCTCCCATTATGAGTTGTCCCGACTTTGAATTACCATTTACTATCCAAACAGATGCCAGTGATTATGGCTTGGGCGCTGTTTTATCCCAAATTCACCCCGATGGCGAAAAGGTGATAAGTTATATTAGCAGATCTCTGAGTCCTAGCGAGCGGAAATTTACCGCCACTGAGAAAGAGTGTCTTGCGGTAGTGTGGGCTATCGGCAAGTTCAGATCTTATGTTGAAGGTTCCCACTTCACGATTGTTACGGACCACTTTGCTTTACTTTGGCTAGATAATTTAAAAGACCCTGCTAGTCGTTTAGCGCGTTGGAGTGTCCGTTTACAACAATTCAGTTTTGATATTGTCCACCGTCGTGGCAAAGACAACGTTGTCCCCGACGCTTTGTCTCGTTTTGTGCCTGTTATTAACCAGATCGGACCCCCTAGTAACCCGGAACCACATTTTAAAAATATAAAAGATCGTTGGTTTCACAAAATGTGTGATCAGATTTCGAAAGATCCCTTAGATTTCCCTTATGGCGATTTGATGGGTCAAATTTATTCAAAAGTGTAAGTCCCCATACCCTGATTTAGAATCGGCTGCTTCTGAGTGGAAGATCGTAGTCCCCAAGTCCCATAGATTGGAGATTGTGCGTAATAATCATGATGAGCCTACATCAGGCCACTTAGGTGTTTTAAAACCTACCATCGAATTAGTTCTAGGTACTTTTGGCCGAAAGCCAAAAGTGATGTTGCAAAATATGTGCGTAACTGTCATACTTGCATTGCTTGCAAGGTTGAACAGAAACCACCTGCTGGATACCTTTTGGGCCGCCCAGATATCTCAAGACTTTGGGAACTTATTTTTGTTGACATTGTTGGACCGTTTCCAAGATCCACTTCCGGATACAAGTATGTGTTGAGTGTAAAGGATTATTTCAGTAAGTTTTGTATTTTTCTCCCCATGAGAGAGGCTACTTCATCCAAGCTTGTTGAATTATTAGAGGACCATGTGTTTTGTTTATTCGGTGTCCCCCGCACCATAATTTGTGATAACGGCAATCAATTTCAGGGACGTCAGTTTAAATCTCTGATGGATGCCTATCGTGTTAAGGTCAGCCATACGGCAAATTATCATCCTCAGCCGAATGCTGTCGAACGACAGCACCGTTCTCTGAAAACTATATTGGCTTCTTTTGTTAAAGACAATCAACGTACATGGGCTTCGTTGCTTCAGAAAGCCGCATGCGCAGTTCGTACGTCGAGACATGAGGCTACTGGTCTCACGCCGTACTTCGTGAACTTTGGTCGTGAAATGCATCATAGGGGTAACAGTCACGATTTACCCAAAGTCCCCGTGAGTGATGACATTGGGCAAGATCCTGTGCTTCCTGTGGATCGACCTCCAATTTTTGAAAAGGTTTTTAAAGATATTCGTGCTCGGTTAGACAGAGCTTTTGTACGTAGTAAAAAGGTGTACGACCTACGTCGCCGCCCCGATAGTTATGTTGTGGGCCAAAAAGTGTGGCACAAGAATTTTGTACACTCGGATGCCGCGGCTTATTTTACAAATAAGCTTGCACCCAAGTACGTAGGACCCTTTACTATATCTAAATGCGTTTCTCCGTGGACTTATCAGTTGGAGACTGATGATGGTCGTAGTGTTGGATTGTGGCACGCCAAGGATCTCCGTCCTGATCCTTGACTAAGTTTTGTTGTCTGTTGTTTAGTTATTTTGTTCTGTCCCGCTCATTGATTTTGGACTTCAGTATTTGGGATACGTTGCGCACTTTGATGCCCTTCAGTAGTTTTGTCGGTTTTTGTTCCCTTTTACTGTACTTTGAGTAACTTTTGTCGTCAAAGGTTACTTGAAGGCGAAGAAACTTCGGATTTGGTGTCTTTGTTATGGTTATGCGTGGGTTCGAACCCAGCGCTAGCTTCCTTTTTTTTGGGTAAGAAGGGAGTTGTTACGGTCGTAATTTTCATAACGACATTTGCATTTAGCAGTGTACTTCAAAAGTATATTCTTTCCAAATTAGATTGTATGAATTCGAATAGTGATAGCACGCCGTGTTATCAGGTACCGGTTCCCGGACTAGCTTTGATGGTCTCAACACAATATTCTTGATTACACTCTTGATTCGAATCGAGCAATTTTAATTACGCCGTTGGAACGTTGTATTTCCTCCTTTATTGAAAGGGTTTTGGCGGATTAATTGAAGGAAATTATTCGTTGTGATTTGAAATAATTTTCTTATTTCCTTATTGGGATTTCGGCGATTCGTAAGTATCGAAGAATTTTTCAAATAGATAACTTTTATGCTATTGTAGATCTAAAGTGAATCCTCGACCGTTGTATTTGGTGACCACTTGTACATTTTCGTTTGTTGTTTTGTACTGGACCCGGAATTGACCGGTAAGAAGTCGTGAATATATTAATGGAAGTTATAGGTTATAAATTTTAGGGTTCCAAGTTCCACGTGCCAAGTTCCAAGTTCTAAGTCTTCAAATCCCAGTTTGCAGTTTTCAGTCTCGATCTGCAGTTTTCAGTTTAGCCCCAATAATAGCTCCAGTCGTTATTTTGCCGTCGCAACCCTTGGTTGGCTTATGCTAAGATCAGCTTACAACGACTAGTGCAGCTGTGGGTGAGTCGTTCCACATTTAATTTTCTACTGCAACCGTCTGGTTGATATTGCTTGTTGAAGATTTTTTTTTTTTTTTTTTACATTTAATAACACTTTACTGAAGACTGTTTTGTTTACACAATTATTATAGGGTGGGTTCAGATTTACTAATTTGTAATTTACATTATTCACAATTTTAACACGTGTGTGAAGTTTAGCCAATGCACCGATCATTATAGGTATAATTATAGTCTATACCAATGCCCTCAGCGTTCAAGGGTCAATCTACGAGGATCCTGGTATACCACCCTTAACATTATTTAATAGTCATTCTGTTCTGCCATCTTGGCGCAGATTTGTTTCAATAGGTTGGCTGAATTGCGTTAAATATAATAGTAAAAGTAGCAGTAAGAGTTATACAATCAGGTTATTTGCTGTTTGTTTATTGGAAATTACACCATAACAAGTGGGTGGGTAATTGGAGCCTTTTATATGTTTACTGTTGTTATAAATATATTATATGTTTGTAGTAAAGTGTCAATACTGTATGTAAAAGATAGTTTTGTATTACTCGAGTGTGAGGTGTGAGGAGAATTTTTGCTGATTTGGGTTTTACAGGTAAGCGTGAGGATTTCCTATTTCAGTCCCGTCGGAGCACAGCTGTTATAGATTTAGGTGGCGCTCATTTGGCTGGTTGTTTATGGTCTACCCCACCCCGGCCTCAGTACTGGGTTGATCCAGGGCATATGGACGCTGTTGACTCCGACTACCCGGAAAGGTACTATTTGCCCTTTCCTCTTTTGTGATTGAACTATATCGAGTACGTCCCTGTGTTGTGTTGTTTTGTAGCGTCACAGGGGCAGTAGGAGAAACAATCAGAAAAGCGGTAGAAGCCTTTTGGAATGTTGTGCTTCAGTTGTATAAGAATGATAGCATGGACACACAAAGTTAATAACAAAGAGATTATTGAAATATTAGTGGAATAAAGATATCTGTGGAAAACAAAAAAAAAAAGTAGGAGAAATAGAAGGGCAGGATACGTTCTAAGGCATTTTTGGGGAATAGTGCGGGACATATTACAAGCAAGACAAGAAAAAAAAAGAGGTAGAGGTAGACCTAGATCAGACTATTGCACCCAGATAGTGAAAGATGCAGATTGTGGAAATTTCTGAATAAGAAACAGTGAGGGTACGCGTATAACCAGTTCCAGAACTAAAGACCTAATGATGATGGGAATATAGCAGTAACTGAAACCTTTAAAAAAATTAATAACTTCTTGTTTGTTGGAGATATCGATATCACTTACTACATGTTCATTATTACCAGAAAATGACGATTTTAATATTAGGATCCCGTTATTTGTTAACTAAATAAAATTAATATTACTTAAAATACGTTTAAGTTTATGGTTAAAACATTAACATGACAGCTAACTAGCAATTGCCTTTTTTGTTTCAACGATTCCAAGCTACATCCTATTTTTGTTAAAATAGAAATTTTAGTTTCCATAGTTTTTATCCTTATATGTAAAGAAAAAGAAATAAGTAATGATTTGGTTGATTGTACATATAAATATTTTTTCGACATATTTAAACGTTTCCTCTAAAATAATTTGGGGAATCTGTATTTGAACATTTAAGAATTAAACATGAAAAACTCTTTGCAAGTGTTTGTCTTTATTTGTATGCTTACCAAAGAAAACGTTAAACAAATAGTGACCTTTTAAAAAGTTACGTAACTAAAAGCATGCTTCAATTTGTAATTACAAATATACGTAATTTCTCATATAGACTGAAATATTTTGCTTATTTGATAAACTATTCTTGATGACACCAATTCTAATCAAAATAAAATAATAATAGCAATCAAAAACTTTCTAGGTGCAAATTTACTCATATACATAATATTTTTAAAGAAAGAATTCAGACCTTTGTTTTGATTAAAAAAATTTAAAATTCCTCTAAAACCTACATAATGGTACTTATCTTCCATAATATATATATATATATATATATATATATATATATATATATATCTTATAATATAACCCCCCCTTTTAGGATTGATAATTATAATATATGAGCAAATTAGCAATGCATCAAATTGCCCTATAATTTCCTTTCTTTAATTAATTTATTAACTTTTCTATTGAGTCTTTAAATCTGCGCCTCGACCAATGTAACTCTTATCTCAGGTTAATTTTGTAAATAAATCTATATCTGCATACAGCGTGAGTTCTGAACCATATACAGATGTAAGTGACACTGCCAGTCAAATGACCTCTAGTTAATTCTACTAAAGCAATTTCTAAATGTGACAGTGTAAACAATTACTTGAAAAATACGCACAGTAAATAGTTTATATTAGTTAATAATTTAAGATTTCAATCGAGTATAACGGGTTAAGTGTTTAAAATATGACACTGATAATAATAATAATACCTGACTTCCAATGAAACGTCTTGCTGCTGAACAATGAAGCTCCACTGCCTACAGCGACGAGTCGAACCAGATGTGGGTTCTTAATACCTGTGGATAAGTATGTTTTAAAATTTTGTATTACTGAATTTACGCTTTTTATTTTAGGGTTTAAGGTACGCCAAAAATTCTTTAGAGACACTTATACTTATCGTCGTTGGTCTTATCAGGAAACTTAGCTCCGTGAAATCAACACCGTGCTCGACACCAAAGGTTCAGCAATCCCAGCGTTCTGATAGCACCACTTCGGAACTCTTCTGTCTACACAAAAACACTCCCAGAACTCAAATGGTCAATAGTAATACAATGACAAGGACTCTTGCATTTATCACTTTTTAATATCAACAGTTCCTTTATACTTTGAATATCACAGATACATTTTCATGCGTTGAATTTTATGTTGGAGATTACAATAATAAAAGGTATACAATTCGTAAACTGTTACAAAATAAAGATTATACTTTTCGTTCTATAGTTTGTAAAGTTATTTTTTCAGTTTTTTTCAAAATCAGTTTCTCTTAATTTTTAATTTCAACCACTTTCACTTACCTCTATGGAGATGCCCCCTTAAAACATTAAACCAGCCTACTCTTTTACAATTCTTTTCCAACCAACATTCTATGATCCAACTTTTTATTAATAGATCTTATTGCTCTTGTCAAATTCTAATTTGGAGTAAACTAATACACAAATGTCATTGGCCGAAAATTTATAAATTTTGATTGATATTTTAATCCTAACAACAAGAGCTAAATAATTTCTTTTTAGATGAGTTGGATGTCTACAAAGTTTGAAGAAGTGAAATTCAAATGATATAATAGACTTACAACTATATACTGAAGAGTAAATAAAATTTCTACATCTTATAACTAACTTAAATCTAATAAAAACATACTAATTGACTTTTTTTTAGGCTTTACGTACATATTCAAATGAAAGTGAAAGTTTAACATCTTATACCTAACTCAAATCAAATGAAAACGTACTAAGTGACTTCAAATCTTAGCTATACATACATATTCACATGGCAGTGAAGTTTCCTTTTAAATATTTTAACAAAATTTTATGATATACAAGCAACAGCAGTTCACTTCATTGACACATACTTTTTAAAATTACTTTTAAGAAATCACCATCACCCAATTTGAAATCTTAAAACTTCATTTTCTCTTAAAGATCATTTCACATATCCTTAACAAGTAACTGCCCTCACCATCTCTTTCATCAATCATTTTACGAACTAGAAGTCTATATCTGAGTGGTACTTCAGTGCGTCAAGGTTCAAATCTCAAAATATATATCACATAATATCACAATATATATATATATATATATATATATATATATATATGGCGGACGACGATAGACATATAACGCGTTCAGGGAGAGTTTTCGGACGTGAAATAGGAATAGGAGATTTTAGGGTGACAGACACAACACAGGAAACTGACGTACACGTGGAACCTGACATTGCTGTTTTAGATGCCGTGCAGACAAGTGCTAGGGAAGAAGACGAACGGATAAGTTGCGAGAACATGGACATAATGCGGTTTTTAAAGAGACTGGAAAAATCACAGAATGAGGGGATGTTAAGATTAGAGAAATCACAGAACGAGGTAATGTTAAAATTAGAAAAATCACAGAACGAAGGGATGAAAAAGTTAGAGGCCGGGATAAAAAGGATAGTGGCTATAGAGAATCGCATGGGAGAACTTACAGTGTCTGTACAGGGGACATATGAAAATTTTAAAAAGGAGATCCAACAAGAACTTGACACGCGGATAAATGTGGTCGAGGGTAATTTTGTAAATGGGATAACATCAGTACGCGATGACATGGAAAACCTAGACAAACGTCACACAGAGAGGTTAAAGATTCTGACAGACGAACACCAGACATTCGCTAAGAACATACAAACACAAGTTCGGGAAAACGGGGACAACACAACCGAACTTAAGACAAAGATAACAAATCTTGGGACGATGGTTGACGAAATGATATTAGGGGTGGATGGTAACGTGCAAAACATTAGAAATAAAGTTGATTATTTGGAAAGAACGCGGGAATTTGATTTGGGTTTTCAAAACAGGATGGGAAAGAACGGTTGGCCGAAATTTGAGGGGAGAAAAAACGAACAACCCATGGGATTTATTGATAAACTTGACGATTTTGTACTCAACGAACCCGAGAGAATCAAATACAAATTGTAAGCGCGGGGTTACAAGGAAATGCCGAGAAATGGCATAGTATAATCCGGAACCAGTACACAACATATGACGAATTTAGACGCTTATTTATTGAACAATACTGGGGACACACACCAGACAAACATACGTTCCGACTTAATTACTGGACGATACCAAACACATTTCAGAACACGCGAAGATTACGTTATCGAGAAGTATAATCTCGCGCAACACTTAACTCCAAAAATGCGCGAAGAGGACATCGTGCAGTTGTTATCGCGACACATGGAATCGGAAATAACACGCGCAATTGCGGTTCAGAACATAAAGACGTTGAGGGAATTTCTTGAAATCACGCGGAATTATGACACCGCAAGGGCCAATGAAAAACGTAGCGGGAATTATAATAATTTTGAAGGGCACCGTGCATCAAGCAAGAACGATTTTTATGGTAGACAAGAACACAGACAAAGAGATGGGTACGATTTTATAAGTGGGAACGGGGCATACGACGGTTACCGAAATGTAAGACAAACCACGCATCACACCAACAATTACCACATGCAAGGAAGGGACCGACAAAATAGACAGAATTTCGAGACGCGAGACGACGCGGTGTATAATATGCACAAAACACAACGAAGCAATTACGATGACAGTAGGGGCACCAGTGGTGGAGTTCACAGGCAACCGGACACTCCTAGGACTTTCGTCCAAACGATTACGGCGCACCAGGACACAACTGACAGAGATAACGAGATTCAGGTGGCGGAGGTACACGCACCGCCAGGTTTATAAGAAAACGCAGATTTAATTAATGTTGATAGTAACTTAGATATTAGTGTAGTTGGTTCTGTAAATAATTTATTGTTTTCTGGATATTTAAATAATAAGAAGTTACCGTTTGTTAAAATATGGTTAAATGGGGTTACATACTGGGGTCTTTGTGATACGGGATCACAATGTTCTTTGATTAAGGAAGATATAGTTTTAAAACATTTGGAAGTATTCAAAGATCGGATTTGTAAAATAAAAGGGGTTAATTTATGGTCCGCAATGAACAAGCGGTTATCGACAGCGAAAAGGATGCTGTGTATACCAATTACGATCAATGGAAAGGATTTAGGCAACGTGGAGTTTTTGACTGCAAAAGAGCTGTATTTGAATTGTATTTTAGGAATTGATTTGTACAGAAATGTGGTGTTGTTTTAGATGGACTAGATTGTACGATACAGATGTTAGATTCAAAGAGGATTTGGGTGGAACCTAATGGTAGTTTGGAAAAGGGATATAAGAATAATAGCGAGAAAAATTGCAAACGTATGATAATAATAAAGGGAGTTTAGATTTTGGGATTGGTTATTGGAGATAGACAGGATGATATTAGGAATGGATTTACGGACAGTATTAGATTAGGAATGGTTAATCAGGACAGACAGCAGGGTTTAAGTGATGAGAATATATTGGATAATAGTTTGGAAAAACGGAATGGAAATAATTTTGACAGAAATGAGATAGGGATGAATTATAGGATTTATGATAGCAACGCTAGGGTTAAAGTAAAAAGAGCAATTGATAAAAACGAAGGCATAAAAGTATGCAATTTATTTGAAATTATATACTGTCAAATAAATATATATGAAACGTCAATCAAATATTAATTTTCACTTTTAAATGGAATATATGCAACGTACAACTAACAAATCTACTCTGCCCCACGTTGGGCGCCATATATTATATTACAGTGATCCTACCTTATTAGTGATAGGCGTAATATATCTATCTGTCACTCCTTGTCTTATTTTAGAGCCTTGTTGAGTTATGCCACACAATTTATCTTTAAATATTTAACACGGCAGCTGTACTTAAATATTTTACAGGGCCGTCAAAACACGTAGCGGAATCTACCTAGGGTGGGTCCGTCCTAGGCAAACACCTCTCAACTAGACACCCAAACAAATATCCAAGGAGTTTTCAAAATAATTTTAAAAGCCAAAAGTATCCCCAAACACTAGTTCCACTTTTATAAATTTGATAAAAGCACTACGTAGATATTAAATACTAATACCTGGAATCCAGATACAAGCGCCGCCTTCCAGCCGTCCTGAAGCCAAGTGACCAACTGCAGGCACCTCCTGTAAATAATAAGTAACTCGAGCAACTGGTAATCTCCAGACTATAAAACTACTAATATTTTTACAAATTCTATGTTATACAAATACTCAGATAACTCCAATTCCACTATGCTTTCCTCTTCAAAACGATAACGGTACAGACCAGCACTCCCTCTTTTAATTAATTTTTATTCGCCACAAAACTGCTACTATTTGCTATCTCCAGGTACAACTTGACTTTCAAAATTTACTCGTAACTTTTTAAATGAAATAAAACTCAGAACAGTACAAAAACACGTCTATTTTTTCAGTAATATAAATTTGAAGTCTTTTATAAATAAAATACGTCTTCCTTTGTTTCCGTTGCCATAACAACTATCTCTACGCACACTATGCAATTTATAATTATTAATAATTGATTAATAATACAGTTCTTTTCTCTAGATACATTCATTTTCTAGATGGTTTGATAATCCAGTGATTTATGTATATTGAACTTTTTACAATATTGAAAATAGCTAACAAACTTTGATGGTTCAGCTTTTAAATTATACGTGACAGCCATTTATGTCTTATTCGGTAAACGTCCTGTCATTACATAACCAATCTTTAATTGTTAAAACATATTCAAACTGAAATTGATTTACAAATATTTTAGGAGTATCACTTAACTCCTCAAAATTTTAAAAGCGTGCAGTATACCACACAATTTTGATATTTGTTTTTACATTCAAAAGGTTCTGAAAACGCTAACTCCTAATTAAATTTCATATACGTGCAACCATAACAATTAAAATACGTATACAATGCAAACTTATCAACTAGCTTAGCCTGGTCTGTGGCCGGTATACGTTGTTGAATGCAATGCAGTTTCAAAAGCTTTATAAATTTATAAACGTGGAATAGTTGTTAATTTTTAAACCAAAATACCTGAAACAAAATACCTAACAAACCCAAATATACCCCCATTATAGCAAGTTGTTTCGAAACCCTATTTAAACATTTTATAAGCCCACCCCCTTCTTGACAGTATAATATATATAATTTATATTCTACAACTATATTATATGCACCCACACATAAATTGTTGTACCGTTATTTGCTTTAAATTTTATATCTGAATATAATTTTATTACAGATCACTTCAATGCATTGAACATACCTGAGTGTTCTGCTAACGATGGTAAAAATGTAATAATACGAATGGCTACTTAATTAATTTTCTGTGTAGGTACTACTTCATATGATGCACCACCGTATGATCCCGCCCGAAATAATTCACCATGTTACTGCTTGCCACAATGTAATGAAAGAATGTACGAAATCAAGCGGAATATCGCTTATAAAAGTTCAATGTGAGTAATACAAAGTGTTAAGTATAACTTTGTGCAACATTGCGCTATTGTTATTACCTATTAGGTTCACATAGGACACCTGCTACGTACCTAGACGTAGCCGAAAAAAACGTAAATACCAGGCTAACTACCAAACGCGGAGAGTGGGGGTATTCACCTACATACCAAAAAAACAAAAAAAAGCACGTCGCCCACGATTATCTATTAACAATAAAAATAAATAAAGGATTCTGTACAAACAAGCAAAAGAAATAAATTAAGCGTCGTTACTATTTCAAGGCAAACAATTATGTGATACGAACAATTTAGTACTTAAGATACGATGTGCGCATCTCATATTTTACACAAAATAAAACTAATCAGTAGAAAATAAACATGTGAGAGCTTTTGTCAAGCGTTTTTATAATTGCGCATAATACTTTTTGTAAAATAAACTAATCTGGAGAAAAGAATTAAATGTGAGAGCTTTGTTCCAACATTCTTTTAAATGGAACATAATACCGTTTGTAAAATAAACTAAAAAGTAGAAAAGAATAAGCGTGTGGGAACTTTTGCCAAACATTTTTAACGATGGTACATCACACCCGTAGAGCAATAATATCGATTCGCAGCAACAAACAATAGTCCTACAGTGTCACGTTTCTTATCACGTAACTACACCAAACGCAGATAAGGAATATGCCCTTGATATACACAAAAAAAAGTTGTATACCTGTATGTGTCGGGATACTTAGCTGGCACGCCATCGGGAGTGAATCAGCACCGCATTGCCACGGTCGTCGGGATCTATTTACCCTGTTTCCATAACGGCAATAGCGATCTACAGGCAACTGCAGTTGATCTGTGGCAAAGAACAGTTGAGCCTACATAAAGAAAGAACCAATTTGGCCTTCAGCTAAGAGCTAAAAAGAGAATCTGATTAGGATGGGTATGCGCATAAAACTCACCGATACACGCAAGGTACTTCCTACTTGTCGAACAAAAAAACGTGCATTGCTCTTGAAGTACTGAGGCGTGTAATGTAGAAAATATTTCAACGCACAAGCTGCAGAATCAAGTTAAAAATTGGGTCAAATAACACGAGTTCTAACTGTAATCCTCGCGTTATCAAAGCGCGATTAGCAAACTGGAAAACACGCTATCAATAATAGTAGGATCCATTATTTTGACAAGTCATTAGATGGGAAATACAAGAGAAAGCAATTATACGTTATCGGAATGTTTAACAAATTAACGGATACCTAAAACAAGGTATTGACTATTTAATTTATCGAATAAATTTTCGTTTTAAAAGAAAAATAGATTTGAGCTAAAATTATGTTAAAGCGGGCTTATTCTGAACAGGTACACTATATAGGGTATTGTTGAAAAATTTAGGAATAAAAATGGAATTTATTCAAGCGGGTAATGACTTAACCAGGGGGAAAAGGGTATTTGATTTATGTTGAAAAATAAACGTAACACACCTATGGCATTCTTGTGCAAATTCGCCTCTGTCCCCTCTATTTCTTATTATATAATACTCAACGGTACACACTAGTAAAAAAATTATGCACCCAGTTCTTTTTGTTTATTTAAGACACTAAAATTAAAGGTAGGACTTACACACGAAAACTTAATATGTGAACAGAATTATATTGAACATCACATTACACAAAATATTTACAACATATAATCAATTCGCTTTAACTTTAAGATGACGTCAAATGTAGTAATGAAGTGTTGGCAACTGTATCCAAATAAATACCTAGAATTGCGTTTGAAGTACTGTCATTTAACACAATAAAGGTTGTCCGTTCTATACGGTGTTGCCACTAATTGCTTTTGCTAATTGAAGCATTTATCATGCGAATGGGAATATTTGTTTTCTTTCATTAAGTAGTGTAAGGTTTTTATTTTCCGTACACATATATATATATATATATAAATATATATATATATATATATATATATATATATATATATATATATATATATTAATAGTTATTAAGATGAAATGAAAACACAACCTTGTATTTAAAGTTGAATTACCATTTCAAATCGAACTAGTAATTGAAAACCACTAAAGAACGGCTACAGCAGGATTTGAACCCGCAACCTCTGATTCACCGGATCAGTGCTCTAACCAATTGAGCTATCTAGCCTAATTGATTAGATGATGTTATACTTAATACTACTGAAGCTTGGTCCTTGTTAACGATTTTCAATTACGTCCTGCATTTAAGGAAATTGAAACAAGGACCAAGCTTCAGTAGTATTAAGTATAACATCATCTAATCAATTAGGCTAGATAGCTCAATTGGTTAGAGCACTGATCCGGTGAATCAGAGGTTGCGGGTTCAAATCCTGCTGTAGCCGTTCTTTTAGTGGTTTTCAATTACTAGTTCGATTTGAAATGGTAATTCAACTTTAAATACAAGGTTGTGTTTTCATTTCATCTTAATAACTATTAATATATATTAAGCATTCATTTGCATTCCAAATGTGGATTATTCTCTATTAATAATAATATAATTACATGTTTGTATTATTCCGAACGTTGCAAAATGGAGGATCAAGTTATTAGTACATGAATTATGTATATAACTAGATTCAATTTCCTTAAATGCAGGACGTAATTGAAAATCGTTAACAAGGACCAAGCTTCAGTAGTATTAAGTATAACATCATCTAATCAATTAGGCTAGATAGCTCAATTGGTTAGAGCACTGATCCGGTGAATCAGAGGTTGCGGGTTCAAATCCTGCTGTAGCCGTTCTTTTAGTGGTTTTCAATTACTAGTTCGATTTGAAATGGTAATTCAACTTTAAATACAAGGTTGTGTTTTCATTTCATCTTAATAACTATTAATATATATTAAGCATTCATTTGCATTCCAAATGTGGATTATTCTCTATTAATAATAATATAATTACATGTTTGTATTATTCCGAACGTTGCAAAATGGAGGATCAAGTTATTAGTACATGAATTATGTATATAACTAGATTCAATTTCCTTAAATGCAGGACGTAATTGAAAATCGTTAACAAGGACCAAGCTTCAGTAGTATTAAGTATAACATCATCTAATCAATTAGGCTAGATAGCTCAATTGGTTAGAGCACTGATCCGGTGAATCAGAGGTTGCGGGTTCAAATCCTGCTGTAGCCGTTCTTTTAGTGGTTTTCAATTACTAGTTCGATTTGAAATGGTAATTCAACTTTAAATACAAGGTTGTGTTTTCATTTCATCTTAATAACTATTAATATATATTAAGCATTCATTTGCATTCCAAATGTGGATTATTCTCTATTATATATATATATATATATATATATATATATATATATATATTACTCAAATTTAGACCAAGGTAGAAAATTAATTAACGACATCAAATAATTTTAATCACCGTGTATAAGAAAGCTTTGGGTAATAATACGCTTCATTTAAAGGCATAAATTCGTCATTTACTTCTAAACATAGGGTTTATATTGTTTAGATAATGTTAAACACCGTGTATATTAAAGCAGTGGAAAATAGTACGCTTAATTAAAGGCCTACTGTGTAGATTTAAATCATTCAATTAGAATGTAGGGTTTTTGTATATAATCATAATCAACGTTTAAAAAGAAGTAATGTAGGATTTCATTAGATAATACGCGTTATTAAAACCGTGGAGCATAAAATTTAATCTTTCCAAGTACTAAAACTATCGAGAAATTATAAAGACATGGGAAAGGCACGCAAAAGACTCAGGAACACCTGCAAAGAATAACGATGTATATAATAGTTGATAAGCTTTAAGCTATATGAGTGCAAGTAAGAAAGCGAGTTTGTGGTATAAAGACAAGCGAGATGGAATGCATTAGCAGTTAAATGAGGGGAAAAATGTGAAACAAGCGCACAGGTTTTAGATAGAACCAACAGACTAGATTGGCGATTAAGGTTAAAATAAGATACAAACATGAGAGGGGAAGCATATCAGTTGGTGTGTAAAATTAATTGGTTGTTCTCGGACGTGTTGCGAGGCGTGTGGAAAATTCTTAGATTTTCAAATCGGACGAGTGCAAATTTCAGTAGAATCATTGTGCCAAGACATCGGAAGGGAAAATAGAATGCGAATTTCTTAAAATCGTCCGTCGCGGGACAAATTCGACTTGCAAGCGAGCCATTATATAAACCCGGACTAATAGGAATTTCGCTCTCATATATTTTTGATTCTATATTTTAAACAGTTTTGCTTTTTATTTTTTGATTATTCGATACTTTAAGTAGAATACGTGGTGATTACGTGCTACAATAAAAGTTATTAATACACTTGGAGAAGATAAATGAAGGTAACGAAGTCTAGTTATATTTGCGGGTATTACTGTACCAATTATCGAAATTAGTAACGATAAATGAATAAACAAAAGTAGGCAGTTTTTGGGTATAGCGTGAAAGAGTTATGAATTTCAGTGCTATTTTTCGGGGATTTTAATAATCAAATGTTATTCGTAAACGTGATTGGATCCACAAAACAAGATTTAGATATACATAAATGAGTTCCTGAGTAGCCCTGAAACCTTTTAGACGAATGGTGGTGGAGAAAAATTTGAAAGGCGGTCAAAAATCTGAAGCCGTAAACATAAACCAGCTGGAATGGTGGGATTAGCAAGTCCGATGTACATTGAAGCCACGAGTGCATTAACCTTCAGGTAAATTATGCATTTTAGTTCGATCTTAGATGTTTTGATGTGTGTTGAATATCTTTATAATTTGTTTGATAAAAATGGACAGTAGTAAATTTGTATAAACAACAAATTTTTAATTTTAAGGTAAAATTTTCTTGTATAAGTAGAAAGGAGTATTTATCAGGTTTATGTTTTTGATTATGATGAAAATTTGGGTCTGTCTTTGAGCTCAATTAGACTAACTTGTTAAATTAACGTAAAGGGGTGGGAGATGCTCCCTTTCATTCAGACTCAGGTCTGCAAATATTGTTAACTTAATTAGTATGCATCCTACAAGGACTCTAATTCTGGATGCAAATAAAATGATGACAAATTTGAACTTGAAATTTTATGATGCTGAAATTTATGCTAAAATTTAATTTTGACTGTATTGTGAATATTGGTGTAAATAGAGTTAACGTTGATGTTTGTGGTAGGAATGTGTTTTTTTTTATGAATGAGGATGAAAGTTTTAACTAGGTGAGAAGCCGAGGCGGAAGGAGTCAAGAGGAGATATTCAGGTAAGAGATCTAATATCAGAGGAGATTTCACCGTAGTAACGAGAATCACAGCAAATCTTGACGCCCTATGTGTGAGGCTCGATTCTTATAAGGAATCACAACAATCTTGACGCCCAATCTGTGGGCTCTAATGTTTTTTAGAAAGGACCCAGTTCCTGTGGACGAGGATCACAGCAATATATATATTTAACCGTTGTTTCTTTCATTATACAGTGAACGAACTAAATATGCAACATCTGGTGCATGCCTGTTTTGCTCTTGCATTGCGCTCTATGGTTATAATGTTCTGCTAAACAGTTGTTCATAGCCCTTAATCTAAGCAACATCTACATGAAATTGGCTGAGAGCGACTGGCGGCTTACGTTGTAAGATTTTTATGAGGATACTTCCTGTATGTTTGTTGTGGTTTGTTAACTGTTCTTTTTAATCTTTCTTGGGAATAAAACCACTTATATTTGTTAAAATGATCTTTATTTACGCTTCTAGGTCATGGATCGAAACGTAAATAAACATCATTTTAACAAATATAAGTGGTTTTATTCCCAAGAAAGATTAAAAAGAATTTTTGTGTGGGTGTCTGAATAGACGAGCATGGCGAGTTGGAGTTTTAATTCAAAATGGTTGGTAATTTTAATTAATTTAAATACATCTAACCTTTTTCTTCTAATAGCGCAACAAATTCTTTTTACAATGTTTCAACAAAGTTTTGAATGAGTTAGGCTTCGATATATTTGCCATAACAGAAACATGGCTGGTCCCTGACTTCCCATCAAACCTGATCATGATCTTAGGCTATAGTCTTGTTAAAAATGATAGAGATACACAGGGAGGAGGACTCTGCTTTTATACTAGGAGTGGAATCAACTACACAGTTTCTAAAACACAAACAGATACTTCTGAATTAGAGCAGTTGTAGATAAAAATCAAAGTTAATAAACTAAACATAGCAAGATATTGGTCTTGAAAAATGTGAAATCTCTTTTGTAAAATAAATATGGATTTTAATTTCTCTTGTGACGTTGCCTCTCCCCAATAAACAATGCCATATCGTAAATAAGATTCAATCAAAGCAAAGTAGGCCCGTCGTGCTATTTCGCTACCAAGTTCAAATGCTATTGTACAAATTGCAAAACAGTTTTTTAAAAGTTTTTTAGAGAGTATATATGTGAGTATGCCATTTCAAAATGCTCTCAATATATATACCTAAAAATTTTGTTTCAGTAGTTGTCGAAAGTATAGACTGTCCAATGACAATTGGTTGTAGTGTTCCATTGAAGGTTATGATTTTGGTTATATAAAGACTTAAACTTAGATTGTTACTGTTGTACCACTCCATTATTCTTGCAATGTCATGTTGTATCGTGTTTGCGAAAACAGTTGCATTTAAATCGGACCATAATATACATGTGTCATCAGCAAATAGTGTACAAGCTCCTAAAATGTTGAGATGAAAAATGTCATTAATATAAAGTAAAAATAGGACAGGTCCTAAAACAGATCCTTGCGGTACTCCACATGATACAGCAATGGTCAAAGATAGTTTATTAGAGCTTTTGACTGTATTCTGCCTTCTAGGTAAGCTTTAAATCAGTTTAATGCTACCCCACGAATTCTATATAATTCTAATTTTAGTAATAAGAGTTTATGACTAACACAGTCAAAAGCTTTTGAAATGTCACAAAACATGGCTGAGAATATTTTATTATCATTAATATTTAAATAAATGTTATCTAGTAAATTGAGCATAGCGTCATTTGTGTTTAGTTTATTCCAAAATCCAAATTGAATAGGCGATAATATATTAAACTTATTTAAATAACTCAAGAGTCGTAGTTTCACCAGTTTTTCTATTATTTTAGATAATGTTGATACTAGTGCTATGGGCCTATAGTTTTTCTCTATAGTAGGGCACAAAGAATACTACTATAGTAAGCCTGCTTATCATAAAAGGCGATTAAAAGGTGCGGCAAGAGGCAGCAGCCTTGCTGACTAAAAGATATTGGAGGAGAGTTGGTTGGTCTCGGGCGATCCTCAATAATTTACAAAGTTGTTGGGAGTTGGCCGTGACAGATACGGCTTTTTGCTAAAATCTTTAAAAACTGTGTTGTGGAAAGATATGGGAACCTACCACAATATTTCCCAGGTATGCGTGGCCTAAAACACGAAATATGTATGACGGAGAGCTCACAAGTAAAATTCTTGTCCGGAGGTAAAATACCCCTTCATTCGGATCTTGGGGGTACTTGGGGCGCGTCATCGTGAGAATTTAAAACACAGGTTCGAGTTAGTGATAGGGACTTGGAATGTAAGGTCAATACTTAGAGTAGATAAGTTGACGAATTTATTAGTCGAAATGACAAAAAAAGCTGGACATTTTAGGTATTAGTGAGGTGAGATGGCCAGATAGTAATGACTTTTGGAAAGACAATTATAGAATAATTACAACTTCTTCAACTAATGGACAGGCAGGGGTAGGAATAGTGTTAAGTAAAAGATTAGGACGTAAAGTTAAAGAGTATTTACAATTTGGTGATAGAATAATTATGGTTAGATTGAGTACAAAACCCACAGACACTGTTTTAGTACAGGTTTACATGCCAACAACTCAGTACGATGATGAGGAAGTAGAAAAGGTATACGAGGATATAAATAGTATAGTGAGAAAAGTAAAGCGAGATGAGAATTTAATAGTTATGGGCGATTTTAATGCGTCAGTGGTAGAAGGTAGTGAGGGAAAAATGGTAGGAAAATTTGGGTATGACAGACGAAATGATAGAGGATAAAGGTTAGTTGAGTTTTGCCAGTAACTTTAAACACCCTATTCGAACAACATGTTAGGAGAAGATATACCTTTAAAGTGCCAGGTGATAGGGCTAGGTACCAAGTTAAAAACTGTCGTAGTTATCCAGGGGCTGACATAGATAGCGATCATAACTTAGTTAAAATGAAGTGTAAGCTAAAATTCAAAAAATTGAGAAAGGTTAAAAGAGAGGGATGGGATCTAGGTAAGCTTAATGATAATGAGGTAAAAGAGGAATATAAACAAGTATTAGATAATAAGATCAAAGACCATAGGTAAGAAAAAAATAGAAGCGAGAAAACCCTTGGTAACAAAGGAGATCTTAAATTGAATAGAGAATAGAAGAAAGCTTAAACCCTTCAGAGAATTGGATAGTGAAAGTAAGCAAAAATATAGTTGAGTTAGAAATAAGATAGTACATGAGTGTAGAAAAGCTAGAAATAAATGGATGTTGGAGAATTGTAAGGGAATACAAGATGATTTGAAAGTAGGTAAAACAGACAGGGCTTTCAGGGCAGTTAAAAAGTTCTTCGGGGAAGATAGGAAAAAATATAATGGTAATAAAGATGAGAATAATGAGCTTCTAATAAATAAAGTTGAAGTGGCAGATATATGGAAACGATATTTAGAAGATTTATATAAGGAAGGCGATATGGATGAGTTAGAGAACGACCAAGAAGAGGATCTAGAAATAGGGTTCTCAATATTAAGAGAGGAATTTGATAGAGCTGTTAGGGATCTTAAACTAAATAAAGTGCCGGGGATAGACGATATACCCGCAGAATTAATAAAATATGCAAGTCATAAAACTTTAGACAAATTATATGTACTAGTAAAAGTAATATATGACACAGGCGAGGTCCCAATAGATTTCGAAAAAATTATTATGATCCCAATCCCAAAAAGTCAAGAGTTGATAGGTGTGAGAATTTTAGAACGGTTAGTTTAACTTCTCACCCTTCCAAAGTACTAACAATCATAATTAAAAATAGAGTAGAAGCGTTGACTGGGAATTATTTAGGCGAAGACCAATATGGTTTTCGTAAAGACAGGGGGACTAGAGCCGATACTAATGCTTAGGGGAAAAATAGGAATCTCTCATAGCTAAGATTAGAAATGGTGTTAGACAGGGCTGTATACTATCTCCCTTGATTTTTAATGTTTATATTGAGGAAGCTTTAAAATTAGCTACAGAGAGACAAGAGATAAGTATTAGTGTACAGGGACAGAAAGTAGACATGTTACGTTTTGCAGATGATATAGTCATTATTGCAGAGTCAAAAAAATAGTTAGGAGAGTTTTTAAATATTTTAGATGAAATAAAACAGAGTAACTATAGTATGAGAATTAAATTAGGAAAAACAAAGATAATGACAAGTGAGCTACAGCCTAGTTCTAAACCAAAATTAAAAATAGGTAATACCGAGTTAGAGGAGGTAGATGAAATTTGCTATTTAGGTAGTACAATTAGAAAGGACGGACGTAGCAGAAGGGATATAGTAGCTAGAATAGCTCAAGCTAAAAAAATGTTTTTAAAAAAGAAAGACTTACTAATAGCTAATAGTATTAGTTTAGATAATAGAAAAACTTTCTTAGTCGTACGTAAGGAATGTTCTATTATACGGTAGTGAGACTTAGACAATTAAAGTGGTAGATAAGAAAAAAGATAGCTTTTGAAACTTGGTGTTATAGGAGAATCTTAAAGATTAGTTGGGCAGATAGAGTAACAAATAAAGAAGTTTATAGAAGGATAGGTGAGCACCCCTGTCTGTGGAAACAATTAAAGGTCAGGAGAGATAGAATGATAGGGCGCCAGTTAAGACATGAGGGACTATTTAGTAAGGTCTTAGATGATAGACTACCAAATAAAGATAGAGTAGGAAGGCCTAACAAAGCTATATTAGTCAAATTATTAGAGATTTAGGTTGTGAAAGGTATGTAGACCTTTTTAGAGTAGCTCAGAATAGAAAAGAATTTAGAGCTGCGTCAAACCGACCTTAAGTAAGTTCGGAAACAAAACAAAAAAAATAAATAAAAATCATTTAACTAAATGTCCCCATGACAACTATTTTTTTAGTGTATTTAAGAATTACATGATTATTGTATGGGTTTGTTTTAAAGTTTTTCTACTTTCAATTTATTAGTTAAAACCCATTGTAAATATGGACTACAAGTACGATTTTATATTCTTATCTATTTTGCAATTTTCTACCAGTTTGTATCAGTATTTTCCTAAGAACATCTTGATAAAAAATTACAAGAACGCATATGAACAGACAGTGGATGTATTTTCTTTCACAGCTGTTGGTCGGCAAGTGCATTTCATTTTCATTGTCTTTTGCAAACGCCTGTGATCTTCTGGCGCCGTCAGAAACTGAACGATTATGCACGTATGCAAGACGAGGGCTTGGTTGTAGTGCAATTAACATTATTTAACTAGTTAACATTGGAATTAGTTTAGACATTGATTTTTTATTACATTAAATTAGTGATAATCAGTCTTACCGTTTAGTAATTTTTTCTGTTACTTCTAATAAGTTTATGATGAATTTACATACAGTGCTTCTCAAACGTAACGATTATATTCGTTTAAATGATTATTGAAAATTTCTGAGTAAAAAGCTCTCACACGTCGATTTTTATTTTTAAATTATCATTTAATTATGTAATGTTTAACACACACACACCCCCCCCCACCCTTCAGCTCCCTAAGCGCTAGCATCTCCTACTTAAAAATTTTAAATAGCAATGTATCTCTTGCAATAGCTCAATTAATAGCATTTTTATGCAGAAATAAAATTTTACAAAAAATTCTAAATCGGTTGATAAATAACTGTGTTATTCAATAAACAAAACTTAAATAAAAACAAAAAACAAACCCAATTTAAATTAAATGTTCAAACTGTTGTTCGTTAGCGCCTAGGCTGTGTTCCTAATCTAGAGACATACTCTTGTTGAACTTTGTTTACTATCTGAGGGGAAATTAAGTGAATTTCATTCCGAATTCTATGCTTTAACGCGTTTACGTTTTGAGACCTATTCAGATACACTTTAGATTTTAAATAACCCCAGAGGAAATAATCCAAAGGGGTTAAGTCGGGAGACCTTGCGGGCCATTCAATTTGTACTCGTCTACCAATCCACCTCATAGAAAATATTTGGTCGAGGTATTCTCGTACTGGACGTGCATAGTGGGGAGGCGCACCATCTTGCTATAGCCAAATACTGGGATTAGGTGAATCAGGATCTTCTGCATTCGGATGTAGTACCGCTAAAACCGGAATTAATTCAAATTGGAGAAAATTTATATATTGTTCTCCATTGAGTGTTCTCTCAAAAAAGTACGGTCCAGTAACTTTATTACCCACTATCCCCGCCCAAACATTAATCTTTTGTGGAAATTGTGTATTTGCTTCCATCATCCAATGCGGATTTTCATCAGTCCAATAACAGCAATTCTGCTTATTAACGGTACCATTTAAATAAAATGTTGCCTCATCAGAAAACATAATATTTCCTTCCAATCCAGGATTTTCATTGCAAAGTTCCATCATTGTCTCACAAAATTGCGCTCGCTTATCAAAATCATCATCTGATAACTCTTGCACTAACTGCATTTTGTAAGGATGAACTTTTGCTTACGGAGAAATCTATGAACTGCACTTTTTGTTGCATTTAACAGTGAAGCGACTCCAGCAACGCTTGAATGTGGATTTTCCTGCACAAATAGCAAGACATCCAATTCTGAATCTTCTTCTAAAGCTGATGGACGTCCATCTTTGGATTTATCTCGTACGTGTCCAATATTCCGAATTTATTTTCAATTCGGCTTATCGTTGATTGCAAGATTTGGGGGAGGTCGGGATGAATTTCATTGAATAAAATTCGAACTTCTTTGTGCATTCAAATTCTATCTCCAAAGCCAATCATCATTAAAATTTCAATCCTTTCGGCCTCGTTAAGTCTTATTTTTGCTGACTTATTATTAAACAAGCAATACGCACTTAACTAACGTACTTTCTGTAATTAATTAACTTGAATAATGTGCTGGCGCGTCTTATTAATTTTAGTGAACTGTATTGCGAAAGTATAACAAAACGCGAGCTTTAAATACGAAAATTGTATGCATGTAAAGACAAACAAAATGCATAAATAGACTCACCAATATTGTCCTTGGTGTTAGGTCCTCTTCAATGTTGCTGCAATGCCCCCGGAGGAGTCAGTTGAATGCACTGTTACAAGCACTGTACTTTATTGTTTGTATAGGTTGTCCCGCACAACCGTTCCGGTACTAGCTCGAATGAAGAGTCTTCGATAAACGTAACAAAACCACTTCCGTACGCGTTTCACTATAAGAGGCGCAAGCACACTGCACAACTTTATTCCACTATATAGTTTGAGTTTTAATTAATACGAAACACTTTCACTAAACTTATTTGACACTTTACAAACATTTTGTTTGTCAAGGCATACCCGATAATTGTCACTTTAAGTGAATAAGTTTTTATTGAATAAAATCGTTATTTATCAACCGATTTAGATTTTTTTGTAAAATTTTATTTCTGCATGAAAAATGCTATTAATTGAGGTATCACAAGGGGTACATTGCTATTTAAAATTTTTAAGTAGGAGATGCTAGCGCTTAGGGGTTGAAGGGTGGGGGGTTAAAAATTACATAATTAAATGATAATTTAAAAATAAAAATCGACGTGTCAAAGCTTTTTACTCAAAACTTGTCAATAATCATTTAATCGAATACATTTGTCACTTTTGAGAAGCACTGTATAGCAATTTAGTTAGCAAAATCTAAAATTTTATACTTTTATAAGAGCAGCACCAGGATCGGATTTAATTATGAAACGGCATTAAGCGGTGGCGTTGATGAAGTCACATTGTTTCACGGATAATTACAAATATAGCTTTAATTCTTATACATTTTATAGGAAAGAGAGAAAGTACGCTAATGTGAGTATACTAAACATATATTACGCTACCGAGGGCTGCCTAAAGATGGAAAAGTATGTAGAATTTACATGGAATGGTTTCTTCGGTAAGTAATTTTAATATTAGACATATGTATGATGTAAACAAAAACTTTTTAAGGAGTTGTTGGTGGAGTGTTTGGACTTTGTCTAGGTAGTTCCATCATAACGATTTTAGAAGTGTGCTACTTGTTTGCAAATTTGCTTTTATGTAAAATACAACGAAGGATACAAAAAGTACATGCTCAAAAAGTACCTAGCTTCAAAAAACATTTACCGGTAAGTTTTAATTAATAATTAAAGTAGTTATTCAATAATTATTTTTTAGAAAGCGAAGGTCTGGACAACTGACAATAAATTTATCAACAAGGGTGCTTCATTTGACAATCACTTTCAATTTTTGGATTAATACTTTTAACACAATTTTGCTTTTAAACTTAGCTGTGCACTGTATATCGATATTATTGATTCGTAATTGTATGTTAAAAAATGTATTAAATACATAATGTTATGTATAACATAACAACAACATATTTTTGGTCTAGTCGGGATAACAAGGGAAGTCAAAAAAGAAAAAATAGTTGAATAGGTCAAGGATTATGTATTTTTATAATCCAATAAAAACGGATGGCGATTATTCACATTTTAAAAAGTAAATAGGAAATTAATGTACGCACCAAATCAATGAATTGCAATATATATTGCTGTGAAAAGTCCCTAACGTTTGTTACGTGCCGAAAATAGGCCGTAAACATTCCTGTAAAGTTTTAATTTGTAAGGATTTCGCGCCAATAATTTGAAAAGACTTGTGCGTGTATTTCCGTCACTTCAGATAGTGCGTTTGCGCAAAGGATTACGCAAATGCGGAGTGTGGGGGAAAGTGGTAAATTTTCCGACACGTCGAGACTGGTGCGCCAGACGTGGAACAGTGTAGTTATCTTTGTGTCTTATCATGTCTTCTTTTTCTTGATATGTAGGTTTCCTGCCTTATATCTGATTATCGTACCTTTTCCTGTATTCCTGTCGCTCTCTACAAATAGGAAGAAGAAGACAAATTTTGAATCTGACTACAACCGGGGGCGGAACGAATTACCCACGCCCAAAAGGCTCAACAAAGTCCAGGTGCCGTTATACTAGCGCAATGCTGTAAGGACTCCTGAAGTTACGTAAGTACCTTACTCGTTTTTATTTGCACGTGATGATGAACATTTATGTGACGTAATATCTTATTTGCGCATCATTTTTGCAATTATTTATCATTGCTACCAACTGACTGTAGTGGTTCGCGTACCTCACCGGCGGGGGTATAATACGTTGGTATGATATTTTTATTTGCTGTGATCTCTTCTTTAGCCCATTTATTTCTTCGATATATATCTTTGCTATTTAACAGTCCCTAACGTTGCCGTCGCCTTTTAAAACTTTACTGTTGTGTTCGTATTCGGCCCTTTTTACTCTGTGTCTCTAAATCCTATACTTCCTATTTTTGTATGCATCGGTTAGCTCAATCTATTAAACACTGCCCTACGTCACGACAATAAAGATTGTTTAACCCCTTTTCTTTCTATTACCTAACTGTTAAAATAATGTAAATGAAGCAATCCAAAATTATACAATATAATAATCGATAATATGTACACTTTTATGTCAATAACTTATTAATATGTTTAACATTCAAAAATTAGCCCCTGAATAAAATATTAACATTTATCTGTTTCCACCAAATTTATATTTCCTGAAAGCCAGCAAAAATATTACTGTAATTACTCTTAAGTACTTTGTGAACGTTCAAAATGATTCTTTATCTACTTTTCAAATTTTTTTTGATAACCCTTACAGATATTTGATATAGCAAATATTAAATATTAAAAAATGAAAAACAGTCTTATACTAATAATAAATAAATCTCTGACCTGTATTTTTCTTGCTTGTTTCCGCCTCTGAATATCGATAGTCAGCACACCTAAATTGTTACAGCTTGAATTGTTACACTTGTTGACCAGAATGATTAATTCACTGTTGCTTGAATTTTTCCTTTGGATTTTTGGAATGACTTGGAGTTTACATGTTGTTTAATTTGAGTATCTTGACGTTTATGTTTCCTTGTAAGCTTATTTAGAAGTATTTTTATAATATTCACGAAGTTTGTTTTAGTGGTACATTGAGAATTTAATTTCGAAGTATATCTGGGTTTTTATTTAGAGTTGTATTTTTTTAGAGGTGTCTTTAGAGGTATGTTCAGAGCCCTTAAATTCTTAAATATTAAAATAACATTTAATTAATAGTTTACCTTACGTTTTAAGATCAAGACGGCTATTTCTCTTTGTATAAATTGGCACTTTTAATTTTCACTATTATAATAAATTATTAACTTTCACTAAGTTCACTCTTAGGTACTATTTAACTTTCAATTGACGTGGCTAGTGCCTTGTCGAAGAGATATTGAATGTTTACAAGGTCTCCACCTATCAATTTTCTTATTGGTGTTCATCATGTGTTTGCGCCTATCTCTGCAGAACTCGGCATTTCCTAAAATTCATTGTTTTGATTCTTGTTCAGACGCTTGATCTCATACATAGCCGTTCAAATTTGTGCAGTATATTTCTCATAAATTCCAAATTTTCCTTGCATTCTGTCACGCCTTTCATGTTTGTGTCTATAGTCCAAACTTTTATCATATCGCGGACCGCCTGTTATTTATTGTTTGTTACTCCAAATATTTGGATTTTATCGAAACACAATATCTTTTGTCACGTATTTATATTTCTAATAATGACGTATTGAACACGTTTATTTATTTATGCGTTGATTTTATTAAATAGCTAGTATGCCAGGTTGTTTATCTTCCCCGACTACGTGTTTATTTTGATGAACTTCGTTGCGTTAAAAGCATATTTTTTGCTTGTTTCTTTAACTTAAAACGTATTATACGACGTATACATTATTATTTTTGCTAAATAGTATCTGATTATTGCCGAATGAGCTTTTTTCTTATGAAATAAATTGGTTACGATTTATATACAGTGTGCTCGTTATTGATTTTATGTAAAATAGTCGATTTACTCCTATTTAAAGATAGAATTGTTTGGTTTTCTTAACGTTAATAATATTTACATGTATCTTACGACCCCTATGACTTAATCTACCCTTAAATTACCTTCTTATCATAGCATTATATATATAAATATATATATATATATATATATATATATATATATGTATATATATATTTCTGTGTAAATTGTATGTTAATTTTGATTAGATAAGCCTTTAATAATTTATTGCAAGTTTCTGCATGTAAATACGAATTATTCAATCCTTAAAATGCTTTTTTAAATTTCTAGTGTAGTAATTAATAATTCTAATGGAAAAGTTCATTAAAGTGCAAGAGTAAATTTACATCAATTTTTAGCGTGTGTAAATATTTTCAAAGAGTTTTCGCAATATTTAAATGATAGGGAGCATAATCCTGTAATCATAAATACCAGTTTTTAATAACAGGTGTTATAATTGTAAATATTCCCAGTGTATATCTTATCATAGTTTTAATGAATAGATTTAGCATTTGTGTAACCTTCAAAAGCTAAAGCAACAACGAGTAGTAATAACGTATATTGTGGAAAGGATTTTTTTAGAGTTGTGTGTGAGTTTTAAAAGTGGTTGTATCAAGGATTTCTGAATATTGTGGTAAGCAAGTTCAACCGTCGCTCTAGAATATAGAGTGCATAAAATAACATTTGACTGTTAAACAGACAAGGAACGACATGGAATTAGGAAAGATTGTTTATAGCAAGTATTAGAATGGGATGAAAATATCATGTGTTAAGGGTTCGTTTGAGTTTAAAAGAAACTTCTGAGACAAAGAAAGATTAATAGAGTAGGATGAACGTATTTTGTATATTAGTTAAAGTGGTCGATTTCATCAAGGACAGATGAAACTTGCATATGACGAACAGAGAAGGGTTATTGGACTGCTTATATAGAAAGGAGACAGACGATAGTTGTAAGATTGGTTAGAGAGGGTAAATACTATTTTAGGTATAATCAAACCTGCAAATATGCTGTAAAAAGGATGGAAGGTGTAGAATACATGTTAGATTGGGATATAACTCGGGGTAGGAATATAAAATATAGAGCGGGTATGATGTAAGAAAGAGGAATCGTATGTAGGTTAGAGTAAGACGACGTTAATACGTGTATTATGATGGGCGTGTGCTGACCAAGAAACTTATTTAGTAGGGACTCGGATTCGGCGAAATAAAGAACTGTTGCGAAGCTAAAGTGTATGCTCGTGGTAAATTGGTGTTTGTATTTTTCAATATTCTAAGATTTCGAAGACTGTTGGTGCACGCTTACGAAATTTACTGAGAATTGTTAAACGTTAGCTGGTCTATTATTAGAATTTAGTGGCAGTTCGAAATTTTGTTTGTGGAAGGGTCTTTAACCGTTTTACCAAGAAGGCTAGTTTGTTTGTATTGAGGAATTTACGAAAAATTTCAAGTTATGGGAGGTAGATTTGGTTATATAACCACGAGGAGGTGGTGATAGAGCTCTCTTTTGCTAGTTATCGACGCGTTGATTAATATTGGAGAAGAAATTTTTTTTCAAGTGAATTTTAAGTTAATTATCGCATACACAAGTTGGTGTAATAGTTTACTAGCAGTACAAAAGTTGATGAAATACATTCTGGCAAATATGAAACATGTTTGGGTACTGTAAGTAAAGAAGGCTTTATATTTTGGTGGATGTTGTAAGTTGTGCACACTAATGAATGAGAGAGTGTTGATGAATCGATTGGTGGTTTACCTATGGCGGAACATTATTGCCCTCATATAAAGCATACAAAACTAAACATCTTTACCCCAGATGATCAGAGGAAGGTTTTAAAAAAGCAGATACAATAGAACTCTCAGTGGATGGTTCGATTGTACAATGTTTGAAGACTGGTTCAGAAATAATGTCATTCCACATACAAAAAAATGTGGTCGGGCCTAAGGTGTTGATCGGGAATAATTTAATTAGCCACCTGGCTCTAAGCGTTATCCAGGAATGTGAAGTTAACCAAATTCTTAACTTACTCGACACAAATCAAATTCGATTTGTACTTTTGCCTCCAAACTCTACCCACCTTTTACAACCACTCGATGTTGCGTATTTTCACTCGTTATAGGCAGAATGGCGCAGTGTTTTGGAGAAGTGGAAGCAAAAAAATCGCGGAGTCCTCGGCAAGGCCGCCTTTCCAAGGCTTTTGAACGAGTCGATTGAGAAAGCGGGAGCAAATTCGGAAAAAACTGTTTCTGAATTTAAGGCATGTGGTATAATTTCCTACAACTCAAACAATGTTTTTAAAAAATTCCTAGAAATGTGATTCCGGAGGAAAACTCCATAGAAAAAGATTGGCCCGATGCTTTTGTCAGACATTTACAGTCATACAGGACAGAACCAAAGGACGGCAACTCAAAACGTGAAAAAAATAAACGTGCCTGTGAAAAAAAAGCAAAACGAGGTAATGCGAACCACCTATAAAATAAAGATCCTTTTGAAAAATCATTAAAGGAATGTCGACGTCGTTTTTTATCTGCGAAGAGGATGAAGAACAAAATAGCGATGAAGTAGTGACTGAAAGTGATTACCGTCCTTTAATCCTGTGGATCAAAAATTGGGAATAAGAGATTACGTGGTTGTGAAATTTGTTACAAATAAACGTGAATGAAAATTTATTGGTAAAATAAAGAATGTAGGCGAGAAAAATAAGTATCAGAGGATAAATTTTAAAAGAAATTAACTTTAAACCGTGTCAATCGCGGAAGGCATTGTTTCTTAAACGAAGACTCTTCGTCAGTACAAGAATTCTCTACTTACATATTAGCGTTATTGTTATGGTTTTTTTTGATAATTATCCGAACCCGGAGTGGAAAGCTTTTATAGCCAAAGTGTGCGACTCTCCAAACGGCATACCCACTAAAACCATTCCCCCTGGCGGGTGCGTCTACTAAATGGCTCCGCCGCACTGCAGCCTAAAAGACTTATTGTGCTAACCCTGGTTAAGTATTATACCCAATCTGCAAAGCTTGCACCCCGAATCATAGAGTACAAATCCCTTGATGAAAGGGTATCGACTTCCTTCGGGTCTAACTTTAATCGCCCGAGTAGGCGCTGTCTCGCTCTATCCTCGAATCTGCATAGTACATGCATTGCAGTCTCCGGTTCCTCTAAGCAGAGTCCGTATTCGAGGTATGCGTTATATTTATGCATCCTCTAGAGGTGAACCTTGACAGACGTGTGTCCTATCAGGAACTCCACAGTGATTCTGAGTTGTTCCCTGCTTAAACAAAGCAGTTCCTGGGTTCTGTTTTTGCTAGGCCCTTTTATCAGCGCCTTGCTATGTGTTAGTCCTGGTCTGTTCTGCCAGTCTCTTTGGTGTTGGTTGCACATTCATTCGCTGATATAGCTACGGATGGCAGCTTTAGTGACTCCCAAGGCAGGTTCGGGACCGATAAATGGCCCTTGCGCCAATTTTTCCCAAGCAATCTCGTATGCTCCGTACCTTCAATAATCCTAGACTGAAGGTCCAAGCCTTGTCTCCCCCACCACCGCCAAATGTAGTGCGGAAGGCCAAGGAGAGTCTCCATAGCAGCAGTGGGCGTGGATCACATTGCCCCTGTAATACTTAGACAGGCCAGTCTTTGGTTCCTACCCAACTTTATTTTGGTGTTTGATTGTTCAGCCTTGGACCACCATACCAAGGCTGCATATGTTATTGCTGGTCTGACCACCCTAGTGTACAACCAGTGTACCATGTATGGTTTTAGCCTACAGGATTTGTCGCATGTGCGTCTAACTATTGCTAAGGACGTTTCTGTTTTGCATACAGTCTTATTGATCTGCAGGTTTCATGTGAGCTTGGAGTCCAGAGTGACCCCAAGTACACCACTTTGCCTGACAGGCCGATATCGTTACCGTTAAGGAAGAGAGGTGTAATGCCCGCAATCTTCCTTCTCCAGGTGAAAGGTACTAAGGTGGATTTTTGGTCGTTGACTCGAAAGCCTTTCCCCATTGTCCACCTCTCTATTATTTTCAGGGCTTCTTGCATTCGGTCCCTGATAATATTATTGTATTTACCCTACACTAAGATTGCTAAGTCATCAGCATATTCCAGCGGGGTAAACCCTTCTCTGGTCAGCTCCCACAGCAATCCGTCCATGACTAGGTTCCACAACAGGGGAGAAAAAATTCCTCCTGCGGGCATTTCCTAGCCACCCGGACTGCCATGGTACCACCAAGCAGTTCTGTGAGTGCTACCCTTCCACTTAACATGCAGTCTATCCACCTGCAGCAAGTTTCCTCCATCCCAACTGATCTGGTGACCGTCGAGATGGAGCTGAAGGATGTATTATTAAAGGCTTCCTCGATGTCTAAAAAAGGCACATAGAAGGATCTCTTTGTTAGCTAGAGTCTTTTCAGCCTTGGAAACCAGGTAATGAATAGCTGACTTTATTGAAAGTCCAGACTGGTTCGGGTGTAATGGGTTAGTTGCCAAAATACTCCTCCTCATATGCCTGTCAAGCAGTTTTTCCATCGTCTTTAGGACAATGGACATACGACTGACGGCCTGTAGGATTTTGCCTATGAGTGGTCCGTACGACCAGGTTTAGTAATAAAGGCTACCCTAGTTAACTTCCAACTGCTCGGAATATATTGGAATATCAAGCTAACCTTCAAAACTCTGCAGATCCAGCTCAGCAGAAGGTTTGGTACGTTTTGTAGCATGGCTGGGAGAATTCCGTCAATGCCGGGAGATTTATATGGGTTGAAAATATTTATCGCCCATTTAATTTTTTTGAAGGTAATCACCGTCTTCGCTACTGCTCAGTCTTCGTGAGATGCCCTACTTTCGGGGGCCTCAGGCCCCTGAACTTGCCACTCAAAAGGTTATTGTTCCAGTTCCGCCGAACCAGGGAAATGAGTTTGGAGCAAAAGAGCCATCGTCTCCTTCTCATTCCTGGTAAAACTATTGTCTCCCATGGACAGTGCGCCAATAGATCTCTGGGTGTCCTTCAAGAAAATTCTTTGAAGTCTGGCGCATTCAAGATATCCTTCGATATCTTCACAGTACCTCTACTGTGATTCTCTCTTGGCCTTCCTCAGAACTTTCTTATACCGAGTAAGAGTCCGCTAGTTCTCTTGAGCGCGGAAGGTTAGGGGAGTCGAACGGAAGATAGGCTGATCCGAGTATAATCTCCTTCGGCCCACCTCCGCCTAGTCCCACCTTGACCTCCACAAAGTCTTGTTGACAGAATTCTGTAAGCTGCAACCACTTAAAGTTGTTTTTGATTAGTATACAGGTCCTGGGTCTATCAATGGATCTACTATATACAAGTGCCCCACCGATTAAACCCATTCGTAGCACGATTCCCTTGCAAAACCAAGGTTCCTGGATAAGGGCTATGTCGCAGTCCGCCATCAGCTTACATAGGGCTGCTGATACTGCTCTACTGTGCTGCAGGTTCACTTGGACCACCCTTATCATTAGGTGAATTGCTCTTGATAGGCTTGAACAAGACCGTTCTTAGCCCGTAATAGGCCTTGAACTTGGCTTGTTCAAGTATCTCATGAGATCCAGGATCGACTGAAAATGCCATGATAGTTCCTTCCTTATCGGCTTTTCAGGAAAGCATACGCCAGCCACCCGTTTGCAGACTAGGATTCTGCTTCTGCAGTCGGATCCTAGCAACTTTCTCCTCGACATCTCTGTCGAGGATCCATACTAGAACCTTGGGTCTCTTCGGGAGATCCGCTGCGTCCATTACTTTTAGATAGGAACCCTCCCAATGGTGTCTCTTCGTCTCTACATTGTGCTTAACTCACCCCTTGGTTTTTAGGTTAGCACAGGTCAACCAAAGGACACCGTCGGCAAACATAGCGCCCTCGAACTGAGGTGGGTTAGAGCTTCCTGAGGGAGTGTCGAATACAGCATTCAGAAGCATGTTCTGGACGCTCATCGACTGTCCCTCAGTCAATACTGAGTTCGGGACGTCTGTCGATTACCGCCACTCACAATCTCCTAGCAGTAGCAGTATATGACCCAATCTGCTCATGGCTTTTGGGGCGTTTAGTTTGCTGCTGAGGTTTAGATGGTGTCGGTGTGGAAGTTTCTGAACGAGGTCTTTTATTGCCCCCGTTCTCCTTCTGCACCAACACCTTCTTTGTGAACGGTTTTGACTTCGTCCAAGTCCCAGCTTCGACTTTCTTAGCTTGCCTCAGCTTCCTACGCTAAGCACCCGAAAGCCTCTTTGCTTGCAGTCCAGTGTCTGCAAGCTTGTTTATTGTTTTCTACATGTCTCGTGTATCAGACACCGGTCTTGCAAGCAAACTTGCATTCCGGGTCTGCTCCACCTCCAAGGATAAGTTTTGGTTACCTGAGGGGTCCCCCATTGCTAGTTCCACCTCTTCAGGTTCAGTTTTACTAATGGTAACAATTGTATTCATGATAGTTCCCACGAGTAAGGGGGATGTAAATGGTCACCATGCCAGGTGCCCCCTGTGAGCATGGAAGGCGTGAATAAAACGGGGTGCCACCCTGTTCCCCGAGTTTTGGACAATGTCAATCGCGGAAGGCATTGTTTCTTAAACTAAGACTTTTCTTCATTAGAGTAATTCTCTACTTGCATATTGGCGTTATCTTTTATGTTGAATTTGTTTGGGCTTATTTTAAGTTTAACTATTTTGTTCACTATAACATGAAGTTTATTACTTTTACTGAATTCCTAACATAGATTAAGTTTCATTAAAACGCTTGATTTATAAATAATAAAGAGCTTAAAACACAAAAATATGTTTCTCATTAATTTTTTTAACAGTTTTTTTATAAAACTTTTTTTACAAGCGATATTGGGTTATCTCCACTTTACTCCGTACATTTTAAAAATGAGAATTTACGTATAGTTCACTTTACCCCTATACGCACAGGGTAAAATGAATCAACATTTAGCCGTCAATAATTAAAAAAAAACAACCAAAAGAACGCTAAGCTTTTAGAATATTAAAAGTAAGGCACTAATAATTCTAAATTTTTGTTTTCGATGGATTTAAATGTGTATTTTACAAAAATATTTTTTAAAAACATCAATTTTGGATCTATTTACCCCACGTGACGTTACTTGAAATTTTGAAGAATTTCTAGTGCTCAAAACAACGGGCATGGAAAGTTTAAGGTAATGCTGCTCGCCCACTTATATTTATTTATATTTGCTTGGATAAATGTGATTGCTCTACCTATTTATAGAATTAAGAAATAATTTAGTAAATAACAGAAATAGTTGAAAAACAGGATTTAGTAGTTAACCATAAAATAATTATCGGCTCTTCAACTTTAACCTCGTGCGTTTAGTGTTTAGTTTCTTACTGTAGAATGATGTTGCGTTTACTTCTTGGAGCAATTTGTTTTTTATCTGTTGTAAGTGCGCATATTGCGATTATAAAAACAATTGACGTTGTATATATTTATTTTAAGGGAGCATATCGTTACACCATAGAAGAACTTCAATGCCTCGAAGAACATAAACTGAACAAGCATGAAATTATGGTAATTGACAATCTTGATACCGTTCCCGAAGACAACGAAGATTATAATAAGTTTAAAGATTGCGTTTACAAGAAAGAAGGTGTGCTAAAAGCGAATGGTGAAATAGACATCGAAAATGCAAAAATTGTGTTTGGCATTTATTTTAAAAAATTTTTTGAAACTGAAAAACTGTACACTAAAGAATTTATAAGGACTGCCATTGATACGGCTTTAGAAGTATGCAAAGATAAAAGTGTTGCATCTGAACTAAGAAACTGTCTTCTTCGCGATGAAGCTATTCGAGGATTACATTTTGTTCGACATTAAAAAAGCGAACAAAAAAGGATAAATAGGTGTGCAAGTAATTAGATGTTATTGACAATTAGGTTAAGTAGCGAGAGCAAGTTTATTTACGTTATTGTTTTTGTAATATTTCAACTTATAAACCTTTTGTGTACATCATTTACGTTTTCTTCATTTCGAAAAGCTGAAACGTCAACCTTGTGGCGTGGATGAACTAATTAGGGTGGAAACGACTCCGGGAGGATACAGTATAGCTGGCTCGAAGAATAGAAATGAACGCAAAGTGGTTGAACCCTATTTCACCTTGGAGAGGAAAGGTAATACCTAAAGGGCGAAGGCTCCTAAAAGAAAAGGTAGGGAAAATGATTTAAGGTAATGAAGGTAAAAAAACAATGATTTATCAAAATCCTGAGTCATCGTGGGTTAGCAAAGATGTTACATAAGCTAAGCCATATTGGTATTTCTCGGGTAAACGATTAAACCAAATGGACGGATCTGTAAGTAGATTCTTAAGGTTTCTTTTTTATATAACTACTAAATTTATTAGCCACCACAGGATGATCATGTAAAACGTTGACGAAACGTCAATAGTAGATATAGCAGTTAAGGTACAACAATCCGTCTAGCGAACATAAGAATAATAATACTAATTGAGGGATGTTTGATGTGAAAGTAAAAGTAATTGAAAGAACCTTTTATTAGGCTTTAAACAGCATAATTCTACAAAATGACAGTGACAATAAAGATCCTATAGAGGCCAGTTTTCTGAATGTCTAAACTGTGATGTAGCATTCTAGATGCAATCATTACATTCTTCCTTCCTTCTTTGTAAGAACTTAGTCGGATAAGTACAACAGCATGCGTCTTTCACGTAGTGACTTACTAGTTTCTCCGCCGCCCTGATGCTATCGTCTTGCCTTTGGTCTCTATTTTTTCAGAAACCGAAGTCGAGTCCGTAGTTGAAACTGGCTCTCCTGGCTCACGATAACCGCTTTGCTCTTCTCTGTCAACTGTTTTTGGAGCAGGGGCTAAGTCTCTGATAGATACAGTACTTTCAGTCCTACTGGGTAAGTGTACAAACGCATATTCCGAGTTTGTTTCTATTAGTTCAACTTCTTCAACTACGGGTTCATACTTTGAGTTTCGAGCATGATTCCTTAAAAGCACTGGACCGGCTGTAATAACCATGTTGGTATCGAGCTTCCATTAGTAGATTTTGGTCGATATGTAAATAATAAATCGAGAGGCGTAGAGTTCGTGGTAGTGCATAATAGTGAACGTATCGGGTGAAACACATCACTTAAAACTAGTTCCCATTGAATCGTTTTTAGGTTTTGACTTCTGAGTGCTAGTAAGATTGTTTTCCATACTATACCATTGTATTTTTCACATTGTCCATTTCCGCGGTGGTTGTATGCAGAAGTTCGACTCGTAGGTATGCCATGACAAATCAAAAAGCACTTCACTTCTTGCGATATGAGAAACTCTTCGATCTGAGTGAATGTAAGGCATTCCGGATATGGTAAATACCTGCCGGAGACACGATATTACCGTTTGCGACGTCATTTTTGAACATGGGAAGGCGAAAGGAAATCTGGAGTATGTTACATGCCGAAAAAACGGTATGTAAACATTTCTAATTTTAGTTTCTAATTTGCAAGTGATTTCGCGCCAATAATTTAAAAGACTTGTGCGTGTATTGTCGTCCCTTTTGATAGTCGCGTCGGCGCTCGAGATTACGCAGAGGGAAAAGAGAGTGGAACAGGAGCGGTGATTTCCGTCACGTCAGGACTAGTCAACGAGACGTCGAACGGAGGTTTTATCTTTGTGCCGTTACCTTGTCTTCTCTTTCGGGATATGTAGGTTTCCTTTTATCTACCTAATTATCGTTCCTCTTACCAGTTTCCTGTGGTTCTGCTATAAAATAGGAAAGAAGAAGACAAATTAAATATGGTTCCGACAAGGGGCCCAAAGAGATGACCCACGCTCGACAACGCCCAAGGACGTCCGCAGCGCCCAACTAACGCGAGAGTAGCTGCCATGTGTGAAGAGTTCTACAGTTTTACGTGAGTACCTTTGTCATTCTCTTATAATTAAAATAAACATTTTTTGCATGTGATAATAATTTGATCATAAAAATGACGTAACCGTTTATTGCGCAACATTTTGCATGTATTTATCTTTGTTACCAACTGTCGTAGTGGCTCTCATACATGTGCATCGGGCGCCACTGTTACACTTAGGGTCTAGCCTCTAAGGTATAACTTTTTAAGGTCTCTTTTCCCTCTGCGTCTGCGCAATCTCGAGCGTCGACGCGACTATCAAAAGGGACGGAAATACACGCACAAGTCTTTTAAATTATTGGCGCGAAATCATTTTCAAATTAGAAACTAAAATTAAAAATGTTTACATACCGATTATTCGGCATGTAACAAGTATTCGTCTATGACTGTAAGTATGTATTGGTTCTTACCTGTCGATAGCAGGGGGCATTTAAAATCTATATTTAACATTTCGAAGGAGGGCGTTGCTTTGATGAGAGTCCCCTGACTTTTATAGAACCCCGGCTTTAGTTCAGCAAATATTCCGCATGCTTGGGTTACTCGCCGAACGTCCTCTACGGAGTACGGTAAGTTTTTGCTTTAATCCAGTAGTACAGCCTAGTTATACCAGGATGACACAATGAATTAGGTAGGTTATATAAGCTCTTTTCCCCAGCAGTCGCAGAGCATACTCTAAAAAGGGTATGCGCAGCTGCATTTTCTTTACCGGGTCGATACAATATACCAAATTTATAGTTCGGTAGCTCTAGACTCTATCTCATAATTTTTAGTTTTTGATTTTCCCAGAAAGTGATGCGTTAAACATAAAGGCGACGGATCTTTGGTCTGTCATTAGCTGGAATGGTCTACCTAGGAGGAAATGTCTCCATTTACGGACAGCTACGATAGCATGTGCTTGTTTTTCAATGGAAGAGTGTTTTTGTTCAGAAAAAGATAGAGTTCTGGAAAAGAAGGCAACTGGTTTTCCCAATTGACCTAAAGTAGCCCCGATGGCTAAATCGGACGCATCTGTTTCTACAACGAACATTGCATTTTCATCAATGGAACTAACGCCCGCTTTGGCAACTACTTGCTTTAATAGTTCAAACGCCGATACCGCATCATCCTGCATGGGAAATACTTTACATCGAGCAAGCGGTTGGATTTTTTTCTGAGAATTTAGGAACCCACTTACAATAATGAGCAAACATTCCAATACAGCGACGCAAGGAATTGATGTTTGTGGGTACCTTTAGATCTAAGAGGGTCTTCATTCTATCGGCGTCTGGTTTAACAGTTCCTTTTGAAATAGTGTAGCCTAATAAATTTATGCGATCGAGGGAGAATTTATATTTCCCTTCAATAAGACTCAGGTTGTATTTGTATACACAAGTCATGAATTTTTGTAGATTTTGGTCATGCTCTAGTTTGTTTCTACCACATACGGTGACATCATCCAAGTATGCAAAAGTGTCCTTCAATTCTTCCGTGTGTATGATGTTGTCGATGTTTCTTTGAAAGCACATTATTGCGCAATTGTATATTATAACATAATTACGCGGCAAATTGTATCAAATACCAAACACGTTTAAAAGTGATGCAATTGTTAAAGTACAATATAAATGAACGATTACTCACGTGTGTTTCTTTTACATCTCAGGGCCCTTGTTTCTGAGTGTGGGTCGGCTACGCCATCGTTGTTTCAGATTTTATACGTCCATCCTCTTTTGTTTGTAGGGGTGACGATAAGGATACAGGTAGAGGTACGATAGAAGGTAAAGATAAGATAGAGGAACCTGCATCCTAATAAAAAAGAAAAGACACCAGCTGTTTACGGCTTCAGGCATAGTAGTCTAATGACGTCGTATTACACACCGCGCACTTAAGCCAATCACTCCGCGCCTTCGCATTTTTTTGCGCAAACGCAACTGTCCGGAATGAAGGAAATTAACAAGTTTATTTGAAAATATTAGCGGGAACTTACTCACATATTTAACAATGTACATTTCCAAATTTGGAATGTAACAATCGCGACGAAGCCATAAAAAAAATCTTAAAAAAAAAGACTGTTAGCACGGTAAAAACTTAAAATCTAAAGCTTGACTAACTTACATATACCCTAACTTACATTCTAGTAAATGTTTATTTTAGGCACCACCTGGGTTTTCAACCGATAACGCGTTTTACGAGTAACCAGGAAACGGAATGTGTAGCCCCATTGTTTTTGAACTACATCTATAAATGCACATACGAGTCTTTGATATGGCGCAGTTATAATCGACAGCATAAACCTGTCGGAGAGCACGAAACACTACTATAACTAAAACAAAAGCTACAAGTCGCCTAACATATATACAATAACTAAAGCTAACATTACAGTTTTTAAGTGCACGCGCACATAAGCATTGCATTTAAACTGTTTTTTCTTTTGGCAAGAAAATGCCGAAATTTCAAAATGCCCAAGAGAGCAAGTTACTATACATTTTAACAAATTTTGATGTATTGGTACTCTGGCTTAATAAACAATACACATCAAAACTTTTTCATGACATGGTTGTGAATCAACAAATTTACTAACAGTACCATCTTACTAATTTCTTACGTTACTAACCTAGCAAATTACATTGCTACCATCAGGTTAGCTTCTTCACTCAATACTCAAAAAAATAATTCCTACGTCTGATCATAAATACCAAACGTTAGGAAAACAAAAGAAAGCAAGACAAAGTCTCAAGTTATTATCAAAGATAATATGTAAGATAAAGATATTAAGATAAAACTAGATAACAATAGATGGATCCGAAACGTCCCAGCACGCTAAGGCACGCTACAACTAGATACATTAAAGATATAGTGTAGAATTCCCCAGCTCACCAAGCCGTTTTGTCATCCATCGCAAAGATACAAGATAGAGTGGCTTCTTGAATCTGTTATACAGATAAAATAAGACACATAATAAGTTAAAAAATTACTAGACTCCTGATGAGAACTAGTACGATCATTTTCCTAAAGAGTGCATCCACTGCGATAAGAAAATCAGACAAAAGTTGAAACAACAACTTAAAAGTATCACTACAGATACCTTCACACAAAAAACCAACTGTTTTAAGGTAATTTTTAGAAACGGTAACGCCATAAACACACAAGAATGCCTAACTATAAGCAGTTAAATACAACCATACTGTCCCAATATGCTAAGAACAACCGAGAATTCGATAAGATATCGATAAAAAGCGATAGCACCTCACCACGAAGTTCAATAAAAAACAACAAAAAAATGTTTATATGTTCTGGTAACTTAATAGAAGGAGAAAACAAGTAACTATAAAGGATAAAGTGATCGACTGTAATAAATCAGAAGAAGAACGCATGGAATAGAAACTCCTAGTTTTTTGCAACTGCGAATATGGACTATTTCTTACAAAGGCATAGGCCGCGGCTCCTATGGGAGTCCAAAGAAAAAAGCATCTACTCAACATCAGCTAAAACTAATCATAAAAATTCAATGAGTTATTGCAAATAAAGTTACGACAATCACAAAATTAAATAACGTAAGATAAATGCTAAAAACAAAATAATATGGTGAAAAAAAGGTGCCAGGATTAATTAAATGAAGCAACAAAGTTATACTGGGGAACCTAGATAATAAACAGATATGTGACTAACAATAAATTCAAGGCAAAATTAACGGGCAGCAAAAAGATATCTAATTTAAGGTAAGTAAGCCAAAAGTGTAGATGGTGAATGTTGTATAAGAAAAGAAATGGCTGAATAAAGTTAACTAATTCTTAGCAGGGACAAAAACATTAGGTAAACCGTTAAAGAAATGAAACGTGAAAAATTAATTGGCATTCGGGTCAGCAGAGAATGGTTTAAAGTTTTTGATATGCCATCTTTCTTGATGTTTTCCTTAGGTGTCTTGAAGTTCATAGATAAGTAGACTAATAACACGAGTGACCTTACATAAAATAAATTTAGGGGCTAATTTCGAAGAGAATATTTTCCTAGCATCAGATAAGACATAATTCTTTTTCCAAACATGTTCACCTAAAGCAAAAGAAATATCTCGTTCTCGCAAATTGTAGTGATCCTTACTCTTTTCGTAAGCTTTTAGTAAATTTTTTCTAACGTCTTTGTCCCAGCGTACTTTTTCGTCAAATTCAATTACGATAGTATCATCAGGAACTGAACCATAATAAGTACCATCAATTGGAGTATATTTTCCAAAAACAAGAAATGAGGGAGTAAATTGGGTTGCTTCGTGTTTAGATGTACGCAAAGCTTGAGCGATTTTAAAGATATTTTCATCCCACCTAGTGTGGTCTGAATCGATATATAAAAAGATAGCAGTGATTAAGACTCTTTCGGTAGGGTTTACCTGGGGATGGTATTTTGCGTTAAACTAAATTTTTGGTACTTTATAACTCTTGACGAAATTTTGAAAATCTTGTGAGATAAATTGCGCTCCATTATCACAGAGAATAATTGGAGAGACACCGAAGATAAGAAATACATTTTGTTCTAGGAATTTGATTATGGCGACAGATGTGGCTTTACGTAACGGTTGTACCATAACAAATTTAGAAAACCAATCGGTGACAACTAAAAGATATTGGTTACCTTATTTCGATCGAGGGAGAGGTACTAATATGTCAAGCGATATTAATTGAAAAGGATAAAATACAACGTTTGAAGTTACCCATTAAACCAGAACGAGCTTCTTGAGAACTTTTCTGAGACCCACAAATTTTACAGTTTCTAATATAGCGACGGACAGATTGTTTTAATGTAGGCCAGTAATATAATTAAGATATTTTAACTAGGGTTTTTGTAACACCGAGGTGAGCAGCTATAGGGTCGTCGTGACACAATTTAAGAACTTCATTGCGGTTAGCGGTAGAGACAACAAGTTTCCATTCAGGGATGTTAGAGATTTTGCGAGACGAGGAAGATACAAATTTATATAATCTATTATTCTTTACACGAAAGGTGGAAAATTTATCGGGATTTTCAGAAACTTTCTTTATCATATTAAGATACCAGGCATCAGGAATTAGATCTCGAAGGTTAAGAGAAGGGACATCACGAGATAAGGCATCAGGTACGATATTTAATTTGCCAGGTCTATGCCGAACGTCAAAGGTAAATTGAGAGATACGCAATTTCCATTTTGCCAACCGACCTGTGGGTTGTTTTAAGTTAGAGAGTATGTGAGAGCTGCACAATCAGTAATTACTGTAAAATGTGTACCTTCAACATATCCTCTAAATTTTTCACTACCAAAGATAACCCCTAATAATTCACGTCCGGTAGCTGAATATTTTTGTTCAACAGAAGTTAAAGCACGACTAGCATAAGCGATAGGGTGTTATAATTCATTGCTTAGTTGAAACAACATTGCACCTAAACCAGTAAGTGAGGCATCGGTTTGTATATAAAATCTTTCATCAAAATTGAGCGAGATTAAGATAGATGTAGAAGTGATTAACGTTTTAATTTGTTCAAAGGCTGCACATTCTTTTGCGCAAACGCAACTGCCCAGAATGACGGAAATTAACAAGTTTATTTGAAAATATTAGCGGGAACTTACTCACATATTTAACAATGTACATTTCCAAATTTGGAATATAACAACAGATGGATAGATAGATAGGCTATTCAAGTGAAGTTACAATTTAACGATTTCCAATTATTTGCAAATTTGCCAGAAGTTTAATAAATGAGCTAAGGATAATGCAAATTCGGTCCATGGTTACATCAATTAGCCATTTTGCCATCAACTTATAAACTTAGTTTTTATTATATATGCAATAATTTATAAATGGAGTAACAATAGCAATATACTTTATGAAAGAACCGTTTTCTGGCCAAAGTATTACTACATAATCAATTTCCCCTTATCAATTTTAGGCAACTACAAACAACGGTGTACTGGCGTGTACTACGTTTAATTAAAAAATTCAAGTATGTGCAAAATAAATTATAAACATTCATTCGGTTTGATATATGCCAAAAAAATGATACGTTGGTAAATTCAAAACAAATAAATATATAATAGTTACTGTAGACTGTGATTAATTAAAATAAATAAATTTACTTACACCATAATTAATGTGTTGGGTACGAATGACGCCACCACAGACCAATAATGATAACCATTAGGTTAGATGGGTTAAGGTATTGTTCTCCAAACACGGCATCACTTCGAACTAGGGATTTGTAAGAAAAATGATAAACTTTGAAACAAGTACTGGTTCGATATACATGATGGCGCTACGATTCGTGTTTCAAGCCTCCTATTAAAGAGATTAGGCTCTGAGGCAATCCCATTACTAACCCCAAACGGAATCCTCTTAAATTGATACAGCTTTCCACAGGCTTCGAATGTAGTATAGTTTTTGTCATCTTCTTTGATAGCGAATGGTAAGCGGTTTTTAAGTCGATGGTAATAAATACTAGATATTTTAAAATCTTGTCTACCAAACCCTCTATTCTCGGTAGCGGGTAAGCGTCCAGTAATGTAAACCGGTTTATCGTCTGTGAATAATGTATAACTAGTCGTCTTTTATGATTTTCATTCGTAGTTACTACAACTTGGGCACGCCATGAATATACACTTGGTTCGATAACTCCTTCTTCTAATAGTTTCTGAATTTCCTCTTCGATGAATTTAGAATCAGAATTAGAATGTCGTCTAGATTTTACAGCAATTGGCTTACAGTCACTGGTTAAGTTGGGAAACAGGCCGACCGCTTCTACTTTAGCTTCAGCTAAGCAGCATATCTTCAGGGCTGGCTTTATTCTCCGAAATGAAATTTTCAGATCAGAATGAAGCCCTAGTATGTCATGCCCTATTATGATATCAGCGCACAGCACATTTAGAATCCGTAGCTTTACGTTTCGATATCTATGTTCGTTAATTTCTAACTCCACACAGCAATACCCTTTTATCTGTGAATGTAATTCACTGGAAGCCATCACAAGATTGGTCGGATGCTCTTGTCAGACATTTAGAGTCTATGACTGTATGCAGGACAGTACCAAAGGATAGCAACCCAAAACGTGAGAAAAAAATGAACGTGCCTGTGGAAAAAGGCAAAAAGAGTTAATGCGAACCACATTAGAAGTCGATGAAAACCTAAAAAATAAAGATTTTCTTGAAAAATCATTGAATGAATGTCGAGGTCGTACTCTATCTGCGAAGAGGATGAAGAACGAAATAGCGATGAAGAAGTGACTGAAAGCGACTACCGTCCTTTAATCCTGTGGACCAAAAATTTTATTACAAATAAACGTGACCGAAATTTTATTGGTAAAATAGAGGATGTGGACGAGAAAAATAAGTTTGTCCTAACCCGGTAAAAAATACATGTTTTGTGTACCCTGTTGTTGCTGATGTAACAACTATTACTAGAGGATAAATATTAAAAGAAATTAACTTTCAACAACACCTAATATAAGGGATGCTAAAAGTAAGTATAAGGTGATTGCGAAGGTTACCATTTTAAATAGGGTTTATACTAAATCTTCATTTTAAACCATAATTTTCCCGCTATTCCCCTTACTTGCTGTTTGTAGCGCCACCACAGTATGCCCTACAAATTGTGCAAGAGAGATAAAACCATAGGAAATTTTATCTACCTATTGCAGTCTTCCTGGACAAAAGATTAGCGCACAGTTGACACTGGAAGGTACTCTGTGGTTTCACGTTTTAATAAGTAATGCATGCAGTTTGTAGAATACATAAATAGACAAAAGTGTAATAAATAAATTATAGTAGTGTAGACTTATAGTTAAGTAACTAGTTTAAGAAGATATTAGTGCTGGTAAATTCATTAGTGTGATAGTGCTTCATTGTTAATTGGACTGAAAACATCTCTAAATAAGGCATATACTGTTTATTAGACTTGTGAACAGTGAGTAATAAAGACTCTTGTTATTACTTGTTTTAAATCAGTGAAACGCGGTAGTAGTAGCCCGCTACACTGGTGTCAGCCTGTGTGGGGTATATAGTGATTAATTTAAAAAAGAACACACAAGTCTAAAGACATTTAAGTAGTTTGTATATGCCTGTAACAAGAAGCCGAAGTAAAATGGACGCAAAAACTTTAATGAATTTCTTTAAGGATTTTAAATCCGGTATGGAGGAAAAGTTAAGCGAAAATACTGCGAAAATGCAAGAGAAGTTAAGTGAAAATGCTGCAAAAATAGATGAAAAGCTTAGTGAAAATGCTGAAAATGGAGGAGAGGGCGGCTAAATTAGAAGTGACACTAAATAAAAACGTAGTGAAGTCAGTTGAACTGGAATCAAACCTTACCGAAAGGTTAAGTGAAAATGCTAAGAAAATGGAAGAAAAGTTTAGTAAAAATGCTGAAAAAATAGAAGAAAAGCTAAGTGAAAATGCTGCGAAATTGGAAGAAAAGTTGAATGAAAAGACAGCCACGTTAGAACAAAGATTATTGGAAAGCTCCATTGCATTGAAAGAAGATGTCACTGAACAGGTAAAAACAGTTGAGCAAAAGTTGGACAGTAAATTGGTAAAAATGAAAGAAGATATGACGAGACTGCAAGAACAAGTGATTTCACTAACAACACGGCCACTTGAAATAGCAAACCAAGTTGTAAATGAGAACATTCCAGAAATAAGAAGCATGGAAGGAAGCGAGTCAATACCGTCAAAATTTAGAGTGAAACCACCTGCATTCGATGGCAAAACACCTTGGCCCACATATTTGAAACAATTAGAAGCTGCTGCAATAACCAACAGTTGGTGCAACAAAAAAAATGCTATTTCCTTAATAATGGCCCTACGGGGGGAAGCTCTTAACATCTTGCTACGATTCCCGATCACCAGCAGAATGATTACGGCCCCTTAACATCGAAGCTTGAAATGAGATATGGAAACGCTCACCTTCAACAAGTTTACCATGCACAAGTTAAGAACCGCTCGCAAAAGACAAATGAAAGCCTACAAGAATTCGAAGCTGACATTGCCAGATTAGTTATATTGGCATACCCAACGGCACCAGATAGCTTCCTCAAACAACTAGCTGTTCAAACATTTGTGGGTGGCATTAAAGATGGCGAAATACAGCAAGCGCTAAGATTAGCACGGCCAAAAATGTTAGATGACTCACTGGCTCATGCGCTTGAATTTGAAGTAGCTAAACAGACATCACACAGGATGAGTCACAAAGTTCGGTCTGTCTAAGAAGAACCTGGCTAATCACAGACCAGCATAGAATAAATAATCAACAGTGTGGCGAAAAGGCTGGAAAGACAACGACCTCGGAGATGGCGTATGCGATGCTGGAACTGTGGTGAAGTTGGTCATATACAGAGACGTTTCACTCAACCAGCAAAACAATCGGTTGAGCAGCAGAAAAACTAAAGCAAGTCGGCGTAAGGGGGCGAACGTCGACAGCACAACGTAGTGCCCCGGAGATTATCATCCGTGCTGATACTATTAGGCAACCCGTTAAACACACAAGCGCCGTAAGCAACGTATATACTACAGAAGCCTAGAATTTTCTAGCACTATACTGGAGAATGAATCATCCTTTTTAATTCAGGGTATATATAACACCGCTGATAAATGTAAGAGTTAGTCTATATCAGAATGTCGAATATAAATTATATCGTGTAAAGTTAAATAGTTGAGCTTTTAGAAATCCAAAAGTAAACATAAATGTTATATGATGTGAACGTGTCTAATGTACATGCAGCTTGTAGAATACATAAATAGACAAAAGTGTAATAAATAAATTATAGTAGTGTTTAGTGTTGCTGAGAAGATTTATAGTTAAGGAACTAGTTTAAGAAGATATTAGTGCTGGTAAATTCATTACTGTGATAGTGCTTCATCGTTAATTGGACTGAAAATATCTATAAATAAGGCATATACTGTTTATTAGACTTGTGAACAGTGAGTTTAAATCAGTGAAACGCAATAGTAGTAGCCCGATACAATATGTTTGTTTGTTTTATCCTAGCATCTAGCCGATCTTCCTATTTAACCAACTAGTCTTCAACGTTTGTGATAATTGTTGTGATGCAATTAAATTGAACATCTGGTGACCGACCATCTCGTGCCTTCGCGTTTGCATTTATGAATATGTTGGAGGTAATCTATTCAATAATAAGCGCCTTTTTAACTATGCGCAATAATACCATAAGTTCATTTCAGCGATTCATGTTGTATTGTCAATGTACTTGTAGTTGTACCCTTTTGCAAATATTATGAAGTCGGTTAGCCTTTGTGAGATATTTTGTAACACGGGCTGGAAACTGTTAATGCGTGTACGTGGGCACGTGTGATTGAGCCTTGTTGAATATTACTAACATTTTATGTCCGAGCGGAGAGAGACATTGGTAGTCAAGGTACAGGTTACCTTTTTGGTGTCTTCCCTCTTTCTTCAACTTTAACTGGGTAGTATTGGCCTAACCGACCTTAGTACCTACCAGAAAAGACTAGCTGGTTTACACTAACGCTTCTTCAGTCGTCATGTGTGGTATGTCTGGGTAACAGTTGACGTCAAATTCAGTGTTGGTGATCTGGGTACTCGTACGTCACCTGCCCTTGCCGAGATGTGCCAAATGCAATTGGAAGCGTGAGGGCAGTTTGGGGGTTTCTCTGCCGTGCTCTTTCCCCAATCGCCCAGGTTGAGTACGGTACTGTTTGCTTTGTATGTTATTTCCCTATGCTTTTGTGGGAATGACCTATTTCGTGGTTATTGTTTTGAGTAAAATTAAGGCTATGTAAATACTGTAGTTTCTGTTTCAAACCTTCCCGCCTTAACACCATTTTCCCAGTGTGAATTTGGGTCACATAATACCAACACAAAGTACGTATCGCCTAGCCACTGCCACTAATAGATGTTAGATTATGCAGCTCGGTGTGCTGTTTATAGAGGGCGTTCGGGTCAGCCCTCAGGTCGATTACACTACAATATCACGACGGTTTGTTCATATCCACTAATTTGCATCAATTGTTTACTTTTTACTCTGGCTTTACTCTAAAACTAGAGGTGCGTTCATAAATAACGCCCACTTGGGCGAATGTTTTATCGGGGCGTTGTTAAAGCGTTCATAAACAACATTTTTATGTTCCAGTTATGTTAATAAAGACGTTTATAAATTGTTTAGAAAGCGCACTCTGAGCGCACCTTATTTAACCCGGTTTAAGCTAGAATAAATTTTGCCCGACATGCGCAATGCACTGTTTATTTTACTTCCACACCACACCTTACTATGTTTTAGGTGTGTACACCAATTATTAGGTACCCCGGTATATAATTAAACAGTAAAGTTGGAATAAATGCAAATTTCTACATACGGTTTTTAAAGTTATAACATTTAGGGTTCAATCCTCGACGACGAACTTTTCTCAGCATTGTCCGTGAGGTTCAGCTTCTTTCAGATTTTAACGCGGTACCCATCGTGTAAAGTCTTATGGTAAAAGCAAGAAAAATTGGATTAAATAAGGAGCACTATATTGAAAGCACTTCTGCAAAACACACCCGTTTCAGTTGATTTTCAGATCTGAAGTGATAGATCTTTGTTTGTGTAAATCACTTCACTCATTTCAACACTATATTCATCACCCTCTGGATTGGTTTATTCAAATTGGCTGATGTCCTATAACCAATTGAAGTAGAGAACCTTCATACTTCGATAATACTTGTCCAAAGTCATTCCCCAAGAACGATAAAAAATTCTTGAGATTAAGTTAGCGTATCTATACTTATTGGATTATTCTAAATCTACAATAAAACTACCAATTGATAAAGTGACCTGGACTGGATTTAAGAACCAAAAAAATTTTTTTTAACTTTTAAACTAAATACAGTAAAATTAATGACTAAAAAATAGAAACTGAATATCCAATAATTGAAAAGGTATGTTACCATACTTCTACTGCTTTGTTTTGATGTCACCACCATTAAAAGAGTTTCAAGCTGATCATCGCAGTCTGCTATATCATTATTTTGGTAAAAAGATAATTAAATCAAATGAAAATTATAATCAAGATATCAAGCTCTAGGGATTTGTCTGTATCGATTTAAATATTTATGATTTCTATTTTTTAAAAAATGTTACACACTGCTAAGGTTGTCAGCACAAACAAACAACTAGAACAACTTTTGTCGACCGTATATTCAAAAAGTAAGGTTACAAAAACATAAACCTAACCGTTCATCAATTAATTGGGCGCGTGTGCCCTACGGATACACATTACCAAGGGCGTGCACTTTATCCCGGGTATTCTTTATGAATGCTCCCTAGCAAAGGCATTATACTATGCTCCTCTAGTTCTCATGTTTGCTTTTGTTGACTATATACTTGCAACTTTATACAAAATACCTCCAAGTGTATTTTTCTGTAATTGGCAATCTGCACTTAAACCAAAATTTCACAATAACAAATTGATCATGCCCAACAATGCAAACAAGTACAAGGGTCTGCTCAAAAGTATCGCAAATTTTAGGTTTTTTCAAAAAGTATTTGTTTATTCATCAACATCTATTTTGTCCCCTTCAAAGTAATGCCCCTCGGAAATAATACATTTATGCCAACGTTTTTCCCAATCTTCGAAGCACTTAAAAAAATCATTTTTGTGATCTTGTTCAGCTTCTCCTTCGATGCCGTCTTTATCGCTTCCATTGCGATGATTGAGCTTTGGTTTCCACGTTATAACCATAAACTCATGATTCGTCGCCAGGTATGACTCTCTAGAACAAAATTTATGTCGTCGCGGACTGAGTCTAACAGCTCCTTAGCAATGTTAACGCGACACTGTTTTTGTTTGAAAGTGGGCAATTTTGGCATGAATTTCCCGGCGACCGGTCTCATTGGTTTAGGTCCTCAGCAACTTCTCTAACGGTGATTTGAAGATTGGCCAATATTATTTTCTTTACTTCAATGTTTTCGTATGTTGTTGACGTGCTCTGGCGTTCAGTACGCTTTTCGTTGTTCACATCTTCTCGGCTTTCTGAGAACATTTTGTACCACCGATAAACGATGCTTTTGTCCAAAGTAGCTTCACCATAGGCCACAGTCAACATTCGGAATGCGTCCACGTACTTAATTTTGTTTTTCACACAAAATTTGATACAGATTCTTCGATCCATTTTTTGGAATAGGCAAAAATCGAAGACAAGCTAAAACACGTTCAACCAAAATAGCTGTCAACAATTAGGTAAACATTTAAAATGGTCGATTTTGTCAGCATACGTAAGAGACATGTGTACCAACTTAACGCCACAAAAAAATCGAATATACGTAGCATGCGAAAATTAAAAATTCGCGATACTTTTTGAATAGACCTCGTACATAAACTATGACTAAAACAACGAATTGCGTATAAAACAAAAAAAATGGAGTATAATGAGGTTCAATCCACTTCGAGGGTGTTTACGATGCAACCACAAGAATTAAGATTAAGTGCTCGCTACACCGTTGAAGTGGTTTATGACATCCACACTGCAACTGAACAAACTCACACAAAGTGAGTGTACAAGCGAATGTGCTCAGATGAATTCGTCCTAATTAACCTTACCATTTATCGAAACTTTTAATACTCTTAGTTCTAGCAAAGAATATTAACCATACTAGAATAAGAAGCGACACAGTAGTTCCCTGGATCTTGTTCAGTGCGCAGGTTTTCCGAAAAAGTGGCGGAGCTATAAAGATATTTATTTTATGATAGCTTCGCTTGCAGGAATTCTGTTGTCAGTTTTCAAATGTCAATTCAGTAATGTTTACAGTTTATCAAAGTGTATACTTGGTTGAAACTTTAACAATGTCTAAGCGTAAAAGGCGTGGATTTATATTAAGGTGAGTATAATTGTCTTGTGCGACTTCTTCGTATACGACACATACTATTTTCAGTGACCGCAGTTCACATGTGACTATCAAGCCCAAGATCCGGAGTTCGAATCCCGGCACGGTCCGCTTGATAAATATTAGTCTAGCATTTTTCACAAAAATAAGCTCTCATTCTGATGTGAGGTAGAATATAGGTCTTGTGTGTGAGTACTATCGCGTTAAAAATCTCTACCTTGCTTGGAACAGCAAGGGTTCGACAAAATTCAAAATTTCCATGTAAGTAAACTCGCATCCTGGCCAATGTAGAACCTTCGCGTGGAACATTGGAAAATCAAGTTGTGCATGCGCATTTTTGTAGTTAGAATCTTATCTTGAATAAAAAATTTCGAACAGTTTTTAAAAAGAAATTCGCAACATACTGTTAAATGTATTCATTAATATATGTAATACAAGGCTTACTGTATCCACTCATTAATATTGATTGGTAATTTTCAGATAAAAAAACACTTTTATAATTAAGAATATATAAATGAAAGGCAAATTGTTTCTGAATTGTAATTTTAAATTTTAGCGCCATTCTTGCCACCGCGGCAAAATGACGAAGCATTTCAAGGTCAGATATTCTTTCCATTGTTAATACTAACAAACTCCCGGGAGTGTTGCTTCTTATTCTTAGTTATTATTCTTTGGTTCTAGCTTAGAATACTATTTATAGCATAACTTTGCTTGGTAATATACTACATATAAATCCCCTTCACCTTGTTCTTCTTCTGCATTGGCAAAAGTGTATGTCAGCCCTTACTGAGTTTCTTACGTTTCTGCAATTTCTCCATATGAATTCACACCTTTTCGCTTAAAAATGGTCGTTTGTAGATGCATGTATGCATTTAATGATAGACTACTCTTTAAAAAATTAAGAAACTTGTTATCTTTAGTTTTCAAGGTTAATTCTTTTGAGCATGTGTTTAACAATATCAAGTATAAGGACAATTTTATCATGGAACACGATAATATAAAAAGAAAGTATTGCGATTGGCTATTGGAATTTTCGTCATATTGCTGATGTGTATTTAGTATTAGAAAGTAGCCCGTATGTTCAGTCGATATTCTATACCGTTTTTATACCTAACCTCATTTTTATATCTTTTAAAAAAGCAGTGTATACAAATTTCGAAGTTAAGACCAAGGAAAATGAGTGAACTGCCGTCCCCATACGAAGTGTACATTTTATTTAATGGATATTCTCATAATGTTCAAGGTGGCGCGCGTGCAAATTGTACATGCACTCTAGTTAAAGGCGCAAAAAACATCATCATTGATACCTTAACAGCATGGGATGGTGCTAAACTCACAATGGCTTTAAAAAAGTACAATTTAAATTGCTCAGATATTGATTATGTTATATGTACTCATGGGCACTCTGATCATATTGGCTGTAACTATCTTTTTCAAAATGCAGTTCACATCGTAGGATTTTGTGTATCACAGAATGATTTTTATTTTACTACTAACTTTAGTTTTGATGAGGAATATATCATTGATGATCATGTTAAAGTAATACCAACTCCAGGGCACACAATGCAGGATGTCTCCGTAATTGTAAAAACTTTAAATCAAGGTGTTGTAGTAATTGCAGGTGATTTATTTGAAAATGAGGCGGATTTAAGTAACGATTTAATTTGGCAAGAGGCAGGTAGTGATTCAGTAGAAAATCAAATACTAAATAGAAATAAAGTATTAGAAATTGCCGATTGGATTGTACCTGGACATGGACCGATGTTTCAAGTTAGAAAGTAAAATTATTGTGTGATACAAACTTAATGTTAAGAAGTTTTGCAATTATATAATATTTAAAAAAATTAAATTGTTAAAATATTAAATTGTATAAGCAAACGGTTTGTTTTATTGTTAGTTTCTGTGTAAAAGCTATTTCTATAGCAACTAAGCTAATTATTACTAATGTAATCCAATACTTTTCGGTGATGAAACATCTTCAAATTCATTATCTTGATAAAGTAAATTGAATAAATTTAGTTTGTACAACACAATATAGAACGCTTGCATGAAATTGAAAATAAACCCATTTGTATAGAGTAATAAATGAATAATTTGTTATCTGCAAAACTAATTTTCAAAGTCGTGACTGAATTTCGTTTTGTTCTAGCGTTTTACATATTTTTATGTCCATTATTTACGAGCCTTTTCAGAACAGCTGTTAATCATATCAAAAAATGTTTCTAATTTTCAGGTTTATCAAAATGAGTTTGCATGAATTATATCAAATAATAAGTAATAAAAACAAACTTTTTGATTATTTGAAGCTAACAAACTTATTTTGAGTTTTATCTGCTTACCAGTCTCATTATTGGTAACTCTCAGTTGATATTGCACATGAAATAGATTGCAGAGATCTGTAAATGAATTATACTGGCAACATTGATGTTGCCTTTCATCTTTAAGCCCTTTTTAATTATTACTACTAACTTTTTGCAATATTCTTTCAGCCCTCTTTCTTTTGAATAAGATACAGTTTGCTTTAAAAACAATAATTGCTGCATCATCCACTAAATGTTAAGCAATAGAATAGAAAAGGTTTATCGTTCACTACTTTTTAAGAATCAGTAAAATGGGTAAAATCTGTACGGACACTACTGGACTGCACAGTTTCTTCATAGGAGTCAATTTGTACAGACATTATGTCAGTTTTAATTCATTTTTTGGTCTGTGTTGAATAACTAAAGGTAGTTTTATACAGCTGTTCTGCAGATTTACAGCTATGTAAAGTCAATGAACATATTTTCAAGAATATCATTTACTGCTTGGGCTTGAACTATGTTGCTAAATGGTTATTGGACAAATGGGTTAGTTTCATGGCATTCTTTTTTAGTGCTGCTTTGCATAAAAATTTCAGGAAACTATGAAGGCGCAAATGGCTATTTATTATTTTGAATTTCTTCAGTATCAGTACAAACCCGATTATCGATATTTGGGTTTAGATGTACTGTAGTTATTTACAGATAGAGCATCTAACTTTCAGAATCCAAAACAAAAATATGATACTCCTCTTCATATTAAATAGGGTTTTGGATAAATTTTTGGATTCATGTATAATTAGCACAAAAATTCATTTAAACCTATTTCTGCTCAAATAATAGATATGGGCAAAACTAATTTTATTCTTTACTAACTTAGGACACCTTTAATTATTGAATATTGTATAATTGGGATTACTTGAAAGTATTATAAGTCTTTAACCCTTTTACTCACTCTGACAACAATTATGGACACAGAATAGATTAATTTTTAATAGGAACTCCACATTTTATTTATTTACAATGAGCAAATTCGCCAACATTATGTCAAATATCGTCGGTGTAAAGTGTTAATCTGCTAAGTCCAATTTTTAGGTAAATTGAGTTTTTGGTAATTTCAAAAGATTTGAATTTTCGCCGTTGATTTGTTAAGCAGCTAAATAATTTTATTTACAAGAAACTGAAATATTAGGTGATGTGAATACCAGATAAGTCCAGTTGAGTAATTTTGCTGCGTAAACACAGCCAACTCCACAGTAACACGTGTAGTAAGCTTGTCAAGACAACAGTACATTGTGCTTCTCTGCTGAATTTTGTTGTTTTTATCGGTTTTTATTTTAATTATTCAAGTTAGTCAATAAAGGTAAGTACTTTTTAGAGAACACTAAATAATTATTTAGTTTGATTGTGCATTTAGTCAATAAATGAATGTTAAAATCTGTTTATTTAATTAATGGGAGTTTGCTGTTTTTCATAAATGTTATTGTTACGTAGCTGGGGAATATAGCAGCTTTACATGGAATAGTTTCAACAAAATTTCTAATAATAATTATGTCATTATAAGTGGTTGTTTTAAATAATTTTTAACAATGTTCAAAAGATAAACACTGTTCCAAATTAATCAGCCTATACTTACTCAAGCATCGTAAACCCATATCTGGATATTACATAAAAATGCACTCTTTTTTAAATACTTCTCCAACAAGAGCAACAGTAATATATTGATAAAGGTCGTACTTATTCTATAATACTGAGATGAAGTTTCCTTTTTCAGATGTCACCTGCTAAACGAATGATAGAAATGGTGTCTGCAAAAATGAAAAACACCTCCCAGTTTGAAGACAATAAATAGATGCTTTTAATTGAATGTAATAATTTATACCAAAGCCCAGAAGCAAATGTAGATGTACCCTTTACAATAATTCAATCTACTACTGAAGCAAACCAATGTAGCAGTAATTTTGAAATCGCTCTAAATGTCAAAATAGATTTAATTGATGTAATACCCATCACCAATTACAAAATTTAATTATTTTTAATGATAGAATAATAGATGTTCCCAGTCAAGACCGGATTGCAGTGAAACCATCAGAAGGCCATGAACAACTAACTATCTTGGATATCAACAAGATTGAACTCATAATGACTGATATACCCGATAATAGTGATAATGTAGCTATACTAATACCAGAAATGAATAACCCTGATGAGCAACATAAATCCCAAATTTACCCCATAGAATTTACTATTTCAGATAATACATCCGATGATGACCACACGACAAATAATGTTAATTTGGTTCCATATTCAGACACCGAATCAAATTCTTATTCTTACGCATATCCAAAAAAAAGTAAAATACATAAAAAACGTTTCCAAGTCCAGGAATCAGCATGGTTTGCTCAAAAAATAAAAAACAACGAGAAAATAGTAAACGTTATTTAGGTAGAGTAAAACAAAATGAAAAATGGTGTTATGATAAGCCTAAAAAACCTCGAGCTATGAAACCAAGATGCAAATGTAAATCAATAGATAAAGGCATTATGGAGTGTCCTGTAACTGCTGAAAATGAAGAAACATATTTTTGAGTCGTTTTGGCAACAATCAAGGGTGAAAAAAAAGTTTATATCAACAATCAAGTTATATCTGTGTCAACTAAAAGGCATTGAAACCGAAAAAAAGATAACAAAACGAACAGAGGGCAATCGTTTCAATATTTTTTGAGAGTGAAGGAAAAATATCAAAGGGTATTTAGGACCATGTTTCTTAATACTGTTGGGACTGGACGGTGGACAGTTTATCATTGGAAATGTAGTTTTAGAACACGTGCCCCTAGTATACATCAATAAAGATCATCCAGTGGAATACAGCCTTTTAAAGATGCACGTGAACGCTTAATTCAATTTTTACACTCTATACCTGTTATGGAGTCTCATTATTGCAGGGCATCATCTAAAAAAAAAATCTTTTGGCTGAATGGCAGTCTTTGCAGAGTATTTACGAATTCTATGTCACGGACTGGTGTAAATCAAAGGGCCAAGAATCTCTTTCAATAGCGTCATTCTCCAAAACTTTTAAAGAAAAAACTTTGCACTATTTCGCCCAAAAAAAAATGAGTGTGAAAAGTGTGTTGAGTACCGGGTTGGACAAATTTCAGAAGTGGATTATAATGGTCGCATACAGAAAAAACAGCACAGGAAGAAAAAGATTAAAAGGTGCAAAAAAACGTTTTTGCAGCAGATTTACAAGCAGTCTTGATAACTTCAAAATCGAAAGTTTCCACACTATACTACAAAACGAAGCTTCAAGTACACAATCTTTGTTTCTATGATGTAATAAGTTCCAACGCATATTGTTTTTTATGGAACGAATATGAAGGAAGTGTTGATGCTGAAGAATTTGCAAGTATTTGGATGTACTCTATAAAACAGAAGGTACTGCCGAACATCCCTCCTTCAGCAGATGCTGATGAAAAATATACCATTATACTATATACAGATGGCTGCGGACATCAAAATAGAAACAGTATTATGGCCAATGTTTTATTAAATGTAGCAATTACGCATAGCTTATTAATCGAACAAAAATACCTTGAACCTGGTCATACACAGATGGAGGTGGATTCGGTTCGCGCAACCATAGAAAAAACTCAAAAATTAAATTACTAACCTATCTTCGAATTATGTTGGTGTATGCCAGAAGGCAAAGAAGAAACCTGCTTCATATGATGATTTAATACAGTATTATAGAAGTATCCGTCCAGGAAAATCTAAAGGAGATTTAAAAGTCATAGATATTCGAGCTTTGAGGTATATCCCCGAAGGTGAAATTTATTATAAAACTAGCTTTGGTGATCAATGGAGAACTATTCCTCAACAGAAAAACACCAAAATTCTCAAACACTCATGGGAGCACCTGAAAAACATCTATTTAGAAAGGCACCAAATAACCGCTAAAAAGTATGAAAACCTTCAAGCTATTAAAAAAACTTTGAATGTCGACTACCACAAATTTTGACGACCTTCCACACAAATGAAGTAGCGTAATACGTTATTTTTTGTTAATAGTTTTTATAAATGATAATAAAGTACTTTGTATAATATATTCTTTTAACTTAATTAACCTGCTAAGTCCATTGTTAAATTAATTTTAAAAAACGATTACCAGCTATCTGCCAAAAATGACTAAAAATACAGTTGACAATAATTTTTACATAGTACAGTAATTTACAGCTTTCGTATACTTTGTAGGTGTTTTCTAAATTTATTTTCTTAATTTTTATAAACTATAATTGCTAAGAATCCTGTAAAATTGGTCAGAAGTGACTTAGCAGGTTAACACCTTAGACAGATGATATATGACGTTTGACACCATTTTCTAGACAAACATAAAACTTTTATTAAAAGCAGTGCAGTTGCAGATTTCTACCCAACTATTTTTGCACAAATTTTTGTAAATACTATTTTTTTGGGATAGAAATTTATTTGTTGCACAAACGATTCTGGGCTGTTATAATAGTATAAAATTGTATTTTATATTTGTTTCATACTACTTTTTCTAATTGAAAGTGCACCCCGCATTTGCGGTCATTAAATAAAGCACTGTGATGGAATAATAGCAGGTATAAAGATAACATAATTGTTACGTTTCAAAATATACAATAGCATTTTTATATATTTGTAAATGTAAAGCCTCTAACAGCGAGAACTTTCTGAAATCATAGATATTGGTGATCTATGTAATGCTGCGTTTGAGGACAATGGTTGGGGAAACTGACTATAAGGTTGATACAGAAGTTATGTAACTGTGTGGTGATCTATAAATAAATAACTGTTTATCATCTGATTGATTAGTTACTGTTTATTTATTATTGACATTCATGGTTTAACTTTTATATTCTGTAATTCTAATTTAATAAAACCTTACGAAAGACATTTTTGAAATATGCCATATGTAGGGATAAAGGGATGAACCAATGATATGGAATTCACCTACCTTTAATGACTGCGATCTTGATTCAACGCTGGTCGATCAATGTAACGAAACTATTAATTGATTGCGGACTGTAGTAATGTTAATTAGCACACGAACCGATTGTACGGCACTAATTACTGCAAAATAACCACGACAACATATTGCGTACATGTGACGCTTGCTACGACTTTCGAAGCACTGGTATTTTCTGTCTTTTCTCACCATTTAGTCCCTTTTCTTGTAGGTAGGTAGTGGAAAGAACCGGATTATAGGAAGGGGTTAAGTACTGTTAGGTTAAAGGATAAGCGACATTAATTAATATCTATAAGCTTAAGGTAAAACGTGTAAATAGGGTAAATAAGCCTAAACATACCGCCCACCAAAATAAGTGTGAAGCAACTTATTTTAAAAGTAAACGGCAACAAATACTTATACGTATACACTTACGAAAAATACTAAAACTATTTTTACAAAGGAAGAGGACATAGTTTAACAAGTGGTCTTTTGAGAAAACCTTGCATTGTTTTCACACCTGCCACGCGGCTAATGTTGTCTGAACCGACATACAGTTCTTCTATGCGCCCTAATTTCCAATGTAAAGGTGCGACTTGATTGTCATGAATTAAGACTAACGTTCCAATTTTCGCCTCAGAAGTAGGGGTAAACCATTTTGCCTTCTGTTGCAAAGAATGCAGATATTCATTACGCCAACGCTTCCAAAATGATTGTTGGATGCGTTGAATAAGTTGCCAACGATCGAATTTTGATATTTCCAACTCAAGAAGAACTGGATCGGGTATGACAGAAACAGGCTCTATATTCAAAAATGGGACGGACTTAAAATGAAAAATCATTCGGATCTGAGCTCATGGGGCACAGAGGCCTTGAATTTAAAATGGCTTCAACCTGAATTAAAACCGTGTTTAATTCCTCGTATGATAATATCTGGTCGCCAATCACTCTTTTTAAATGTGTCTTGACAGACTTAATTCCAGCCTCCCACAACCCTCCAAAATGAGGAGCTGAGGGAGGATTGAACACGAATTCAATTCCTTCAGCATGCGCTGATTGAGTCATCAGTTGCGAGATTTCGTTCGATGCTCCAACAAAATTGGTACCGCAATCGGAATAGAGTTTTAGGAATTTACCCCGGCGGGCTATAAAGCGTCGTAACGCGGCTATAAAAACATCCGCCGACAAACTTGACACAAGCTCTAAATGAAGAGCCTTTGTGCTGAAGCAAACAAATAAACAAATGTAAGCCTTTAGTGACCTTACACCTCGATTACGGCTCATGAGAATACAGAAAGGACCTCCAAAATCAACTCCCGTGTGTAGGAAGGCCTTTACAGAGGTAAACCTTGATGCAGGCAAATCACCCATCGGAGGACAATAAGCAATTGGTTTCACTCTAAAACATCGAATACAAGATTTTAAACACTGACGTATGACTCTTTTGCTGACAAAATCCAATAATTTTGGGTTAGTAAAATTGTGTGGCTTTAAGACCAGGGTGTAAGTATGTTTTATGGCAGTCCAAGATGATTAATTCTGTTAATCTGTGAGTGCGAGGAAGTACCAATGGAAATTTTGTTTCATATGGTAATTCCGAGTTTCTGAGCCGACCGCCCACCCTCAACAAACCACGCGAGTCGATAAAAGGGGTAAGAGGTCGAAGATGTTTACTAATTACCTTACCCCGTTTAATATTTTCTATATCCTGACCAAATGATTCTTGCTGAATTCTCTTAATCAATAATTCCATAGCGTGTTGCTGAGACACAGACACGTTATCCAAATTCTCACCAACTGCCTGTCTAGCAAATTGTAACTTACGAACAAACTGGTAAACATATGAAACAATTCTACATATTTTTTGTAGATTTGAAAATCTCTCTAGTAATGAATTTAAAAAATTATCTGTCACAACAACATTTAATACCAGTGTACGTTTCTCCACATCTATTGGAGATGTATCGATTAACTTTGGCATGTGGGTAACCGGCCAATTTTCTTCTGGAAGTGACAACCATGGAGGGCCTGTCCACCATAACTGATGATTGACTAAATCTGATGCTAACATCCCTCTACAGGCGCAGTCTGCGGGGTTATCATGTGACCGAACATGGTTCCAAGATGCAGGAGGAACGTGATCCTGAATATGCGAAATCCGATTACTTATAAAAGTTTTCCAGTTATAAGATGACGATCGAATCCAACACAGAGCGACTGTAGAATCGGACCAAGCAACTATACGATCTAACGACAGACGAGTTTTATATGTATTTTGGACAAATGCCACTACATCAGACAATAACACAGCACCGCACAATTCGAGTCTTGGCAACGATATGTGCTTTGTGGGCGCAAGTCTAGATTTTGCACATACTAAGGCAACCTTTATATCACCCTGTATGTCAACAGTACGAAAGTAAATCACAGTAGCATACCCTGCCTCAGAAGCGTCACAGAACGCATGCAGCTGTAGATCTTGAACATCATCAGAAATAATCCACCGAGGAATTTTAAGGTCTGATAATTGCGACATTTGTTGCAAATAAATTTTCCACTTTGAACTTATGGTCAACGGGGGACTGTCATCCCATACAAATCCTAAAATCCATAACGATTGTATTAAATGCTTGGCCAAAAATACTAAAGGCGCTAATAGCCCTAACGGATCAAAGATCCTTGCTACTTCGGACAACATATTTCTTTTAGTACATGGTCTGTCTATGATATTTGTATCATAGAAGAATTGATCAAGCGACGGTTGCCAACGCAAACCTAATACCTTTTGGGTAACATTGTTAGATTCCTAGAAGGAAACAGCTTGTTGATAACGATAAGATTCTGGTAAATCATCAATGATACTAGCAATGTTACTATTCCATTTTCTCAATGTAAAACCTCCAGCCTCACAAATCTGATTTAATTCAGAAACTAGACGTTTAGCTTCATCAGGTGAACTGCACCGGTAATCACATCATCGACATAAACATCCGACAACAAAACCTTGGCAGCGTTTGGATATTTAGGTGCTTCAGCATTCGCAAGCTCCTTAATAACACGCATTGCCAAGAACGGTGATGAAGTAACTCCGTAGGTAACAGTATTCAATTGATACTCGACTATTGACTCTGATGACGTTGGTCTCCAAAGTAATTTTGATAAGCCCGATGATTCGGAGCAACAAAAATCTGCCTGTACATCTGTTTAATATCGGCAGTTAATACAATGGGATATAAACGAAAATCCAACAACAAGGCAAAAATATCTTTCTGAAGCGGAGGTCCTGGCATCAAATGTTCATTCAATGAACCACCACTGGGACAAACCGGGGATGCGTCAAACACCACTCGAATTTGTGTAGTAGTGCTTTCCGGTTTCATAACCGCATGGTGCGGAATATAATATTCCGGAGATGGAATATTGCTACTCATTGAGGCATTTATTGGTGTCATATGCCCACTGTCGGAATAGTCTTGCATAAATTGTTTATACAAAGTGTATAATTCCTGATTCTTTTCCAAGCGACGTTCTAATAATAAAAACCGATTAAGCGCGACATCCCGAGACCCAACAAACAACGGTTCAGGACCACTAAACGGCAACGATACAACGAAACGACCTGTTTTGTCTCTCGAATAATTGCTACGAAAGTGTTTTTCACAAATTTCCTCTTGTGGGGATAACTTGTGTGTTGGAATGTCTGGAATGTTTTCCAGTTCCCAGAATCTAGTGATCCTAGACTCTAAGGGTTCTACAAATGCACACAATGACGTGCCACTTGTCACTGGAGACACAAATTTGCCTGTCAGTAACCAACCAAATGAAGTGCGAATTGCAACTGGTTCATCAGGTGAACCCGAACGAGTTTCATTACCCAAAGTGCGGGCAAAATATCTGCTCCCAACAACAAGTCTATATTACCTGGTTTATCAAAAGAGGGATCGGCTAAGTCTAAACCTTTTATATGTATCCAATTTTTCGAGGAGATTGGAGCCGTTGGTAACCTTCCACAAATTTCTGGCAATACAAATGCTTGAACTGAATATTCTGGCATTGTGTGTCCAACGGGTTTAACTTTACAAACTACCTTTCCGGTAATATGAGATGACGCTAACCCCAACCCTTCTACCTTTAATGCAACCTTTGATTTATTTAATTCAAGCTGTTGACGGCATTTTTCCGTTATAAAAGATTCCATACTTCCACAATCCAATAATGCTCTTACGATTTGCGCTTGTCCAAATTCATTGCGAATAGAAACTTGAACTGTTGATAACAATGTAGAAGCACTTGACAATTTCGACGAGAACAATGTACTACAATTTGAAGTAGAGGCAACATTTGAAACATCTGCAGCAGCAGGTTTTGTTTCAACAACAGCAGCAGAATTTTCAAAATGAAGGAGGGTATTGTGACCCTTTTTGTGACATTTTTTACATACCGATTTTGAAGGGCATGTTGCAATTTTATGTGTATCTTGAAGACAATTGATACACAAATTTTATCCTTTGCAGTATTATACCTTTCTTGAGGAACCTTATCCAAAAAATTTGACAACGATAAATCTGATGATTACCATTGCAAACCAAACATTTTACCGCGTTTGAAGTTGTAAGTAATGAGGTTTTAACATATGACTTCGGATTAAAAGAAAAACGCTTTTCCTTAATGTTTGTATTCAATGTGTGTTTTGAACTTGACTTCGATGGTTCGGACGAAATCATACTACTAATTTCCAAAGCTTTACACTGTTTTTCAAGAAATGATTTCAATTGCTCGTATGTAGGTATTTCTTCATTATTTTCAACCTCAAATGCCTTTAAGAGGTCAGCATCAACCTTTTGCTCAACAAATTAAACAATATTAAATTAAGTAAATCAATTTTTATTTGACGTAAACCTGACAAATTCTCTGTAAAACAATTCAACAAATCCCTAAGTTCTGTATGTGATTTTGCTTTCACCTTAGGACAATTTTCAAGAGCTGACCAATATGTATTGACAATCAAACGACGTGAGTCATAGCGTTGTACTATAACGGAGTATGCAATTTCATAATTGTCATTATTTATTGGTAGATGACGAATTAAATTTCTGGAATCTACATCCAACGCTTCAGTAAGAAATAAAAACTTTTCGATTGGTAATAACTGTGTATTTAAATGAATGAGATTTTATACAAACTATGAAACGATTCCCAATGCTCTATGCGTCCAGAAAAGCTCCCAATTGCGACCTTTGGAAGTTTTAAATTACTGGTGATACCTATACCAGCGGTATCATACGACGATCTACTTGTAGAAAACGGTTTCGCTTCCTGCTTACTTTCAACCAAACTAACAAATTTTGCCCCAATAACTTTAATTGATATTAAAGTTTTATCCAATTCAATTCTGATTGCTGTAATTTGACTCAAACTGTCCGAATCATCCTCGTCTAACACACACCTTTTGTAGGATGCATCAAATTCTTCCTTTATCTCTACAGCTGACTGTACCATCATCGAAGCGATTGCTTGGTTTTCAAGATTATATTCCAACTTTGAAATACTTTCAAACAAATTTTCTATTCTATCCAAACACCCTTTTCCATCTACTATAAGACGGTCCATAAGCATCTGAGTCATTTCGAACAAAATAGCTATTCCCCTAAACACGAGTACCCTTGTCACAAAAATAACAAATCTTAAAGATGTAGACCCAAACTAATGATGAACATGTAACTACTCTACCAATTTTCAGAAACTAGCAACTATGTCGCTAATCCTGAGTGACACTTTAATTTAACGTTAAAATGAGACTTGTGTTGACCACAACCCTTAAGATACCTCGAGGAATAACGGTTCTTTAAGCTCTCACCAAAATAGATTAGTGCAGCTTCAGGTATACAATGCAAGTTCTTAGAACAGGGGTATCGCAATGATGTTTTTCCTATTTGTATACGCTTAATTTAAATTAACTGCCTTTTTTAATGCACTTAAATTTTAAGAAGTAACTTTTTTAAAATGCAACGGCATGCACAAATATTATGAAATAAGCCTAACTGCAATTACTATTAATGTGTAAAACTGACCTGATTACTCTAATTGTTTGATTAGATAATCAATTTTTATATGCAAATATTAATTAATGCGGTCGAAAGGAACCAAAATGTAGGGATAAAGGGATGAACCAATGATATGGAATTCACCTACCTTTAATGACTGCGATCTTGATTCAACGCTGGTCGATCAATGTAACGAAACTATTAATTGCGGACTGTAGTAATGTTAATTAGCACACGAACCGATTGTACGGCACTAATTACTGCAAAATAACCACGACAACATATTGCGTACATGTGACGCTTGCTACGACTTTCGAAGCACTGGTATTTTCTGTCTTTTCTCACCATTTAGTCCCTTTTCTTGTAGGTAGGTAGTGGATAGAACCGGATTATAGGAAGGGGTTAAGTACTGTTAGGTTAAAGGATAAGCGACATTAATTAATATCTATAAGCTTAAGGTAAAACGTGTAAATAGGGTAAATAAGCCTAAACACCATAATTTATTAAACTAAAATTCGAATCAAAATGCACAGAGTTTTAAAACCTGAAATATTTAATACAGATCTAAAGATTTGTTCTGTGTCCAAAGAGTAGACTCATTGGAACAGAACATTACTGAATTTTACTTCTACTCTCAACCCAGATCCAATGAATAATGAAAAATTGAAAATATCAGTAAACTATGTGTTACCAGACATTTACGTGTTTAATAACGGTAAAACTTACAATGATGATATAACTGTACTCAAAAACATTTATATAAAACCTGTAACCGAGATTTTTGCAAAGCATGTGGTGTGGCAAAGGGGTGTGGACTGTATTAGGTATAGCGTGTAAATAAATAACATGCGAGTTGAATTGCGTGCGGGTAAGAGATTGAAATTTTGAATTAAGTGGCTGGTAGCTAGTTAAACAAAGTTAAATACATGCAAGACAAACACACAAAAAACTTACCCCAATTTTCAAGTTAATGAGCACTTGCGGTGCAGAGATATGCGATTCTATATGTTAAACCACAGCGAGCATGTACTTACTTGCGGGCGGTGTTTTCCAATTCTCTGCTACGACTGGCCGATTTATCTTTCGGAGCGTTATCAACTTCCAAAACCGGCCGTATTAGGAAATTGTAGTACGAATCTATGCGTGCGATAATTGCTTATATATAAATTTGCCAAACCAGCATGTATTATCTACACATAAACATATGTCTAATGAAACTGTCGACCAGTATGTACAAGCGTCAATACTATCAAGTAACAACTGTCATTATTAATGCTGTTGCTGCTGAGAAGACAGATGATTTTGTAAGGGATACCTTTATTAGTGAGCCTCAGTCTTCTATAAGCTGCCAACGTCATTTAGAAAAGTTATGTTACCTTTAGAAAATGCTTATGAGCTAGCCCATTCTCTTAAACTTGCACCAAAACAAGCTGTAAGTTTTTACCTGTTAACTTGTTTAAATGCAGTTCCGCCTAAAATCAATCACAATAAATCACTAGATAATAATAATTCTAAAACTATCAAAACTGGTCATGATGAAAAGCATTTCTTTTTGTGATTATTCTAAATATCATAAAAACAAGAGTCCAACATGAAATCAACCTTGCAAATCTTGTGGAATTCTATGCTATTTTGCTAAAGTATGTCAATCCGCTGACTCGAAAATGACGGCCAACATTTTACATTTTTTTTACGTGAATAACGTGTTGGAGTACGGACGTGTTTAAGTGCAGTGAAAGTAATTAAATTAAATTAAATATTCAGTGAAGTAATGATATTTATCTTTGAACTATTTGTGAATCCTATAGTAAGGTTTGTCATGCAAATGTTTTATGGTTGCTGTAACGTGCGTATTTACTGTATTTAGTAGTGTTCGTAAACTTTAACTTAAACAAACATTTATTTGTTAGCCTAACGTTATCGTTAATAGGAATTTATTTAAATGATGAACGGGATTTAATACCATGGTTTGTTTAACGTGTGATTCCCAGATTAGCCGCTCAAAACCAGGTGTTATTTGTGCCGGCTTTTGTGGTCAGAATAGTTATCATATCAGCTGTGTTGGTATTCCACCTGATGTTTTCAAAAATTTGAAATCGTATGGACTCTTATGGTACTGCAGTGATTGTTATTCTGCTGCTTCTAATTTTAACAAATATCTCTCACAATCTATTGATGGGAAATTAAATGATGTTGTTAAAAACATTGAATCACTGTTTTCTGTTGTTAAAGAAGAAATCATGGTTTTAGCTAATGATAAATTAAAAACAATGATTCCACTTAGTTCTGAGAAACCATCATACACTCAAATAGTTAACAATGTTCCTCATTCCATGGTGATTGTTAAACCAAAGGACTCTACTCAGAACAATTTGCAAACTAAGACTGATCTTATGACCAATATAAAGCCTAGTCAACTGAATATACACGTATCTAGGGTTAAAACACTAGAGATGGGGAATTCTTATTGGCTGTAGTAATGCTGATGATGCGGCCAAATTTCTAACTGCTGCAAATGCTAGGCTTTCCGAATCCTACGATGTGAAACGTGTACGTGCTAATATTCCTAAAATTAGAGTAGTCGGGATGATTGAAAATATGAAGCAGATGAACTATTGTCATTACTTAGGTCACAAAATGATGTTTTCATTTGTCCTCTAATTGTAAGATTGAGAGAATTTGGGCTACTAAGAAGAATGAGAAAATCTTTCAGGCTATATTGGAACTTGATTCTGAGACTTATAACAGAGTCATTGCATTACAGCATCTTTTGTTGGCTATGATGTATGCTCTGTCTTCGATGCAGTTGATCTTGATCTATGCTATAAATGCTGTGGTTACAATCACCATCAAAAGCTATGTACGAGAAATATTGCTTGTCCAAAATGCGCATTATCTCATCAAATTAAAGATTGTCCCCCAAATTCCAAAACACGTTGCATTAACTGTGTTAACGCTAGAATTGCAAATACTGATCACTGTGCGTGGGATCATACCAACTGCACTGTTTATCAAAAAAAGGTTACCCATCACAGAAATTCTATGTTGGGTAAGTAGCAATTAATAAGTAATCCTTATGATCCAAACAAATCGTTTAGAGTGCTTTATCAGAACGTTAGAGGTTTAAATACTAAGCTTCAAGCACTTTTTAATTTTTCGATTGAAGCTGACTATGATGTCTTAGTACTCTCTGAAACCTGGTTGAATTCATCTGTTTACGATGCTGAAATGTTTCATGAAAACTGGGTGGTGTTTCGCTCCGACCGTAAGCTTGCGCTCACTAACCGTGCAACTGGAGGAGGTGTATTATTAGCACTAAAAAAGGATTATATTATTACGCAATTGGATGTATCTGAATTATCTTCTCTAATACCTACAGTTGACATAATAGGTCTGAAACTATTAATTCAAACATGTAACTTATATATATTCGTCGTATATTTTCCTCCTGCTACTAATTATGAAACTCACGATGTATTCTATAGCTTTATTAATAACTCTGAATGGACTCACTGTGAAAACAAATTATTAATATTAGGTGATTTCAATTTACCTACTTTCTACTCTAGTCGTTTAAACAAATCAATGAGAACTTACAACATTACTGCATTAGACAACTTTTGTGCGTATTTAGGTCTACACCAAGTTAATTCTATTCTCAATGCTAACGGTAGGCTGCTTGACCTGGTGCTCAGTGAATTGGATACTGTTGTCACACGGTCGCTAGACCCATTTCTTCCTGAAGATGGCCACCATCCACCATTGGACATAGTGCTGTTCCTGTCTCAGGGGCAAAAACATTTTCCTGTGTTACATAAACTTGTATATAACTATAAGAAGGCAAATTTAGTTCAATTGTACAGTGATCTTTGCAACATAAATTGGGATAGTTTATCTGAATTTAGTGATATTGATGAAGCTTGTAATATGTTCTATTTACTCTTAGATTCGGTGATTGCTGCATATGTACCAAAATTAGGTTACCGTGGTAATGCTAACCTACCACCCTGGTTTAATCGACAAATTGTCTCGAATATCAAAATTAAAAATCGTTTTTACGTTTGTACAAAAGAACTCTTGACAGGAATGCTTATGATCAGTTTAGTTGTTTGAGAAGTAAAATTAAACATGACATTTCCGTGTGCTATCAAAACTATTTAATAAAATAGAGAGCAGCATACCAGGTAACCCCAATCGCTTCTGGAGCTATATAAATGCTCAAAAAAAAACCAGCAGAATACCTAATACCATGAGCTATGGCAATAGATCTCTTAGTAATCCGCAACACATAGTTGATGCATTTGGTTCGTTTTTCATGCTTCTTATATCAAGTCCACATACTTTGAATCTAATTCACTGGACGATACCACTAATGTTCTTAGCTGCGGAATTCCATTTCTTAATGAAGCTGATGTTTTAAAGGCGCTAATGAAACTAAAACCTAAGGACACTAGGGGAGTGGATGATATACCTGCCTTCTTAGTAAAGGATTGTGCAGTGATTTTGTTAAACCACTTACCTTACTCTTTAATTTAGCTTTTAAAATGAAACAATTTCCGCAATGTTGGAGGGTCTCTAAAATTTGCCCGGTTTATAAGAAAGGCTCAAAGTTACAAATTGAAAATTATAGGCCTATTACAATTATGTGTAATTTTGGAAAAGTCTTTGAAATTGTTATTTATAATATACTTGCATCTCATGTTAAGTCTCTAATATGCCCTGAGCAGCATGGATTTGTACCAGGTAGATCTACAGTTACTAACCTTGTTTGCTTCACTCAATATGTTGCAGAACAACTTGATAATGGAGGTCAAGTTGATGTTTTGTATACTGACTTTTCAAAAGCCTTTGATAGAATTGATCACGGAATTTTAATCTCTAAACTTTCTAAAGTTGGACTCACGTTATCTTTCCTAAGATTTTTTGAATCATACTTAAGTAATCGTAAGCTGTGCGTGGAATATCATGGTCATCAGTCGTTTGACTTTGTAGCTTCATCCGGTGTACCTCAAGGCTCCGTTCTTGGGCCTTTGTTATTTATAATCTTCATTAATGACATCGTTCGTCATTTGTCTTGTTGTTCTCTTCTATGCTGATGATTTAAAATTGTTTACATCTATATTATCAACAGATGACTGCAGGAAACTTCAAAATGATCTAGCTAGCTTGTATTATTGGTGTAGTAACAACAATCTACCTTTAAATATCTCAAGTGCTTTACCGTTAGCTATACACGTAAGATTAATCCTATTTCTTACACATACACCATTGAGAATGTTTCAATTAGTAAGTGTAGCGTTTTAAAAGACCTCGGTGTCAAATTTGACTCAAAGCTTACCTTTATTGAACACATTACAACCATTCAAAAGAAGCGTACAAAAATTTGGGATTTGTACTCAGAAATGGTTATCATCTTTCTCAATCTATAACTATCTCTGCCCTGTATAATGCATTTGTGCGCAGTAAGATGGAATATGCCTCTGTTGTTTGGAGCCCAGGATATGAAGTACACAGTTGGGTGTTAGAGAAAATTCAGAGACGATACGCTAAGTTTCTGTGGTTTAAGTCTGATGGTACTTATCCTCAGCGTGGCCTTCCTCAGGATGTTCTTTTAAATAGGTTTGGATTAAACGATCTACGTACACGTAGAAAATTCTACTCAGTCAGTATGTTGTATAAGTTACTTAATAATCTGATTAACTGTCCCAATTTATTAGGTCAACTTTACTTTCATGTACCCAGCGTTAAAACTCGCTTAGTGTCTTTATTTTATGTAAAAACACCTAGAACAAATATATTGAAATTTTCTCCTGTTAATGTTATGGTTCTAAATTATTTTGATATTCGGGACAATTTTGATTTATTTTGTGACTCTTTGCCACAATTAAAAGCTGGTATGCTATAGATATAGGGACTTATTATAATTTGTGTTGCTGCATATGAAATGTACCTTATTTTGTTATTTTTTTTTTGGTATACATCCTGTAATTGGCTTGTCTGTCGGATGTATTTTTTTCTATAAATAAATAAATAAATAAATAAATTATGTAATAAGTGAAATGAGAATCTCAACTTCTATAAACATTTAAAATGGCTGCCATTGATTTGACACAAAACTGAAGATCTGCACTTGAATTTGAAATGTTGCAGTAAAAAAGCCTGCAGAATTTATGTTTATAAGATATGTTTTAAATTATTCCACAAAAGTTGTCTTTTTCGAATTAAAAATAAAAAATTGCTTCATGACAATATACTAATTTGCAGTGATTATGTAGATGTACAATATGGGGAAAATGATTGTCAAGTGAATAATAAAAATGTGCAAGTGATAAGCGAACTACAAGACAAACTTGATCGATGCTTAGCAGATGTGAAAGCTAAAGACAAATACCTGGAAAAGATAAAAAACCAATTTGATAATTTTGTCAGGGAAGCAATTGAAAATGAAAAATGTTTGATTGATCAACTGCAGAAAACTGAAGGTAAAATAATTCAGTTAAGGCTTTACTAAATAGAACTAGGAAAATTAACATGGCAAATGTATCTATTGGTACTCAAACTTCTTTAATAAATCTTGAACAAAATAATTCACCATTAGAAAAAAGTTTCTCTGATGAATGGTATAAGATAATGTTTGGAAATTCACTAATATGTAAATCTAAACAAAGTAACCATTCTGTTGGAACTCCATCTAGTTTTAATTATTTGACTTATGTCACCTTTGTACGTTTAGAGTTATAGTTGGGTTACGCCATCTAACTATTTAAAATTGGCTTAAAATAAAAAGTTTGGGGAGTAGGCAGGGTAGGAAAAATGACAAAGGGTTTTGGCATTTGTGGGTGCTAGAATATTTTAGTAAAAGAACTTTGTAATAAAACTTATAGAATCTACTCTGGGAACTGATATGAACACGATTTAGTTTTTTATCATAATCATCATAATCACAATCATCACCATTGTTGTTATACAAAAAATATATGCTTAAAAAGGTTTCGCCGTTTTATCATCATTCCTTTGATAACATTCTAAAAAACTAAGTCTGGTGCTACAAGACACTTGGACTAATTTGGTGGATGGTTGTATATGCTTTGAATTAGAACCTAGTAACTCTGATTGCAACAAACACCACAAAATAAACCAGTGAAAATACGAACCAGAAAAGTACTTCAAATATGAACAACCCTAATGATTCAGATTGTGTTTGTAATCTGTGTGAATATCCAGAAGAAGGAGATATGGTGCAATGTGAAAAATGTCTCAGCTGGAGTCATTTTGAATGTGCGCATGTTACTAAAGCTATAAAAGACAAGCCGTATGTGTGTATAAAATGCGCACCGAAAACAAACAAAAGAGAGTCGTAAATCTAAGCGAGCAAAGGCAAGGGACACAAGCGTGGTTTTTGAAGTTATTGCTGATAGTAGAAACCAGAACAGCAGTAACATCGATGAATGTCAAAACGCTCTTACTCAAAATGAAAACCGTGCAAACATTGAGGTGCTCGTTTTGAACAAAGCCAAGGAGCCCACGCTTAGATCCCACCCATCTACTACGAACGCTTCAAGTAAACGCCTAAGTAGTCAACGGCTTCTAGAGGTGCTAGAAGAGGAACGTCGTATGATAGTAGCAACGAGAAAACAGCGTGAAGAAGAAGATAAGTTATACTTCACACAAAAGAAGCTATTGATTAGTCAGATGGATGACGCTTGTAGTACAAACATTTCGGATGTCGGGTCCGTGTCGATTGATATTGAAACAAAAATGCTGATGTTGAAAAATGGGCTAAAGCACATTCGAAAGCAGTAGTAGAAAGCCAAGAAGTACCATTAAGTCCACAGGATGTGAATTCACCTATCAAATCCCGAGTGCCCCAAAGAATATATTACTCAATAAACATCAGACTTTTTAACGTCGGCACCATTGCCGTGGTTAACCGCAAAAATCAGCAAGAGTTTCTTACTAGTGCTCAACGCTGTGCGACAAATGATAATGATACACCTTTCTATAGAGATGTACTTAGACAAACGCCCGATTTGCCAATCTTTGATGGCTCTCCGAATCTATGGCCGATGTTCATTACAAGTTACATGAGGTCAACCACAGCTTTAAAGTTAAGCAACTACGATAACCTATGTCGGTTACAAAAATGTCTAAAAGGGGCAGCTTTAAATTTAGTCAAGGGATATCTTACTTATGAAGAATCTGTACCTAAAGCTATTAACGCTTTAAGGATTCGTTTTGGTAGACCTGATCAAGTAATCAGCGAGTTAATAGCAAACGTTCAGGCACTCCCTCGAGTAAATTTAGAAAAATTAGATTCACTATTGGATCTCCACATAGCGGTGCAACACCTCTGTGTTACCATGCAAGCTTGCGGCATGACAAATCATCTAACCAATCCGACATTGTTAAACGAATTGGTACAAAAACTCCCTGGGTCGCTTAAGCTTGAATGGGCTGATTTCAAGTTAAAGCAATATGGGGAATACTCTGAGTTGGAAACTTTATCTACCCTGGATGACTGGTTGACGATACAGGCAGATAAAGTAGGCACGGTATTACCCAGTAGTCTTGACATATTGTATAAATCCGGAGAAAAACTTGAGAAACGTTCCTTTAAAACAAAGGGTAAAGTCTATTCTCACGTTGACAATGGAAATCCATCGATAATGTCTGCCCAACGTATTGGTTCAAAGTGTTGTGTTTGTATTAGCGACGCACACGAAATCGCGGAATGCCCTGCGTTTAAGAAAGCCAACGTTAAGGAACGTTGGGAGATAATTAAAAAGAATGGTTTATGCAGAAAATGCCTTCTTAAACATTTCTGGAAACACTGCAACTCCCAAACGAAATGCAATGTGAACGGTTGTTTATTTAAACATCATCATTTACTTCATGATGATGTAAAACATGTTATCGAACCCAAAGCAAACCAGCCAAGAGAACATGAACGTTCGAATACGATTTCCATTCACTCCTTAGTTCCAAGTCGACTGGTTTTTCGTGTAATTCCGGTACGATTGTTTGGACCACGTACTGTCATAAAAACATTTGCATTTCTGGATGAAGGGTCAACCCGTACACTTTTAGACGAAAAATAGCGCAAGAATTAAATCTCAAAGGACCTATCAGCTCACTGCATTTAAAATGGACTGGAGATACGACTCGAGAAGAGAAAAATAGTCGTTGTGTGTCTCTAGAAATATCAGGTGATAGTGAAAGTTGCAAAAGGTACCGTATCTCCAATGTTCGTACTGTGCAAGGATTAAATCTAACTACTCAGTCGTTAAAGTATAAGCCGACTGAAACCCCATATAACCATTTAAGAAATCTTCCAATTGCTAGCTATAAAGATGCAAAGCCGCGCATACTGATTGGTATTGAACACTGGCAACTGGGCTTACCACTGAAGATTAAAGAAGGTCAATGGGGAGAACCAATCGCCACTAAAACGAAGTTAGGTTGGACTATCCTAGGAAACTACGCAGATCAAGTAAATAGTAATCTAAATCATCATTACCATGTCTGTGACTGTGGACTTGAAGACGACTTGCACGACCAAGTAAAACAGTTTTTTGCGTTGGAGTCACTCACTACAAAGAGTCCTGTGTTTCATTTGCAATCTGAAGACGATCGGCGAGCAATGAGTATTCTAGCAAAAACAACACGCAAAATTAAATTTGGATATGAAGCGGGCTTACTGTGGAAATTGATTCAATTCAATTGCCGTCTAGTCGCGACATGGCTATGAAGAGATTAATATGCTTGGAAAGAAGATTGGCTAAGGATCCCGTTTTAGCGGAGAATATTAAGACTCAAATGCAAGCTTACTTAGATAAGGGTTATACTAAAAGCTTACAGATCAGGAAGCTGCTAAACTTGAGGACAGAACATGGTATTTACCAATATTTCCCGTTTTCAACCCGAATAAGCCCAACAAAGTTCGGATTGTGTGGGATGCTGCGGCAGTGGCTAATGGAACCTCTTTAAACGAAATGTTGTTGAAAGGTCCCGATATGTTGTGTTCTTTAATCAACGTACTCTTTCGCTTTAGAGAAAAGCGTTTCGCCCTATCAGACGATATCAAAGAAATGTATCACCAGGTGGCTATACGTGAAAGCGACCAACAAAGCCAAAGATTCCTTTGGCGGAATTCTCCAAACGATGAACCGATCACATACGTCATGAGGGTAATGACTTTTGGGGCTGCATGTTCCCCCACGGTCGCTCAATATGTGAAGAATATTAATGCTTTACGGTTCGGAGGATCAAATGCAAAAGCAGTGAATTCTATTGTTGAAAATCACTATGTAGACGACTGGCTTGAGAGTTTTGATTCAGAAGAGGAAGCTCTGCAGATCGCAAACGACGTAATTGAGATACATAAAGAAGCCAAGTTCATTATACGAAACTTTATTTCAAATTCAAAATTGATTACCTCCCAGCTGAATTTGGAGGACGACAACACTAGTCAACTAAAGAATTTAAACGGCAACGATGGATTTGCTGGTTCTAAAGTTTTAGGTATGTGGTGGAGCACTATGGACGACCAATTTTACTACAACCTCAACTTTGGTCGATTAGACAAGGAAGTAGTAGCAGGAGTCCGAAAGCCCACTAAGCGGGAAGTTTTGAGAACGCTTATGATGGTTTTGATCCCTTGGGTTTCCTGTCCTCCTGTTGATTGGTCTTAAAATTCTCTTGCAAGACATTTGGCGCTCTGAAATAGGTTGGGACCAGTTAGTTACGGACTCTCAATTTACCGACTGGGTTAAATGGATTAAAATACTTCCTAAGATAGGAGAAATTAAGATTTCGAGATGCTATTTTTCGTATGATTATAAGACTCTCCAATTACATGTGTTTACAGATGCCAGTGAGTTAGCGTACGCGGCGGTAGCGTACTTTAGATATGAAGCGTCAACAGCTGTCTGCTATTCATTAGTAGCAGCAAAGTCAAAAGTAGCTCCTCTTCGTCCAGTATCGATCCCTAGGCTTGAATTACAAGCTGCTGTTCTTGGAGCTAGATTAGCAAATACCATTATATCAGGTCATAATATTGTACCTGAAGAAGTTTTCTTTGGACCGACTCTTCAAATGTTCTTGCTTGGCTGCGTTCAGATGCAAGGAAATATAAACAGTTTGTGGCTCTTCGCATAGCTGAGATCCTAGAAACCACAACCCTTGCAAATTGGCGGTGGGTTCCATCCGCTCACAACGTAGCAGACGATGCAACCAAATGGAAATCACAATCGCAAATATCCTCTACTAGCAGATGGTTTGTTGGACCTCAGTTTTACATCTTCCGAGAGTAAATGGTTTACAAGAAACAAGGAAGAAAATATGAGAACTGAAAACGACCTAAAGTTACAACTATTCCACAGTGACGTAACACCTAACTTATTAGAAAAATTTATAAACAAATGTTCTCAATGGAGGAAGGCATATCGAACTATGGGTTGGATAGTGCGAATACTATACAACTTTAAAAATAAATCTAAAGATCGGGTGTACTTTTACCAACTGAAATACGCCAAGCAAAAGAAGTTATGTACCGACAAGCACAGTTGAACAGTTATCGGGAAGAGATAAATCAGTTACAAAACCATCCTGACATACCATTGGAGAAAAGCAGCCTCTTGTATCAGTTGTCTCCATTTTTAGATGAGAAAGGCGTTCTTCGGATGAGAGGACGCACGTCAAGAGCAATTGGAATCTCGTTTGATGTAAAAAATCCAATAATATTACCAAGATCCCATAAAGTAACCGAGTTGATCGTTATGCATTACCATGAGAAGTATTTACATGCGAATCACGAAACAGTGGTGAACGAGCTCAGACAATTGTATGTAATTTCACGTTTGCGTGTAGTTTTGAACTCTATACGGACACGTTGTCAGTTTTGCAAAATCTACACGCACATCCTAATCCACCCCAGATGTCTGACCTCCCTCAGGCTAGATTAGGTGCATATTCAAGACCGTTCTCCTATACTGGAATAGATTACTTTGGACCACTGGAAGTAGTAGTAGGGCGTTGTGTAGAGAAGAGATGGGTGTGTATGTTTACTTGTCTTACAGTACGAGCCATACATATTGAACTTGCACACTCTTTAAGCAAGGATTCCTGTATGATGTGTATTCGAACTTCATTTCTCGACGCGGTATGCCCATTGAGCTACATACAGACAATGGAACGAATTTCATAGGCGTAAAAATGAGTTGAAAAACTAATTGATCAAATTCCATTGGATGAAATTCAAGCGCACTTTGAGAATATAACTTGGAAGTTAAATCCACCCGCAGCTCCCCATATGGGAGGGAGTTGGGAGAGATTAATTAGATCGGTAAAGTGTTGTCTTGAACGTATGATGCCTACTAAGCGACCTGACGACGAGAATCTACGTTGCTATTTATTAGAAGTCGAAAGTATTATAAACTCTAGACCACTTACATACCTGCCTATTAGTGCTGATGAACCAGAAGCACTTACACCTAATCATTTCCTTTTGGGATCATCAGGAGGAATAAAACCGCTTGAAGAGGTGCACGAGTCTGACGTAATAGCGATGCGTCGAAATTACAAGTTGTCACAGCAAATGGCACTTCATTTTGGAAACGCTGGTTACACGAATATATGCCGACCTTAGCACGAAGAACAAAGTGGTTTCAGAAGGTGAAGCCAATTGAAGTAGGGGACGTTGAGGTAATTGTTGAAGAGACAAAGCGAAACTCTTGGGTAAAAGGAGTTGTAGTGGAAGTGCACAGAGGAAGACACTCCGACCAAGTCAGACAAGTGGTGGTTAAAACTATCAACGGGACATATACGCGTCCTGCTACGAAAGTAGCTGTTCTGGATGTAGTGTAACAATGTGTGGCTAAGCAGAAACAGCTTGTTTGTTTTAATTGTTTCTACTTACCAGGGGGGAGAATGTTGGAACTCCATCTAGTTTTAATTATTTGACTTATGTCACCTTTGTACGTTTAGAGTTATAGTTGGGTTACGCCATCTAACTATTTAAAATTGGCTTAAAATAAAAAGTTTGGGGAGTAGGCAGGGTAGGAAAAATGACAAAGGGTTTTGGCATTTGTGGGTGCTAGAATTTTTTAGTAAAAGAACTTTGTAATAAAACTTATAGAATCTACTCTGGGAACTGATATGAACACGATTTAGTTTTTTATCATAATCATCATAATCACAATCATCACCATTGTTGTTATACAAAAAATATATGCTTAAAAAGGTTTCGCCGTTTTATCATCATTCCTTTGATAACACATTCAATCACAAAAAGCTCACCACATAGACCAGTTCAACCTACAGATGGTGCCTTACAGTATATAAGTGATAATGATGTAAACAATAGACCAGATTTTCAAACAGCAAGAAAACCAAATATAAATAACAACGTCTTTGCAATAGTAACTGATGAAAGTGAATTACAAACAGTACCTGAAGCAAAGTTGAGTAGTACTCATGCGAATAGTTATGTCAACAACGAACCAACTCAAATTATTTCTGGATTACACAAAAATGTTCACTTGAAGAAGACACCTATGTCGTCATTACAGGTATCTAGTGATAACATCAACATTAATAAAACTTCAAAAACTTCCATTTATGCTACAATGAACAAAAACAAAAATATAAATAGTTTTTATACACCTACAAACCAAATTGTGAAAGGAATAAATTCTGCAAAAAACACTTTTGGAGGTAGTTCGATAAATAAATAAAAAAAAAAAGTATTTCTAGCTGATAGCCATGGGCGAAGATGTGTTGATATATTATTCAAATTAACTAAACAACATGAGATTGACATAGCGTGCTTCCTTAAACCAGGAGCAACATGGGAAGCAGTAATCGAAAGTGTTGCAGCAGAAATAAAAAATAACATGGATGATTATCTAATTATTATCGCAGGTACAAATAATGCACTTAAAGGGACTTCTATAAATAAACAACAATTCCTTGACAAATTAAGAATAATGAATAAGACCAATATAATATTTTTTTAAATCAGTTTATTTGCAAAACTGGGACATTTTCAATGAAGTTCAAAAAACACATCACCGATATATAGATACAAATAAAATACTAAATGCTAATGACTTTACCAGGCATGGTCTTCACATGACACTGAATAGGAAGCGAAAACTTTGTAACGTAATTATGGATATAGTGAATACAGGATTCAATGCGAAGATTAATACTAACATATGTAATACTAATTTAATAGAAATAGTTTCCACGCCCCTGTATAGTGATAATTAATCGACAAGTGCACTTTTGCAAAGAAAGGTAACTTCAAATTTACATTTTTTATGACTACTGACATCACATTAAATGCCACACACAAACTTTTTCATACTATTATTCAATCTATATGCAATTCTTAGTACTTACAGTTACATCTGCTACTGGACAGTTCAGAAATTAAATATGATATTATCTATCTTACAGAACATCATTTAAGGTTGGAGGAAATTGATTTTTATAAATCTTGCTTGCCAGGTTATAAAATGGTATCTTATTCCTGTAGATCCAAACTTCTACAGAAAGGTACTTGTATCTTTGTAAAGGAGGGTATTGACCTAATGCAAATCTATTCTGTAAATGAATTTTGTGTAGAAAAACACTTTGAAATAAGTGTAATTTGTGTTCAAAACATATATATTTATGCATATACAGAACGCCAGACGGTGATCTAGATATTTTCATTGAAAAATGTGAATTGGTACTAAACAAATTATTCATATAATCAACAGGTATGTTTTACTCTGTGGAGACTTTATGTGGATTTGATAGCTTATTCCAAACGACAAAAGTCAAAAAATTGTATTTTATCTTTTTTTAAATCGTGTGGTATAAAACCCTTAATTAAAGCTCCAACTAAAACAACTGCAACAAGTAATACTTGTATTGATAATATATTCACAAACTGCTCTCCTGTCATACAGACAGGTGTTGTATCATTGGCCAATATTTGCAATCATAAAAATTGCTAGTAAAAATGTCAGTAACGATAAATTTCCCATTTACTAATGAGGTGGGGCATATTATTCAGTTAACTACTAAGAATGTGCACTTATTGATCAATGATTTTATAAACAAATTAATAATTTTTTTTAACAAATCATTTCCACTTGTGAGAGCTAAACAAAAGAATATAATGAACGAATGGATTACAAAAGACAAAAGAATATCCTGTAATAACAAAAGAATTTTGCTTTATCTTCGTGAACATTTTAATGAACCTTGGTTCTGCGACTATGTGCGTAGCTATTGTAAACAATTAAAAATTCTAATTGTGCAAGCAAAAAAGAACCACCTGCATAAAAAAATATCCATAGCAGATAATAAATCTAAAATAATTTGGAAAATCAATAGAAAAGAAATCTCAAAAAACTTTAAGCCTACTGATATGTCAATAATAATGAATAATGCCATAATAACTGACACTACGACTGCAAACTTTTTGCTTTCACAAAATTATAGTCATCTAACAGCAAACAACTTAGAAAGTATAAAAGCTAATTTATATCGTGTAGCTTCTCCCAATGTTAAATCAATTTTTTTAACTCCCTGCAATAAAGAAGAGCTACTAGAAATAATAAACAGTTTTAAAAATAAACACATTTCCGCGACCGTATGTTCAACAGTACAGTTCTATGTGAATTCGTTGAGATAAAATACCACCTCGGAAATAATAAATTAACAAGTGATAAAACCAAAACAGGTATTGTTTTCTAAACATTCCTCTTCCTTTTATTACAGCTACATTAAATAAACCTAACCCAAACCATTTACCAAAACTACCTGAAATGTATCCTTTACAAACAATAACACCCTCAACCATAAATCATTCAACCAGCCAAACAAAAAACCCACTCACCCATCAGACAATAAAAGAAGGGACATATTCGAATGCAGTAAAAAGCAATGCACCAAATAAACAAACATCTGCAAGCAGTTTCCCGTCAAAAGAAAATGCTATTATATTAAATTCATTGCCAAACACGAAGTTACAAGATTATCTAAATGCAATCACGGAAATAATAGATCCTAAAAATATAATCTTTGCATCAAGAATAGCAAATAACCGGATCTGTATTTATTTAAATACAAAAGAAGACGCTGACCAGTTTGTAAACAACCATCCTAATTGTGGTGTTGCCAAGGTTACGGGATTGATATACTAGATCAGAGTAGCTAGGGGGATTTTGAAAGAAGTGTAAATTAGTGTAATTGGCAGAATAAAGTATTTAATATTGTTTAATTAAGTAGTAATATATCCTTCCAACATACAAATACTACAATTGGCGACGAGGATTTTGGGTTCAGGTAAAATAATTTGAAAAATTATTGCAACATGGAGAAAATGCATATTCCGTCATTTGCACTTCAAACTGCATCACCTCAGGACTGGCAGAGATGGAAACAGACTCTTGAATTTTATTTCATCAGTGAAAAGATAACTGATGCGAAGGTCAAACAGGCAAAACTTTTACTGTTAGGCGGTCCGGCTCTTCAAGATGTTTATTTTCTCTACCTACAGTTACCGAGTTTCCTGATGGTACTGATGCTTACACATACACTTTAGAATGTTTAGAGTCAAAATTGGGCTTAGAAGTACAAAGTGGTATGAACGGTATGTTTTATCTCAGACGCCAAGGAAAGGACGAAAACATTACCGCATTTCTTACCCGTATTCGAAAGCAAGTTCAACGGTGTAGTTTTAATGGACCAGCTGTTGACGAAGCTATCCTAGGTCAGTTAATTAATGGCATTTCATCGAATGAACTCCGTTCCCGGCTTATGGAAAAGATTCTCTGACCTTGGACGAAGCTGAAAGGCTTGCACGTACATTTGAAACAGTGTTATCACAAGCTGGAATAATGGCTAATAACTTAACTGTTTCTGGTAATTCACCATTTTCTACAAATTCGACTTCCGTGTGCAAAACTACAGAACGGCATAAGAAGAAGAAGATTGGAGAGAAGGCAAATTTAGTTAAAGCTAAGCAAAATAAATTTTCATCTGGTGAATCTAAAACACTAATATGCGTTTGCTGTGGAACCGAGGGTCATGTTTCAAAAGACAGTAGGTGTCCGGCGCTTAACGCTGTGTGTAATAAATGCAAAAAGACTGGCCATTTTGCACGTATGTGTCGCTCAAGCGGTAATTCAAATTTGGGCACAGGTAAAGTTCGACTGTCAAGCAAGTGACAGATGAATCCATTTTGCGTACTTAACTCGAAAACTGGTAATCAACCAGAAGAAATAGTTGCATGTAAATTCGGAGGAGTAATACATTCCGCATTCGTGGATTCTGGTGCACTACATACTATGATGTCGAAAGAAAATTGGGAAAACCTGCGTCTAAATGGCTTACAATTTTACTGTTACGAACCTAGTCCTGATTTAAATTTCTTTGATGGTTCTGGTCAACTTCAGTATACTGTATTGTTTACGGCGAGTGTAGATGTAGTTTGTAATAATATCTCGCATAGGGTTTCTGTCGTTGTCATTGAAGAGAATTTTACTACAATTCTTGGTCGTAATGATGCGAAGAAGTTTAAAGTTTTACGTGTTGGTTTGGATGCATGTACAGAAGTTCGGGTACAAACAATTTCTATGACCCCAACTGCGCCTTTAGGTAAGCTTAAAGATTTTCAACTAAGTATTCCTATTGATTCAAGTGTTGCACCATGCATTCAACCCCTTCGTCGAGTACCATACAGCTTACGAAAGCGGATTGAAGACCAAATTACAGAGCTATTACATCTAGAAATTATCGAGAAGGTCGAAGGAGCAAGCAAATGGGTATCGCCTGTAGTTCCTGTTCCTAAGTCGGACAACACTTTACGCATTTGTGTAGATATGCGTCGTGTCAATGAAGCTGTACTTAACGAAAAGCATCCCATACCTATGATTGAGGATGTTGCCCCATTACTGAAGGATGCAAAAGTGTTTAGTAAGATAGATCTCCGTCAGGCTTATCATCAGATTGAATTGGATCAGCAGTCACGTGAATTAACTACTTTTAATACACATATTGGTCTTTTCCGGTATCGTAGGTTAATGTTCGGACTTAAATGTGCACCTGAAATGTTTCAAAGAATTCTTGAAAGCGTTTTGTCTGGGCTTTTGGGCGTTTTAATTATTTAGACGATTTGCTAATTTTTGGAAGAACGACAGAAGAACACGATGCTAATTTACAAGCAGTACTCCGTCGTTTACAAGAACTGGGTCTAGTTATTAACCCTGGGAAGTCAGAATTTCGAAAGAATGCCGTCTCATTTTTAGGACACATTATTAGTCACAATTCACTACGACCTACATTTAATAAAATTCAAGCACTTAAAGAATTTCGTTCGCCAGCTACAGCAGAGGAGCTTCGGTCATTTCTGGGTCTGGTAACTTACGTCGGAAAATTTATTCCTAACCTTTCTACGGAATTAGATTATTTGCAACAAACTGCTCGTTTTCACCATTTAAATGGACTGGTAGGGCGGAACAAGATTTTATACATGTCCAGTCACTGCTGTCTAATGAAAGCAGCTTAGAATTTTTTGACCCGGATCTACCTACCATAGTTATGGCAGATGCTAGTCCCGTGGGATTAGGGGCAGTATTATTACAAAGAAAAGGAGATGATATTCATACGATTTGCTATGTTAGTCGCTCGCTTTCTTCAGTTGAACGTCGATATTCACAGACTGAAAAGAGGCACTTGCACTAGTTTTGCAGTAGAAAGACTTCGAATATACTTACTTGGACGGAGTTCGAATTGGTTACGGATCATAAACCTCTACAAACAATTTTCGGACCACGTTCGAAACCGTGTGCTCGGTTAGAAAGATGGATTCTTAGACTCCAAGGCTTCAAATTCGTTGTTAGGTATGCTAAAAGCAAAAATAACATTGCAGATCCATTGTCCCGTTTACTTCATGTGGATGAGTCAATTACTACAATAAATGAGATGTATGAAAGAAATTTAGTTATGTTTGTACAACAACTGGTACCGATAGCAGTTACTTTACACGAGGTAAAGAAGTCTACAGTGGAAGATGCCGAATTAGCAAGGATTTGTTTAGATTTACAGTTAGGTATAACACCTAAGTTTAAACCTTATTCTTTCCTGGCGTCTGAACTTTGTGTAGTAGATGAGGTATTACTAAGAGGAGCTCGCATCGTAGTTCCTACTGCTCTTCGAGACCGTGTTCTACAGATTGCACATGAAGGACATCCTGGTATTACTAAAATGAAGGATAGGTTGCGATCGAAAGTGTGGTGGCCTGGAATTGACAAAGAAGCTGAAAAATTTGTTCGTACCTGCGACTATTGTCAAAAAGTTGGTAAGGAAATAATCATGGAACCTATGTCCAGACGTCAACTTCCAGATGGTCCGTGGCAAGACATAGCCGTTGATTTCAAGGTTTTACCGTCGGCTAACGACCACTTGTGTGTCGTAACTGATTATTTTAGTGTTTTTTGAAATCAAAGTGATGAAGAGATGTACTGCGTTTGATACAATTTCCTACTTAAAAAAGCTGTTCGCTAGATATGGCATTCCGTATTCAATTACAGCAGACAACGGTCCACAGTTCCGATCAGAATTTACAACGTTCTGTAAGTCATTTGGAATTCTTCATTATACAACGGAACCGTACTGGGCTCAAGCCAATGGACAAGTGGAAAGGCAGAATCGGTGTTTGCAGAAAATTATTCAGATAGCTTGTTTAAAACAACCTAATGCTTGTAGAGAAAAATATTGGAGTACTTGCTAATGTATCGCTCTACACCCCATACTGTTACGGGTAAAGTCCAGCCGAATTATTTTTGGACGTGTTATTCGTGATAAATTGCCATCAATACGTGAAAGGGTTTGGGAACAAGGTGTTCGTGATCGAGATTCATTCAACAAAGCGAAATCTTGTATCCCCAATGAATTTCCAAGAAAACAAATCGCATTGGGTGATGAAGTTCTTATTAAAAGACCCTTTTCTACAAATAAATTTCAATCCAAATTCGAGGAGGAGACAGGTGTGGTCACTAGTGTCAATGATCCAGTAGTGGCAATACAAACACCGTCGCGTGAAATTCGACGACATAAAAATGATGTTGAAAAGTATGCTCCACGGGATCCGTCGCCTGTTACTACTGTTGACGATCCGGTCCTTGAAGATGTCACTGCTATTCCCAGTTCGAATAGTTCAAGGGAACCAGTTGCTCGTCGTTGTCAACGTTCGCACGCCCGCCAAAATGGTTGGATGATTATGTTTGCAACTAGGTGTTAGATTCTTTTAGTTCAAACCAAAGGGGGGATTGTGGTGTTGCCAAGGTTACGGGATTGATATACTAGATCAGAGTAGCTAGGGGGATTTTGAAAGAAGTGTAAATTAGTGTAATTGGCAGAATAAAGTATTTAATATTGTTTAATTAAGTAGTAATATATCCTTCCAACATACAAATACTACACTAATATAACAGTAAATAACACAGAAGTGGAAATTCGTAAATTACTTACGCCGACCATAAGGGTGGTTATTTCAAATGTTAGCCCATCCATACCACACAATATAATAGAAGACGCACTTATTAAGCTAAATATAACTTTAACAGGCAAGATGTCATTTATAAAAGCTGCATTATCAGATATAAAATTTAAGCACATACTTAGCTTTCGTAGACAAATCTATGTTAAACAAACTGCAAATTTAAACATCCCAGAATCAATAATAGTATTATTTGAAGAAACCCCCTACAGACTATTTTTATCTACAGAAACATACTGCTATACATGTAAACAAACCAGCCATTCAACCTCAAGCTGCGAGGAACACAATATACAGAGTGAAACAAAACAACCTGAACAAATAACAAACCTAAATGAAACAAGAAATAAAAGACCAAATCAGTCATCTGAAAGTACACCTACAGAAGAACTAAATGTAACTGACATTGAACATCAAATAAGAGAAGCAACACAAAAGAAAAAACAAGAAACCAACCAAGAATCAACCCTGTCGAATTTATCACAAACCAAACGGACAAACAAAAACAAAAAGGATCCTACAATTAAAAGAAGAACTTGGAACAAACTGAATCCCCAAAACACAATACAATAAAGGAAATCATAGAAAGTGATCCAGCCAAATACATTATCTCATTCGACGAATTTCAGGACTTTAGAAAACACGATCGAACACAAAAATACTACAATTAAGTAAAAACTATACCAAAGATACAAACCAACTCATACAAATGATGCATGAAATCCAAAACAATACTGATGACAAAAATTAAAACAACAATAACAAGAATAACTAAAACAATGGAGGAACAACAAATTGAGTCAGAAATGTCTGATTCCTCAGTCGATAATCAATAATATGAACATCATCCAATGGAATTGTAATGGACTTCAATCCCATAAAGCTGAATTCCAAAAATTAATTGAAGAAACACAACCTCATTACATATGCTTACAAGAAACACACTTCAAAGAACACCGAAACATAAATACATACAATTTTATACAATATCGCAAGGACAGACTAAACACACATATAGCTAGCGGAGGGGTGGCAATTCTAGTAAACAACAAAAAACATATAGAGGAAATACCCCTAACAACAAACTTAGAAGCAATAGCTATAAGAACCTTGACACCAAATAAAACTAAAGTAACCTTATGTAATATATATCTACCACCACAACCAAACTGCAATCAGACAACAAATAGTATTAACAAGATTAAGAATAGGACACACTGCATATACACACAACTACTTGATGACAAAAGAAGCTCAACCTGTATGTGAACAATGTAAAACAAACCTAACAGTAGAGCATATCCTAACGAATTGTGAAAAATATCAACAAAAAAGGCTCAAATACAACATACAACAAGATGTACAAACTATCCTGAGAGACACACCCAATATTGAACCACTGCTGAACTATCTTAAAGACATAGAAATCCTACATCGTGTATAAATTATATAAAAGATAACATATTTGTACCATAGATTATAAATAATACCTCCAACCTCCGCTAATAACTGTAAAGGTGGAAGCGGATAAAAGTGAAATTAAAAAAAAAAAAATAAACAATCAGCAGGTTTTGATGAAATTCCCATAACAGTTATCAAACTTTATAAGAAATATTTGCTGACCATCTTGTGCATATATTTAACATTTTATTGGAACATGGCATTTTTGCAGAATGCTGTAAAATATCAAAAATTATTCCAATCCTAAAAAAGAGTGACCACCCAACATATCCAACTACAGACCGGTTTCACTTTTACCTGGCGTTTTTAAAATTTATGAGAAAATTATTTGCAATAGGTTAATTACTTTTTTGTGGATTGCAGTATTATATCTAAACTACAACACGGATTCATTAAAGAATGTCGATGCTGCACTATTTAGCATTACCAAAGATATATATTTTGGTCTAGCCGCTAAGATGCAACAGGTTGTATTTCATGTGATTTTAGTAAAGCATTTGACACAGTGGTGCATCAAATATTGTTAGTTAAATTATAACATTATGGAATTAGAGGAGTAGCATACAGTTTAATAAAATCTTATTTAACAAATCGTAAACAGAGTGTTGCAATCACTAGTAGTGATACAACTTTCTCATCAGAAGTTCTTGTAAATTGTGGAATCCCTCAAGGCTCCATCTTGGGACCCCTGTTTTTTCTTATTTATATTAATGATCTTCCTGCGTACGTTAAATATGGGTCTTGTCACTTATATGCAGATGATACAGTTATTATTCACACAGCAAATAGCTTGGTAAATCTTGAATCCGCAATGCAAAATGGTCTTAATAGTATTAGTAAATGGTGTAAATTAAATCAAATTACATTAAACTTGGATAAAACTTGCTATATGTTAACTAGATAGAAGGGCTATGGATATTCTTGAAATAAAAGTTGTAAATACCCTTGAATGCTTAGGTATCACCATTAATAGTTTACTCAATTGAGATAACCATATTTTAAAAATACACAAGCGGCTAGTAAAAGCTAATTTTGCATTGTGCAAACTTATCAGTGTGGTGACACATAATACACTGTTGATTGTATACTATGCCTATTTCTACGGTACATTGCGATACGGAGTAATATCTTGGGGCATGTCAACCTTTGCACGCATAGTATTTCTTGAACAGAAAACAGCTATTCGTATAATTAGTAAAACCAATAGGCACCAAAGTTGTAGAGAACTTTTCATTTCTTTACATATTCTTACTTTTCCCTGTGTTTACATTTTAGAATCGCTTTGTTTTGTTCACAAATACAAAAATTTTCTTTTTAAAGTCTTTAAAAATGACACTAGACGATCTGGACAGGTACTGATAATTCCTATGCATAATACAAGGAAATTTGAAAGCAGCATTACTATATATGGGACCCAAATTATACAACCGCCTCCCAAACAGATTTAAGAACCAGACACTATATGCCTTTAAGTTAGCTTTGAAAACGATATACTAGAGAAAGCATAGTATTCAGTACTTGAATTTATTACAGATAAAGAGATTTAAGTCAGTTTCCTGTTTAAATATGTAAAGCTTGTTTTAAAACTGTGAAACTTTAAAGATTTGTTTAAAACTTTAACTACTGGTAGTATATAATTGTGTTATACGTTAAACTTAATGTTGCCATGTACTTAAACTAATTTAGAGATTATTATATTATCTGCTGTATTTTTTAGTACAAAATGACTTATGTTCAACACATGTAAATGTTTGGAATAAATGCTACTACTACTACTACCTTTATTACGCGCATTGTAGCTTAGATTCTTCGTTTTCGTCATAATCTAAGTCACCCACTTGAAAGGTATTCCGGACCTTTGTCATCTTCTGAATTGCACAATGAGGTCATCTTGAACTCACGTCCTCTCACCTCTTTGAGCAATGACCCCAATGATTTGAGCTGTCTTACGCCTGGTTATTTTTTAACTTTGGTCCCTTTAACTGCCATTCCAGAGCCTGCCCTTTCTCACCTTCCGCTTAACCGCCTCTGTCGTTGGTAATTGCTCCAGCGAATCCAACAAGATTTTTGGTCCGTTGGTCCAAGGAGTATTTGCATTTGCTACAACAGCGTTCCAAGTAGCACACATCATCTCAAGTTGAGTTGAGCACTTTAGTGCAGATTAAGGTCACTAATGTTCCTCCCCTTCATTGGTCCCTCGGTCGTGTTGTAGCTGTGCATCCTGAGACGGATGGTATCATTAGGGTGGTCACACTCAAAACTGTTTATGGCGAGCTGAAGCGTCCTGTGTCAAAGCTTTGTCCTTTGCTTGCATTGTAGAAATAAAAATTTTGTTTTTAAGCGGTTTAATTCCCAAAGAAGATTAAGAAAAATACTAAACAAACCACTACAAACATACACGAAGTATTTAAATTTTTTTTGGTTTTGTAAATCTTTTTTTCGCTATTTCATTCCGCTCCACTCCTTTTAATTATCTTCTTTAAAATGCCTTGCATTTTGGTGGGCAGTATGTTTCGTTATTAATGTATATAATAACCACTTCCATTATTTTTGGCATTTAGGATTTGTTAATTATTACCTCCGCCCGGTATTCAAATGTCATTGCATTACCATGTCATTACTTCAAACACCGCGCATGTGTTGTAAATGCCGCGATATCGATAAACTATGTTGTTTTCGCATGTGCAAGTACTATCTTTATCACCTGTCATGGTGAAGAAAAGTAGAGTCTAAATTCGTATCCCGTACTAGACAGTCGCAATAAAGAAGAGATATTCGTTTTCCGTTCTGCACGGCCGCAAGAAAATAAATGTGTTTCACTTTGCTATATACAAAGGTAAGTGTTTGAAGTAATTGTTTTGCTTTATTATTATCATTTATTTTCGTATACTGGTTACATTTACGCGGCATTATTTATGCGCTATTTTTACACTTTAGGCGTGACTCTAATGCCATTGTTATAACATCTATAGATCACGTTTTTACCAGGTGATGCAATCGCTGTCTAAGTCAATTTGCATGCACAATTTAGGTAAAAATCAAATCACTTACGTGATGCGTATCTCGAAACTTCATCTCAGGATTCATCACGTGGTTAAGGGTTGATTACGCCATGTTGAACATCAAATTGTTATCCGTCACTGAACTTCTATTGCATCTCGTAGGGGGTTGAAAGGAAATAGGTAGTGGAACGATAAAGGTAAGGTACAGGAGACCTACATACCTGTTTCTTAAAAAAACTACACTGCACTCAGATACTTGCCTAGTCCTTCTCGTAGATTATGTCTCTTCCTCGAAACGTGCACATCCACATTACTTCTGTGCAGACTCGAGTGTCAGTGACAACGGAAGTTAGCGTATTATTTCAAAAATACGCAGCAATTAACTTACAAATATATCTCTAAACCTAAACATGATACATGGCCAGTTTGGCATGTAACAATACATGTCCCACTTTTGTCTACCATCAGTTAGTTATCGAAATACCGTTGCATATTTAACATATTGTTTTGTATTTTCCCTCAATTATGTTCCATGTGTACTAATAATTTTTAATGTTTTTTAAAAAAGAAAAGATCGCGTTTAACTGTTCAATTAAGATATATCTGAAGAAGTTCTTAACGTTTGCTTATTAAGAAGTTTCTTCTTTTGATAAATATAGTTTAATATCTAAACTTGTCCTTGCACATTGCAGAGGTGAGAGGTGGAGGGATTGCACTGTACATGCTATCAAGTCTGGAGGACATGACGGGTATTTATTTATTTATTTTACATACATCTATCTTACAGAAATTAAACCACTTACAAGATAGAGCTACAAACAAAGAAGATAAATAAAACATAACTATTATAGAGGGGGAAGTGAGTGGTATTGTGAATACAATTCATTTAGCTAATATAATTTCTTTAATATTTTTGAGGTGAAGAACATGTCTAACTGTGTTTGAATTTTTGAGTAATTAGAACAGATTACATGCAATGGGGAGAATTTAAGAACATTATTACGTGGTATGACACAATGAAACATGATAGGGTTACGAGAATTAAAACGGGGTATAGAAAATTGTATCTGATGAAGAATTGTAGGCCAGTGAGATAGCGAAAGGATATTATTCAGAAATATTATGAAGTGCAGAAAACGACGGTTTTGTAACAAATGAACATTAAATGCAGCTAGTAAAATGTTATGTGGATATCCAATAGGCGGGTAAATGCCTTGAGTGCGCAACATAACTTCAAAAAATTTTCTCTGAACATTTTCCAATAAGTTAATGTGTATAGCATAGTAAGGGCACCATATAATTCAAGTATATTCCAGACGAAAACATATATATGCATTATATAATGTTAGAAAAGTGGAAGGATTTGAGAAACTAGTTGAATTGCGGATAATGAAACCCATTGTCTGATGTGATTTTTTAACTAGATAGTTAACATGTTCAATGAAGCGCAATTTTCTGTCAAAAATCACTCCCACATCCTTAACATGAGGTGGTCTATGAAGAGTTGTATCATTTAACAAATAATCAAATCTAATCAGATTATCAATTCTAGAGAATGTCATGATGTAACATTTTTTAACATTCAGCGGGAGATTATTGATAGTGCACCAAGTAGTTAAAAGATCCAAATTGGTCTGCAAATTTCTACAATCCTCCTCTGAATTTATTTCATTGTAAAGTTTTAGATCGACTGCAAATAGAAGATAGTTTACTTTTAGTGTGTCTCCAATGTCATCAATATATATTAAGAAGAGAAGTGGCCCTAGAATTGACCCTTGAGGCACTCCTGAAGTAACATTTATGAAATTCGATTTGTGACCATAATACTGTACGTACTGTAAATGGTTTTCTAGATACGAAGCAAAAAGTAATATTAGATTATCTGAGAAGCCAATGCGGTGTAACTTAGCGAGAAGAGTGAAGTGGCAGATAAAAAAGTCAATGGCCTTAGCAATATGTGTTTACAATCTCGTAGAAAGAACGCAGGTATGCTATCTGAACCCATCGTAATATTCGGCTTAATGTTTTTAATCGCTTGCAGTACGTCATGTTCAGAAATAACTGCCATATTAAAAGTGACCGTATTATGTAGGATCGTTTGTGGTAATCTGAATGCATTTTGTAAATTATAGCTGTAGCAGGTAGAAAAGTAATCTGCAAATGCATTCACCACTTTCGGGCCATTGTTGACTGTAGTTCCATTGAAGATCATGTTAGATGGAAGAGAAGCACGTCCACTTTTATATGACATGTATGGCCACAATTGTTTTGTGTTGCTTTTGATATTTATTTCCACATTTTGTAGGAAGTCTTTATATGATATAGCAATGTCGTGTTTAGTTTGAGATCTTAGTTCACTGAACTGTGATATATGTGTAGGTCGTTTGTTTTTTTTTATAAAGCTTACATAGCAAATATTTCTCTTTATATTCTTAATAATGGACCTAGTAAACCAAGGCGGATAACCATTTTGTTTTGGAACTGTTTTCGGAACATTTTTGTCAAAAACACTATATAAAATGCTATAGAAATAATCACAAGCTTTATTTATATCAGTGTAGGTATAAAGTGCTTCCCAATCAATTAAAGTAAGCTCATTGTATAAGCCTTTAAGATTGGCTTTGCGAAAGTTATGGGCTGGGATATCGGAATGCAATAAACTAGAATCTATTATTTTGCCCATGGAGAGTAAAATTGTTAGTGCTGGATGATAACAGTCCTCAGTAAGTATTGTGTTTTCTGGTTTACAAACTGTGCATGGTGTCGATGAGAAAACTAGATCCAGTAGTCTTCCATTGATGTTAGTTATTTGATTATATTGATGTAAATTGTAAAAACTACAGAAACTTGAGGTATATGTTAATTTGAGACTTGTAGTGTTGCTTTTATTAATGTAATCCGGTATATTGAAATCTCCAATAAATATTATATCTGGACCATAGTTATGTTCCATTGAGATAAGAGATTCAAACAGCTGCTGGTATTCATTCGACGGAAGAGATGGTGGTATATATATAAGACAAAGACGATTAGATGTTTATTATATACTGATATTTTGACACCAACCACATCCGCTGGTAGATTCACAAGTAAGTCAAGATCTGAATTTATTTTAGATGATACTATTTTATTGTTTATAGCAAGCAAAACTCCACCTCCTCTTCTTGTTCGAGTTATGGAGAGGTTTCTGTCAGACCGATAAACCTGAAAGCAACTGGGGAATAGTTCATTATTTTTTACACTATTGTTAAGCCAGGTTTCTGTGAGAGCAAACACATGGAACTCACCACCGTCAAGTAGTATGCAATTAAAAAGAACGTGGGTTTTGGTATTCAAACCACGAACATTTTGGTAGTAGAAGTCAGACTTAATAGCAAACAAGTGGGCAGTGTTTAAAAGATGAATGATTCAATACTGAAAAGGGTTACATGCTTTATTTTGTTATTTGATTATTGCAGTAAATTTAACACCTTTTTTCAATTTTTATCGATCCTAATCCTACATCGTAGCAGAAGACCTACCATACTACACTGAAGCATTAAATGAAGGGTACTTCTGTGGTCAAGGAATTGCAATCCCTACATAAAATGTACTGTTTATGTTGTATTATTGTTGTACATCCACTTTTCCTTTTTCAAATATTAAAAAATGTTTTACGGAAAATTTTATTAATTTTTTTTTCAAAATAAGATATAAAAAATACGCATATAAATATTATGCTTAGACCCTATGTAAGTTTTAATATATAATCGATTATTGTAGAAAATTTATTAGAACCTGTGCTAGTTAACATAGATCAGTACACTTATATTACAATAAAACAATGGCTATACAAAATAATATCTTACAAATATCAAAAATACCTAATCTAGTACAATATAAAAAAAATTGAAATTAAGATCCACACATATCACAATTGTTGGGGTTCTGCAATGAGCACGCCAAAGCGGCATCAGCCAACTCATCGAAGTCTTTTTGTTCATCTTCTTTTGATAATTTACTTCCATTCAGCTCAAGCACACCATTACTACTACCTTGTGGTTGACCAACAATTAACTTTGTTTTATCCACAGTAAACTGTATAGGTTGTGCAGCAGGTTTAGTACGTAGATAATACATTCCAGTTTTTAATCCCTTACGCCATCCATAAAAATGCATGGAAGTAATATTTGCATAATTAGGTTTTGCAATGTGAATGTTAAGAGACTGGCTTTGATCGATAAATGCACCGCGATCTGCAGCCATGTCTAAAATAACTTTTTGCTTAATTTCCCAAACCGTTTTATAAATATCCTTCAATGTTTGTGGTATGTCAGGAATATTTTGAATTGAACCATAATTAGCAATAATTTGATTTCGCATGACATCATTCCACAACCCAATTTCAGATAGATCATTGATCAAATGCTGATTTACAACGAAAAATTCTCCACTAAGCACACGTCTTGTGTAAATATTAGAAGTATATGCTTCAACTGATTCATTGTTTCCCAAAATCTGAGCAGTGGATGCAGTTGGCATAGGTGCTAGAAGCAATGAGTTTCTTACACCATGTTTAGCTATTTTAGCTTTTAAAGCAGTCCAATCCCATAAATTAGTCGGTGTCTTATTCCACATGTCAAACTGCAATATTCCTTTACTAACTGGACTTCCTTCATAAGTTGAATAAGGTCCATCACATTCTGCTAACTCACAACTGGCTTCTAAAGCACCATAATAAATAGTTTCAAATATCTGTTGATTTAATAAAGCAGCTTGTTCACTATCAAATGGCATTCGCATTAAAATAAAAGCATCTGCAAGACCTTGTACGCCAATTCCAATTGGTCTATGTCGCATGTTTGAATTTTTGGCCTCAGGAATTGGATAATAATTCACATCAATTATTTTGTTCAAGTTTTTGGTAATAACTTTTGTTACTTCTTTAAGCTTCTCGAAATCGTATGATAAACGGTCCGGTTTAACATACATATTTAAGGCTACGGATGCTAGATTACAAACTGCAATTTCATCAGGGGCAGTATATTCTACTATTTCGGTGCATAAATTACTGCTTTTAATGGTGCCCAAGTTTTGCTGGTTACTCTTACGATTACAAGCATCTTTGTAAAGCATGTATGGAGTACCCGTCTCAACTTGTGAAGTAATGATCATACGCCATACTTCTCTAGCTGGAATTTGCCGTGTGTACTTTCCTTCCTTCTCATACTGCTGATAGAGTTCTTCGAATTCCTCACCCCAACAGTCCGATAAACCTTTGCATACATGAGGGCACATTAATGACCAAACACCATCAGATTCAACTCGCTTCATGAATAAATCAGGAATCCATAGACCATAAAAGAGATCACGAGCACGCATCTCTTCTTTACCAATATTTCGCTTTAAATTAAGAAATTCTATAATATCAGAATGCCAAGGCTCTAAATAAATGGCAAATGCACCTGGTCGTTTATTACCGCCTTGATCAACATAGCGAGCAAGATTATTAAACACTCTTAATAAAGGCACAAGTCCATTAGAAACACCATTAGTACCAGCAATGTACGTATCCTTGGCTCTAATGTTATGAATATTTACACCTATCCCACCAGCACACTTAGAAATAAATGCGCATTGTGATAAACATGTCATTATTCCTTCAATACTATCTTCCGGCATCATTAGCAGAAAACAAGAAGACAACTGAGGTCTTGGAGTTGCAGCAGAAAAAAGTGTAGGGCTGGCATGAGTGAAATATCGTTCAGATAAATAGTTATAAGTCTCAATGGCTGAATCGATGTCTTCGCCATGTATTCCAACAGCAGTCCGCATAAGCATATGCTGAGGACGTTCAACAATCTTCTTGTTAATCTTTAACAAATAAGAGCGCTCCAAAGTTTTGAAACCAAAATAATTATAAGAAAAATCACGATCATAAATTATAACAGAATTAAGGCGGTCCGCATTTTTCATAATGATCCCGTAGTGTTCATCAGATATCATGGGCGTTCGTTGGCCAACTTTTTCATTATACATGTTGTACAAGTCACTTATGACCTCTGAAAAAAAACATTTAATTACTAACAAATTTAGCACAGCAAAGCAATTTCAAGACAAACATACCAGCATTATAAGAGTAAATTAACTATTTAAAGTACTAAAACACCAGCCAGCACATTATATAATTTATAGCTATTAGGTTACGGAACTAAAGAGTAAGTCTTTGTAACGTGTGGGTGTTACAGTAAATAAAAAAAATGCAAGAAAGAAGAAGAAAATTAATTTTGAACAGACAACTGTATATTCGGATTTCAATTATAGTGTTTAGTAAGTAAGATATTTCAATAAATTGGGTTAGTTTTAGTAAAATTATAAACTTAAAAACCACAAAAGTGTAAACAAAATATTTATAACTGTAAACTTTCATAGTGGAATAATGTCATTTTTAAAGAAAGTTTTCGAATTATTAAGTAAACAACAGTGAATTCATTAATATCCACCCAAAATATGAGGTTTTTCAAATTTAATCTAATAAATTAAATTCAATGTGACATAGTTACAATACATAGTTGCAATATTGTAATACCCCAGATGCAGAATAATGGAAATTCACAGGAAATCAGATTGCAGATGATTTAATTATTTCATTCATACATGTTACAATGTATTCCCTTTTTTAGTGCTAAGACAGAAGGAAACACAAATGTTTATGTAAGTAAATCACATGATATGACAAGTACATTTCCCAGCATTCATTCTATAAACCCAATACGAAGACTGTATTGTGACAAAAAAAAACACCAACAGAAGAAAGTACAAAGAGAATAAAATGACAATAATAACATTCAATTGAGAGTGGAAATTAATTATTCATGAACCGGTAATAAGAACAGGTCAAAATGTAATCATTCAAGCTTGTAATATAGCGGTAGATTCTACCACGTAGTAGGGGCCGGTATGACGGATATTTAAGTTTTGAAAAGTTAAGTTTTTGAAAGTACAATCGAAAAAATTTGGAACGTAAAAATGTAGTACTATGAGTGAATAGTAGAAAGTAGAAGTCTTTCAGGGCAAGTGATAAGCGTACAGTTGTTTTGTGTGTATTTCAGTCATATTTATTATTTTACTTCTTTATTATTGTTATTTTGAATTATGTGTTCTTTTATAATTTTTCCATAGGAACCCACTCCTGCAACACTGCAGTCAGTCGACCCACTCATATTGTTATGGGGTCCCCACCCATTCAGGGTAAATCACATTTTAGTAGCTTACAGCACATTTTACCCAACAATATAAGAGTGAATCAGCTACTGCAGTGGAGTGGGTTCCTATGGAAAATTTATAAAAGAATAGAAAATTTGAAATAAAAATAATAACAAAATAAAAATAGACAAAATGGCTAAAATAAAAAAAAAGTTACAGTTATCACTTACCCTGAAAGGCTTTTTCTACTTGCCATAATTGAGGGTTGCCAAATCGTTTTGTCACAGCAAATCTTTTTGATATTATCCATACACGAAAAATGGTTATTCCGCTTACGCCTACTTGGTTTACCAAAATTTTGACATTTTATATTTACCTTAACAAATTCATATAAAATTCAATTTACATTTAACCTCTATTAAAATCAAATAGTGGCGATATAAACACACATATACAAAAAACACTACTTTTCATAATCTCACTCTGTCCATGTATTGCTAAAGGAAAAAAATTGTAAAAAGACCTTAAATCTAATCCTTCAACAAAGTTACCACCACTCCAAATTTTCCTGTTTCTAATATTAAATTACACAACAAAATCCCAATATCTGAAAACGTCATTAATAAAAAACCACAGCAGACTGTTAAATATCTACTTTTCGTTATATCATTTCATTGTTCATTCCATCATCATCATTAGGGCTTCAGTCCTGGAACTGGTTAGACAAGTACCCTCATTGTTTCCTATTCTGAACTAACCTACACATCTCCCTGAAATTTACAGTCTGCTTTTTTCGTTATCTGTGCTTTACCTCTTTTGTCCTATCTCTGCTTGTAATATATCCCGCACTATTCCCCAAAAATGCCTTAGATCATATCATGCCCTTCTCTTTCTCCTATTTTTTTTTTGTTTTCCACAGACATCTTTATTCCCCTACAGTTCCTATAACCTCTTTGTTATTAACTTTGTCTGTCCATGCTATCATTCTCATACATCTGAAGCACAATATTCTAAAAGGCTTTTACCGTTTTTCTGTCTGCTTCTCCTACTTCCTACATTTCATAAACGTACTTTCAAATTTTCTCCTTATATTTATGTTTGTTGTCTTCGAACATAGCCGCTGCTCTTTCTTGTTAGATGCAGTTCAGTTCCCCTTGTATCGTTTATAAATATATACCTTATTTCCCCGATATTCAGTAGTATGTGAAGGAGGTCAAGCAGTCTGCAGCTATTAAGATCCCCCAACACTTAAACATTTGCCTTATTAACAGTTTTCCAACATATCCTTTTGCACAATCAACATTAGTTGAAAATATTTCAAAACCAGTACCTGTAGTTATTTATAATAATCATCAAACTTAAGTGCAATTATTTTTTTCGTAATTAGGGTTTCCGTTTGGTTGGACACATATCTTCACTTATTTCTATTCTGAGCTAGCCTACCCCGTTCCCTGAAATTCCCACAGCCTAGATACAGCTCGTTCTCCTTCCTGTTGTTTCCTAATTATATGTCCTATTTCACCAAGATTCAGTGCTATGTGATGGGGTTTAAGCAGCCTGTGGCTACCAAGAATGCCCCAACACGTAAACATTTGCCGAATTAATAGTTTTACAGAAAATCCTTTCGCACAATTAACATAGTTGAAAGTATTGCAAAACCAAAACCTGTAGGTGCTTATAATAATCATCAGATCTAAGTATATTAATTTTTTTCGCTATTAGGTTTTCCATCTTGGAACTTATTGGATGTGTACCTCCATTGATTTCTATTCTGACCTAGCTTGCACATTTCCCTAAAATTCCCATAGCCTACATCTTTCATATCAGTGTGAAATAGTTTTACCTAGGTCTACCTCTACCTCTCTTTTTTCCTATCTCTGCTTCTAATATAATCCGCAGTATTCCCTCATGCCTTAGTATGTGGCCTATCATCCTATCTCTCATATTTTTACTGTTTTCCACATACTTCCTTCTTCCCCTACCATTTCTAGTACCTCTTTGTTCTTAACTTTGTCTGTCCATCATATCTTCATCATATGTCTGTAATACCACATTTCAAAGGCTTCTATCTTTTTCCCATTAACTTCTCCTACTGTCCAGGTATCACAGCCCTACAGTGCTGTGCTCCACACATATGTTTTAAACAATCTTTTCGTTGTTTCTATGTTTGTTGTCTTTGAACACGGTATTTGTGTTTTCTTGTTAAATATAGCAAGACCTTGTACTAATTGTTGATTTATCTTTTGCGCTCTTCCCATCTTGCATTATTTGGCTTCCTAGGTAGCAGAAATCCTTAACCTCTTGTAAGTTCTCATTACCTATTTATTTTCTTGTTTTTAATTTATCTTCTAACTCTCCCTTGTTAGATGCTAATACCGCTATATCATCTGAAAATCTAAGCATATCAATCCCTGTATAGTAATTCCAAATGTCTTTCTACATTTGAAAATATGCATTGCTTCTTTAATGTACACGTTAAAAATTAACGAGGATAAGGCACATCCCTGTCTCACTGCTTTCCTAATATTTTCTTCTGTACGTTCCTGTTCTAATTCTATTACAGTTGTTTGTTCTTTGTATAAGCTATGTACTATCCGTCTATCCCTAAAATTCATTCCAATCTTTTTGAGTATTTCAAACATTTTTTCCATTTTACATTGTCGAATGAATGCTTTTTTCAGATCTACCCACCCTATATACACACTTTCACCTTTTTCTGTTGTTATCTCCATTACCACTCTCAGAGCTGAAACGGCCTCCCATGTTCCCCTGTTTCGTCTGAACCCAAACTGATCTTCTCCTAGTACTTCTTCAGTTTGTTTTTCCATTCGTCTTTGTACAATTCCAGTTAATATCTTTGACACGAGTGTTGTCAAACTTATTGTTCGAAAATTTTCACATCTATCCGCGCCCCTCTTTTTTAGTATAGTGACTATGATGTTACATTTGAAATCTTTGGGTATCTCGCCTGTCTCGTACACATAGCTTACAAGTTGGAACAAACACTCTGTTACTGATTGTCCAGCAGCTATTAAAGTTTCTGCTTGCACCTTAACTGTACACAGTACCTTACTATTTTTCAGACCTTTTAATGCTAATTCAAACTCATCTCTAAGTATAGGATATCCCAAGTCATTCTTTTCATTGTCTGATTCTTGCTCTAATGCTGCTAGTTCCTCTCCTGCATATAAATTCCCTATATATTCTTGTCATCTATCCCCTTCCAAACTACTACCGTTCTTCCAAACTACTAAATTTTTATGCTTTTGCTAACACCAAAATTTCACCAATAAATCTGCATTTAAAATCAATATACACTACTTCCATCGCCAATTTAGCCCAACAAAACAATTACCTTAATTCACTATTACATAAATATAAACAATATACCTTTTTGGTCCACCAATGCATAATTAATAATTCTAAACATAAAAGCTATTTCTACTCAGTTCCAATCTTTAAAACTTTCAGAGACGTTAAGTAATTTTTATCTTATAAACAACAGCTTCTCCTGACCCAATACCACACAAAATTAAATTAATGTAGAGGTGAACTATCCAAGTCTTTCAACTCCTTTAACCTTTAACTATTAGTAACATGCTTCATTGGATGAGTTTTTTCATATTCAACCTTACCAGTACTTCCAAATCGTTGCAATAATCTTTCAAACACAGCTCTTTGAAGATGCATTCGATTAGGATATTTCGCAGTATAAATTCTTGAAGCTAATAGACATTTTCTTCAGCTTCATCAATTATCAATATCATTACAATCCTTTCGTCAAGACTATAGGTTTTAATTTTACAAATGTTCACCTCACAACAACATGTATACAAAACTGATAAACAACAAAAATAAAAGATAAACATGTTTGATATGGCAATAAAGTCAAATAGTTAATATTATTTGGTATGTGACACGGCTCTTGTGATCAAAGTAAATTACCCAACGTTAGAACTATGTACCAACATTTTTAATTATCAGCTAATAACTCGAAAATGGTGGAATTTTAATATAGGGAAACAATATCATTTAATAGAGAATTTAATTCTGCATTTTATTACCTAAAAATATATGGGTTGTTCCACTTGAAATATGCGACTTAATTGCATTAATTGTTCAATAAACAGAAAACGATCCACTGAGCACCCTGTAATTATTTTGGTAACTAGTGTTATATTTCCACTGTTCCTTTACCAAAATTAAACGTTCAGCACCATCTAAATCATGGTATTAAATAAATTTTAAATGAAGCATGCGAGTTTAAAAATGTTGAATATCTGTACAACTGAGATTTAGGTATGAGAAATCCTGATAAAAGTTGCTCTAGTTTGATACGAGCAATCAGAAATTTTAATAAAACACAGGGCATTTCATTAAAAAAAAAACTTTGCTAAAAACTCCTTTATTGAGCACCCTGTACAATACTAATTAATTTTACGTTGTAGCCATTTTGAATATACGTAGTATTTATTTGAAAGTTTTTTGCTAAATATTACTGCCAACTAGTAATAGAGCGTTTCGTATGCATTGGGACGTGATATATGTAACACTAGATGGTTGCACTACTGCATTATTTCAAGCTTATATGTTGTACTTGTCCCTACATATTACTGTACCTATCTAAATTTAATTGATCGATTGTGAATATTCATTACAGAGGAATTACTCTACAAGAAGCTTTGAAGATAGCTTATGGCAACGGATACGTAAATAAAATATTTATTGAACCCTTTGATGGTGCAATTGTTACAGATGAAGATTATGGAAAAGACAATATTAGAAGTTTGACTGATAATATAAGTGGTACTCAGGTGCGAGTGCAAGCTGAAGTGTTACAAAATACGGGCAAAATAAAAAATTAAAAGACCTCTATACCATAATCCCCGTATGTTTGTTGTGGTTTGTTTTGTATTTTTTGAATCTTTGGGAAGATTAAGAAAAACCTCTTTACTATTACAAACTAACAAAGGCAAGAAAAGAAACCTCAACAGAAAGATATTTCTTAGATGAAAGGCGATTTATTAGAGACAAACTGCCACAAAATGCAACCACCCATATTTATACAAAGAATTAGTTGCGTTGAACTGTTTGAAACATTTTTTGATGATGGCGTATTACAGCATCTCAAACAAGAAGTAGCTTCTCGTTATGCACTTTTGAGAATTGTGCAGATCTGAAAATATCTGTTGAAGAGTTGAAATACTTCATAGGACTTTTAATTCATAGTGGATTCCCGGGAATAGGTACTATTGGGACTGTGAAATTGACATGAAAAATAAACTTGTATATAAATAAATGGGACAAGATTGGTTTCTGCAAATATCAAGACTCCTTCTTTGTGCTGACAATAATAACTCCGATATGACCGATAAAATTTGAAAGTTACAACCTATTATTGACATGATATCAAAAGCAGTTGTTTGGAGCATTTTGTACCTGAACTTAAAAACATGACAGAATATTACGGATGCCACTTATGCAAACAATTTATTGGAGCCAAACCCATTCGATTCGGGTACAAGATGTGGTGTCTCTATACCCCCATCAGGTTATCTAATAATTTTTGAGCTATATCAAGGGAATAATCCTAGATGATTCATAGAATACGAACACCTCTTTGAAAAAGCCACAGTCCCACTTATAGTTATGTTAGACGAATTAGAACAGCAAAAGGGTCCTCAATCGTACTATTTGTATTTTGATAACCTATTCACTGGCATACAGTTGTTAAAACATTTAAAATCTAAAGCATGGCACGGTACAGGCACCATAAGAGAGAATAGAATTCCTAAAAGCTTTCCATTTACTAACAAAAAATATAAAGAAACAACCAAGAGTAACCAATAGATGGAGATGATGGTATATTATTTATATGTTGGTTTGACAATGGTGTAGTCAGCATGGTGCTAAGTGTGCATGGTATAAATCCCGTTAGTTCTGTAAAGAAATTTTCCCAAGCACATAAGAAGATGTTTACTGGTTCAGACCCGATCAGTATAACTTGTTTATGGGGGCAACAGAAGAACCAAACGAAACACAGAGTCAGAATGCGGCAAAAGAAATATCGGTGCTGCCTTTTTACCTCGCTTGTTGATACAGCATACAATTTTTTATAAACATAAGATTTGGACATTGTGAATATTACAATAATTAATTAAGATATTTACCATAAAGGTTAGATACATTAAAATTGAACTGATGATGAATTTTACCAATTTTTTCAATGTATATTTCAATATAGGAATATTTGAAGACAACTATCCTAACCATTACTGCAAGTACATTTAAACTTATTATGCCTATTTGTTCATAGAAATGTTTTAAAAAATCTTTATGTAGTATAGATTTAAGCCATGTGAGTAAAGAGTAGTTTGAGTTAAAACAGACAGATAACGTTGTGTAAGAAACTCCATTTCACCATGAGAATTAACAATTCCCTGGTTTACATGCCAGCCAGAAAAACTCCTATTATCCCAGACGTAGTTGGAACCCTTTAAACTTGACGGATTGGAAACCTAACAGGGATAGTGATAGTAATAACAGCTTGAAGTCGCACCTAGGTGAAACTTCGGTCGGTCATTATTCATTTTACTCAGTTTTCTGCCATTTATTGTTATAGTAACCCACTTCTGCATCACTGTAATTGGCAGATGCATCCTTATTTTGTTACGAGATTCCTGCCCCTTTTGGGCACTTACAAATTTAAAAAGCTAATGCTTCACCCCGTTTTTTAAAAAATATCCTGCACAATAAAGCTTATTAATAAATATAATCACTTTCAGCGACAACTGTTAGCTGCAGCAGATACAACAGACACTCCCAATTCAGGTTTTATGAGCAACTAAATACATTCATATAAATTTTGCAAAAGTGGCAATTCAAAGTTTATGGAGACCTGGTAGTGGTGTTGATGCAAAGCAATTTTTCAGTACCAACAACATTGTTGGCTTTCAACTAACAGTAAGACTATCTGATACATATACTATAAAGTTAAATTTAAAAATGTTGCACCAATACTTTTTATAAAGTGATAATTTCTTTCATTTTACAACTTTATTATACTGTTGCTGACTTGAAGATTTGTTTTTTTTTTAAACTAATAAATGCAAAAATTATGTATCTATAAAGATGACATGAAAGTTATCAAAACTAGCAAACTACTTATTGAGACTCATCAAATAGATGCAATTAAAAGTTAATGGTTTCCAAAAATAATTCAACCACTTCACTCCTATTCGGGCATTTAATATGAAACAAACTCCAATAAGGAGATTGTTGTCTTTTGATGTTAAAGAGTTAAAACAATGTAATCATATTCTTATAAATAAATTACCTATTTTATAGATTCGCTTTTTCTGAATTTAATACTGCAATTTACTAATACTGTAAAATCTAATAAAAGAACTGATACTGAAGTATGGCAATTACCTGCACGACTTTATAATCACAAAAATGATCCAGAATTTAGTAAGTTTATCACATGCAGGACAAATAACAATTTAATTATGCAATGATATTGAATTAAAATCCAACAATAAAATTTGTTTAGACATTCATTGAGCAGCATATATCTTGTTACTGTAAGGTAATACGGTGTCTATTTGAAATTACTGAGATTTGTAACACAAGTGAATGAAACATTTGAATGACTGGAGAGGGGGGGTGTTGGTGGCGAGTAGTACAGTTAGTGGGTTGTTAAAGAATAAGCATTATGCTTGCAGGTATTATTAAGTATTTTAGAAGTGCACTGCCCATTTTTTGTATATATATTAATAATAAATTTAGTGATATTCTGATCAAAGATGTTATTTGGTTCTTTGAGTCTCTTGAAAATAAAATAAGCAGACCTAAATACAGATGTTTCTTTTTAGAATATCCCATTAGAGAATAGGCAGCATGCCATTTGGCACCCAAACATGGGACGACTTTATTATACAGGTGAAGACATAAAGAAAAGTGAAGATTTATAGCAAATTAAAGCACATCTGCTAAGTTATTACAAAACTGAAACCTGTATATCAACAAATGCTTGCATCCAAGGTTTATCCTTGCAATCGCCTAAATGTGGCTTACTAGTGTTACAGATTTGTTAATAATTAATAGGGTTGCATGTACAAAACTTACGAGTTTTGTGTGTGCAGAATTAACCGATTAGTGATTAAATTTCTTATTATTCTGTTGCATGGAAGCATATGTTATGAAATAAGATGAACTAAAAAGATGTATTTATAGTAGTATATTACTTTAAACAAACGAGAAGTGTAACTTTTCATGACGCGCCCCTGTTTACCTGCCGAACGATAGTGAGGTGGGTAAAAAAGGCAAGCCATGAAAATTCACTTCTCCACATAAAGTATACTATTTTTTCTTCAAACGTTCTGAAAAATATGCAAAAATTTCTCATTCAAATAATTTCACGTATACACATTTTCTGTTTTTGATTAATATCAAAGGTTGCTTACCGTCATTTATCTTTTTGACATTTATTAAGTTGACACAAACATAATAACTACGCTATCTCGTCGAATAAAGAAATATTCGTAAAATGCAAAATCCTGATATTGAATCTGCAGCAAACGACGCAGTGTCGCGCTTTGGACCGACAAAACCCGGGGACAAATACTCCGCTGCTTACCAGCACTTTATAGAATGGTGCAATCAAAAAGAAGTACAGGAATACAGTGAAGATGTACTTCTGGCTTATTTTAATATAATGGAAAAGGAAAAGAAGTGGAAATCATCTACTATGTGGTCACGATATTCAATGATTAAATCCCAATTAATAATTAAACATGGAGTAGATATAAGCCGAAATTAAAACTCAGAGCTTTTCCAAAGAAGTCAAGCGAAAGGTATTTGGCAAAGAAGTCTGAAGTATTTACTAAAGAACAATTTTAAAATTTTCTATTCAAAGCGCCTGATGACAGGTATTTAGAGATGAAGGTAAACAATGACTAGTTTTAATTTCATACATTTTAACTACGTATGTATTTTCAGATTGTTTTGTTGATTGGAGTAGCGGCTGCCTGCAGATGTGATGAAATGGTGAAAATGAATACTGAAGACATTTGTTGGAATTTCATTCCTACATTTAACATTCAAATTCATCTTTTTCTGCCTCCAACCGGTTCGTTTCAATAACAAAGTACCTGCTGTATATCATGCGGCATCGTTACACATTTTTACCCTCGCTTATCTTCGTGCCGACACGTTCTTTCATGTTTCAACCCTTAAAAGCTCTCCGCTCGCAGTCCTAAGGCTACCGCGCCAGTATACGCTTCATTATGTTTAAAAATAAATTAGTGAGTGCAAGTTTGAAACCTCCAATAAAAACCTTTTGTGCCATCCGTATGTTATTGTAAGTACATTAGCACATAATTAGTTATTGTTTAACTACGAGATTGGATTTTGCACTTGCATGTGTATCTGGTTATGTTCATCCGCTCCGAGAAATGTATTGTTTCCAATGTAAATAAACCTGCATATATCGATCCGTTGTTATCACTTTGTTAAAATCAAGAGTTCAGCGGCCCTAAAATCAACTATTTACAGCTCCCACAGATTACAGTCGACTTCGAAGGGTCCGGACAAGCATTAATATTTCTAGTTACCTGCGGATACGTCATGAATAGCGGTCTGCTTCTAACATTGTTCCTATCGACCGGATTTGTTGGTTTTACAGGGTTTGCGAATTTAAACGGTGCATCAAACAATTACAACGCATCGTAAGGTCCACATCTACAAGTGGTAGGTACAGTTACACTCCATGGTTGCAGCATTCAGAAATGATGAAGCGCAGTAGCCAGTAATTCGTTCTTAAACTGTTTCATTGTATTAATAAAAGGATTTTTTGTGTTTTATTTAGTTTAAAGCATGTACATTTTAGTTAAGGCTTCTCGCAAAATCCAATCACTTCAGAAAATAATTAAATGAAAGTTTGATATTTAAGCTTAGTTTATAATACTTAATTGACGTTTCTATTTGATATAGTTCATATTCTTCTGTTATATAATAATAGAAAAGGAAACAAAAATATGTTTAGTAAAAGGTATTCGTACTTTAACTAAATAGCGTGTGCGAAGGTGAAATACATTGTGAGTAGGTTCAAAGTGAAGTGCAAACAAGTTCTAAACCACGATTCTACTTATGTAATTTGCGTGTACGCTTAATTGTTCATTATTTAAGGTTAAGTTTTTTTTTAAAAGATTAAGGAAAAAATTCAAATTTGCACTCACAAAAATGGATGCTTTAAAAAATGCAAGAAAGCATGCCAAATCCATGATTACTCGTATACAAAATTGGGTAATTGGCAATATAGATTCCGAAATAGATCCTTTTCCTTTTCAATCTAGGCTTGAGTTGTTAAAAGAAAAATTTCTTGTTTATTCAGATGCTCAAGATAAAATTGAAGATTTAGATGAAAATAATACTGATTCCGAAAATAGAGAAGAGTTTGAAAATAATTACTATCAATTACTTACGCGTGTTTCTAATAAAATTCGTGAAACTTCTCCTATTCCATCTTCCCGTAAGGGAGTAGCAAATAATTCAGTAAATAGTTACGCGTCCGATGAACCAAAGATTGGAGTTAAGCTCCCGGAAATTTCTATTCCTCCTTTCTCTGGAGATTTACAAAAATGGATTCCGTTCTATCAACTTTTTTCTGCCTTGATAAAGGACAATAGTTCCCTAACAGATGTACAAAAGCTCGTATATTTAAAATCCTATTTGAAGGCTGAGCCGTTATCTCTCATCGATTCGTTAGAAATTTCAAATAACAATTTTCAGATTGCAATAGAAATCTTAGAAAAAAGATATGATAACAATTTAGCCATCATAAATTCTCACTTAAATGCCATCATTGACGCTCCTAATTTGGTACAATGCACTTCCACTTCCTTAAGGAATTTATAGTTAACGTTAAGAAAAATCTGGACTCTAAAAAATTTAAGATGTCCTATTGAGCACTGGGACATAATCATAATAAATATCCTTATGAGGAAACTTGACTACGGTACTAAAAGAGAATATCAATCCAAGAGAAATACAGATGAAAATCCCACTATGAAAGAATTTTATGAAATACTTGAAGCCAAGTGTGGCGCACTTGAATCCTTAAGCACCAGCAATGTAGGCACTTCCAACTTTTCTGATAGAAAAGACAAATATTCTCCCAAATCAAATAGTAGTAAAACCTCACTACACGTGGGGAATAATCCATCCAATTACTCTACAACAAATTGCAGAACCTGCTGGTATTGCAGGGTGTCCAGCCATGATATTTATCGTTGTACTAAATTTCTTGGCCTGTCTAATGAAGAAAAATTTCGATTTCTTAAATCTCAATCGTTATGTTTCAATTGCATCGGCGCCAAACACCTATTGCACGAATGCAAATCCAAGTCTTGTTTCGTGTGTGGTAAAAGGCATCACACCATCCTGCACAACAATCAGCAAACAAATTCGAAACCTTCTGAACAAAACACCGCCTCCAATGCTCATTCCAATACTGGAGCAATTTCTAAAAAAATCCAAGGTAGCTCGACAGCGCCTCCTCCAATTGATGAAAACTATGATGCTTGCTCCAATCAAAATTTGCGGTTTCCGGTGGTCAGTCAATCTAGAGGTTCAACCAATTCGAATCTAAATGTTTCAACTGCCGAGTTTAGTGCTCGTAACACTTCACAGGCATCTTTAGTGTCGTCATCCCTTTTTACGGGTAATGGCGATCCTGGAGTGTTATTAGCCACGGCTGTGGTCACCCTCATGTCCATCGAAGGTAATCCCATAAGGGCTCGGGTAGTCCTGGATAATGGTAGCCAATCATCCTTCATAACAGAGAATTTGGTGTCCTTACTAAAAACGAACACTTCCGATAATCGTTTAAAATTTACTGGCATTGAGTGTATTTCAGTTAAGTCCCAGAAAATGGCAAATATCGTCATACATTCCAACGCTCTAAGGCCGTTCCAACTTCAACTATCTTGTTCCGTTCTTCCGGTGATCACTTCTAATTTACCTAGATTTCCGTTAAATCCAAATCTATTGAATATTCCGGCAGTTTGATTTAGCTGATCCTGAATTTTATATACCTTCCGCTATTGATATCCTAATAGGAGCTGATGGTTATTACGATTTACTCCTTCCGAAAATATTCAGACTAGGTCCGAAACTTCCTACTCTCCAACTAACCAAGTTGGGTTGGGTAATTGGTGGGCAAATGCCTATTCAAAACTCCTTTGGCGAAAGAGTCCTGCTGTTATGTCAAAATGGCATTGGTTTAAAAACATCTATAGATGAGTTTCTGCCTAAATTTTGGGAATTAGAAGGCATTCCTCATTCAATTCCTCTTTCAAAAGACGCTGAGCAAGCCGAAGAAGACTTCATAAAATCCCATAAGCGTTTGGAAAACGGCTTGTTGCAAGTAGACTTGCCTTTGAAGAACGTGACAGGGCAATCCGAACTTGCGGGTCTTTTCATATAGCAAGAAAGCGGTTTCTTAGTCTAGAGAAGCGCCTTCATAATGACCTTGGCCTCTTCTCGGAATATAAAAAATTCATAAACGAATATATTTCGTTGAATCACGGTACTTATGTTCCGTTCGATGAAACAAATCCAAATGCTAATTTCAAGTACTTCCTCCCGCATCACTGCGTAATAAAAGAAAGCAGTGACACCACAAAATTACGGGTTGTGTTCGACGCCTCTTGCAAGACCTCTACTGGTGTTTCCCTCAACGACATCCTACATAAGAGTTATCAAGTTCAACCCGAGCTGTATGATATCCTCTGTAGATTTCGTTTGCATCCTTTCGTCCTTACTTGTGATATCGAGAAGATGTATCGGCAAGTGCTAATCAATCCGCATCAAAGACATTTGCAGAATATTCTGTGGAGGGATTCTCCTCAAGATGCTCTCAAATGCATTCAGCTTTCCACTGTAACTTATGGCGTTACTTGTTCTTCATTCCTGGCCACTAGAGTTCTTAAGCAAATAGCTTCCGATCCAAATAATGAATATCCCTTTGCCAAACATGCTTTGTTAAACCAGACTTATGTTGACGACATTTTGTATGGTTGTTCTTCTCTTTCAGATTTAAATGCTTCATATCGTGAATTAAATGAATTGTTAAACTCAGCTGGTTTTCGCCTGCACAAGTGGGTCTCCAATTCTCCGCAGTTTAGGAGGCTATACTCTAAGCTTTCCGATCCTGTAAATTTTGAAATTAAAATTGAAGGCAGTCCGAACAAGGTATTAGGCCTTTCTTGGAACCCTATTTCTGATATTTTTTCTATTTCGCTTCCCAAGATTTTTCGCGATAATCCGCCTTCCAAACGTAAAACTTTGTCCATCATCGCCCAAATGTTCGATCCCTTAGGCTTGCTGGGACCATACATAGTCATAGGGAAAATATTTATGCAAAGACTGTGGCAATCGAAATTGTCCTGGGATGAACCATTAGGTCACGAATTCAGTAAGGATTGGAATAAATTCATAGATTCAATTGCTTTCTTGCAACATTTAAAAATTCCTCGTAATCTATTTTTGGAAAAATCAGTCGCCATTATCCAACTTCATGGGTTCGCAGACAGTAGTGTCAAGGCCTATGGAGCTTGCTTATACGTCCGAACAACATATTCAGATAACACGGTTTCTTGTATGTTGATTACTTCTAAGTCCAGAGTGAGTCCTCTTAAAAAAATTTCCCTTCCGCGCCTAGAGCTATGCGCAATGGTCTTATTAGTCAAACTTACAGAAAAAGTTTTGGAAATCTTTCACAATGCACTAAATTTTGAGTCTATAAATTTATGGACTGATTCCCAAATATCTCTTCACTGGATTGCAGCTTCTCCTTCGCGTTGGCAAACATTCGTTGCCAACAGGGTATCTTTAATTCAAGTCTGCTCCTTTCAAGCACACTGGCGGCATGTTGCTTCTTCTGGCAACCCTGCCGATTTACTTTCCAGAGGGCTACTGGCTCCTCAATTGATGATTTCCGACTTATGGTGGCGCGGGCCTGAGTTTCTTTCATATGCAAATGTTACTTTCTCTGATTACGATTCAAGGGATGTTCCAAAGGTTATTCCTGAGAAAAAAAAAGGCCAACCTTAAGGTGTTACTCTCAGAAGTAAATCCGATAAATGAATTTTGGACGCAATTATTTAGTAGATTTTCTCAAATCAATAGGTTATTACATACTATATCTTATGTTTTCGAGTGATAAAATTACAGGTCCTTTAACTATCCTAGAGATAAATTCTGCCTTAGCGCTGGTCCTTCGTCAAATCCAAGCTCAAGTTTTTTCTAAAGAAATTTCTGAATTGAAGGCACAAAAACATATATCCAACAAAAGTGTATTATCACTGAATCCATTTCTGAATGAAGACGGTCTTGTTTGCGTGGGTGGGCGATTACAGCATGCTGACATAACTGAAAGACAGAAACATCCTATATTACTTCCAGCAAAGAATCATATAGTGTTTATGCTGTTAAAACAAGAGCATGTCCGACTCGGGCACGCCGGTGCTCAATGCGCCCTTTCTAATTTTTGTTTACGTTATTGGCCTCTGAATGGCTTGCGAGCCATGAAAAAGGTAATTCGAGAATGCATGATTTGCTTCCGGTTTCGAGCGAAACCGCTTCAACAAATTATGGCTAGCTTGCCTGCAGACCGAGTTTCAATTTTCAGACTATTCGAAAGGGTGGGTCTTGATTATGGAGGTCCCTTCTTAATCAGGTCCTCAAAACTTAGAAAGGCTCCTATCCTAAAATGTTATATGTCAATATTCGTGTGCATGGCCACAAAGGCCGTTCACATAGAGTTAGTCTCATTGTTATCGACAGAAGCATTCATATTGGCCCTCAATCGGTTTATTTCCCGAAGGTCAATTCCAATAGTAATATATAGCGACAACGCCACCAACTTCCTTGGTGCGCGCAATCAACTCAAAGATTTAAAAGATTTTTTCAAAAACACCTTGGTTTCAGATCACATACAAACATTCGCCGCTGAAAAAGGTTTTCAGTGGAAATTCATCCCCCCTCATAGCCCTCATTGGAGTGGAATCTGGGAATCCGCTGTAAAGAGCGCGAAGTATCATTTACGCCGATTGGTCGGTAATTCAAACTTCACCTTCGAGGAGTTAAGTACAATCCTAGTCCAAATTGAGGCTATATCAAATTCCAGACCAATTTGTCCTCTTTCTAACGACCCCAACGATCAAGAAGCCCTCACTCCAGGTCATTTTTTAGTCGGTAGTGCACTCTCCTCCCTTCCAGAACATTCGGTTACTCACCTACCTGAGAATAGGCTTTCACTTTGGCAACAATGTTGTCGTATCCAGCAATTGTTTTCGAAAAGGTGGTCCGTAGAATATTTGAGTCGTCTCCAACGTCGTCCAAAATGGTTATCTCCATCAAAAAGTCTAGAAATAAACGAGTTGGTGATATTAAAGGAAGACGTTGTTCCTCCATTAAAATGGCCATTAGCGAGAGTAGTCGCCGTTCATCCCGGCTCCGATCAGAACGTCCGATCCGTTAGCCTTCGAACAAAAGAAGGAACCTTTTTGCGACCTATTACCATGGTCTGCCCTTTACCATTTTCAGATAGCTCTTCTCTCTCAATGTAACTCTCATTTTCATACTCCACCTTCCTGTCCCTTTTCTTACGTTGTTTGCCTTTTTATCCTACTTTTTGAATTTGTTGTGAAAATCTGGATTTTGCACAGGGGCGGAATATGTTGGAATTTCATTGCTACATTTAACATTCAAATTCATCTTTTTCTGCCTCCAACCGGTTCGTTTCAATAACAAAGTACCTGCTGTATATCATGCGGCATCGTTACACATTTTTACCCTCGCTTATCTTCGTGCCGACACGTTCTTTCATGTTTCAACCCTTAAAAGCTCTCCGCTCGCAGTCCTAAGGCTACCGCGCCAGTATACGCTTCATTATGTTTAAAAATAAATTAGTGAGTGCAAGTTTGAAACCTCCTATAAAAACCTTTTGTGCCATCCGTATGTTATTGTAAGTACATTAGCACATAATTAGTTATTGTTTAACTACGAGATTGGATTTTGCACTTGCATGTGTATCTGGTTATGTTCATCCGCTCCGAGAAATGTATTGTTTCCAATGTAAATAAACCTGCATATATCGATCCGTTGTTATCACTTTGTTAAAATCAAGAGTTCAGCGGCCCTAAAATCAACTATTTACAGCTCCCATAGATTACAGTCGACTTCGAAGGGTCCGGACAAGCATTAATATTTCTAGTTACCTGCGGATACGTCATGAATAGCGGTCTGCTTCTAACAACATTCAAGATATGGAAAATGTAATTCTTCTTAAAATTCCCGATAGCAAGACGAAGAAAGTTCGATCGTTTACGATCATCGGTGAAAGTTATATCAAAATTTATCGACATTATGCGTCACTGAGACCTCGAGATTAGGTTCAAAAAAGATTTTTTTTAAAATATCAAAACGGAAAATGTTGCAGAAGTGTAATGGAAATTCACAGCATAAGTTCTGTACCTGGGAAAGTTGCAGATTTTTTGAAATTAACTAATTCGAAAGAATATACAGGCCACTCATTGAGACGCACATAGGCAACATTGTTAATTGATGGAGGAAGAAATTTGGAATCTCTTAAGCAGCACGAAGGGTGAAAATCGAGCAGTGTTGCAGTATGGTATATTGAAGAATCTTTGAGAAACAAAAATGATAATGCCCAAAAGATTTTAAATTTAAGTGAATTAGTAGTTGTATTTGGAACAACCAACGATTATATGTCAGAAGGACTCGTGGCAGCGCAGTCTACTGTTACCAATGCACATCAAGAGACTGGCTCGATAATGCACGGCTTTAATTTTCAAAACGCTACCCTTAAAAATTGTACATTTAATATTACCTTGCAAAATAAAAATGACGTTTAGTTGTTATTTATCCTTATTAATATTTATTTTGTGTCACTTATTTAATGTTGTCATGAAAATACTTTTACCTCCGACGGCTGGAAAAGAAAAAGTAAAACTGTTGCTGACACTTTGCGCAAGCCAACTCAGTTAAATAATGACATAATATTTTAACGTTTGAAAAAAAAATAACTTATGTTAAAAGATATTTCTGTCAAAATGCCAAAAAATATATGTCTAAGTTGTATTTATCTCATTTTCATTAATTTCTTACTCACTTCCGTTAAGTGCATATTTTTATTTTTCTAAATATTTTAAAAAATATTAAAAAGTAAGCTCTATCTTGTATTACGAGTATTATAGTGCAATAAACTTATACAAACACCTTATATATTGAAGATTTGTCACTATTATTATTTTATAAAAAATGATCAACAAAATGCAGAGTTTTGTTGGAATGACCCATACACTAGTTGCTTATCAGGTGCTTTTGTTCAAGAAATTGAAGGTTATTTACATCCTTATTTAACAATGACAAGTTTCTAATATTAATTAATAAAAAGAACTCCTGTTGCAAAAAAGTTTTAACTTGCTTCGTGAATATTTATGGACATAGACTGAATAAAATATATACAATTACAATTAGGTATTTTTGGAGGTTATGTCGCTTTAGAATTGTGATTAAATCTGTAATTGGTTTCCAGTTGTAGTACTGGCTTGTTACACGAATATTTGATATTTTAATTACGAATAGATACTATTTATGCAAATATGAACAATATTAATAAATCTGAAGAGGTCACGAGAATACCTTAATTGTGATTTATGATACTTAATTTAACTTACAATACAATGAAAATGCAAGTTTGTGTTTCGCAATTAATACAATTGTATGGGAAAGTACTGAAAATAATCTATGGTGAACGTACTAGTACTCCCAAATAAGATTATTTCAATTGGTAAGGTCGAAAATAAAAAGTATCCAAGATGTTGCATGATTTAGGTATGTCAGGATTGATCTACCAGTCCAAAGGGAAGTTGCACCATGTGCAATTTTTACGTAAAACACAAAAAAATCTTTGATGAAGCAGATATCCCTAACACTGCAAGCGTACACTTGTGGCTATGGGCCGTTTACATTCATCTACTGCAGAAAGGGTGCCTAGCTAGGGAAAGTTATTATTATTATTTATTAATTTTGAGATATTGAAAACAATTTAATAACACTATTGGAGTAGGGACAAAGAACTGGCGTTATATTATACGATAAGATATGTCACTTCAGGCAGGCAGTAGAACCGATTGTGTATTAGAATTAGCTGCAGAAGATAAATTTTTTCAGAAATACTGAGCATAAAACATCCGTAGAAAGGTTGTCGAAATATTTTGACGTTGATATCCAGAGTAGCATCTTAGAACAGGGCGTTGAAACAATTGATCAGTTAGAATCGTTTTCGAGAAACGTTGATAAAATATACATGGCGAATAAGAGTCAGCAAACGATAGGGTGCTTCAAGAAAAGAGAATTGTGGGCAGGCAGTATTAGTTGTAAAAAATATTATTAAGGACTTTAGAAGTGCACTACCCAATTTTCTTGTAATGAGATGTCTGTTTTATAATACAGGAAATGTTAAATATTCACAACCGTATAGGATGGATCAAGGCTATCCAACCAATCTCCATTTTTCGGACAATATATTTCACTAATATAAACAGTTTTAGGTAGAGCACTAACAAATCCAGATACAATTAAAGCAGTTTTGGATTTAATTCAACAAATTTAAAATATTTCTTACCACTAAATTGCTTTTTAGTCTCCTTGTGCAAATTAGAAACTTCAATACGAGCAGCTAACGTTGCATAATCTGGATGATCAGTAGCCATGGATGCCGCAGTTTCAGCAGCAAGCGTATCCAGTTCAACTGTTGTTACACCAGGATATAGCCCTCGAATTACTTTTAAGGTGATTGACACCTGCATAAAATGTTTAATGTAAGTAAAATATGATTTAAAGAATTAAAAAACTTACAGGGTCGATGTAATCCATGTTCAGACCGTAACATAATTTCTGGATTCGAGATGTTATCTTATCGACATGTACCTCTTCTTTACGCCCATCTAAGACAAAAAAAGTATAAGTTATAAAATTTCAATTGTTTTGGTTGCAAGATTCATAGATTAATATTAAATGAAAATAGCACTAAATGGAATTCTACAAAACATCTGTGAAATCGGCTTAAATTGTTTAAATCTTGAAAAGTACTTAAATATTACAAATCGAAAATACAATTATGGGTTAATGAAATTACAATCAATAGCTTCAGTAACCTAATAGAATAGCTAAAAAAAACTTACCTCGCTTAATAACGTAATTACGAGTTTGGGGCTTATTAACCATGTTGCTGTTATTTTAATTTATATATATGTATATAATACTTATAATAATAATTAGCAGTATAAATAAAAGAATATTGAAAAATGAAAATATTCGATTCGGATGTATATTACTTGATGCCGGGATTAACAATTTTCGCGCTAAAATAAACTGCGGGATTATAAAGTGAGGTTAGATAATGACAGATACCCGGAAATTGACGTTAAACCTAAAATTCGAAGTTAGCAGTGTGTTACGAATTGTGAGATAAGCAATAAATAACCATTCTTATAACAAACAGCAAAATTTAATCTTTTACAAAAAGAAAAGTAGTTCAGTCCCAAAATGTATAAAGTAGTAACTTCTTGGTTTTGTCCAAAGTATCATCAGTTAGCCTAGATTAAATTAGAAACAGAGATATTGCACTTGAAAAATTAAAAAAATGTAATATAATACAATTTTGTACACCTTTTTAGGCCGTTTGACATTATGCAATGTAAGAGCTATGCAATCGACATTGCATTGCGTTTTGCTTAAGGTAATGGTTAATGTTTGGTTTAAGTTTAAGTAATAGTGTACTTAATAACTCCTCAAGTGAATTTTTAAACCAGAATCACTCTCCTGATCTCAGGTTTTGACGTTCTCATGTTATTTTTCGTAGTGTATTCCCTAGACACCCTGCGAGATTAGGTAGCGTCCAAGATACTACCCGATTAAGACGTATTTCACACTTGACAGCAATCTGAAACCCTCTTCAAATACCTACACCACCCATCCCACTAAGTTAATCGACAGCCATTTTTGTTAGTAGAGTCGAGGTGTTCGGTATTTTACCAAAATGAAATTTTTAGTGGAGCACTTCACTTGGCGGCTCTGTGCGTTAGATAGGTTCTTGTATGACTAATCATTCCAAGGTTTCAAGTCCGATTCCCAACACGGACCGCTTTTTCACAAAAATGCGCCCTCAATCGGACGAGAGGTGTAATGTAGGTCCCGTGTGTGTGTGTGTGTGTGTGTGTGTGTGTGTGTGTGTGTGTGTGTGTGTGTGTGTGTGTGTGTGTGTGTGTGTGTGTGTGTGTGTGTGTGTGTGTGTGTGTGTGTCTGTGTGTGTGCGTGTGTACGTGTGTGTGTGTGTGTTGTCAGGCATGTCAAAAATCTCTACGTTGCTTACAATAGTAAAGATTCAGCGAAATAAAAAATTTCCAGGTAAAAAACTCGTTTCCTGGCCAATGTAGTACTTTCGGATGGAGCCTTGGAAAGCTAAATGTATGGAGTACTTCATCGAGTTTTTCTGTGGATTACCTGCTAGATTTTATGGGGCAAAACTGTATGTATCAAATTTATAGATCAATTTCAAGAATTTGGTGCTCAGCAATTTAAGCTACCTTAGAACAAGTTCTAATTTTTCATCAATTTTCTGGCTAATTTCTACTAACTTTAATTTTTAAGCTGAATTACCGACTTAAGTTACCTTTAGTGCTATGGAGATTTAACGATTTAAATATTTCGGGAATTAGATATATTCGCTTTTAATCATCTAGGGTATTTTCTGTTTCAGGTATTTGGAGAAAATTGTTATTAAACCTTGGAGTAACGTTTTGAATGTTTGTTACTAAGCTAGGAGTATTTAAAGAAATAACGGATTTGCTATTCATTTCTAATATGTTTAATAGGCAAAACGCAAAATATTTAACGGCGAACTACACGAAAGGGTAAAGTTAAAGTTATAACAAAACAAACAAATCACGTGCTTTTCTGAACAAACACTCATGCTCCGATCTCAAAATAGCCAGAAAAGTTGAACTTGAACCAACTTTTGGTAGATCGGAGATTAGGTGTTTTTGACGTTTTTCGGCGGTGTCACGTGATCACTTTAACCAATAGGATCATTCTCCAAAGCGCCAAATCTCTGTAGCACTAAAGGTACCTTTATAGGATATACATTAACTTGCTTATTTCTATAATAATGAAGAGGTTAAGTATTTATTGTTTCGTGTTTTTGTGAATTACTTTGGAAAATATAATTTTTGCTAATCTGGATTAATATAAATTGCGTTAACAATATGTAGAGGTTATATAAATAGAAAGTAAACATTGAAAAACGGTTGCTGCTTCCAAAATAACCTGAAAAAAGTCGATAAATTGGCGCGTGTAAAACTATTCAAGGTCATCAAGATTCTTGACAATTTTTTACTTATTTTTTAAGTCCTAAAAATTGATCAATAAATTGTTGTGTGTAAAGTAGCTATTAGCAGCTTACAGGAGCAAGTTTGTGTTTAAAATACCTAAAATGCGTCGTTGTCAGTCCTATATTAAAAGCAAGTTTTAAAAATTAATGTAGGCTAGTTCTGATTTATCATCACTCAAAGATGGATTTACCAATTGTTATGAATGAATATAGAAACTATAATTAAATGTGTTTATAATTAACAATAACAAAATACTAATTAAGGGAACCCCTCATCATCATTAGGTCTTCAGTCCTAGAACAGGCTGGACGCGTACCCTCATTGTTTCCTAGCCTGAACCAACTTACACATTTCGCTGAAATTTGCTCAGTCTGTATCTGTGTGCGAACATCTGATCTCGGTCTACCCTACCTTTTCTTTCCCTATCTCTGCTTGTAATATATCTCGTACTATTCCCAAGAAATGCCTTAGAACGTATCCTGTCTTTTCATTCCTCCTATTTTTTTGTTCTCTGCAGATATCTTTATTCCTCTACTATTTCTACAACCAATTTGTTATTAATTTTGTCTGTTCATGCTATCATCCTCATACATCTGAAGCACAACATTCCAGAAGGCTTCCATCTCTTTCTGTCTGCTTCTCCTACTGCCACTATTTCATAGATGTGCCGTGCTGTGCTCCACACTACGCTTTAAACAGTTTTCTTTTGGTATCTATGTTCCTTGTCTTTGAACATAGTTGCTGTTCTTTCTTGTTTGATGCAGTTCGGTCACCTTCTATTGTTTTACATTTTATACCCTAATTCCCTGATATTCAGTGGTATGTGAAGGGCGGTAAACAGTCTTTGGCTGCCAAGTCCCCCCAGCACTTGTCGAATTAATAGTTTTTCCAATTTATCCTTTCGCACAATCCACATTAATTGAAAATATTTCACAACCAACACCTGTAGTGGTTTATAATAATCATCAGATTTAAGAGCACTTATGTTTTCGTCATTGGGTTTTACGTCTTGAAACTGGTTGAACTTGTACCTCAGCTTATTTATGTTCTGAGCTAGTCTACCCAGTTCCCTGCAATTCTCACAACACCCTATATACACCTCGATTTCCTTCTATTGTTTTCTAATTATATGACCTATTTCAACGAGATTCAGTGTTATGTGAAGGAGGTTAAGCAGTCTGTGGCTGTCAAGGATTCCCAACACTTAGACATTTGCCGTATTAATAGTTTTCCAGTAAATCCTTTCGCACAATTAACTTTAGTTGAGAGTATTGCAAAACCAATATCTGTAGTTGTTTATAGTAATCACCATGTTTAAGTACAGTTATTATTTTGGTCATTAGTTTTTCCATCTTGCGACTGGTTGGAAATGTACCTCCATCGATTTCTATTCTGAGCTAGCATACACATTTCCCTGAAATTCTCACAGCCTACATCTTTCACTATCTGTGTGCAGTTGCCTAACCTAGGTCTACCTCTACCTCTCTTTTTTCCTACCTCTGCTTCTAATATATTCCGCACTATTCCCTCATGTCTTAGTATGTGGCCTATCATCCTATCTTTCCTAGTTTTTACTGTTTTCCACATATTTCTTTCTTTCCCTACCACTTTTAGTACCTCTTTGTTCTTAACTTTCTCTGTCTATGATATTGTCATCATACGTCTGTGGCACCACATTTCAAAAGCTTCTACCTTTTTTTTTATCTGCTTCTCTTCCTGTCCAGGCTTCACAACAATAAACCTATGTACTATCCGTCTGTCCTTAAAACTCATTCCAATCTTTTTGAGTATTTCAAACATTTTTTTCCATTCTACATTGTCGAAAGCTTTTTCCATACCTACAACCCTATGTATACGCTTTCCCCCTTTTCTATTGTTTTCTCCATTATCACCCTCAGAACTAAAATAGCCTCTCGTGTTGCCCTGTTGTGCCTAAACCTAAATTGATCTTCTCCCAGTATTTCTTCATCTCGTTTTTTCATTCGTCTTTCTACAATTCTAGATAATATTTTTGAAACGTGTGATGTCAAACTTATTGTTCGAAAATTTTCACATCTATCCGCGCCCCTTTCTTTTAGTATAGTTACTATGATGTTACGTTTGAAACCTTTGGGTATCTCGCTTTTCTCATACATATAGCTTACAAGCCAGAAGAGACGTTCTGTTACTACTTGTCCAGCGGTTTTTAGAGTAGCTGCTCACATCTTATCGGTACCCGGCGCCTTACCATTTTTCAGACTCCTTAATCCTAATTCAAACTCATCTCTAAGTATAGGATATCCCAGGTCATCATTTTCAATGTCTGATTCCTGTTCTAGTGCTGTTAGTTCTTCTCATGAATGTAAATTCTCTATATATTCCTGCATCTTGCTACTTTCTCTACATTTTCTATAATGACGTTTCATTCCGCGTCCCTTATATTTTTGCTATATGCTTTTATATCCCTAAAATTCATTCTAATTAATTTGTATGCTTCGTCTGTCTTTCCTATTTCCATCTTCGTTTGTACCTCTTTGCACTTTTCATCAATCCATTGTTCTTTAACTTTCCTGCATTTGCGAATAAGTTTCCATTTTATGGCTTTGTATCTTTGTTTTCCTGTTTCGTCTGATCTATTTTTGTATTTTCATGTTTCTTCTATTAAATTCAGAATATCCTTTGTTATCCATGGTTTCTTATTTTCTTTTTGTGTATACCCCAGGATATCTGTGGTCGCCATGTCTAGGCTAGATTTAATGTTATTCCATTCTGTTTCTACTTCCTCAGTATTAGAAATTTTCCCGATATCTTCCAGCAATTCATTGGACTTTTCTCAAATCTTTCATGAATATCTTTATCTTTTACCTTCTCAAAATCAAAGTGCATTTTTCTGTTCCTCCTTTTCAGATTTTTAAATTTAAGTGCGGCCTTCATAATTACGATGTTGTGGTTAGTGTCTATATCTGCTTCCGGGTAGCTTCTACAGTTTTTTACTTGATTTCTAAACCGTTGTCTAACAATAATGTAATCTATTTGATATCTTTCTATATCTTCTGGCATCTTCCACGTGTATCATCTTCTAACATGATGTTGAAATAATGTATTCGTGATGGTTAAGTTGTTCTTGTAGCAAAATTCTACCAGCCTATTTCCCCTGTCACTTCTCGTGCCTAAACAAAATAAACCTACTATTGCTCCTTCCCTACCCTAACCTACCGCTGCATTAAAATCCCCCGTAATTATTAAATTTTCATGTCCTTTTACTTATCTTAGTATGTCTTCGATATCTTTGTAGATCGCCTTTACCTCTTTCTCACTGTTGCTTGAGGTGGGCATGTATACCTGTATTATTACTGTATTTACTGGTTTAGATTCAAATCCAACCATGAGTACTCTTTCGTTCTTTTGTAAGTAGTTTTCTACATGTGGTGCTATCTTTTTTCACATAACTATCCCCACACCTGAATTTCCTTCCTCTGATCCTGTATGAATTACCCTAAAGTCTCCACTTCAAAAATCTCCCGTCTCTGGTCAGCGGACTTCGCTGATTCCTACTATGTCTAGTGCTAACCTATCCATTTCGAGTTGCAGGTTCTCTAACTTACCTACTTGTTTCATACTTCTGACATTCCACGCTCCGACTCGCAAAATATTCACGGATCTTTTTCTATACTCTCGGATCTCATCCCTGGAAGTAGTCCCCTCTCGGAGATTCGAATGGGGGATTATTTTACCTCCGGAATTTTTTACCCCAGAGGGTGCCATCATATTTACTAATAATTTCTGTACGCAGTGTACTTGGGAGGTAATGTGGTGGTTTCCCGTTGCCTTCCACATCGCAGTAGTGTGTCTTAGAATGTCATACCGACCTTTATGGTTTCTGACACTCTAAGTACCTGAAAATCCGCTGCCCTTTTTTGAGGACCTGTCTTAGTCTGGTTCCTCACTAAAAATGCCACTTATTTGGTTAAACCTATAGTTCGGATCTTTAGCTCATTGAAACGCGCAAGCCATTCTATCTGTTCTAGTATTTTAGAACGTCGTCAAGGTGCAGGTCCGTTCAGAATAGTAAGTGATCCCACTAAATTCTAATTGTGAACTCCAAAAACTGACAACGCTGAAGGTATTTCTTAAAATATTAATGCGGTCAAGGTGATAAATAAATGACATTCATTTATCCATATCAGTTGGGTTTTTGTTTACTCTACTATTTATGCTTTATTGTGTTTTTTCGAGTTTTAATGTTTGAGCGTTACAGAAAGTAAAAATTAGATGAGAAATGGTGGAAAAACAATTTAAAACGGACAACTTATTATTAAAGCACTAATATAATTTGAATTTCATGTATAATAGGTTTCAAAAACAAGACATTGCAGTAAATGAGTATTTTTATTCAAATCATAAACTTAAAATCACAAATATAATCGTTTTTTCTCTGTTAAATACATATTGGAAATCAACTCAGTGTTGGAAATTATTTTAAACCACCAAAAATGCAAATAAATCAATTATAAATGTAAAATTTTAAAACGGAAGTATGCTATTTTTTAGAACGCTTTAAAGTCAAGTAAATAGTAAATTTATTAATATGTGTTACAAATATGAGCTTTTAGAAATTTTAGTTAAATAAATTAAATTTAATATTACATAATTGTAAGCCACGGACACTTTAATTATATTTTATAATACAATGTAACAACTAGACGCTATATAAGGAAAATATACAAATATATGGTTAAATATGAGTTAACTATTTCATATAATAGATTACAATGTATTCATTTATATTGCTTCAGAACAACACACATGTAAACTTAAGTAAATCACATGATAACACGTACTTTTCTAGGTTGATTTCATAAACTCAATAGCAAGATTATACGATGATAAGAAAATTTCCGGACTAAGAATATAATGTAGAGTCAGGAAATAATATCAGATTTAGATATCCAATGGAGAATGAATAATCAATTTGTAGGGGATGGAAAGGAATCTAAGGAATTACCTCCTCCACAAATCACTTACCTTGAGTTGGTTATAAACTGTTGGGATGATTCTGAATGGTTTTACGAAGCATCAAGGTCACGTCTCGATTCCGCACAAAAGGACCTATAATTCACACACTTTAATTTGTTCTATGGTACGTGACAGGCCGGAAAGTACTCCCGTCACTCGCGACACGACCCCGACAGACAAGGATGTAAGAGTGGAAGGGAACAGGTTGGGGATGCAACTGGAGTTAACACAACCGCCCACCACAATAAATTTAAATTTATTTAAACGAAGCAACAAATTGTAGTTATTTACACGCGACCGAAAGAACAACAAAGAAACGAAAAAAAGTTGCTTATAATAAATTATAAATAAATATAGAAATATAGGTTAAGGCTCAACCGATAGAAGGCAGAGCTTAATTACGGGTCTTTTGATCAGACCATGATTAATTTTAAGTGTATCAACTACCCTTTCCTGCAAGCTGTTACGTTCAAAACCGTGCAAGTAATTATCTCTGCATTCATTTTAAAACGTCCTACAATTTCTCAACAATTTCGATTTTCCGCCATTTGAATTAGTGTTATTTTATAAAATTTCTGAAGTAATTATTGTATAAAATTTTGCCTTATGAAATCGAACACAACTACACATACAAAGTAGTTGCAATATTTTCTACCACCTGCTGTGACTACATTTTACTCAAAACTAAATATATCTCGGAAAAACAAGTTTCTGAAATATGTATCGGTAAAACACACGGGTTGGACAGAAACAGAAAGGAAAGCGAAGTAAAGGCACGGACACGTATGAAAAGATAAAAGATTCGTAGAAATGTCGTGCTAAGTACAAATGCGGAGAGTGATATGTTTCACATAGACAAAGAAAGGACGCCCTCGAGTTTTTGTTACAATAAAAATAAAAATTTCTATTTAAACAAACAAAAAAATTATAATCTACGGACAATTTAATAATTGAGATACGAAGTGCGCATTTTGTATGTAACATGTAAAATTAATCGGTATAAAAGTAATGCTTACACCTTCGTACAAACAAGCGTGTTCAGTTAAAAAATATGAAATACAGAACAAATAGTAGTAATCATTTTAAAAAGTATCATATTGCTACCTGTAAAAGTAATGGGAAAAGTGTAATGCTTATACTTTTATATAAGTGTGTTCAGTTAAAAACATGAAATGCAGAACAAATTCTAGTAATGATTTCTAAGAAGCATTGGCGAAGCTAATTTTGGAGTGGATTTTATTATGCACACACATAAAATGTGGAGAACAACATTCCTCCATATGCAATGATACTTATCTCGCTTTATCTTGCAATCTACATAGGTGAATTCGCAAAAGAGCGTGACCTCGCTCACTGAGGGATTTCTTCACTGTAGTTCGGACCAATAAGGTTGCAACAGCGGGCCGATGTAAAAGAGCATTTGGGTCTACGTAAAAAAAAATGCTAATAAGAGAACTCTACTAGTATTAATTAGCACGTAAGAAACTTACCAATGCACGGAAAATATAATTTTCTTGTAGCAGACGTGCATTGCTCTTGAAGTAATAGAATCAGCCACGTATAAAGTACATGCTAGGACGCAAAGTAGGATCAAACCGAACTTATTTTAGGAAACAATATGGTAATCGATTCAAATATTAGGGTATCACATGTCAAAAGAACACTTCTAAGGCCGTTTTAATGCATAAATAGAAAAAAATTCTGTAAACTCGAATCCAATCGCCTTTGTTAATCACACACGTAGAAAACCTACGCTATTCAGACTTACATTATTACTTATAAATAAAGGAAACATATTTTTTCAGAAAACAAAGATTACGGATAACGAAGTACATTTGCGGTGTTATACCAAGTAATAAAAATAGATTGAGGTACTTTGACTACACTAAATACACTAATAATATTCTACAGTGTTGAACAAATGCTTGTTTCAATTGTATTAAAAGGAGTTGTATAGGAACAAGTCGAATTATTAAATTACAAAGTGTGATCAGGGGCGTCTCCTATAACAGGCAGTTCCACAGAAGTCAAAGCAAAAGTGTGGGAATATTTAAACAGAATCATAAATTGAATGAACATATTTAACAGGGTACAATTGAACGTATCAAACACTGCAAATTAGGTCTTATTAAGCAAGGATGCTGCTACAAGGCTGCTCAGGGAAAGATCAAGGACTCCTCGTCTAACTGCGGCAAAAAAAAAGATAATTTTTGAAACGCACATTTAAAAAACGGTTGTATGAGTATACTAAACGTTGTGAGAGCAACCTACAATTATTTTTGGGTAAGTTGAAACTTTGACGTTTTTGTTTGATGTTATATTGCAAAAACTTTCATATTTTGTATTATTTGCGGATATTTGTGTTTTAAAAATTTTAAAAGAGGTTTAATACACTAATTTAACAGAATTATAAGGTCTTTTTAATGTTCTATAAATTGAACTAGTTAAGGAAGTAGGTTCTTAAATTTAAATTTGAGCTTCTGCGGCTGTTGCGTTGAAAAGCGGTACTTTTGCGATCTTGTAGTTCTGTACTTTCGGTATTTTCTGTATGTCTATAAATATATATTATTATGTATGGTCTGCTGTGTTTCCTTATGTCTCCACGCAACACATTGGGTTTGCGTCAAAATATATAGTGTATGGTGATATCAAAAATTATAATTCAAAAATAGGAGTTAAAGGATTAATATTTGCAACCCTAATGTGGTGTTGGCCTTTTAAATGATTTTAATAAAGAAAAATTTCTGTTTATTTATGCCACGGCTTTTAAAGACTCGTTCAGGAATAATTGAATCTAGCAAATTTTACTCTGTAAGAAAACGTGAGTTCTTTGTCCTCTTACAGGTATATAAAACACATGCGCATAAAGCGTCGTTTAGTCAAAACCACTTAACCTCATTTAGTGCTAGTACCTCGTGGTTATATTCAAAGGTTGATAAATAAACTCAACAATATTTAATTTAGGTAAGCGGTTGAAATTCAAATTATTCACAAATTACTTTAAATGATGTGTATATAAAGATAACTTCAAATACCTGCAACTCCTCTGAATGTGCCTGGGTTGTACATGGACCTTGATACAGGATACAACAAGATCGCCTTGAATGCTTGCAGTGAATACCTGTTAAAAGTACGTTTTAGTTTTATGTTCAATTGGAATTAACTTTTGTTTTAGGTTCTACAAATAAACTACTAATTCATCAACTGTATACTCAGATATGCTTCTATTACTAAGAACACTTTCAATACTTCACCAATATAAATTTGACCGTAATCTATGCGACTGGACCCTGCTGCAAAATATCACAATACCACTGGTGCAACTCTTCACTAACACAAGAGATGACCCGAAGTTTGCTTTAATTGGAATTCCTTCTCTGGAACTTGATTGGTTGTATAACCCTTATTACTTATTTTCTGATACACCTTTTATAAACATGAAACTCAGTGGCCTATTATTTCTGTTAACCACTCAAATAAAATGCATACACTTTAAACACATATATTAATAGTATCAATTTAATTACAGGCTCTTAAAGCCAAAAAACATCTATACAGTATACAAATTTTTTAACAACCCCTTTATTCTAAACATTTATCACCTAGGAAATCTAAAAACATTTACATCTTGCCTACTATATAAAAATTACAAGGGATACATTCATTACTTCATCCTTAACTGTACTTAATTGCTATTTTGGAACAGATTTGGTATTATTTGTATTAATTTTCATTTGTTGACATTTCATAAATTTTCATAACTTTATAATTAAAAAATACTAAACTACTTTTATTTACAGGTACATAAAATTTATATGGAATAGAGTATCCTGAACAATTATAAACAACATTTCTATCAACAAAACCTATACACATTCAGTTGAAGTTACATTAGATACCCTTCGTATTGAAAAACAGTGAAAAAATGCTTTTTTAAACCTCAAACGCTGCATCACTAGTACATAACATTCTATATCTGCGTTTAACAAGTAATTATTCATCAATCTTTGTTTTATCGTAGTGTTTTAAATTTAGAATAGCTTGATAGGAGTGGTAAATTAATGTTTTTAGCTTCAGTACTAACAACTACCTTTTTTTAAACCATTTTATAATGTCAAATACCAATATTGTCGTGGAAATTATAGATTAAGAAGGGTATGTAGGTCTAGATAATAAATTTTTAACAACTGTGTATATAGGAAATAGGAACAATTGATTTACGCGCCAAATTAATCAGTTTAGATAGTGAAAAAGGGGGGAAGCTTTAGGGTACATGAAAGCTCAAGGATACGCATAATTAGTTGTAATATTTTAAATTAAGCGCATCGGATATGAAATGGAGCTTTTGAGTATAGAAAATCAATAATTTAAACGCATATTTCCATTTAAGTAAACGAAACGTTCGTTATACAAATCCTAAGACGTGCTAAAACTCGGAATTATTATTTTAAACAGATAGTTACTTCAAAGAAATATCTGATAGTTAAATGTCAAGTTCAAAGAACTGAATTATACGTTGGGACAAAATTCTATAGAACTGTTTGTAACGGTCGGTGCAACAAGCTGCTAAAATAACAAGGGCTTTGAAGACAAAGTGAAATGAAATATCTATAATGTAAAACAGGTAGAGAACACGTATAATAAAACGTTGGTTAATATACTCGTCTAAAATATGCGTAGATTTGGAGGCCAACCACAATATCGATTTTCTGTAGGTTGAGAGAGGTTCTAAAAGAGACAATAAATATGGGTGAAACGAAGAAGGGTAGCTAGGGAGTTGAACGTATACAACGGAGGAAAGCAATATAATTGGTCGAAGGCTAGAAGTTTTGAGAAGCTCGCGTCGGTTAGATGTTGTTAAGCAAAGTCCATAGAAAAAACAGGGTAAACTTGGAATTTTTCAGACGTTCAAGTTTGTTACGAACAAAATTTTGAGAATCGGTTTTAGAAAATAAGCTTTTCGATGAAAAGAGGGTCCGTGAGGGGTATTGAAAAGTGTATAATTACACTGGGAGAATTATTAAAGCTCTCTTAAAACTTATATCTATTGCGTGCTCTTACGTTGTACTGATTGTCGCTTATTAGTTGAAGTAGCATACAGCATTCTATTTAAAGAGTGCAAAAGCTGTTAGTAACGTACCGGAAATGTATTAAAAGTGTGATTTGCACAAGTGGGTGCTAGCTTGTCAAAGGTGCTGTTACTACACTCTACAATCTAAGGATAGGATGGTTCATGGGTAAGCGAATCGAGAAGTTTTAAACTAGTATGCGTGAGGTGTAGTGGTTATGGAGGGTTAAGCTTGGTAGAGAGCATTATCCGAGTAGAAATACTAAAGGAGGTGGCAGAGATTTGGATAGCTAGTGAACATGAGTTGGATCCAGGTATAATCACGAAGTGTATAGACACAACGACGAGGGTTTTGGAACACATCTTCAGAGGTAACGAGGAAAGAAGCTTACTCCAGGTAAAGAAAATTAATTTCTTGCTTTTGCTTGAACATTTGTGCTGATATTTTGTGCTTGAGTGTTTTGACTTATTGAGGGTGTAATTTATTACCATAAAAACTCATTTGAAGAGGTATATGTACAGGGCTTTTGATATTGGCGATTTAAAAATGTTTATTAATGACATACAAATGTTGTTGTAAGGAGTAAACGGGTCTTTAGATTTATTGTAAACCAAAAATGCGATGTGTAAAAGCATTTAGAGTAACTGGGTTATACTGAGCTCAAAATAGACCAGAATAAAATCAATTTAGGGTTGCACGACGGGCCCATCTACTCGTCTGAAATAAAATTGTTGAAATATATTAAAAATCATAAATTTTTAAAAAATTTAAAGATTGAGATGGTAACATTTTTATCAATCTGTATATACAAATGCGTAAATATGTTCTTACTAATGGAAACTTGTTAATATGTGTAAATAAAAAGGTTGTATGTCTTGTTGCATTATTTGAGTGGTAATTTCATTTGACTGTATATGTGAGAAGGAGTGAATTTAGGATGGTTGGTATCCAAGAAGAAGCAGATTGCTGAGCTAGCCAGGGTGTGCAGAAATTAGGAGGCGTTCCAAAGGTATGGTAAAAAATTTTTTATTTTCAGAAAATTTTATGACAGCCCAACGACACTGGGACTCAAAGATGATCCCGACTGTTCTAGAGATCCACAGGAATTTTATGTTGGCCCAAGCGTGGGGCTTGATTGATTTTTAGAGAGATCTCGATTGTTATCGACTTCCACAGCAATTTTATGACGCCCAATTCGTGGGGCGAGAACTGGTTTAGAGAGATCCACTGAAATATATAATATATCAAGCATTCATTTGCATTCCAAATGTGGATTATTCTTCTGTATTATATATATATATATATATATATATATATTTATAACTGCGATTAAAGGTCATAACAAGGTCATATTACAACGCATGACAAAGATTTTATTTCATAAATTCGAGAAAATGCGATAAATAACTAATCTATTTAGACATTTATTTGTAAGTTTGTAAAATGCACCGTATAAATATATTAATTACGTTGGTCGCATAAACGAACGAATTAAAGGAGTTTCATCCAAATTTTGTAATAAAAAGATAATGTTTTACATAAATTTACGTTCAATTGCATATAAATACCCTAAATTGTATGTAATATTGGGATACTCGCTCGAATAAATATTCTAAAAGTATTTTTATTTGTAATTTAATAACAAAAAGGTATGTTTCTAATTGAAAAGCGTATTAATTCAATGGTTAAGAATCCGAAAACTGTTGGAGCCGCCTAGAATAAATGACGTTAAAAAGGTTTGGCTTTGGGCAACCGTGATGATCAGTGGTAATTTAAACGCCGAGGTGAGGACGTGCTGCCGTTACTAGTATAGAGAAATTATGTAATTAAACTGTATACAATGATGTACAAAAATTTGCCGGCCAACAATTATTTAAAAATATATTGAAATGCGTATTTAAAACGAATTGAAACTATCATAAAATAGAGTTAACTTAAAAAGTTTGAGATTAAATGGAATATTAAGGAACGTATATGAATTAAATGGATTAACATTTGATGGAATATGTCAATCGACATAAAAAGTGGCTTTCTTAAAACAAATTAACAAAGAATTAAGCATTGATATTTAAGAAAATTTCCGGACTAAGAATATAATATAGAGACAGGAAATAATATAAGAATTAGATATCCAACGGAGAATGAATAATCAATTTGTAGGGGATGGAAAGGAATCTAAGGAATTACCTCCTCCACAAATCACTTACCTTGGGTTGGTTATAAACTGTTGGGATGATTCTGAATGTTTTTACGAAGCTTCAGGGTCACGTCTCGATTCCGCACAAAAAGGACCTATAGTTCACACACTTCAATTTGTTCTATGCTACGCGACAGGCCGGAACGTACTCCTGTCATTCGCGACACGACCCCGACAGACAAGGACGTAAGAATGGGAAGGAACAGGTTGGGAATGCAACTGGAATTAACACAACCGCCCACCAAAATGAATTTAAATTTATTTAAACGAAGCAACAAATTGTAGTTATTTACACGCGACCGAAAGAACAACAAAGAAACGGAAAAAAGTTGCTTATAATAAATTATAAATAAATATAGAAATATAGGTTAAGGCTCAACCGATAGAAGGCAGAGCTTAATTACGGGTCTTTTGATCAGACCATGATTAATTTTAAGTGTATCAACTACCCTTTCCTGCAAGCTGTTACGTTCAAAACCCTGCAAGTAATTATTTCTGCATTCATTTTAAAACATCCTACAATTTCTCAACAATTTCGATTTTCCGCCATTTGAATTAGTGTTATTTTATAAAATTTCTGAAGTAATTATTGTTTAAAATTTTGCCTTATGAAATCGAACACCTGCTTTCACATACAAAGTAGTTGCAATATTTTCTACCACCTGCTGTGACTACATTTTACTCAAAACTAAATATATCTCGGAAAAAGCAAGTTTCTGAAATATGTATCGGTAAAACACACGGGTTGGACAGAAACACAAAGGAAAGCGAAGTAAAGGCACGGTCACGTATGAAAAGATAAAAGATTCGTAGAAATGTCGTGCTAACTACAAATGCGGAGAGTGAGATGGTTCACATAGACAAAGAAAGGACGCCCTCGAGTTTTATTTACAATAAAAATAAAAATTTCTATTTAAACATAAAAAAAATTATAATCTACGGACAATTTAATAATTGAGATACGAAGTGCGCATTTTGTATGTAACATGTAAAATTAATCGGTATAAAAGTAATGCTTACACCTTCGTACAAACAAGCGTGTTCAGTTAAAAAATATGAAATACAGAACAAATAGTAGTAATCATTTTAAAAAGTATCATAATACTTATACTTTCGTATAACAAGTGTGTTCAGTTAAAAACATGAAATGCAGAACAAATTCTAGTGATGATTTCTAAGAAGCATTGGCGAAGCTAATTTTGGAGTGGGTTTTATTATGCACACACATAAAATGTAGAGAACAACATTCCTCCATATGCAATGATACTTATCTCGCTTTATCTTGCAATCTACATAGGTGAATTCGCAAAAGAGCGTGACCTCGCTTACTGAGGGATTTCTTCACTGTAGTTCGAACCAATAAGGTTGCAACAGCGGGCCGATGTAAAAGAGCATTTGGGTCTACGTAAAGAAAATGCTAATAAGAGAACTCTACTAGTATTAATTAGTACGTAAGAAACTTACCAATGCACGGAAAATATAATTTTCTTGTAGCAGACGTGCATTGCTCTTGAAGTAATAGAATCAGCCACGTATAAAGTACATGCTAGGACGCAAAGTAGGATCAAACCGAACCTATTTTAGGAAACAATATGGTAATTGATTCAAATATTAGGGTATCACATGTCAAAAGAACACTTCTAAGGCCGTTTTAATGCATAAATAGAAAAAAATTCTGTAAACTCGAATCCAATCGCTTTTGTTAATCACACACGTAGAAAACCTACGCTATTCAGACTTGCATTATTACTTATAAATAAAGGAAACATATTTTTTCAGAAAACAAAGATTACGGATAACGAAGTACATTTGCGGTGTTATACCAAGTAATAAAAATAGATTGAGGTACTTTGACTACACTAAATACACTAATAATATTCTACAGTGTTGAACAAATGCTTGTTTCAATTGTATTAAAAGGAGTTGTATAGGAACAAGTCGAATTATTAAATTACAAAGTGTGATCAGGGGCGTCTCCTATAACAGGCAGTTCCACAGAAGTCAAAGCGAAAGTGTGGGAATATTTAAACAGAATCATAAATTGAATGAACATATTTAACAGGGTACAATTGAACGTATCAAACACTGCAAATTAGGTCTTATTAAGCAAGGATGCTGCTACAAGGCTGCTCAGGGAAAGATCAAGGACTCCTCGTCTAACTGCGGCAAAAAAAAAAGATAATTTTTGAAACGAACATTTAAAAAACGGTTGTATGAGTATACTAAACGTTGTGAGAGCAACATACAATTATTTTTGGGTAAGTTGAAACTTTGACGTTTTTGTTTGATGTTATATTGCAAAAACTTTCATATTTTGTATTATTTGTGGATATTTGTGTTTTAAAAATTTTAAAAGAGGTTTAATACACTAATTTAACAGAATTATAAGGTCTTTTTAATGTTCTATAAATTGAACTAGTTAAGGAAGTGGGTTCTTAAATTCAAATTTGAGCTTCTGCGGCTGTTGCGTTGAAAAGCGGTACTTTTGCGATCTTGTAGTTCTGTACTTTCGGTATTTTCTGTATGTCTATAAATATATATATATATATATATATATATATATATATATATATTGTCGTGGAAATTATAGATTAAGAAGGGTATGTAGGTCTAGATAATAAATTTTTAACAACTGTGTATATAGGAAATAGGAACAATTTATTTACGCGCCAAATTAATCAGTTTAGATAACGAAAAAGGGGGGAAGCTTTAGGGTACATGAAAGCTCAAGGAAACGCATAATTAGTTGTAATATTTTAAATTAAGCGCATCGGATATGAAATGGAGCTTTTGAGTATAGAAAATCAATAATTTAAACGCATATTTCCATTTAAGTAAACGAAACGTTCGTTATACAAATCCTAAGACGTGCTAAAACTCGGAATTATTATTTTAAACGGATAGTTACTTCAAAGAAATACCTGATAGTTAAATGTCAAGTTCAAAGAACTGAATTATACGTTGGGACAAAATTGTATAGAACTGTTTGTAACGGTCGGTGCAACAAGCTGCTAAAATAACAAGGGGTTTGAAGGCAAAGTAAAATGAAATATCTATAATGTAAAACAGGTAGAGAACACGTATAATAAAACGTTGGTTAAAATACTCGTCTAAAATACGCGTAGATTTGAAGGCCAACCACAATATCGATTTTCTGTAGGTTGAGAGAGGTTCTAAAAGAGACAATAAATATGGGTGAAACGAAGAAGGGTAGCTAGGGGGTTGAACGTATACACCGGGGGAAAGCAATATAATTGGTCGAAGGCTAGAAGTTTTGAGAAGCTCGCGTCGGTTAGATGTTGTTAAGCAAAGTCCATGGAAAAAGCAGGGTAAACTTGGAATTTTTTAGACGTTGAAGTTTGTTACGAACAAAATTTTGAGGATCGGTTTTAGAAAATAAGCTTTTCGATGAAAAGAGGGTCCGTGAGGGGTATTGAAAAGTGTATAATTACACTGGGAGAATTATTAAAGCTCTCTTAAATCTTATATCTATTACGTGCTCTTACGTTGTACTGATTGTCGCTTATTAGTTGAAGTAGCATACAGCATCCTATTTAAAGAGTGCAAAAGCTGTTAGTAACGTACCGGAAATGTATTAAAAGTGTGATTTGCACAAGTGGGTGCTAGCTTGTCAAAGGTGCTGTTACTACACTCTACAATCTAAGGATAGGATGGTTCATGGGTAAGCGAATCGAGAAGTTTTAAGCTAGTATGCGTGAGGTGTAGTGGTTATGGAAGGTTAAGCTTGGTAGAGAGCATTATCCGAGTAGAAATACTAAAGGAGGTGGCAGACATTCGGATAGCTAGTGAACATGAGTTGGATCCAGGTATAATCACGAAGTGTATAGACACAACGACGAGGGTTTTGGAACACATCTTCAGAGGTAACGAGGGAAGAAGCTTACTCCAGGTAAAGAAAATTAATTTCTCGCTTTTGCTTGAACATTTGTGCTGATATTTTGTGCTTGAGTGTTTTGACTTATTGAGGGTGTATTTTATTACCATAAAAACTCATTTGAAGAGGTATATGTACAGGGCTTTTGATATTGGCGATTTAAAAATGTTTATTAATGACATACAAATGTTGTTGTAAGGAGTAAACGGGTCTTTAGATTTATTGTAAACCAAAAATGCGATGTGTAAAAGCATTTAGAGTAACTGGGTTATACTGAGCTTAAAATAGACCAAAATAAAATCAATTTAGGGTTGCACGACGGGCCCATCTACTCGTCTCAAATAAAATTGTTGGAATATATTAAAAATCATGAATTTTTAAAAAATTTGAAGATTGAAATGGTAACATTTTTATCAATCTGTATATACAAATGCGTAAATATGTTCTTACTAATGGAAACTTGTTAATATGTGTAAATAAAAAGGTTGTATGTCTTGTTGCATTATTTGAGTGGTAATTTCATTTGACGGTATATGTGAGAAGGAGTGAATTTAGGATGGTTGGTATCCAAGAAGAAGCAGATTGCTGAGCTAGCCAGGGTGTGCAGAAATTAGGAGGCGTTCCAAAGGTATGGTAAGAATTTTTTTATTTTCAGAAAATTTTATGACAGCCCAACGACACTGGGACTCAAAGATGATCTCGACTGTTCTAGAGATCCACAGGAATTTTATGTTAGCCCAAGCGTGGGGCTTGAGTGATTTTTAGAGAGATCTCGATTGTTATCGACTTCCACAGCAATTTTATGACGCCCAATCCGTAGGGCGAGAATTGGTTTAGAGAGATCCACTGCAATATATATATTATTGTGTAAGGGAGGGGGTTATAGGGTTTCTAAAGGTATATTTGTATTAATAGGGGTGTATGCCAAACGATAGGATTAATATTTCAGATTTAATAATTCAAAAACTATAAATTTTGCTATACTTTACATACGTTAAAGTATGTACCATTTCAGATTGAAACTTATATGCCAAAAGGTAGTAACATGACTTTATGACGTTGATATAATGCACGGTACTTGAGGTTTTATACTGAGTTGATATTTCATGAGCCAGTTGAGAGTACATTTGCCGTCGGAAAGCCGGACGCATTTATGGATATCTGCAATATAACAAAGCGTCCAGGTCGTGTATGAATTATTTGGCTTTTCCTTTTATAGAATCAAACTTTTAGACGAATTGTAAATCAAAATTTAAAGTGAATCAAAATGTAAAAGGTTATTGGAGTTTAGTGAAGTGTTTTGGACCAATGGTAGAAATTTAAAATTATTATAAAGACTATAGCGAAGGTATGTTGGACACTGAAAGATAGGAGATTTGTTATTGGATGTTATATATGTAAAAATGTTATTGTAGTAAGCTAAGTTTGTTTAGTTAATAACTAAGCAATATAAATAAGGGACTTCTTTTTTTAAATTTGTTCAGATACAGACCTATTTATGAAACCTGCGTTAAAATTGTAAAATAGTTTTGAAATAAAAGTTTATTTGTGTATTCATCGAGTATTATTTAATCCAAGTATAAAAGAAAGTATATAAAGTGTTTAAAAGTGAAAAGGGAAAGTCAGCGTGTATGTAAAGAAGATTTTGGAAGTGGTTATTGATGTAAGGAGAAAGCGACGGTATATTATTTGAGAAGATTAGTGTTGGTTTTGGGATAGATTTGGGTATTACGGCAGCAGGATATTGGAGTGGTTAAAGAAGGCATCGACGACGTAAAGAATTTTGGATTGATTTGAGAAGATATAACGGCAGAAAGGACATCGTATGGACAATTGGTATAGCAGGATTAGGAGTGATTTGTATTAAGACAGCGGGATTGATTTGGTTGTGCGAAGAGAGAATTAAACGGGATACGGAGCAGAGGAACAGGAGATAGGAATACGGCGAGGAAGAATTGACGCAGGAAAGTAGATAAAGGTTTTACTAAATTCTAAATTGGGGTAACATTATTTCAGGTTTGGGGCATCAAAATTGTTTTAAAACACCTGGAGGCAGTGCGCAAGAGGACAATTTTGGAGAATCTTGTGTAAAAGTGCGTACGGCAATTCCGAACTTGAGCCAGCAGTCAAAGGAAGGCCTTCAGCGCAGTATATTTCTGGTAAGTACCGTGAATATATTAGAACGTCAGAAATTAAAGTCATAAAAGTTACAAAATTAATTTGACATCAGGCATCGTTGATCTATTAAGATTTGGCATATCAAAATAAATTTAGTACATTTCAAAAGTGGTAAAACAAACGAGGGTGCAGTTTGGTTGGGTATTGCACATCTACTCACGATTGAACCCACGGTGAGTAGGTGAGAAAACCCTGAGATTAAAGTTTCAAATAGTCGAGGCATATAAATATAGTAATTAGTAAAAGAAAAACCAACCAAACGTTTGCTAAAGCACCTCGATTTGAAATCATAAGGGACGACGACAAAAGTCGTATAATAAAATCTTGTTTAAAGGAGGAGTAATTATATAAAGTTAAAAATAATTAGACAAAAAAACATAGTAATTAGAATACAAGAAGGTGGCAAACCCAACGTGAGGCTCGAGAAAAAGGTTAAAAAGGTGTTAGAGCGAAAGAGAGTAGAATCCGGGAGCCCGAGTTAGGTGGGGCCCGCAAGTTTTTTTTTAATTTTTTCAGGAAACGAGTTCAAAACAAGGAAACGGAGATGACGGACGAGGACACAAAAAGAATCACAAGATCGGGACTGATATACGGGGTTGAAATGGATGTAGGGAGACAAGACATAGAGCTAGACGCAGGGGGCGACCTACAGGAGACGGACACGAGGCAGACAGAGTTGGAGGTAACAGACACGGACATGGACCAGGCGACGGTACCGGAGGTGAGAGCAGCAAAAAACGACGGAACCCAGGACCTTATGAGATTTCTGATGAGCATGAAAGACGATCTCAATGCATCACGCAAGGAACAAAAAGATGCACGCACGGAACAAAAAGAGGCGAATGCGGCGTTAGCCATAAAAATTGTGGAATCACATACAGAGTTGACAAACAAAATTACTGAATCACATACAGAACTGACAGACAAAATTAATGAATCACGCACGGAACAAAAAGAAGCGAATGCGGCGTTAGTCATAAAAATTATGGAATCACATAACGACTTAAGGGACGAATTTAGGACAGCGCACGCGGACCTGACGGCGAAAATGAACCACACACAGGAATACTTACTAACGCAAATACAGATTGCAAAAGACGACGTGCGGACAGAGGTCCAACAACAAATAGACAGGGTTGACGACAAGTTAGAACACACACGGGCACACTTGCAAGGAGACTTGAACGCGACACGGACTGACTTAAGAACTGAAATTAAGACACGGGTCGACACAGTGGAAGAAACAATGATTAGCGGGTTTTCAAATTTAAGCACAGAAATAGAAACATGTGACAAACGACATGGGACTAACTACAAAAATTTAGGACAAACATTAGAAACCATACAAAACGAAAACGTACACGGTAGGACAAAACTGGACGAAAAACTTGACGACAAAGTTACGGGATTAGAAACCAGGGTAGGACATGACGTTAGACAAATTTACGAGAAACTCGAAGACATAGAAAGGAGGCGAATTGGACTAGACTACGGACCGCACTTTCGATTAAACCGGGACGCTTTACCGAAGTTTGAGGGACGTAAGACAGAACAGCCCATGGGATTCCTGGACCGACTAGACGAGATCGTAGGGACAGAAAATGAACGGACAAAATTACAGATTGTTGGGGCTAGTTTGACAGGAAATGCCGAAAAGTGACATAACATTATTCGTAAACAGTATGACACGTACGCGGACTTCAAACGACTATTTATAGAACAGTTTTGGAACACTACACATCAGACCGACATAAGGACGAACCTAATTACAGGACATTATAGCAGGACTCACGGCACGCGCGAAGAATACGCGATTGACAAGTTCAATCAGGCGCAACACTTAACACCGAAACTGAGCGAGGACGACATTGTACTTCTACTGGCAGGTCATATGGAACCGGAGGTTACCAGAGTTGTAGTGGTACAAAATGTCAAGACATTGAGGAATTCTTGGGAGTAATGAGAAATTTTGACCTAGCGACAGTACTGGAAGCGAAAACGCGGACACACCATTGGGAACAAAACAGGGGTTACAGGGAAGACAGTAGACGACCACCGTACCACGAAAACAGACAAAATTATAGACAGGAAAATTTTAACTACGGACATAGGAATCATTGGGGACACGAGGCACATAGACGACCGTATTTCAATAGGGATCACCGGGATAACGCCTACAATGGACAGAACAGATACCGGCACGACAACGGCGAGGGTGACGGCCGGATTACAGGAGGCGGAATAAAAAATGGAAATAGCCGGACGGACAGGGACGTAAACGTCCAACATATGACGACGAGCGCAAGTACAACGGACCCGAATAGGATTGAGGTGGTGGAAATTCACGAGTCGCCTCAAGAAAAAAAAACGCGAATTTTTGGACGACCGACTGCTTAGGAGTAAAGATTGATGTTTGCTATAGTATAAGGGATTTGTTGTTAAACAGTTACATTTTTAATAAAAAGAATTTGTTATTTATAAATATTAGTTTAAGGGACCGTGTTTATGTTGCTTTAGTGGATAGTGGGTCACAGTTGTCGCTGGTAAATGATAGGGTAGTAGTCGAACATGGAGAATTTTTAAAGGAAAGAATAGGAACAATTGAGGGGGTTAATTTATGGTCAGCGATGAACAAAAAGCTTACGACGATTTATAATGTTATCCGTGTACCGATATATATAGGAAATAAAGAAGCAGGGGATGCAGAGTTTTTAATTACGAAAGGGTTACAGTTAGACTTCATATTGGGTATGGATTTTATAGAGGATTTTGGATTGAATATAGATGGAAAAGATAGGTCAATTAGGATATTTGATAAAGATAGGTCATGGGTGGTGCCTACGGTTAGTGAGGAAAATAGGAATGGAAATGATATAGATAGTACAGGATTAGGAATGATTAAAGAGTATAATGATGGACAGGTTAAAGTACGATTATGTAATATGTTTGGAAGATTAATTAATGATGAACAGATAGGGAAAGTGAGTGTTGATACTAAGATGAAGCTAGGAGAATTATTTAATAAATATGTAGGGTTATTTAATGAAGAGCCAAGATTTGCGAGGCGGTACACACATAAGTTGGAGGTCACGGAAGACATCGGATTTAACACAAGGGTGTATCCAATTCCGTTTGCCATAAGAAATAGGGTTAAAATAGAGATAGACAGGATGTTAAAAGAGGGTATTATAGAACCAGCGAGAACTCAATATGTGAACCCAGTAGTTATAGTACCAAAACCAAATAAAAGGGATATAAGGATTTGTTTAGATGCGAGGAAATTGAATGCGATTACAAAACCGCAGTATGAGCAACCACAAGGGTTGGATAATTTATTGTATAAAGTATATGAAATGAAAGTTTTCAGCAAATTAGATTTAAAGAATTCGTTTTGGTTAATTCCGTTGCATGAAGACAGTAAAAGTTTACAGGTTTTAGTATCGAAGGCGAGATTTATATGTTTTCTGTAGTTCCATTTGGTTTAAGTAGTTCTTCAGCAGCACTTGTAAGAGCGATGCAGAAGTTGTTTAATGAATATGAATGTTTCTGTTCGCATTATGTCGATGACTTGTTAATTTTTCAAGGGACGAGCAAAACACCTGGAGCATTTAGAAAAGGTGATCCAACGACTGGACGAAGGAGGTTTAAAGCTGAACGTAGAGAAATGCGAGTTGTTTAAAAGCAAGGTTACATACTTAGGGTTTGAAATTAGCGAACAAGGGATGAAAATTTGCAATAAAAGATTGGACGAGTTGAAAAACATTCAGCGACCAAAGAATGTGAGAGGACTGCGAGGATTTTTAGGGTGCTAAATTATTACAAACGGTTTATACCGAGGTATTCTGAAGTGTGCGTACCGTTGGTGAGTTTGTTAAAGAAAAGGAGAGATGGAAGTGGACTGCTGAACGAGAGAAGGCGTTCCAGGATTTAAAAGGTGCATTTTACAAGGAGTTAGCATTAAAATATCCCAATTTTAAAGATGATTTTATTTTGAGGACGGATGCGTCGAAATATGCAATCGGGGCTGAGTTGGTGCAGATACAGGATGGAGTTGAAGTACCAATTGTTTTCATTTCTAGGGTGTTGAAAGACTGCGAAACCAGGTATGCGACGGCAGAGAAGGAGATGTTGGCCATAGTATACGCGGTGAAGAAGTTGCGTTTTTATTTGTTAGGTAAGAAATTTCTAATAGAATCCGACAACACGGTGGTAACGTTCATGAAGAAAAGGAGTTTTTAAACAGTAGGTTGTATAGATGGGCATTGGTGTTACAGGAATACGACTTCGAAATTAAGCATAAGCCAGGAAAGGAGAATGTGACGGCGGATTTTCTGAGCAGACCGCAGGTCGAATCGAATCAAAACATAAAAGGGTGTTTAATTGCTTTGCAGGAATTCAGGGATGTTGGTCGATGGACAAACACCAAACTTATAGAGGCGCAGAGGCACAGCGAGGTGAGCTCGATACGAGAGAAACTTACAAGAGAAAATATGGAAGAGTACAGGGGATTTACCATCGTAGGGCAGTTTGTGGTGAAAAGAATAGGGGATGCAGAGCTGGTAGTGCTATCAAGAGACGTTGCCGCTGAAATCATAAACGAAATTCATTTAAAATTCGGACACATAGGTATCAGGAAAACATTTTTAGTATTCAGAGAGGCGTTTTACGCAAAAATGATATAACGGTGATAAAGGAAAGGATAAATCGGTGTGAAATTTGCATTCTAGGTAAAGACAAGAACGTGGTGCTGCAGAATATGCCGATGAGCGTGAGCGTAAATGGACCATTGAAATTGGTGGCGATTGATTATTTAAGCAACCTGATCACGAGTGAACAGGGTATCGACATATTTTGGTGGTGGTCGACGTTTTTCTAAATTTGTAAAATTATTTCCTGCAAGACGGAGTAACACGGTGCATGCATTGCAGTCAATTGGAGAATTTGAAAGCCAAGTCGGGAAGATAAAAGGATTTTGGTAGACAACGCAACGTATTTCAACAATCAAAGATTCAGGAACGGGTTAAAAGGGCAAATATTAAAGTATCATTTAGTAGCATACGACATCCAAAAGCTAATCCATGCGAACGTTACATACGAGAGGTGATAAAATATTTACGATTAGCGACACAGGAGCATCACGACAGATGGGTTAGGTATCTACCACAAATAGAAAATTTTATGAACAGCGTACCGAGTTCGGTTACGAAAACATGTCCGGTAACATTAATGCGAAGGATTATACCAGCTAGACCATGGAGGAGGAAGTCGAGGTACAAGACATAACAGAGTTGCTAAGTAATGCCAGGCGCAGAATCGAAAGGATGCAGCGTAGGGACATCGAACGAAGGTGTAGAAAAATTAAGAAAAGAACGATTTTTGGAATAGGGATTTGGTAGTCGTCAAACGATTAAGGGTTTCAAACCGCGACAAAACATTTGCGCGAAGCTGTTGTTTCCTTATGAAGGGCCGTACAGGATCACGCGTAGTTTTGCTGAAGGCAATACGTTTGAGCTGGAGAATATGACAGGGGGTATCGCGGGCGTTTTCATTTGGAGAATTTGTACCCATATAGAGTAGTACAGGAAGAGGGTTTAATAGGATAGGTTAAAATGTGGTTCATGCAACGGAAAGTTTAGTTTAGTTTGTGTTTTTGTTTTGTTTTTGTTATAGTAGTATAGTATAGGTTAGATAATAGCGTAGTGTAATAGATGTGAGAGAAAGGCGAATGCGGGTTGCCAAAGTAAAATAGTAACATCGAAAGGATGGTTTTGAATGAAAATCAGAAATTTTTGCACACCAGGGGAAGAGAAAACATATGAAATTTCAATTTTATTAAAAACCAGTGGGGCCAAATATTGTGTAAGGGAGGGGGTTATAGGGTTTCTAAAGGTATATTTGTATTAATAGGGGTGTATGCCAAACGATAGGATTAATATTTTAGATTTAATAATTCAAAACTATAAATTTTGCTATACTTTACATACGTTAAAGTATGTACCATTTCAGATTGAAACTTATATGCCAAAAGGTAGTAACATGACTTTATGACGTTGATATAATGCACGGTACTTGAGGTTTTATACTGAGTTGATATTTCATGAGCCAGTTGAGAGTACATTTGCCGTCGGAAAGCCGGACGCATTTATGGATATCTGCAATATAACAAAGCGTCCAGGTCGTGTATGAATTATTTGGCTTTTCCTTTTATAGAATCAAACTTTTAGACGAATTGTAAATCAAAATTTAAAGTGAATCAAAATGTAAAAGGTTATTGGAGTTTAGTGAAGTGTTTTGGACCAATGGTAGAAATTTAAAATTATTATAAAGACTATAGCGAAGGTATGTTGGACACTGAAAGATAGGAGATTTGTTATTGGATGTTATATATGTAAAAATGTTATTGTAGTAAGCTAAGTTTGTTTAGTTAATAACTAAGCAATATAAATAAGGGACTTCTTTTTTTAAATTTGTTCAGATACAGACCTATTTATGAAACCTGCGTTAAAATTGTAAAATAGTTTTGAAATAAAAGTTTATTTGTGTATTCATCGAGTATTATTTAATCCAAGTATAAAAGAAAGTATATAAAGTGTTTAAAAGTGAAAAGGGAAAGTAAGCGTGTATGTAAAGAAGATTTTGGAAGTGGTTATTGATGTAAAGGAGAAAGCGACGGTATATTATTTGAGAAGATTAGTGTTGGTTTTGGGATAGATTTGGGTATTACGGCAGCAGGATATTGGAGTGGTTAAAGAAGGCATCGACGACGTAAAGAATTTTGGATTGATTTGAGAAGATATAACGGCAGAAAGGACATCGTATGGACAATTGGTATAGCAGGATTAGGAGTGATTTGTATTAAGACAGCGGGATTGATTTGGTTGTGCGAAGAGAGAATTAAACGGGATACGGAGCAGAGGAACAGGAGATAGGAATACGGCGAGGAAGAATTGACGCAGGGAAAGTAGATAAAGGTTTTTACTAAATTCTAAATTGGGGTAACATTATTTCAGGTTTGGGGCATCAAAATTGTTTTAAAACACCTGGAGGCAGTGCGCAAGAGGACAATTTTGGAGAATCTTGTGTAAAAGTGCGTACGGCAATTCCGAACTTGAGCCAGCAGTCAAAGAAAGGCCTTCAGCGCAGTATATTTCTGGTAAGTACCGTGAATATATTAGAACGTCAGAAATTAAAGTCATAAAAGTTACAAAAATTAATTTGACATCAGGCATCGTTGATCTATTAAGATTTGGCATATCAAAATAAATTTAGTACATTTCAAAAGTGGTAAAACAAACGAGGGTGCAGTTTGGTTGGGTATTGCACATCTACTCACGATTGAACCCACGGTGAGTAGGTGAGAAAACCCTGAGATTAAAGTTTCAAATAGTCGAGGCATATAAATATAGTAATTAGTAAAAGAAAAACCAACCAAACGTTTGCTAAAGCACCTCGATTTGAAATCATAAGGGACGACGACAAAAGTCGTATAATAAAATCTTGTTTAAAGGAGGAGTAATTATATAAAGTTAAAAATAATTAGACAAAAAAACATAGTAATTAGATATCCAAGAATATATATATATATATTTATAACTGCGATTAAAGGTCATAACAAGGTCATATTACAACGCATGACAAAGATTTTATTTCATAAATTCGAGAAAATGCGATAAATAACTAATCTATTTAGACATTTATTTGTAAGTTTGTAAAATACACCGTATAAATATATTAATTACGTTGGTCGCATAAACGAACGAATTAAAGGAGTTTCATCCAAATTTTGTAATAAAAAGATAATGTTTTACATAAATTTACGTTCAATTGCATATAAATACCCTAAATTGTATGTAATATTGGGATACTCGCTCGAATAAATATTCTAAAAGTATTTTTATTTGTAATTTAATAACAAAAAGGTATGTTTCTAATTGAAAAGCGTATTAATTCAATGGTTAAGAATCCGAAAACTGTTGGAGCCGCCTAGAATAAATGACGTTAAAAAGGTTTGGCTTTGGGCAACCGTGATGATCAGTGGTAATTTAAACGCCGAGGTGAGGACGTGCTGCCGTTACTAGTATAGAGAAATTATGTAATTAAACTGTATACAATGATGTACAAAAATTTGCCGGCCAACAATTATTTAAAAATATATTGAAATGCGTATTTAAACGAATTGAAACTATCATAAAATAGAGTTAACTTAAAAAGTTTGAGATTAAATGGAATATTAAGGAACGTATATGAATTAAATGGATTAACATTTGATGGAATATGTCAATCGACATAAAAAGTGGCTTTCTTAAAACAAATTAACAAAGAATTAAGCAATGATATTTAAGAAATGGTAGTTATTATTGGAAGAGTCAACGCAGGTGAATTAAAATCAACAACGAGAAGATCCGTAATGGGAAAATTAAAATATTTTGTTTAAATAGAGTGATTTCTGAAGATTCATATTTTTAGATTAAGTGTTTATGCCGTTAAAGAAAATAATTTATTTTATTTATAATAGAAAACTTTAATTTGCATTAATGTTAAGTTCATTTAAGAATAGATGGCATTAACAGTTGTTTTATTTTATTTAAATATATAACATATGCTTTGATAAGAAAGCAAGTTCAGTTTTAATTTTGAATTTGATGGAGTAACTACAAAGATTAATATACTGTGTATTTTGTTTGTTTATGTGAAATGAAAATTGTGCTTTTCCATTTCCATCCTAACAACTGGGTATGTCAATATTTAAGTAACTACATGAATTGGTGAGTAAAGGTTATTCCTTAAGATTGACAGTGCGCTTTGATGTTATCATTGATTAGAAATATTCATGTATATTTGTATAATCCAGTATTTATAAAACAAAAGAAACTTAAGTATATGAGATTTTTGAATGCAGGTTAATTTCATTTACATTTTTTTAAAGGTTCTTTGCAAGTCATGCACACAATTTGTCATTACATATAGTAAAATCAAAAATATTATTCAGTTACGCTTAACACGGTTTTTAAGAAAAAGATATTAAACTAAATGTGCATAATAAATATAAAAAAGTTTAATTAAGGATTTATTAATGAGTGATTATCATATGTTTAAGATTGGTTTATTAGGCATTAATGTAGAGAATGACTTCTAATAAGAGTTGTGAGAGAAGGTGATGTCGTGATTTCATTTTTCTATATAATGTGTGTTGTGAGAAAGTTATTTCAAATCATTGTAAATGCCTTTAAAATATTGTTTGTAAGAGAACGTTGTTGTGAAATCATTATCTTTGTATTTGAAAGATCATTTCAAACCATTATACTTATATGATCTCAATGATTTTATTGATTTTATTAATTCTCTCTCTCTATCTCTCCCTTCCTTTCGCTCCCCCTTGTTTCCTCCCTTTCACGCCCCTCTTCTTCTCTTTCCCACTCTTCCTCTCCCCTATCTCCCACTTTTCCTTTCCCTCCTCTCTCAACCCACTCTTCATTTCCCCCTATCTCTTTGAGAGAACAGTTGTTGCATCCATTTTACCTCTAAATTGTACAAGAGCTTCTACCTACGAACCTCAAAATAAAACTAGGCCTCTGTCGCTTTATTAATCAACAGAGAGAAAAATGATCCAAATTTTTATAGAAAAAATTTTCATTTACGGATGAGTACTGTTTTACAAGATGGAGTATTACTAATTTACAAAATGAACACACTTATGCTGACGAAAACCCGCATGCAGTGAAGGTTGTGCATTATCAACGTGAATTTATAATGAACGTGTGGATAGGAATTATTGTCATTTTTATTATTGGTCCTGTCGTCTTACCATCTTGTTTAAATGGTGTAAATTATCTAGAATATTTAGTAAATTTGCCAAATTTATGTGATGACCTTCCACTAGCTATTAGAGAAACTATGTAGTTTATGCACGACGGTGCACCACTACACTTCACGTTAAATGTCAGGAATCACTTAAATGAAAACTTTCAGAATCGATTTCAGAGGAAATAATTTTCCTGCATATTAGACACCTTGCTCACCAGATTTAAACCTAATGGACTACTTTTTATGGAGAACAGTTTAAGAGATGGTATATTCTAGACTCGTAAACACCGAAGAAGAATTGTGAGCACGAATACGAAATCAAGTAGATATTTTACGGTTGGATGCAGAGATTATGCAAAGGATGTAGTCCAATTTTCTGCGTAGAATTATTCTTTGTGTACATGAAAACTGATGTCATTTCTAACATTTACGTAGTTTTATTGAACAAAATCTTACAGTAACTTTTTGAAATAGATCGATTCTGCATTAAATTGCAACTACCTTAATTAAAAACGCTAATCTAAACCCTGATTATGTTATTCTCAAATAATATAAACTTAACAAATGCGTATTAAACCTTCCTATATCAAAATGTCTCTCAGTTTTTAAATTCGTTGAAATGTTTGCTAGTGGTAAACCACTTCCAAAAGTTGGAAGCTCGCCTTATCAACTCCCTGAAGCATATTCTAACCGCTGCTTGTTATTTCCAGTAGTAATTCGTCGAACGATTAAAACTTTTTGCTCATTAAATACTTAATGGGGTTGATATCTGCGCGTTTTCTGGGAAATTTTATTTTGTTATTTGCAAGCATTCGAGCTTGCTCAAGTTTATAGGCAATGAAATAGGTTTGCTAATTAAGTCGTTCCTCGTAGCAGGGATCGATAATAATGCAAACCTCTATTCTTTTCTAAAAGTTAGGCAACTGATCTTTATTGACTGTTCGGCTGGTTGCATAACTCTTTTAGATGGTTTAAATAATATATTTTGCTTTTCCATGCGAACAATGAAATTCAATGGTATTAATTATCGTATTTTGCCTTCGTTATTGCTTGCATTCTACGAATGTTTTTGGCGTTATTCTCGGGGATAAATATTTTGATTACTTTTGTAGAACAGGTAACATTCTATTGCTGGGAATGGTTTTATGTTATTTCTTCCATGGTTTTGAAGTTGTATAAATAAAAGTCCAACTTTGAAAAAGCTCTCTTACTTCTCCGTTCTCTTACGTAGTTCGTGGCTCTTACTTATACAATTTTTCTGTTATATAACGTCCATTGAGCGTTGTAAAGTAACGTTTTTAAAATTCGTTTTGTGCGAGTACAGTTAAGTTGGTAGTTCCAGCACCCAGCCGTACACAAGAACTGCCGCGCTTCCTCATCCCAAGAAGGTACCAAAAAAAAGATAGCTCCAGGTACAGTGTATTTTTCTGTTTGCTTCATTTGTGTTGCTGTTTTGAAAAATAGACACTTTTTTTTTTGGTTGATTCCGCAATAAACTGCAAACCGTACGTTACCAAATGCAAGCTCACAACACGAACAATTATGTACCTTATTCTTAAAGGTTGCTGTTTAAAATTTTAATGCATTTGAGCACTTTTCTACTGTATACTTTTCTGTATAAATTAATGTTGACGTCAACAACTTGCTGTATAAAATTTTAATAATACTTTCTTAAATCTTACGAAGTGCGCTTCCTAAAGCAGATGTTAATGTATTATTTAAAGCAGAGATTAATGTAGTATTTCTTTATTTCTTGTACATATTTAGGGTTAGAAAATGATATAAATATTCTTGTATTTAGATAATAAGATTTTATTCTCGATATTTTAAAATGTTGAGGTTTGTACTGTACTATATGTAAATTGGCTTTTGTATACATCACGTTGAAACGAATGATTACGTAAATGTGTGGTTTTAATTTTTGTAGGTATTCCTCTGGCACTGTATATTTTACTTACATGTTGTAATATAGTTTTTTCTGAGGTTTCCAATTCTTTTATTCTATATCACCACCCCACTCTACGACGTTTTTGAGCTAGCCCAAACTCTAATTCTTTTGAAGTTCGATTCTACCATTCTGTTCCTGTTTTGTTGCGGTATTCGGTGTAGGCAATTTTCTCTATTTACTTTGCTGCTTCTTTTCTGATCTGCACGGAATACCGACCCATAAAATTTATAACTTAATATAAGTTTGCTCTTTGGTTTGTTATTTATTTGTGTGATATTCCCTTTGTTCTTTGCTAATTCATTCTTACATGCTTATCATTATTAGCTCTTTATTGTGTAAATCTTTGTTGTTGTTGCCCTTAAACACGCTTGAAGCTTCTTGGAGCAGTTCTAAGCCTGGATAAAGTATAAAGGGGGTTAAGATAAATGTTAGTATGCAATAAAACGTTTAAATTTGATTATCTCAGAAACAGCTGCTCGAAGCGACATTTACAAGGTATACCTTTTTTGGAAAAAATATGTCAGAGAATAAAAATTTTGAACCTGAATTTGATGTACCGAGGCACAAAAAGTTATATTTCAATGTAGGTAAAGAACTGCTGGTCGCGCCCTCCCCGAGGTACATCAAAACTATTACCAAATCTGTATTTCTCATCTTGAAAAACCCCTAAATGCCAAATTTCATACAAATTCTGCTATTACTAAGATACCACTTTCCAGTTAGCGCTTTAAGTGAGCGGACGTGTTTTACGGAACTTCCGATTCAGCAGCAAACAAGTAACTGTTTATATAGGGTTTATTATTGTATTTTTATATTTAAAGCTTTATTATTTATTGTATTTAATTGTATTGTTGTGTGGCATTAATTTTAATACATAGGGCAGTGAAATAAAATCAAAAACTAAATTTAAATCAAATAAATACTAAATAAATCGCGTTTTAACTTAAATTTTAACCAAAATTCGCGTTTAAAAATAAACTAAATTAAATTTCGTGCTAACAAACCAAAAACTAATAACCAAACGCCCCAAAATAATTTCAAAATAATTTTAAAAGGCGTTTTTAATAAATTTATTGAAAAACCAAGTAAATCGGGTTAAAAACCGCGTAAAACAAGCACATAAATTCGGAAAAATTTTGTAGTGTGCGTGTAATAAAGTAACAAATTAAAAACCAAAATCTAGCTCGTATTGAAATTAAACAAATCGCTTAATAACAAAAAATTTGCGTTTATTTAAATTAAAATACTCTATTTTTAAGTTCTCGCGAACTTAAAGCCCCCTTAAAGTTGATCTTTCGCTATAATTAGTGGCGAAACACTTGAAGGTCGTACCAGGCACCGAGTAAACAAGCGATAAGTGCTTCCGGTACCAGGCTCTAATTGCATGTGTTGTTATTTGTTTGATTCTATATTTAAATTAAAAGCCCCTCTAGTTTATAAATTTGATTTTGTTTTAGAATTAATTAGCTTTTTAAATTTAAAATTTGATTTGGTGGTTTAAAAATTTAAATAAATAAATAGTTTGTTTGCGTTATACTTTTATTGGGCTGTGATTTTATTTTGTTCTCGTTGTTAATTTGGCGTTGAAGGTTTATTTTATCTTTGATAAATTTTAAATTTCATTTGGCCTTTTGAAATTTAAATAAATAGATAAATTTCAATAAATAAAAACCATGAAGTTTACGGTTCATTCTAAATCTAGGTATTTTATCAGAGTAGCGTTTTTGTTTTGTACTCGCTGCTGTTTGTGCCGTTTAGCGGTTTATATTATCTCTGAGTTTATTTAGCGTCGAAACGGTTAGATCGTTTTTGGTCTCGGTTTTTGTTTGTTCCTGTTGTTTTTGTAGTTTTGATTTGTTAGCATGGTGGTCCATCGAGATGAAGAGCCGTTGCCGAAGAAAAAGAAAGGCGTTCGGTCGGAGTCGGTCAGGGGTGAAAAGCTGGAGGATGGGTCGGTCGAGAAGGAGCTCGTGATTGCGCTAGAGAAGATGGAGCGGTAGTCGTGTCGCAGAGAGAGCCTGGGTCTACGGTGATGGAGTCGGAGAAGTCGGCGCCCCTTGTGTGTGGAGACGAGCCTGAGTTGCCCGCAAAATCGAGAGGCCAGCGTCGTGGGTCGACTAGCAGCAACGGAAACATTGCGGCTAGCGATCTAGACGAACTAGATCTCTTGATGATCCATGCGAGGAAGGCGCACGACTTTATTCACAGACGAGGCCCTTCCACTTCGGCAACCATCATCGTGGACAACAGGAGGGTGATTCGCAACGCCGCGGACGAGTTCCGGGACGTTACGAATCAGCTTTTGGGGATGGTTAGAGGTCTCAGGATGGTGCGAGGCGAAGTGAAGGAGATTGTGGCGGAGGTAGCAGTCGCAACGTCGAAGACGGAGCAGATCGTAGTAGGGCAGGGGGGATCAAAAAGTCGCTTGGTCCCAGGGGTAGTTTTGTATGCAGGTGCAATGGCGAAGACGGCAGCGTCGACGGTCGCGGTTTGTGTCGACGCCAATCCAGGGGTCAAAGAAGACGTCATGATGACGTTAAAGAAGAAGGTTGATCCGGCCAAGGGTGGGTTTGTTGTCGGAGTACGTCGGACGCGTAGGGAGGCGTTGTTGTTGAGTGTGCTGGTCGAGAAGACGCCAAGCGGTTGCGGTGGACGGTGGGCGAGGCTTGAAAGAGTCTGACGACGAGGACCATTGAGAAGAGGAGGCCGCGCATTGTGCTACCTGCGGTAGAGAGGGAGATGAAGCGAGAAGAGCTCGTAAAGAGGTTGGTTGTTCAGAACCCCCGCTTCAGGGGGCTTAGGTTCAAAGAGGAGGTCAAGGAGAAGTTCCGGTTCGGCGGCAGGGGACCCAGAGATCCGTTGACCAGTGTCGTTTTTGAGGTGTCGTCGGAGGTTAGGAGGTGCTTTATGGCGCATGTAGTCATCCTGGGGTGGCGTAGAGTCTGGGCTCGTGACCATTTTTCGATGATTCAGTGTTATCGTTGTTACGAGTTCGGCCACAGGTCAGCGGAGTGTAAGGAGCGGGTGTAGTTTTGCGGTAACTGCGCCGAAGAGGCGCATGAGTTCAAGAGTTGTAGGGGGGCAATTTCTTGTTGTGTAGTCTGTGGAAGGTCGAACGACAGGGTTGGTAGTGTCAGGGTCGACACGCCTGACGACGCCAAATCCAGACAGTGCCCCACGATGCAGCGTTTGAAGGCAGTCATCACCAGGAACATCGACTATGGATTCTAGGCCATTAGACGCAGTTCCAAGAAGCTCGAAAATCAAATGCGCGCAAATCAATTTAAGCAGGGGCAAAGGGGCCACAAATAATTTCGTCAAAATAATAAACGAAAATAAAATCGACACCGGGCTCATACATGAACCGCACTTATATGGCCATAAAATAACAGGTTTAAACAAAAATTTGGCGAAAGCATCCCTGCGTTCAAAAACGAGCTATTAAACTGCCAAAAGGCAGACGAAATAGAAACACTCGCGAAAAAATTAAACGGGTATCAGAATTTATACGGACAGTTCACGTATGAACGATGGGCAAGCAGGCGCGGCGTTTGTCGTGTATAAACAGGAAAGGGAGGTGTTTCGCTTTTAAACCAAAGTCGCGAACTGGAGCACTATCTTCCAGTGCGAATTGGTAGCCATACGAGAGGCTATCGATTACGTATTAAACCATACAGGCAGAGACGAGTGTTATATAATCAGTGATGGTAAATCGGCGCTGACGGCTTTAACAAATATGAACACCTCGACGGACCCCCAAGCGGACGTCTAGAGGATAGCACATACGGTGCTCGAGTTACAACGTTTAAAGTTCTGTTGGGTTAGGTCGCACGATAGTAACGTAGGATACGATAGGGCTGATGAATTAGCTAAAGAGGCCACGACGGGCGACTTTCGGATATCACATTGGTCGATATTGAGGTCTCTAATTAAAGGAAAGCTGCGCGAAAGGTCAATTCGATAATGGGAAGAGAGGTGAAACAACGCTGCCACGGGCAGGTTGACCCACAAATTCATACCGAGTATAAAAGTTAGAGGTAAGATTGAGGTAAAACGCGATCGTAAAATGATGTAACTGATAACAGGGCACGGCGCCCTGAAAGCGTATTTGCAAAGATTAGGCTTAACCGATAACGACCGCTGCGAATGCGGTGAGGGCGCAGAAAGCGCAGAGCACGTGCTCTTCGACTGCCCACTGGAGGTGGCAAATTGAGGGTTAGCTGATCTGAAATTAGCTATGGTAGGGCTAGCTAGGCCAAAGAGCCTAGAGGAAGTCGGAGAAGTGGCTAACCAGAAAGCGTTCTGGACAGCCTTCAAAGAATTTTCTGGAAGGGTCGCAAAATTCGACGGTGATAACAGCGCGTAAATCGGTTTTAAAGAAAATATATCAACAAAAAGCTAATATGCATGACGAACCCCACACCACTAAAACAATCACCGTCTCCACCATATGCGCGCGGAAGAATCGGGAATAAACAATAACAAATAAATAATAACAAATAAATAATAACAAGTAAATCAATAACCCTAATTAAATTAAATCAATAAAGTAAACAAAGAGAATAAAATAGAGTGAAACCGCGCTTCTTCCCAAGACTTAAAAGTGATAGTGATTGTGATCCCCCCAAGACTTTAGTGCATACCCACCAGAACTTTTTCAGTGCATATCCATCTCCTCCTAGCGGTAAGTTACAAAGGGCTGTAAGCAGACGACTAAATTTTCGGATGCTGAAAAATTTATATACGCGGTAAGAGTAAAATTGGCGGCTGTACTCGCATAAGCATTGATTGTTACATGCTAAAATTGGCATTTTACAGTTTTAAATATATGACTGAATTCGCGCCAATATTTTAAAAAATAAACTTGTTCATTCCCGTCACTGCGGACAGTTGCGTCGGCGCACGCGAATGCGCAGACGTGGAGTGATGAAGTAAGTGCGCGGTTTTCGACACGACCGGGACATCATGATTAGCCAATGAGACGTCGAACAGTGACGTTTACCTGTGTCGTTTTTCTTTTAGGATGTAGGTTTCCTCCTTACCTTTGACTCTTATCGTGCTCTATCTGTATTTTTATTGTACCGCTACAAACGAAGAAGAGGGAAGACAAGGCAATCTGGTTTTCACGAGAGCATGACCCAACAACGCCCAAATAACACCCAGACGAAGATGAGTATAGCCTCTGCGCAAGGATGAACGCAAAATCGTGCAGAGTTCCACATTTTTAAGTGAGTACATTTTATCTTTTTAAGGTACATCTTGTATCACTATAAACATATTTGGCATGTGATACAATTTGGCAAATTATGACGTAATATCTTGTTGTGCAATATTGTGTACGTGGTTAGTATGTGTTGCCAACTGTCGTAGTGGCTCTGAACACGCGGGCGCGGGAATATAACATGATTTGTATTAATAAGTAGATTTTTAATAATTTTCCAAGCACATATTTGTGTGTAATGGCGCTAGTCGATAAAATGCTCATGTAAGTGCACCGAAAATTTATTTGGGCAATGTTTTTGCTAATTTATGCACTGTAACATGCTTATGCTTTTAGATGTTTTTACAGATACATCTATTTTATATATATATATATACTTATATTGATTTTATATTTATTTTTATATTTACGCTTTTGCCTGCATTTTATTGTTTTGTGGTTCGATTTAATTCGTTTGACGCTCTGCCGCCTATTTTTTGGTCGCAGTATCTATTAGAAAGAAGAACGTAATTATAATATGTCAAGTTAGGGTACGCTAGTGAACGTTAAGAAAGATTTTAGGCTAAAAAGAATTAGATTAAAATATGTAAACCAGGGAGGAGGAATTTGTAAATTTATAGAGCAGGCAAAATAACTGGATTCCCTATTAATACATTTGGCAATTGCTTAGAAATTTGATTCCATTTTAAACATTAGCTAGCTAGAATTGGATAGTTTTAAGACGACCCTTCAAGTCTCACCGGTAAGCAGAGCTATCCGGTATCTCTTTTTAAATTTGCTAGTGTCTTGTTGATCGAGCACACTCCAAAATCAACGATAGGGATACCATCATCTAAATCCTATCTTTAGTTTCAGTTTGATAGTTTTTTATTTAGGATCGATTAATTTTGAAGTTAGGTTACATTTGAAGCACGTTTAATTTCGCGTTTTAACCCAATGTAGTACTTTCGGGTGGAGCATTGGGGACGTGGCCGCAAGTATAGCGGCCCTTATTCAAATTATAACATTACTAAGATACCTATTTAAAAAACAGCTTATATAACTTTAACATCTTATACCTTGGAAACTATCAACTTTTGGCTTAAAGTAAAATGGGCTAGATCCTCATATTTTACTCTGAGAAATTTGTGGAAACATATTGTACAGACCGTTTAGAGACCCCGGTATATTGTTTCTCCTATGTTGCTACCTTATTAAAAATTTGTCTTTAGTATGTATAATAACATTTGTCTTTAAATGATCACCTCGTTAACATAAACAGAAGTATATAAAAAATCATCAAATGTCCGAGAAAAATTTAATAGAAATTCAATTGTAATGGTAATTAGGTCATTAGGCTTAAGAAGAATTTTTTTGAATAAATTTTAAATAAAACGTCATAATATTTTCATCCTCAAGTTAATTACAGTAGTTTGCCTACCACTAAAGTAGAAATTAAGTCACCATAACCTAACTTTTAAATAAAAGAATTGTACGTTGTTGATCCGTTTCATTTTACGACAACACAAATTTTAATTTAACTTGCAAATTATTAAGAATAAATAATTTTTTTGTAGTGCTCTACAATAAATACGTGTAACATAACATTCGAAAGAGAAATCGTTTTTTGAACCAGCTTAGATTTTTTCAACTTCAAATACAATTCAAGTACAATTTATTTCCTATTGTAAACATAATACTTTTATAACACCTTGTAGTATTTCTAAAGCGATTCAAACAATTACAAATCCCTACAGCAGTCCAAGAAAGCAATACTAACATAGTCGTTTAAACTTCAACCCTAGTTAGTTTGTGCGCATATTCTTTCTTGTAAGGGTAGTTATGCGAAATGCACGCGACATTAGAATAATTCTGAAAGTCTGATGGGGAATTTTGCAATTACGACGATAGAATAAAAGGGGGAACTATGGAGAGAAAGACTACGGGAAGGTTAAGAAAAGACGTAAAAGCTTGGTATTGGATGAAGTAATTAGAAAAATGTAATTATTGTTCCAAGTTGTGCAGAAGTTTCTTTCGCTTCATAATTGATCGTCTTATTAAAGATGAGTTAGTTCGAGCTTTGTCTTTCTGGGGTTGCTATTGACAACGATGGACACTCTATTCGTGTTATGTTATGAAGTCAGCATTCTTTGTTACATAATAAAATTTGATTTTATTTTTAAAATAAGCAATGGCTAGATAGAAGATGAGAAAATTATTTCTGACAAGTTAATGTGTTACGTAGATATCATGTTTAAGTTAAAGTTATAAAGATTAACTTTATAATTTCAAATTGAAAATCATAGTTCTGTAGCAATTTCTGGGAAATAATGTATATTTCAATTAACCTGCTCAAACTGAAGGTATCGTAACAGTTGATTAAGCAACCAGTAATAGAACAGACAGCATTTTTCTTCCACAACGACAATTTTATCTACAACTTTATTACCAAAACGTCTTCTAGAGAAAAATCTACCTACAGAGTTGTATACAATGTATTGATAGATGTTCAGAAGAAGATGATGAACAGTGGGGTTACAAAGGGGACGAATTGAATTGCCTTGATAAGAGCTCTCCGCAATATATTGGAGATCACTATTTTAAAATAATGGCGCGGATGATAGCTTGCTGATTGTAAACCGATAATGCCACATGTCAAAACAAAGATCTGTGTTGATACCTTGTAACATTTCTTTGAAATGTTTATAATCATATTTCATTTCAATAGTTCTGTATTTGTAAATATCATCAATAGAGCTAGGGTCATTGCCTTTAAGAAACATAATTTGTAGTTTACATACATTCTTGATCTAAGGAAGGATTATTTTTGTATTCTTGCATTGTTCATTCTCAAGGGTTGTCAAATTCATTATGGCGGTTTTAAGATTAATAATAATTCATCGTTACTTTGTACTCTAAATTATTACAGCTCTATGATTTATATGTTTTGATTAATAATGTTTAACGTTGGCGCCTATGACATATTCGTCTTGGACTGCAGATGGCTCATACGCTGATGTAGGAAATGGTAAATGTGTTTTCTTTGTTTCAAGCTAACGTTTCAGTAATATTTGCTGATCCAGGATCTTTCTAGGTAGCCTACGTTTGATTACTAACCTTTTTAGACTATTTAATATGTCATTTTGAACAGCTATAGTAATACTTGCAAGAATTATTGTTAAAATAAAATCTGGATTAAACTACATTTTTCAATATTTTCAATTAAATAAAATGCAGTAACCCATAGCAATAAACTATGATCTGGTGACTGATACAAAACTTGATTGTTTAAGTTTTGATTAATATAATTTATAGCGACCGGAAAAATTAATTGCATTTCTGCCAAAAGTCCAACCCTGCAGTATTTATTAAAACCTTCAATTTTGTACGAAAGAAACCCTCTATTTAAATTTTGGGTTATCAACTTTTTAACGGTCCCATATGTTTACAAATCTGGAGTTAAAACAACTGCTGATTTGCACACTCCAACTACTATACCCTGATGTATTATTTCATCTTTAATTGTATACGAGTTTGAACATTTCAAATAAACATTTAACATGCAAGTAAATTGAGACTTCTCAGTAAGAAAATAAGAAATAACTAAAATAGATTTTATTACTTTATAAAATACGCGCCAAGGGGTATTCGTGGTTTTTCCCACTGTGTATACAGATCAATTAAAAACTGCAAACAAGAATTTAAATCCAATTTATTTTCATTTAATAGTTTCAGACGTTTGTTAAAAATTTGAGCTATAATTCTATTATCAGCTACAATTTTCACAGTTTGTGCAGGTATTAAGGGATTTTGAACAGAAAGTTGACCAATGAAACATTCTTCTGTAAGCTTTTCCAAATTGCAGTTGTGGAAAACATTTATGAGGATATTATTCACTTTCAGTACTTTTACGTATTTATTAAATTTATTTTGTAACTTATGATCAACAATTTTTAACTGTTGTATGTTGTAAGTTAATCAATCATCTATTTTTAAATCGTGCAATACACGAAGTAATCAAAAGACTTTCGCATTATCCAGAACTGGACTTAAAAGTGTTTGCAGCATAACGACCGTAATTACTTGAACTGCTTGACTAATCACATGAACAAATATATTTAGTTCCTGAAGAGATCAAAAGCATTTCAAAGTAATGTTACATCCCCTTTAATTAACCATATTTTTTCCTAAAAATTTTAAGTAACTCGAAACAATTCCACGTAAATAGTACAAAACATATACAAAACTCACATGCATTTATATACATACAATTTTTTGGGTTATTTCATACGTTTAGACTTGGTGGTTGTTTTTCACTACCTATACCGATTTGTTTTAAGTCGCTCAAAATTTTTGAAAAATTTGATTAATTAGAGGGGATGTAACATTCCCTTGAAATATTTATAATCATATTTCATTTTAATAGTTTTTGTGTTAGTAAATCCCGTTGATAGGATTAGGGTTATTTTCTTTAAGAAATATAATTTTTAGTTACATGCATTTTTGATCTAAAGAAGTATTGCTTTTGTGATCTTAAATTGTTCGTACTAAAAGGTTGTCTAGTTAATTTTGGTGGTTTTAACGTTAGAAATTACTTTGTACTCTAAATTATTACAGTTTTATGATTCATTCATTTTGATCAATAATGTACAACTGGGGCACCTACCACCGACTCGAAGATGCATCATCATAACTACCATGACGTCTATTTACAGGTAGAACTACAATCAGACCAAGTAAATATGTTTTTTGCTGCACTTCATTGTCCACAGAATAATAGTGTTCAAACAAAGACTGCTTTACTTCGATAGAAACTTCCTTGCATTGTAACTTACAGCAACATGTCTATAAATATACCATTTCATAAATCAGCATCAATTATAAAAATAACAACTTTATTACCTCTACAGAAGGTGGTGTATGAGTAGGCATAATTTTCTTATTGTTAGCAAAATTTGAATCACCCCTTATACGCTTTTTGTGTTGAATATCCTTGAACCTACCACATCTTTTCTTATGTGAACTACCCTCAAGGTTTGCAATATCATCTGACATTATTATAGGAAATACAAAACAACACACAACAGTCATCAATTCAGTACTATGCATGGGTAATACTAATGTCATTGTGTATTAAACACATAGCTGATTTAAAACTTATAAGAGGGAAGGGGATACATGAAATGCTATCTTTGAATAACAAAATGTACTATTTTCAGATGGTTTGGCACATAGCTGCTCACGATGCAAATTGGCGATGGAACATTAAATTACTTTAGCATGTATAACTAAATATGACCAAAATGGCACATATCTGGTTTAGAACTAATCTCCTTCATATCTAGACACTACTGTATTTTGTTGAAGATTGTGCCAAACAATTTAAATTTATGGAAGGTAAAGTTTACTTATTAATGAATTGGCAGAGCATAGTTTGACCATTGACGAAGGTAATATGTTGACAGCAGACCAGAAACACAAATTAAATAAGCTTCTGACGAATACAAAGAAATTTACACCTACTATCAGATTTTTGGTTCCAAGAAACAATTTCAGAGAACAGAACTAGACAAGTTGTTTACACAGACAATATTATTGAAGAATGTGACTTACTATGGTCAAGCCCGATTGTGTTAGTGCCGAAACTATGAGGTGCATACTGACTGTGCATTTACTACAGATCTTTAACTCTCTATTGCATGGTGTTGCATATAAGCAACACCACTTATTTAATTTTTTGCGAGTACATTATTTCATCAAAATTGAGAATGTGCATGTTGTTGCATATATAGTACATAAAATTAAAAGATCCAGTAAGTTCTACCCCTCTGTGGCCATTTACTAAACCTTCAAGTGAAAGAAGCACTTGTCAAATAAGTTTGGTTCAGGTAAGAAAATATCAATAATTGATGTAATCATCAGCAAGATGGCGGCGGATTCGAACGGCGAATCTGACCGCTCCATAGAAAACAGTAAATTAGAGCAAATATGCGGAATATGTAAAAAGAAAATAGCTAAAAATGAACCAATAATGTGTGTAATATGTGATAGTACCTACCATAAAAGCTGTATTGTGCGTGTAAAAGCAACTGTTATAATGACGACTGACAAGATTATGTGCTGTGTTAACAAAGACAATATACAAGAAAAAACGATAATTTGCATAGCAAATTTAACTAATAACCTACAATTCAAAGATAAGGAGATTACTCTATTGAATAAATTAATAAATGAAACTGATGAAACTAAATGTCACCAGGACATGACTCACAATTGGTTAGCGGTCTGGCATGTTGGTAGCGTTTCGTTGCTTAAGCCTTACCATAACATAATTTAATAAACGTCACCATGACATAACTCACAATTAGGTAGCGGTCTGGCATGTTGGCAGCGATTCGTTGCTTAAGCCTTACCATAACATATAATTTAACACTTTTCCTTTTTTGAAGCGGATAACCAGGTTATATTTAATTTTCTTATAAATGGTAATCATGTAAACATGTTAGAGTTCTTTAACAACCATCAGGTTGCTAATATCTATGTAGAGTCAGCTGGATAGGAAAAAGATAGAAGAATATAGGAAGACCTAGACCAAACTATATTAGTCAAATTATTAGAAATTTAGGTTGTGAAGGGTATGTAGAGCTTTTTAGATTAGCACAGAATAGAAAAGAAGTTAGAGCTGCGTCAAACCGACCTTAAGTAAGGTCGATAACAAAATGATGATGGGGCACCTATGACATCATCGTCTTGGAGCAAAGAGGGTTTATAAGCTAAATTATGCTGATCAGGAAATGGTAAAATCCGTTTCTCTGGTTGAAATGAATGTTCCAGTAAGATAATTTTACATATGTTGGATAGAAAAGAATAACGCAAGTAATTTCAAATTTCAGTTTTAATCATTTTTTCGAATTCTGTCGAAGAGAATCTCGAATCGTTTTACGGGGGAAGTTTTTTTGAGTACTTCGTAAAAACCATTGAAAGATAACGTACAAACTCAGGTAGGTACAGTTTACCTTTAATAATTAGGTATCAAACTGACAAATGTGATTAGTCGATAGAGTTCGAAATAATATTTTACCAGGTTGGCGAGTACGTTTAGGAAAATTTGTTTTCTTCAACATACAATTTCATGTCTGACGTTAATTAAAAACATCTAATTTTCTATTCAAAATAGCCGAAGTTCGAGTAGGATCTGGTTAAAACAAATTGAATGCAGGGAATAATTGATATTAGTTGCTTCTAAAAGGTATCTACATCCAAATTACTCAAGGTATTTATAATAAACCCTCTATAACTATAACCTACAGTAACCGTAAATTAATGAACATTTTTTTAAAACCCGTAAGCGTACCCACAGCACATCCCAGATAATAGTTTCAAAAAATTAAAAAGAAGTTTTGTTCTCTGACAACGTTTTCCATCAAAATAAGTATATATATATATATATATATATATATATATATATATATATATATTGTCGTGGAGTTCGGGATAACCTTCGAGTCTCACGCTTGGGATGCCATAAAAATGCAGTGATTAAGCTCTAAAATCGGGATCTACCAATGGGACCGTCATAAAATTATTTTCCTGAAAAAAAGATATTCCAATATCTCTGGAAAGCTCCCCTAAATCAGCATACCACGGCTAGCTCTGCTTTCGGCTTCTTGAAAGATACTTACCCATCCTATGTTTACTCTTTCTCACTTAGACTACCAAATAAAATTACCACTCAAATAATTCAACGAAACATACAACCTTTTATTCATACAAATCAAAAAATTTACGTCACCAGCTCAATATTTACAAAATCGGATATACCGCTTTATAAAATTTTACAATCTCAACCATTAAATCTTTTTAAATTTCATGACTTTAATTTATTTCAACATTTTTTTATATAAAGTTCAAGTAGATGGGCCTATCTTGAAACCCTAAATTGAAATTTACTCTGGTCTATGGTGAGCTCAGTATAAACCTTGTTACTTTAAATGCATAAATAAATCGCATCTTTGTTTTCAACAACCCTAAAGACCCGTTTAGTCTCTACATTAAAATTATACGTCATGTATCTATGCCTTCAAATAATAAACTCAAATTGTCTTTTTCATATAACCTTTAAATTAGCTTTTATGTTCATAAAATACACACCCAATGTGTCAAATCACTCTAGCACAAAATGTTCAAGCAACAAAAGAAACTAATTTTGTTACCTGGAGTAAGCTTTCTGCACCATCACCTCTTAAGATGCATTCCATCCAACTTCTCTCTGCTATATGTACATCAAACTCATCCAATTCTATGTAGACGCCTTCGATACACCTATTCATATACTTGTCCAAGGATAGTCAGCTTCTGACTATTCCATACAACCAGCACCGACGTTCAGAAAAATAACTAGGCTCGCTTACCTCAGTAACATCTTTTATTCGTTACTTGAATTTACTTTAGCACCGTTTATAACTTAGCCCTACTCGTGCTTTCAACACCTTTAATTTAAATTAAAACGGACTGCATTTATCACCGATTTAAAATTTTTACCGTAGATGTTACCATATAGATCTGAAGCGGACCGAAGAAGTAAGAGAGCCCCGCTACGTCTTCTAGTGTATTTATAATCGTTGAAACCTACTTCCTGTACCCCATTTCCATCGAAAAGTACCACTGCCGTAACCGTTATAAGAAGAAAACCAAAAGGGCACTACATACCAAAATGTTAATTACGCCCATCAATACAATGTACTTAAATATATAAATAATTGTCTTTATGCAATCTGAATATCTCCATCTGTTTTCAAGTTATAAGAGGAAAACCAAAAAAGCACTACATACCAAAATGTTAATTACGCCCACCCATGTAATGTACTTAAATATATAAATAATTGTCTTTATACAATGTGAATATTTCCATCCGTTTTCAAGTTATAAGAAGAAAACCAAAAGGGCACTATATACTAAAATGTTAATTACGCCCTTCGATGCATCGTTCTGACCTAACCTATCAAATTTTCATGCTAAGTAGTAGATATATGTAAATATAATCATCTAGCGTCATTTACTAACTATTATTGCAACTATTGTATTTGATACTTACTTTGCGTTGTAAGTGATTGCATTTTGATCAAAAGATGAATGAGATGTTTTTTTTGCATACTATATATTAGCGAAATATACACAAAAAAAGCGTAAAGTGGTTTTATTCTCTGTTTAATTTTACAAGTGCGCTAAAAATTGTGATCTTAATTGTCTTATCGTATAATAAGTGGTTTAATATAGTTGTTGCTAAAACTAAGGAGTTTTGGGTAAGTTTTGAAAATTAGCTATATAGTGTAAAACCTTTGCTTAAGATTGCATTTGAAAAGCATGCGCACCCCTTCCCATGCGCACCCCTGCCCATGCGCACCCCTGCAGCAATTTTTTAACACATTGGAGGATAGGATTCCACTTATGAGATCAAGACAAATAAGAATTTAATTTGTAAACTATTGCATTAGGTTTAATGGATTAATCTAGTAGATTTATACAAATATTACCATTAATTAGCGGAAGAATTTGCATGTGTATTCCTTATAAGAGGAAAGGAAGGATTTTAATGGAATAATCATGAGTATATGTACTATAATAAATAAATTTAGGCACATCCCGATAGTTGAGCCTTCTTAGGTTAACACTTAGCTCGCTGTGGTTCTAATCTATCCACAGATTTTAACAATAAAATATGTCTACAGTTTTTCTTAATTATTATACATTTATGTGGTTTTAATAAGCATTGTATAATAGAAGATGTATTGTAGTAGATCTATGTTATTTAATACTGTTACTAGATGTGCAAATATTTGCTAATATGGTAATAATCTAGTAAATTTATACAAATATTACCACAAATTAGCGGAAGAATTTGCAGATCCGAAACAGTTCCTGGACTGAAGACCTACTGATGATGATGAAAGAATCACTTTTGTATCGGTTATAGAATTGTTGAAAAAAATACCAGATGCTAATGGCACCAACTCTTATTTAATGGTTATGAACTATGTACTAGCTACGTTTTTGGATAAGCAGTTAATGATAAGCCAACGGTTGTACTATTTTTGGTATGTAGTGTTGTACTTTCGTATTTGACGATCATGGATTAAGAAGAATCCTAAATGCAAAGCAGAAAACTTCATTGCAGATAGCTTTTATTCAATAATAATAATGGTCTTTATTGCAAATTTAAATATTTATGCATAAAACTAACTAAATGCACATAATTTAATAAAATTGATGCAATTGTTTCGAGAAAAATTTAGATTCTTCATTGTTCTGTCCATGGTTGTACAGTAGTCAGGGTTGCGAAAAACTTTCTCGATTTACAAAGTCATTGAGCTCGACATATTCTACTATAGTTAATTTTAGTACAATTCAATCGCCATAACATGAACATGCGCTGGTATGAACGATTCAATAATGTGAACAAGATTATTTTTACATTGTCTACTCTATAATATGAACATTATATACTCTCATAGTATGAACACCTTGTTAGAACTTGTTTTATTTGCATTCCCACTAACACTATCCAGTGCTATATATTCAATCAGTGAATTAAAAAATGGGCACATATTGTGTTGAGAGTGAACTTTAGTTTGGTGCTTGTGTTAATTATGTATTTCACTGAATATGAAACATTAAAAACTTTAAAATGGCCAAAGTGAAAAAAATCAAAGTGCTTCTCTTTCTGAAAAAGCAAAAATCATAGAAGACGTTAAAAAAGGTTTTAGTGTTACGACTTACTAAATATATGATACAGCTAAATTTAGTTTTTCCAATGAAAAACAGAACAGTACAAGAAGCGGACAGGAAAAAGCATTTGAAATATGATGCTACAGGCGTATGGTGAAGATATCATGGACAGGCAAGCTTAAGAACAAATGGGTACTAAAAATGGTCGGGAAGAAAGAAATATGTGGAAGACAGCAAAAAATAGCAGAGATGTGATGATAGAACACGTACTAAGGCATTAGGAAATAGTGCGTAATATATTAGAAGCAGAGAAAGGAAAAAAGGGAGATAGATATACTCCTAGATTAGACTACTACATGCAGGTAGTAAAGAATGCAGGCTGGGAGAATTTCAGACAAATGTGTAGGTTAGCTCAGAATAGGAAGCAATGGAGGTACACTTTCAACCAGTTCCAGTACTAAAAACCTAATGATGATGTACTACTTTACAGCGTTGTTCTGGTCCTTCGAAGATTTCCAATATATTTTCACACAGTTTCATTTTTTGTAGCTGTGCTTGACTTTTCTCGAGGAAGCCATTGTTGGATAATATAAAACAAAGCGATTAACAGGAAATATCAAGAGATTACATACCTCGACCTTCTGCTGTTGGTGTGCCACAATATAAATAATGAGTAATGAGGAGTATAAGGCTTTCAGGCAAAGCTCTTTGACTGTGAGAACACCTCCTTCAATTAGAAAAGAACCAGAAGTAGAACAACCAATGGAAGAGTAAGAAACAGAACTAGACTCTGGTACAGATTATATTGTAAATACACAAGACCATACAAAAACTATACAAAACAAGAAAAAGCAACAACAGAATGAAAGTATGAAAGAAAAATTAAAAAATACCCAACTAAGTACAATACAGATAGTACAAAACCAATACTTTGATCTAATGACCTACTTAGAGAAAAGATTAGATCCAAATCAAAAAATGGCCAAAGCAAAAAAAGAAACACTAAGAAAAAAAATAACGACTTGGGCACTTACGCAAGCACAACTCTTTGGAGAATATAACCTGGTGAAACAGGAAAACGAAAGATTAAAAAACAACTGGTAAAACAAAAAGATAACAACATACAAACATTAGGTGCAAAACCAGACATACACAGACATAACCAGGATAAATCCAAAACCAAAAGAAAGACTCTATAGAAAACATCAGTGCCAAAAAACCTAGTACGGTCTTCATAGCATTGAAGACCAGAGAAAACGAAAAGATAGTACAGGGAAAATTTACAGCTATAATCAAACCGAAAATATCTAAGATCAAACTCAAAAACATAAGGACTAACAAAGTACTCATAGTAGAGACAGAAAGCGAAATTTATGCAAACAAGCTTTTAACAAACGAAACGTTAAAAGAAACCTTAAAATGTGAAGCGCCAAAAAAGAGAAAATCATTAATAATAATATATGATGTACCAACATATATAAAAGAAAATGACGTTAAAGAAATGATATATTGCCAGAATTTAGAGGAAGACATGACGCAAATTTTAACAATAGATTTAAAACAGGACCAAAGCATAAGACTACAGTACACTATGTAGCGGAAGTAAACGCACAGGTAAGGAAAAACATATTAAAACGAGATAAAATATACCTAGAATACAAAGCAGTAACGGCAAAAGATTACTTGGTAGTATCAAGATGCATGAGATGCAAAGATCTTGGATAAATGTCCAAGCATTGCCAACACACAAAAGAAATATGTGCCCATTGTGGCACTAAAACAGAAAAAGATTCTGATCATACAAAACTAACTCTCCAGATAAAAATAAACCTTCCTTCTGTATACCATGCAAGAAGAAAGGAAAAAAATGTAGTGGGGAAACTAAAACATGTCCAACTTATAAAACTCTTATGGAAAGACTTATATACAAAACAGATTATGGAATATAAATAAATCAAAAATAGCACAGAAATCAAACACAGAGTAGAAAAAGAAACACAGAGTAGAAAAAGAAACGCAGACAGAAACAGGACAGAGAAATAAAAGCAAAACATCAGCCCAAAAGGCGAGAGATGAAAAACGAGTACAAGAGCACAAAATAAAGATAAACATAGAAAATACAGAACACATCGACAACTCAACTCAAACAACAAACATCAAATCACACAACCAAGATAACTCTACTCAAACAACAAAGAATATACAAAAACACAACCAAGAACCAAAAAAGGGTTGCATTTCAAGACTGAAGCCGTTTGAAATCAAAGACTTAAGATACTAACTCAACAATTCACCGAAACAATAATCAACACAAAATAAAAGAAGAAATAACACAACCAGCAAAAAAGTAGATTATATCAACGAAGCATACAGTGAAGACAAAACAAGTAAAAAAGACAATAAAACATCACACAACCTGACAAACATAAAGAGTGATAAAATACGAACACTCTGTGACCAAATCGAAAATACAAATTTTGACCAAATCGAAAATACAATGGGATTAACAAGATTAGAAGAACTAGAACTGCTAACAATGGTGTTAAGAAAAGTTATAAGATATAAACACCCAAATGGAAAGAAAATCACCTTTTCAGTCGCAGAAACCGTTGATCGGATTGACCTACAATGAAACGGAATGCCAACATGTCCAGAACAACTAAACACATTATTAAAAGACATACATAAAAGACGGGAGGAAACAATGGACTTAGATGAAATTTATAAAGACTTTGTACGAGCCTGCGGACGCAATGCCATAGACCATACTAAAAAATGGCCAGCATGTAACTACCACGCAAGAAATCCAGATGGTTAATGTAGAAAAAGTTAATATATTAAAAATAGGACAAAGTAACGGAAATAAAAACAAACCGGTAGTCCACGAGCTACTGAAGTAGCTGATAAACTACAGATAGATATACTTGCAATACAAAAACCATATAACCACAAGGGGAAATATCCGAGATGGGCAATAACATCAAAAGTACTATCAACTGGGGAAGTACCCCAGGCCGCAATCGTAATACTAAACAAAGAAATAACAACTACAATATTAACACTACTTTGTAACAACTACTGCGTAACTATATAACTAAACCATGCACAATATTGCCAATTTTCCATATCACTAGAACCGTTTATCGATTTAATCGAAAATATACTAGACACTTATAGTGGATATACTAATAATAATGGATACCAATGCTAAATCCAAATTTTGACTTAGTAGGACAGTAGATAATACAGGATAGCTACTAGAACAGCAAATATATGAAAAACAGCTACATATACATAACAAACCAAACAATCCTACGACATTCAGTGATAGAGCAGGGGCACATTCGAATATAGACATTACCATAACAAATCAAAAAGTTCTTACAGACATAAACAACTGGAAAGTACTAGATACTGAAACCCTAAGTGATTATAACTTATCAGTTTTTGACATAAACAAGGAAGAGAGAAATTTCGGAGAAGAAGAAATTACACAATCACCCAGATGGAATTTGACAAAAGCAAACTGAGAAAAGTTAAACGAGGAATTTAAAATGCCCGACACTTCAAAAACAAATATTAATAACTACGAGAACCAATTAACCAAAGCAATCCAAATGACAACAAGGAAAGCAATACCAAAAATGATCCACAATAAAAAAATCAGGAAAATCAATATTATCAGCGGAACTGAATACAATCAAACACCAGGTATAAAGATTAAGAAAACATTACCAGAGATCAATAACACACGAAGAGAGACAAATAAGGTTGAAAATATACAGAGAAAAAAAAGAATATAAACAGAAGATAACCGAGTTAAAACAAAAAAGTTGGCCTTACAAGGTGGTAAGACAAAAACTAAGACCACCACCAATATATATGACTTTGAGCACAAATGCTAAAAAAACAAAAACATAGAAAGAAACAGCAAACAAACTATTACAGGAATTATTGCCAGATGATCGAAGAATAGGAGAAACACCGGCACAATTAAGCAAGCGTCAACTAAATGATAAGAAGATATACAACCCAATATGAAGCCCAGGAATTTACGGAATTGAAAGTAGAACAAGCTATGAAAGCCAGCAAAAGAGGGAGGGCACCGGGACCAGATGGCATAAACCCAGAAATAATTCAAACCCTAACAGGAACGCTAACACAAATACTAACAGAATTCTTCAACAAATGCGTAAAACAACATAAATTCCCAAATAGATGGGAAAGGGCAGAAGCGATAATATTCGAAAAAAAGGTAAAGAACCTACATCAACAGATGCATATCGACCGATCTGCTTACTGAACAATGTAAGCAAGATACTAGAAAGGGTAATATGCAATAGACGTGTAGAACAACATGAAAAGATAGGGATGAATCCAAAAAACGAATGTGGATTAAAGTAGGGCAGAACGCAGACGCACGTATGGAATACTACCAGATATACAGGAGCGACTAAATATCAAGCACTTCAACCCCTCGACAGGACTATTACATTACTTAACTGGGCACGGTCCTTATCTCACATATAGGGCCACACGCAACATCACAGACGACGACACATGTGACTGTGGAGAAATATGCACACCAGAACATATACTACTAAAATGTGCACATATACCGGACGTAGAACAACATAGAAACGAATTAGAAAACTTAAACACGTATGACATAATCAGAAACAAAGACAAATACTATCACTTAAACACACTCGTACACAAGGTAACCGCACTTTTCCAGTACATTGCAACACTAAGACTAGGACTCGGAAACTGAAAAACATTGCGAAACAACCTTATAGAAGACAAACCAAGATTAAAACATCAATCAAAACTCAAAACAATGTAAAAACAAAAATGTAACTAAAACAAACATAGTAACCAAGCCAATATGTAATAAAAATAAGAAGTAGAATTATAACCAATAGGGATCATGTAAACAGTAGGGCCTGCACCCGAAACCTCAGTTTCCGGCTGCTGATGGCTGAGATCGGCTGCAGTAGAATAGGCAGACCATCCCCTCCTCTGATTTCTGGCTACCGATGGTCGAGGAGGAAATGGAAAGCAAACGTAGTGTAGGAACTAACAACGTAAGATAGGAATAAAATAAATTGGGTTAGAAGTAAGACACTCAGATGTTAGGGTCTGCACCCGTAATCTCAGTTTCCGGCTGTCGATGGCTGAGAGCGGGTGTAGTAGTTTTAGGTTGACCACTTCCTCCTCAGATTTCCGGCTGCCGATGGTCGAGGGGGAAGTGGAAAGCAAACCGTAGAATAAGAAACGTAATTTTAGAGAAAACATAACTATTGCGATAGGCAAACACGGGGAAAGGGTACTAACATTAATTTAAGGTTTAGGATAGGGCTGACGCTTCAGCAACCGACTTCCGGATATCGATAGTCGGAACCTGGATTGGAAAGCAATAGCGTGTAAGTACTAACAACTTTAGGTGATTAGGTAGTTTTACTCTAACGTTTAATAGGTTAGGATAATAAATAAGTAAACAATAAGTAATAGCGCATAAAACATAATGTTATGTAAATACGATCTCTTGTAGTAGTCTAGGTAACAGATTTGTAAGAAGTTAGGATTAATGAAAAAATAAATGAAATGTTGGTATGCCACGTTGTGTTATACAATATACGAGACTTTGAGAAGTCACTATTGACGAGACGTGCTCTCGCTTCCTTACATTTAATTTTCCAACGCTCCAACTGAAGGTACTACATTAGTCAGGAAGCGAGTGGTTTTTTATTTGGAAAGTTTGGATTTTGTCAAACCCTTTGTTACAGGCGGAAAAGCTACTAAGTATATATTTTTTTATTAAAATTATAAAATGGGAGCAGCCTGTAAAACAAAAACTAAAGGGGGTCAATGGCACTAACTAGCGGAAGGTTGTGGATCGTTTAGAGGGTTAAAATTTTGCGGAAAGGGCTAAATTAATATATATTATACAACAAAAAAATTTGGCCCTTACTTTTTATAAATATTGTGGCTAATGACAATTACCAAGGGCGCCAGACAGGTCGAGAATGTTCAAATGTTTATGCAAAATTTTGAGAGACTTGTCATCCCAAGGAGGACAATTGTTTCTTTTAACCAATTCTTACCTTTTTGACTACTTATGCAAATTCCATGATCAAAAATAAAAAAACTATTGACTTAATCAACGGCAAACAAAAACTATTTAATCCATAGAGCAATAAACGCGAACCTCTTACATTAAGAAATTCATCGATTTTAATTTAGAACTTTGATTGAATGGAATTCTGATAATTTTATGTACATAAATAATTCCCAAATACTTTATATAGAAGAAAACTTATCTTATAAATTTTACACTAAATTAATCCTACAGTTTATGGCCAAAACGTCCTAACAAATAAATGAACTAAAAATTCGTCATGCTAGCTTAACTATAAAAACTTACTAAAAATTGTCAATTGTTTGATGGCTTGCCTTCCAACCCAAAACAGTTCTTAAATTGGGGGAGAGAATCTCGCTTGTTGCTCTTGTTCTTCGCAATTATTAAATTATTCAATGGCACACGAACCCGGCAGGATCTTGTTGAGCTTAACTTAACTTGTGCATCACACGCATACAAGCTTTTTATTATATACTTTAATATCACATATAAATCCGCGAACACACGGGCATCAACCCTCGCGAACTGGATGAGCTACTCCTTTCCATTTTTACTAACGTGATACTAAGTTCGATATCATATTTGTGATGCCGGAGAACGCTACCAGCGAACTTCTCTGGCTACGTTTCTTTCTACCTTTTGACAACGGACAACTCCATTGGAATCTCCGTTTTTTGATTAAAGCCTTAAGTTATATATTAATCCTACTCTAAATCATTATTTTACGTCATATTTCTGTTATCCAATGACTATTAACAGAACCTCCCAAAAATAAGATTTTAGAAACCAAATCCAGCCCCTTTCAAAATGAGCACCACGGATAGCAATTATTTTTCTAATGGTTTAAATATGTTGTACATTGTTGGAATTTTAAGTACTAAAATTGTTGATCATATCTATTGGCGACAGTTGTCTGCCATTGACAAAAGACCGCTTAACCCAACTTGATCCGAAATGGATTTTAATACCATGGACATAAGTTTTAAAAGGGTATTGTATTGGATTTGCAAGGTAGGACCATTAAATTATGATGACAGCCGCTGAAATTTATAATATTTAAGGGTAAAGCTATTTCTAAACCTGGTCTTTATTATAAGGGATGCTTATTAAAATATAAGAGTAATTTATCATGGAATTCTGCCTATAAGTTATACAAGTTAATGAAATTTAATTCATTAATTAATTTGTTTATACGTTAACTTTTCAAAATAATGTTACACCTTACTATTCAAAGCAAGGTAGGAAGCTTTAACGTGCATTATAACACTCACACGTGGAACCTACATTCTATCCCTCATTTGAACCAGGGCGTATTTTTGTGAAAAATGCTCGCCTAACATTTTTCAAGCGGTCCGTGTCGGGATTCAAACTTACGACCTTGGGCTTAGTAGTCACAAGCAAACTTACTAAGCCATGGAGCCGCTCCGTGCGCTCGCTCCTCGTGTTATCAGTTCAGAATTTTGGGAATGTCTCACGTATTATCATTATATAGCCTTTTTCGCTCCTCTGTGTGCTGCCATCTCGGAGTGAGTTCCCCAATCACAAACGCTATAATTGCATTCAAGGACACCCACTTTACTCCCACAATTACTTTGCTGCCACATATTTGTTAGTGGCGGAACACTTCAACAGTGCTTGCTCTTATCTGAGCTCTTCATTTACATTAAGATTTAACTAGATTTGAAATTGTTTTTTTTGTATTCACAAGCTGTGTTTTTTCAATAATGATTTGCTAAAAATGAAAAGGATAAGCTTAATCAGCGGCATAGAAAAAGAAAGTTAAAAGTAATCGGAACGTGTATATAACGGCACTGAATTAAAATAGGGTATATATTTTTATAGGCAATTAAAGCATTGCATGTACAAATAGAGCTAATAAAGTTTTATTTAAATATTTTCAGAATTACGGGTGTTAAGGGGAGAAATTGCCTTAAACTTTGACGCTTTGTATATTCGAAACAGTGCGTTTCCGAAAACGATTTGTCGTACCTAGCTTTGCATTCTTTTTAAAAGTTTAATTATACGAGAATATAACATACGACAAAATTTGCACAGTTGTAAAAGCGGATTAAAACAACAACTAACAAGTAGACAACAAAAGAAAGAAAAGTGCATCGAGGCGCAGCCATCAATCGAGGTAATGTACCAGAAACCTCTGCAGGGTGCCATGGTTTTTAACGCGTTAGATGATTGTGTTGGGTTGGGGGTAATTCTTGTGGGGGTAGTAAACTATAGCCCACTACAGACAAATTTTATTTCCACTACATTTGTATGTTATCCTTTCAGAACTTGCTAGAATTACGAAAAGCAACTACAATACATCTAAAGTTTATTAAACGAAACTTTAATGTAAGAAACACTTTCTATCAACCAACATGTTAACTTTTCTTTCAAATAAACTTTCGAAATTGTATCTTTTCGAATAGTATCTAACGTCACAAATGATTAGTGGCTAATTTTCTCGCCGTAGACAGTCTTTTATTTCATTATTCGATTATTGATTTGCTAGCCCCGGGCGAATATGGCGCTCTTTCAAACAATTAACCCCGTCAATAATAGGAGATCATATTTGTGCTTGAACTTTTAACGTATGTTGGAAAGTGCAAATTATATAGTATTTCATCTCAAATTTTGCGATAAAGCGTAATTGTCTTAAATACTCCAGACGTCAAAACCTGAAAAGCTGTGTTTAACTTCACCACGTTCACTCACTAAGAAGACACCTTAATACATTACTCGTTTAATGTTTACTTCTGCCCCTCTGCAATAATATATTTTTGAAGATCTTAGGCATTCTCTTGCATTAAGTTACTTTTTGTCATGATCTATAGGTTTACTTCTTCGTTCAATTCATTCAATTTTAAATAATTTCATTAGGAACTATTGGAATGATATTTAAGCAAAACATTTTGTAAAATTGTATTTAGGACTGAAGTTTCAGGGATCAAATGGAAAATTTTTTTAATATAAAATCAGTCAACTAGCGGCTGTCCATGTATGATCTAATGCTATCGGTTCCATAGCATGTCTGAATAAATATGTTAGTTATAGGAAGTTATAGGACGAGAGTGTGCATCTGCGTGCATGAGTGTGCGTGCGCGTGTAATTCAAACGTGTGTGTATGATCGCTTTCGTGCAGGAGATACATTTTTCCAAACTAGTCAAGTTTTAAGTAAATAAAGTAACATTAACTAGCATCTGTTATTTAAGCAATTAAGCCACGATTTACAATATCAAGATCCATTCATTCATATCGAACAATTAGTTTTTAAATAATCTACTGTCAGCGACTAGTATTCCTGAGATTTTGTAAATGAACGAGGGGGTGAACAGTTAAATGATGAGCTGAGTGCGTAAGTTAGTATGTCTGTAAAACTGCATTAACATGCGCGGGTGCGCACGTTTATATTTACTAGCACAGATGGGCGGGTGTATGCTACGTGACACGTCAAGTCGAATAGTTGAATTATATATATATATATTGCTGTGAAACCTCCATCTTTCGTGAACTACGCTTTTCGCCTCGGCTGCTCACCTAATTTTATAAATCTCCTCATTCATAAAAATTAAACACATTCCTACCACAAACATCAACGTTAACTCTATTTACATCAATATTCAGAATACATTAAATTTTCAAATTAAATTTCAGCATAAAATTCATTTTTTAAAAGGAATTTCAAAATTAATTTTATTATCACTTTAACGTGCATCCAGAATTCAAGTCCTTGTTGGATGCCTACTAATTAATATAACAATATAAGCAGACCGGAGTCTGAGTACAAAGGAGCATCTACCACCCTTTACGTTAATTAACCAGGTTTGTCTAATTGAGCTCAAAGACATACCCAAAGTTTCATCATATTCCCGAACATCAAAACAAAATACCCTTTTACTTAAACAAGCAAATTTCATCTTAAAATTAAACTTTTATGGTTAGAACAATTTCACTAATGTCCATTTAAAGTAAATCAATTATAAAGTCATTCAATACACACAAAATGTCAAACAAAATAGTATAATTTACCTGAAGGTTACTGTCCTCGTAGCTTCAAAGTATCGTTTCTTTAGTTAATCACACCATTCAACAGGATTATATTTACGGCTTCTGATTCTCTACGCTTTTAAAATTTGCTCCATCACCATCCATTCAAAGTCGTTTCTGGGCCTTTCCGGAACTCATCTGTGTTTATCTGACCCTTGATTCATGGATCCAGACACGTATTTGAACCATTTAATTATTAACACCCCCGAAAAATAGCAAAGAAATTCGTGCTTCTGTCACCCCTATACGCCAAAACTGCCTACTTTTGTGTATACATTCGTCGTTGTAAATTTTGCTAATTGGTACAGTGAAACTAAATTTTATTACCTTGTATCTAAGTGCACTGAAGTACATTCATGTTAACACGTAAATAACAAGCTATTTTGAATCACTAAAATATACTAGCAAACTTTAAATTATTTAATCAAACTAAAATGCACGGTTTAACATTTTCAATCAAGTCGCGTATGTACGAGCTTTTAACGCATCGAATCGTCAATAGTCTCAGAGAGCTTGTTTATATTCATCTCGGTATATATAGCAAAAAGCCTGTCTATCGGTCTGTTCCCCAAAACGGGTAATTCTAAAGAATTTCTCATGCCATGTTCCCAGTCTGCCGCTCGCGCGTCGATTTTACAATTTTCACTCGCCCCATTTAAATCTCAGAAAATTTCCACACGGCACGAAAGCATGTCCGAGAAAAACTAATTGATTTTGTACAGAAATTGTTGTTCTACCTCTGATATTTGCATCCTATTTTTAACCAATTGTGACCCCCGTGACGTTGCTTGAATCCCGCCTTTTACAATATGTGTCTTTGCTTGACGCATTTTCTCTTTCCTTCTCTACCGTGTTCTTATTGGTGCAAATTGACACTCTTCATTATCGATTATTTTAGTCCACATGGAGTGTGAAATAACCCAGCTTTAGCAATTCTCGTAACTATTATGCGACGTTTTCCCCAAGATTCCTTGAAACATTAATTATCTGCAAACTTTACGCCGAATGTGACATTTAAACTACGCAGGTGTTCAAACATACTATTAATTCTCAGAGCTTTAATCCGTGGTATTTTAATCTTGGGTTTTTACAAGTTTCTATAGGTATTATATGTTATTAACGGTTTAATTAACTCCAATTAAAATTGATTTCTATCCTTTTCATTTTTAGCGAATACAACTTAAATATTAATTATTATAGGTACACTTTGTTTTACTACCGGTTACTTAAATAGAGTTAATTAAGATAAATTTTGCACGTAATTTCTCTTTGTTTAGAAATAATTACATTACACGCAGAGCTTTTCAATACTGCTTCTTTTGATATAAAGCGTCTTATAAATAATTTAAATTTCTTATTTTACTGAAACAACCGAGTTTATTTATGCTTCATGGTTTTAATAAAGCGTATTATTTAATGAAATTCCTTATACACGGTGATTAAAATTATTTGATGTGATTATTTAATTTTCTACCCTGGTCTAAATATGAGTAATATATATACAAATATATATATATATATATATATATATATATATTAGGAGTTCCAGAGACTGACCCGGATCCACAGCAATATATATATATATATATATATATATATATTGAGTTCAGAGACTGACCCCAGGATCCACAGCAATATATATATATATATATATATATATATATTGTTGTGGATCCCGGGATCAGTCTTTGGAACTCCCTAACAATCTATTCAAATGCTAACGTTGGGCCGTCATAAGACTGCTGTGAATCCGCGGATTAAAGTTTAAGAATCGAGAGTGAGTCATTAAATACTTTTCAAAATAAAAAATTCACAATAAAAAAAATTTCTTACCCTGATTTCTGCTTCAAAATATCTTACACAGCTTCCCTGGCTAGCTCAGCTGTGCCACTTCTCGGATACCTAAATTTACAATCATTCTTTCTTCCCACTCACACACCATTCAATAAAATCATCAAATAATACAACAATCATACAATCTTTATTTACCGCTATTTACAAACAATTATTCACAGATATATACAATTTGGTTACAATTCAATAAGCGATATTTTTGTAAAGTCCTTGTTTTAAATTTTTATTAGTAAACACATTTAATACAATTGGAGTAGATGGGCCCCAAATAATACCCTATATTTATTTCACACTGGAGTATGGTGAGCTCATAATAACCCAGTTTATTAATGTATGCCTTTTACCTTGCATAAAATTCCTACAAAACAAATAAACCCATGTACCCTTAACAATCCAATTTAAATTCGTAATGAAATTTAGTGAGCTTTACATACACCTTTTTTTCAATATTTAAAATACCCTAATAATTGTCAAGTACACGTATCTTTTCCAATACGTTAAATAACCATAAATAACCATCAAAGTTCACTCACACATCACAAATAATTCCAACAGTTTATCAAATAACAGCAAATTCAAATGAGTTACCTGGAAATGCTTCAAGTCCCATCTCCTTCGATGATGCTCTATCCTCCAGAACTCCTTGGGTTCGTGACTATGTGCTCTGATCCTCCAGAACCCCTTAGCTTCGTGATTATACGCTCTGATCCTCCAGATAGATGATAACCTCAGTATACGCCGTGCTCGTTGCTACCAATTACAATTCCATCCCAGCATCCAAATTCACGTATATTATACTTGTGTTTATTGATTTATTAGCTTGTTATGGTATTAGTTGGACCTCGGTTAATTAAATTCACTCGACACTACACCCGTTAATAACTACAAGACCTCAACTTTACCACGTTATAAGTGCTAATACTATTTTTACTGAATCATACAATTTTTCAATACATCCAAGCGTCGGTTGATTATTATACGTAGTCTAAAGCGATGAAAATACAAAGAGAATAAAAGAATCAAAAGAGAACGAGCCCTATTCTCTCCGAGTATTTACATCCTTAAAGCACCACCACCACTAGGCCACACTTCCCGCGAAATACTTAATTTAAAATAATACTTCTGCAAATTTTAATCTAACTGACATAAAGCTCCCAGAAATTTACCTCGTGGACGTGCAATTTAATCCGAAAAATCGCATTTACCTGTCGCGTGTTTGTCCGTTGTAAAACTACTCGTTTGAACCAATCATACAGTTCTGTGTCGTCATAAAACTCCGCTAGTAATATTTTTATCCCTGTCTTATGCATATTAGATGTCGCGTTCCAACCCCACTTGAGTTATATAAAATCGATATCGCTGACCGCGTCGTCTGACTCCACGTGGATTAAGTACGTGCGTTTTGAAACCAATGCTTTTATACCCGTTTTTACCTGTAGCATATTATTGATCGTGCATCCCTTCTACTCTTTAAGAAACTTTGTTAGCTTTTATTTGAAGCCACTGACGGTTGGAAATATATTCTATGAAACCCGCTTTATTATGTTTATAAATACGAAGAAGGTAACCTTTGCAAACATGCAGGTGTTCTTAATTATCGACCGTTTAAAATAACAATTCTAGGAGCTTATATTTTACGGTATTCGATGCAATTGACGTCTTTGTTTGCTACCACGAACTCTTTTGCCTTGGGATTATTGATTTTCTATACCCCGGGTGCGTTTTCTAATGTTATTACACGTTGAATTAAAATAAATTAAATTAATTATGCGTTTCTATTTGTTTTTAAAAACTGGTTTTCTTTATGGACCTATTACTTTTCAATCATGAATTATAAAAATACGTCAATACTTGTTCGTTTAAATTAAATAAATAAAATAAATTTTGCGCGTAAATAATTAGTTCTTTTCTCTATACAGGGTGTTTGAAATTGTATTGCTTATCCCAAATTTAACCCTTTGAATCCATAACAATATATATTGCTGTAATACCACCAAAATTCGGATACTCCGCTTTTCGAATCGAGCCCCTACGAATTGGATGTCCAGAATGCTGTGAATCCTACGAAAAGCTATTTATTACTTTAACTGTGTTGGTCCATTGACTTTCTTCTGTTAATCGCCTCGGCTGCTCCCCTAGATAACTTTCGTCCTCATTCATAAAAAAACAAACACATTCCTACCACAAACACGAACGTTAACTCTATTTACATTAATATTCACAATACATTAAAATTTCAAAATTAAATTTTGGCATAAATTTCAGTATCAGATATTTTCAAGATTACATTTATTATCATTTAAATGTGCATCCTGAATTAAAGTCCTTGTTGGATGCCTACTAATTAATATAACAATATATGCAGACCGGAGTCTGAGTACAAAGGGAGCATCTACCACCCCTTTACGTTAATTAACCAGGTTCGTCTAATTGAGCTCAAAGACATACCCAAATTTTCATCATAATCCAGAACATCAATACTAAATACCCCTTTCTACTTAAACAAGCAAATTTCACGTTAAAATTAAAATTTTATTGTTAGTATAATCTCACTAATGTCCATTTAAAGTAAATCAATTATAAAGTCATTCAACACACACCAAAATGTCAAACAAAATAGTATAATTTACCTGAAGGTTACTGCACTCGTAGCTTCAATGTACATCGTCCCTTTTGTTAATCACACCATTCCAACTGGGTTATATTTACAGCTTCTGATTCTCAACGCTTTAAAAATTTTCTCCATCACCATTTATTTAAAGTTGTTTCTGGGCTTTTCCGGAACTCATCTGTGTATATCTGACCCTTGTTTTGTAGATCCAGACACATTTATGAACCATTTAATCATTAACACCTCCGAAAAATAGCAAAGAAATTCATACTTCTTTCACCAATATACGCCAAAACTGCCTACTTTTGGTGTATTCATTTGTCGTTGTAAATTTTACTAATTGGTACAGTGATACTAAATTTTATTACCTTGTATCTAAGTGCACTCAAGTACATTCATGTTAGCACGTAAATAACAAACTGTTTTAAATCACCAAAATATACGAGCAAACTTTAAATTATTCTATCAAACTAAAATGCACTGTTTAACGTATTGAATCAAGTCGCGGATGTAAGAGAGCTTGTTCATATTCACCTGGGTATATATAGAAGTTAGCCTGTCTGTCGGTCGAGTCCTCAAAACGGGCAATTCTAAAGAATTTCGCATGCTAAGTTCCCAGTCCGCAGCTCGGCATGCGATTTTTACGAATTTTGTACTCGCCCCAGTTAAATCTCAGAAATTTCAACACGGCACGCAAACATGTCCGAGAATAACTAATTAAATTTTGTACAGAAATTGTTGTTTCTACCTCTCATATGTGCATCTTATTTTCAACCAATCGTGACCCTCGTGACGTTGCTCATATCACGCCTTTAATTATTAATGTCTTTGTCTTACGCACATTATCTTTCCTTCTCTAACCTGTTCTTAGTGGTGCAAATTGATATTCCTTACTATCGATTATTTCAGTCCATGTGGACTATCTAGGTTAAATAACCCCGTATCGCGCCTTCCCGTGAATATTAAGCCCCGGTTTCTCCAAGATTCTTTGTAACCATTAATTATCTGCAAAATTTACGCAGAATGAGCTTTTTAAACTACGCAGGTGTTCAAACATAATATTAATTCTCAGAGCTTTATTTTCTGGTATTATAATCCTGGATTTTCACAGACTTTTATGCTTATTATTAATAATGGTTTAATTAACTCCAATTAAAATTGACTTCTATCCTTTCATTTTTAGCGAATACAAATTAAATATTAATTATTATTTGTACACTTTGTTTAATACCGGTTACTTAAAATAGGGTTAATTAATATAAATTTTGCACGTAATTTCCATTTGTTTCTTTCTTAGGAATAATTAAATTACACGTAGAGCTTTTTAATACTGTTTCTTTTGATATAAAGCGTCTTGTACATGATTTAAATCTCTTATTTTTACTGAAACGACCGAATTTATTTATGCTTCATGGTTTTAATAAAGCGTACTTTTTCCCAAAGCTTCTACACGGTGATTAAAATTATTTGATGTGATTATTTAATTTTCTACCCTGGTCTGAATATGAGTAATATATATATATATATATATATATATATATATTGCTGTGAGCTAATGCTCTCGTTTATACTAATTCGAGTCCCACCCTTTGGGCGTCAAATGCTACAAACGTTCGATGCTGCTTATATAATTAAAAAACTTAATATATTTCTGCTTCTCAACGAAGTATGCCACGGCTGCTCAGCTGCTTTCTGTAAATCAAACTAACTACTAAAAAAATTTTGCTATAGTAAATCGCCTATATTTATTAATATATTTATAGAACAGATACGCCAAGATCAGCATACAACTCCTCGTTCACTCATTATTTATACATTATACACATCCTCTTTATGAAAACAACACATTTCACATGTCACAATACATTTTGAAATCAATAATTACCCCAGATAAATATTTACAATTATATTATCATAGAAAGTAACAGGGCTTTACCACAGTCTTTACTTAAACTCCGGTTTTAGTACGAGCTCATAGTAAAACCTTAATCTTTTGTGCCAACTTTTGCACAACAATCCCCCAAAAGTATCCTTTTACCTTGTACATACCAAATATTGTTAATATCATAAGTCATTTCTAAACCTAAATTCCTACATAAAATACAGTACAATAATGCAACAGAAATAGTTAAATCCGTAATTCTTCCTAAGTTTATCTTTTTAGTTCATAACATTATACCCACAATGCACAGAAACGCCTGTTTATACATATATGCAAACAAAAGCAACAGTTACCTGGTTTCTATCACTACCCCCTGGACTGCCATCATACCATTAACGAATGATGCCTACAGGAACACACAATATGGATTGCAATTACCACGACTGCTAGTTGTAACCATATCACCAAAGAGTTATCTTGTTTCCCACCTCCATACTGCATTAAGACTCCCAAACCTCTTCTATAAAGTGTAGGTAATCAACCAGTTTAACCAAACACTATCTTTTACTTTATTTTTAATTTTATACTTAGCACACTTAATGCAAATTAAAATGTAACAGTTTCACTTACATAAACAGAACTTTTATGCAACTCGTAAACGTATTAATACTTCGAGCCGTCAGCTGATTGTAAAGTGCAAGCCTAAAGGGACGTACGCTTACTAGAAACTTAGAGAGCCTCACCGCCATTCGTTGAGGTTTATATATGCTTCTTCTGTCCCTCTAAAATTTGTAAATTCCGTCAATACAAACAAACATTCAATTCTTAAAACTTCCAACGGATACATTTTTCCACAACCACTTTAACTAACGTATACATTTCTCTGTATTTCTTTTCCAACCGAAGACTATTTCTTCGAAAACTTAAGTTTAAGCTCACAACAACGCACGTACTAACATTATTTTTTCGTATTCGTTCTGACAACACTTTTCAAAACATTTCCTTGAAAATTGAATCCCTACTGGTAAAAGTTATTGTTTAAAACACGCTTCTAATAATACGTATTATAGCTATCTTGCTTCAATACATACGCGTTAAATCACCTGTCTACTTTGTCTGCCATCCCAGTTGTCCATAAACGTTAAAGTTCCATCTCTGCTTATCTCACTCATACCCATTCTATCAAATAATCTATCTTTGTTTACTGATTTGTAAGTTTTATTGTAACTGACAAAATCACCCTCTTCTTAAGTTTAAACTATGTTTATGTTCACACGTGATATTTCTATCTTACTTCTACCCATTCTAACTAATAACCCCTTTTTGTTTCGCTGTTGGCAAGCAGTATTTGTAACTGACTAATTACCCATTCCAAAACTATAAATTAATTTTTAATTGACAGAGCCGGCCAACCTCACTTAGAATTGCCTGTTATTTGTGTCGTCTTATTTATTAACGATACTTCAAAAGCTTCGTTCAAATTTAACTACCACCTTTACTGTTATAAACATTACGTAGAACTACAACGATTTAAATGTACATCTCCCTTTTGCTATTATTTAACTCTGAAGGTTACATTGGTTTATAATATGAAATGTACAATGTTTTATACTTCTTAAATACAACGGTTGAAATATGTTTATCATATAACACACGCTATTTTAATTAGTATTCATCGTTAAAAAATGATGCTAAATTAACTTTAGCTTACTGAAATTATTCAATAAAATTATTAATTTCTACTCTAAAGAAAAGCGCGCCACCTTGTTATTTGTATTTTCTATGCTGAATCCTGAAACAATTACCAAATTGAATACTAATGCTATTTTAACCCCCAAATATCACAGAATAGTATATATATATATATATATATATATATATATATATATATATATACTGTGATGATTAAGGCTAACCATGTGTAAATAAGCCAAGTATGTATTTATGTAAGCACCCTGTATATAAAAAACAAGAATTTATTTATTACGCTTCAAATTAATTAAATTGGTATAAAAACGAACAGTGTAATATGTGGGTTCAAACCAATAATTTATTTATTACGCTTAAAATTATTTAGATTGGGATAAAAGGGCATATTTTAATGAAGGTTCAAATCAATAATTTGTATACGTTAATTTAATGCAAGGTTGAAAATTGCATACAAAATTTGCAGTATTAAAGCTCTGCAGGGTAAAAGTAAATAATTTAGTAACGTACGCTTATTAAATTCGTAATATGCTACAATGTTTGAGACAGCAAAACAAGTTGAAATAAGCCAAGGAGTTCAGAGAACAAAAGCTTAGAGTAGATAAGCAATTCTGGTGAAGACTAGAATACGTACGAAAACATTTCACAGTATTGTCCAACGGGTAGATACAAGGTTAACAAGCAGAGGACTATTCTGCAAACAAATCAATAAAATTAAGGGACAGAGAATCGTTATAAAGTAACAGAGGAAGATGGAAAATATAGCAGGTGGCTAAATGACAAACAGTTTTCAAGCGCGTGACAGAAGAGTGTGTTTTAAAATTAAATAAGCGGGACGGAGATGCAACATGTTTGTGAACGTTATTAATTTATCAAGGCGCACGTGTAGGATGAGCACTAACCGCAGACGACATGGCAATAGTGGGACTATTAAAAGGACGGAAAATATGCGGTAGATAAAGATAGTAGGGTGGAAATAACGTCGACATTGTAAGTAGAAAAACAAGACAAAAACAAGAAAAGGTGGTTATTAGAGCGTTGGTGGAATAAAAATATAGACGCGGACATAAGAGGCGTGCTTTGGATTTGTTAAAGGGAATAGTAGAGGGACAGATTTCACGGAAAATACGGACGGTCGGCTAGTTTAATTGGTTTTTCGGAGTAAAGTGTCGTTGGAGTGGTGAAATTCTTAGTTTCGAAAGTTCGTTATTTGTTGTGTACAAGAAAATTTTGTGGAATTGTGTGGCGGTTGCTAGAGTTTGAAGAAGGCAGAGTGAAAATACGTGACAAAAGGGGGGGGGATGAGCTTATATAAGCGTTGCCATAGGTGGCAGGGCTCTCTTATTTTCTGATTCACTTCGCTTACATTGAGTATCATTGAGACGACATCCTAATTTAAAAACCGGGTGATAGTGCAGCCCGTCGAATATTATTGTAAGTGTTATAAAAGCACAAGTAGGTGCAATTAAAGTAAACGGGCTGAACATTTTTATAAATAATTATAACAAATAATGCTGGATATTACTGATGTAAGCGATTGAATTACATTTTGAACGAGAGTGCTGGTTGGACGTTATGTGAAGTTTGGACTCTGGATGGGTAGCTGTATGGAAGGCATCCATAAATCGTTGGGGAATTGGATAAATGAGTCGAGATGGAATGGTTGTCCTAGTTAGAAAGCAGAAATAGGGTGTAGTCCAGGAACGTGAGCTTGGTGGACGTCATCTACTGAAGTGGTGTTTCCGAAGAACACTCCAGGTAACGAATTCTTTTTATTGAACTGTTGTGCTGGTATTGAATTATAAAAACCATGAGTGATTTGAGTTACTTGGTAAAACATTTATGAACTAAAAATTAATTTGATTAACATATGGAAAAGACACTTTTCTATTTTAAATTTGAGCATGTTAATACATGAATAATATTGTTATTTGATGTAAGGAGTAAACGGGTCTCTAGTGTAGTTTGATATTGCAGTGTTTTAAGCATACAGTATAAAGAAGGTTTATACTGAGCACACCATAGGCCTGGGAAAAGTAAATTTAAGGTTTCAGGATAGGCCCATATACTTTTAAAGGAAATGTTGAAGTATAGAGGAACATAAAAGCCCCGAGACGTTTAGATTGAACTAAAGTGTGAAATGTTTTACTGTAAATAAATTGTAGATATTGAGATTGTATGAAGCATAATTTATATCATATGAATAAAGTGGTGTATGTTTTTGTCGAAAAATTTTATTTTGAATTTTTAATTTTTTCTAATATAAAGGTGTTGAGAGAATGAGTAGCGGTAGAAGATTAGCTAGGGGAAGCATAAATTGTTTTATTTAGGTAAAGATGGGAGGAGTTTGGTTTTGAGTTCAGCTAGGGCAAGTAGAAATTCATAAGTGGGGCACGATTCTAAAAGGGATCCACAGCAATTATTATGATAGCATAAGAGGGGCACGATTTAGCAAGCCGATTCAAAAGAATCCACTGCAATTATTATGACAGCCCAACAGTGGGGCACGATTACTGGACGTTTATCACATCGGCGTACGGCGTTATCATATCAATATATATATATATATATATATATATATATATATTGATATGGTAACGCCGTACGCCGATGTGATAAACGTCCAGCTGAACGCCACCGCTGTGTGTTTTTCTCTAATCTTCTAATTTTATTATGCCACGGCTAGCCCTCTTTAATTTACACAGAGTGCACAACATTACGATGATTAATTTTCATTTACCCCTTTATGATTACTTGTTTGAATTGATAAAACGAAGTCAATCAACATTCATATAATGAAAGGAAATAATATTTACACTTCATAATTTTTGTAATTTTTTAAATACACCTTTCAATCAATTAATATTATATGGATCATTTATCCCAAAATTTATAGCCTTTCAATTTAATATAAAGTCACCAAAAACGACACCTTTACAAAAACATCTAAAACGTTCGAGATTTTTTTATGATTTTTACGTAAGTTTCAACGTATTCAATGTTCTTGTTGACTCCTTACAAGCTTTAGAGGAATTTAATATATTCAGTGTTAAAATTTAAATTTGAAAAGATTCCTTAAAACTAGGCAGCTCTGACCTGTGATATTTCGATGAGTTGCTGCGTGTTGTGGATCAACACCCTTTTATTGTCTTTAATCAAAAACCAATGCTCTGCTTTATACTCTTTATGTTTGAACCAATAATTCACTACGGTTACCCCTTGTTTCCAAAATTCACTTCGTGCTTTATTCTATATTTCTCTGGATACGCTTTGGACCTCTTCCTTTAAATATCACTTGGAATTCGTAGGTTTCTTAGTATTATAAATTTAGAATTATTTTACTTAGTTTTAGAAGTGTACCAGAATTCGATTAGCAGTGGATTAAAAGCCGTTTTCTACAAAAACGGCAAAAACTTTTTCATATATTCTTTACGCAATTCTTATACAGCACTATTTTCACTATAATATAAATTTTATTTATCTGACGCGTAAATATGTGATCAAGAGTATTGTAGATTTGACGTGCTTCAAATTGAGACTGCCCCTGACTTATCACCTCTGGACGTTATATAACTTTTGCCCACTACATTTGGATTGGTTTTCCACACAGCCTTACGGATTGTTGCTACCAACCATATTTGTCCTGAACAATCCTAGTATATTTTCAAGCTGATTTCTGATGAAACTATTTTGGATTTTGGTATCATGCTGTTATTTACTATTGTTATCGTTGCGGGACTTTTAACTTATGTCTGATGTTTTGTGTAGATAAAGCTTTTGGAGACTTGTTCAAAATAAATGATGTAACACGATTGCTGTTTTTGTTTATGTATTTATTTAAACTGGTCTTTGAAAGTGCGTTTTCTTATCAAAGCGCTTATTGTTCCCTCTTTATTACAAGCGTAATTGCATGCAGATTTATTAGGTTTTATCTTATCTTCTGCGTATTTATTTTATAAAGTTGTAGAACACTTCTCAACGTAGTTTAATTACATGTATGATTATTTCTCAGCTAAATATGCGTTCTATTATTGAAAAATATGCTTACTGGCATTGATTAAAGTTAATTACGGTCTATATACAGGGTGTTAAATGCTTGCTATTGACATAATGTGCGAATTATTAATTTTCCTGTTAAATAAATGCAGTTTTCCGATTCCCATTGCTATTTACAGTTACTACGCGACCCTTACTACTCAATACACCCCTAAACAACCTCTTATCACAGTAATATATATATATATATATATATATAAATCTTTGCCTCAAGTTCTTGGGTTTAGGTCTTAATTAAACTAATTACTAAAATATTTTTATTTCATATTCCAAACGTTTTAATCGCTTTTATGCGACATCTCTCAATGGATTTTCTACAATTAATTCAATATTGAAACAAATGGCTTTCATATTATATAGATTTGTTTACCTTAAAACGAAGATTAATTTACATAGGATCAATCTCTAAACACCACATATATTGCACATTTTTAATTATTTTATACGTCTTTTATTAACGATTTTGCTTAAAATGAACTATGCCGGACCAACATCAATAAGGTGACTGTTTTAGTTTAGTATTTTTACATTTAATAACTCGTTTTCCTCTATTAATCGACCATTGCTTCCTTTTCTAATCTTATCTAAACCTTTTTTGTTTTGGTTGATTGTATTTTACCGGATGCTATTAATTTTTTAGACTTTTAATACGTTTTTTGCTAGCGGGTGGATTTTATTATACTGTGATTAACTTACTCATTTTTGTATATCGACCTTATGATAATCGCTTTTGGGATTTTGACTATATTTTAATATTATCAAACATTTATTTTGCTTTGGTTGACTGCATTTCTGTATGCTTTTTATTTAATTTTTTAGACTCTTAATGCGTTTTTGCTAGCCTGTGAAGATTATTTTATTATGCGGTGATATATCTTAACTAATTTTCGAATATCGGTCTTATCATTAACTGCTGTTGGGTTTTTTATAATATACATTATCATAAAAACAAAATTAAAATATGGAAAAGAAATAAAAGTAAGGAAAATACTCTAATAATAAAAAATATAAGGAAAAGAAAACAGTTACTAAAACAAAATACAAATTTGTTAGTATTAAAACCAGATAAAGCTAACAAAACAGTAATTATGGGAAAAAAGCTTACGATGATAAAATGATGGAGCTGCTAGTTGACACACAACCATATAAAGAAATAAAGCAAAACCGTACTAATAGATAACAGAAATTAAACAACGACTTGGGATGTGAGAAAATAACGGTTACATATCTCTTAAAGAATGCAAAGGACTAATGATCAACAACGGCACTACCACTAAAAATAATGGTCTGCCGAAGTTGCACAAAGATGGCATCTCCATGAGGCCTATCGTGTTCACTGTACAATCACCTTATAATAAATTATCTGGTTTTTAAAAAACGTAATACAAAATATACTATATCAGAATACACGTTATATCAAAGATTCATGGACGTTCAAAGAGAAAATAAAAAAACATTGTCATTCCCCAAAACTATATCTAAGTATCATTAGATGTAATATCGTTATATACTAACATTTCCATAGATTACACAATAAAACTAATAACCAATTAATGGAGTACATAAAATAATAACACCCCCAAAAGAAAAATCCTTTGTTTTTCATGTACCAAAAATACGTGACCTTCAGCCATTATTCTGTAGATACACAAATGCAGCGGGAAATTCAAAAACGTTGAGTTAGAAATTGCTTTAAATATTTAAATTAATTATTGTATGCAAAACTGCTTAATTTAGGCTCTAACGTAATAAAGAAACCTATTGAGGTGAACTTACAACGTAAAACAAGAACAGTACAATAAACTTAAAGAAGGTTGAAGGATATACCACAAAATAATAATACACTACACTAGCGTGAGTATATATGCCAACAAAATAATGGCGGATTTTATACATCCGCAAAAAAATTTGGTCTTCCTAAAAACGCCGAGTGTCACTTCTTGTTATTATTATTATTCTATGATGGAGTACGATTAAGCAATACACTGATATTCCACAAAATTATTTTGTAAAAGCAGTAGAACTAGTACTTAGATCATCATATTTTAGCTATAAGAATAAATTTTATTTACAAATAAATGGATGTACTATGGAATGGCGCTATTAAGTGTAGTAGCGCAAATGATAGTAGAAGAAGCGGAAGTTCAAAATTTAAAACAAATTGATTTTCCATTGCCAATTTTCTTTCGGTATGCAGATGATTGTATCTGCGCCATACCCAAAGACAAATGTGATAGCATTGTAAATGTGTTTAATAGTTTCCATAATCAAATAAAATTCACAATCGAAATTGAAAAAGAACACAAAATAATTTTTTTAGACATGACAGTACCAGGCGAAACGCTCGACAGGATGCCCTCGTGGTTGAATTTGAGTCACTTGCCAATAATTCCTTTTTACTTTGTGATTGGGGGGGGGTTAAGGAGGTTGATATAAATGTGTGATATAAATATGCAAATTATAATGAAGGACCAATTGCTTTTGTAGCAATAACGATAATGGTGGAGCGGTTATGTAATAACTAAAAACAACTACAAACTAATTAAGGAAGGGTATAAATACCTTAAGTCCTGTGCCGCTGTGGGCAATGAACCGTTCACGCACAAAGCTTTCGACGGAGAACCAGTAACACGCTCGACCGGGTGATGGTCTCGCTTTCAAAAGCTCTAATACGACCGTCCTTTGCAAGGGTTCTGATGCGACTTGCTTCTGTAAAGGCTCGAGTACGACTGTCTTCACACACTCACTGCCGGTATATAAAATGTTTCACTTAAACTGTAGGATGCACGCACGAAGTATTTATTGTCACAAATTCCAATGAATGTTCGATGATGACGTAACATACCGCCCACCAAATTCATAGAATTTTGAAAAAGAGGGAAGTAGGTTGGGTGAAGGAAATCACATGGGATTTGACCTTGCTAGGAAAACAGGTAACGAAAGATAGGGCGGTGCACTACAGCGAGCGATATTACCAACTATGCAAAAATAAAAAATAAAAATATATATGTAAATAAGCAAATATGTAAAAATAATATACTACTATACATGTAAAAAATGTGTATATACATCTAAACATAAAAAATAAAATTAAAATACCGGTAGCGGTGCTAGTTTGACCAAAGGTCGCTTTAGTGTGCCATGTGCAGTTTTGATTTGGGTAATACGTGCTGCCGGTAGGTCTCCCATAGGAGGAGTTACCAGGACCGGTTTGGTACGAAAACATCTATGACATGATGATAAGTAATTTCTGATTGAATTTTTAATGGAAAGGATCCAAAAATTCTGTTGTATAAAATACGCTGTGGTATTAACACCAGGATGGCAATACCTTTCATGAGTTGACAGAATGATAAGTTCGGTTAATCGGTGCCGCTGAGGCAATAACGCAGGAAACTTTTCGAAATAGGAAAGCGAAGAATGTGTCAAGCGCCCACCTACTCTTAAGATGTTTTGTGGATCAACAAATGGAGAAAGTTTTCGCAAGCCTTTAGGTAATTTACGGTTTGCCTTAATCGAAGCTATTTCCTTTAAAAATGTAACATTTTGTACATGCCGAACGATAATCATGAGAGCATTGTGTAATTCAATGTCTGTTAAGGGACCCGTATGACGTTGAGCCATGGGTTTAGAAAATCTATAAATATAAGCCACGATGCCTTGGATTTTATATAACGATGAAAAGCGACTTAGTAACATGTCAATGACGTTTGGATCTGTTTGAGCGACAAATGTTAGGATCTTCTTTTCCGTAGTTACCTCAGCAATTGAGGTTGACAATGTTGGTTGAGGCGGCCACGATTCACTAGGGTAGTGAAGCCATTCACGCCCCGCCCACCATAGCGAACATGAATTAACCGCGCTTGGCATTAATCCCCGAGGTGCAGGATCAGCCGGATTATGCGAAGATTTAATATAAAACCATCGGCTAGGTGCAATGATTTCTTGAATGTGGCTAACACGGTTTGCCACAAAAGTTTTCCAACGAAAAGGTGGAGAACGTATCCAAGTGAGAGCGACCGTAGAATCACTCCACGCTGAAACATCGGAGATGTCAATCAAGCCTTGATAAGAACGAATGGTAAAAGAAAGTAAATCGGTTAATAAAACGGCGGCACATAATTCCAAACGTGGAATTGAAATGCGCTTAATTGGAGCTACTTTTGTTTTAGCGGTTACAAATTGTACAGTTATTTCTCCAGTAGTTTGATTTATGAACTGAAAATACACTACCGCTGCATACCCTACCTCGCTAGCATCGCAAAACCCATGCAAATGACAAGTAAAAGGATCCGAAGGGGGTAAACAACGTGGTAACTTTAATGACGATAATAACGGCAACTCTTCTTGGTATTGCTGCCATTGAGACGAAATGTCTGCTGGTGGGATGTCATCACAATTTAAACCTAACATCCACAGATGCTGGATTAGGCGTTTTGCAAAAGTGTTAGTGGGGCTAAAACCCTAATGGATCATATATTCTGGCAACTTGCGAAAGTATGTTGCGCTTTGTACATATTGGGTTTAATGGTTTAACCCGAAATGAGAAAATATCTTCTGTAGGTGACCATTGAAGACCTAATATTTTTATTGATTCGTCAGAATCGAAATCGAGAGAAGTATATTGGCAAAAATCTGACGGAATGCCTTCCAAAATAGAAACTGAATTAGAACTCCATTTTCGAAGTTCAAAACCAGCCAAATGTAAAAGTCGGATAAGTTGATCTTTAATTTCGCGGGCCGATTGTATAGAATCTCCACCGGCGACGAAATCATCAATATATAGATTTGACCGTATAGCGTCAGCGGCTAACGGAAACCTTGTGCCTTCGTTAATGGCTAATTGCTGAAGAGTTTTTTATGCTAAATAAGGCGATGACTTAATACCGTAGGTCACTGTATTAAGCTGATATGTCTGGATGGGTTCTTTTGTGGAGAACCGCCAAACAATTAATTGAAACTTTCGATGTTCTTCGGTAACCAAAATTTGTCGATACATTTGGCGAACATCACAAGTAAAAACGAAACGATGAGTACGAAATTTCAGTAAGATTGACGAAATATCATTTTGGAGACTAGGTCCAGCCAATTGAGTGTCATTAAGTGACACGTTGTTTTTAGCCTTTGCAGAGGCGTCAAAAACCACACGAATTTTAGAAGTATGACCTTCTTCTTTAAACACAGGGTGATGGGGTAAAAATAATTATCGTTCCCAACGGGCGGAGAATCGAGTAATGCCATATGACCTGCATCAAGATAGTCCTGCATGAAATTGTTGTATTGGGCGCGTAGCTCCGGTTGAGCATGCAATTTGCGCTCCAACGAAAATAGTCGTTTTTTAGCCATGTCAAAGCAATTATCAAAAACGGGCAAAGTATCGTTGAACGGTAACGCAACAATAAAACGACCGCTAGGGTCACGAGAAAACGTGTTTTCAAAATCAAATCTGCCTTTTCTTCTTCTGGAGAAGTATAAGGCTTGGATGGCAACTCTTCTATCTCCCAAAACCGCCTTAGGGTCTGGTCGATAGGATCTTCTACAGAAGTAAAAAATGCTTGAACAGTATCAGGCTGCAAGCTTTTTGTGGGACCAATAATAGTCCAACCAAAACTTGTATTTATGGCGGCAGGCTGAAGAAATTTGCCATGTATAACACCGCCATTGACGATGAACGGATAAACATCTGCTCCAAGGAGCATGTCAATGGTTCCTGGGGAGTTCCAGGTCGGGTCTGCAAAGTGCAGGCCGCATAAGTGTTCCCAATTATTAGGAACTTCAACGCTAGGTAATTTGCCAGATATTGACGAAAGCACAAAAGTTGTGACTTCTAGAGATTTTTCAGAGTCTAACATAGAGCGAATGGTACAGCTGACGGCACCCTATTGACTGCTGAAGTTGTCTGCCCAAGTCCATAAATCGGAACTTGAGAACGTATGCGTGGAAGCCAAAGTTTGCTCACGCAATCGTCTCGAATAAAGCTAGCTTGAGAGCCAGGGTCTAAGAGTACCCTGATCTGTTTGTCTACCAGACCGGTCTTGAACTTCCACAACAGCAGTGGAGAGTAAGACAGTAACCCCAAGATTTGAATTCGTCTGTGAAGACAAAACATTTGCCGGAATAGGAGGCTGACTGCGTCCTATTGGCATTTTTATGCATAGGTGTAGCGATCAGTTCAGCTGAACGGCTAGAAGCAGGTTGCGATTCAAAATGTAGCAAGGTATTATGCGGCTTGGCGCAAATTCGACAGGAATTATAAGATTTGCATTGCATGGACGCATGGTCTGTTCGTAAGCAATTTAAACAAAGGCGTAAGCGTTTGACAATGTCGAAACGTTCCGTCGGAGTTTTCTTTAGAAACGATTGACATCTGTAAATTAAGTGATTGCCTTTGCAGGAAGGACAATGGTGCGAAAATGAATTATTTGAGTCACTGGAGCTACTTGGTGTGTCCAGTGAAACTACGTTAGAAGAAACCTTTGGTTTAAATTGAAACGCTGAGGATTTCTTAGGCACTGATGTGTGCGATGTATGGACAGTCGTCGAATAAGAAACAGGTGCGGTTGAAGAAAAGGTTTCCAACGCTGCACATTGTTGAGTTAAAAAATATCTCAAATCCTCGAAATTGGGTATTTGCTTCGGATCCGATTGGAGTTCGAAGCGTTTTCTAGTGAACGGATCGAGTTTTTCTAAAAGACAATCGACCAGAATAAAGTTCCAATGTTCAGTGGAAAACTTTAAGTTAGTTAGAACAGCAAGGTTCTCTGCAAAACAATCAATAAGTGCCCTAAGTTTCTTAGGGTCTTCTGATTTTAAAGGTGGAAAGTCATTCATTGCTTTCCAATGCAAAGTTGTCAATAAACGCGGATTGCTAAATCTCTCACGCAAGGCGTTATATGAGATAATAAAGTTATCCCCCGAAATGGGTACAGATTTCGAATGGACCTGCACCTTGCCGAAGTTCTAAATTACTAGAACAGGTGAAATGGCTTGCGTGTTCTAATGAGCTAAAGAGCCAAACTACAGGTCCAACCAAAGTAGTAGGGTCTCTAGTGAGGAACCAGACTAAGACAGGTCCCCGAAAGAGGGCAGCGGCTCTTTCGGTACTTAGATTGGCAGAGACCATAGGGGTCGGTATGGCAGTCTAAGACACACTACCGCGATGTGGAAGGCAACGGGAAACCACCACATTATCTCCCAAGTACACAGCGTACCTAAATTATAATAAAATGATGGCATTCTCTGGGGTAAAAGATTCCGGAGTTAAAATAGTCCCCCATTCGGATCTCCGGGAGGGGACTACTTCGGAGGATGCGATCGGAAAGTTAAAAATAAGAGTCGGGAACATTCTGCGAGTCGGAGCGTGGAATGTTAGAAGTATGAAGCAAGTAGGTAAGCTAGAGAACCTAAAAATCGAAATGAATAGGTTATCACTAGACATAGTAGGGATCAGCGAAGTTCGGTGGCCAGAGGCGGGGGATTTTTGGAGTGGAGACTTCAGGGTAATTCATACAGGAGCAGAGGACGGAAATTTGGGTGTGGGGATAGTTATGCGGAAAAAGATAGGACACTGTGTGGAAAATTACTTACAAAAGAACGAAAGAGTACTCATGGTTAGATTAGAATCTAAACCGGTAAACACAGTAATAATACAAGTATACATGCCCACCTCTAGCTACAGTGACGAAGAGGTAGAAGCCATCTACAAAGATATCGAAGACATCTTAAGATACGTAAAGGACATAAAAATTTAATATTTCCGGGGGATTTTAATGCTGTGGTAGGTGAGGGTAGGGAAGGAGCGGTAGTAGGTTTATTTGGTTTAGGCACGAGAAACGACAGGAAATAGGCTGGTAGAATTTTGCGACAAGAACAATTTAATCATCACAAACACATTATTTCAACATCATGCTAGAAGACGATATACGTGGAAGATGCCAGGAGATATAGGAAGATATCAAATAGATTACATTCTTGTTTGACAACGGTTTAGGAATCAAGTAAAAGACTGTAGAAGCTACCCAGAAGCAGATATAGATACTGACCACAACATCGTAATTATGAAGGCCGCACTTAAATTTAAAAATCTGAAAAAGAGGAACGGAAAAAAGCACTTGGACTTAGAGAAACTAAAAGACAAAGATATTCAAGTAAGATTCGAAAAAAAGTCAAATGAATTGCTGAATGATATCGCGAAAATATCTGAAACTAAGGAAGTAGAAACAGAATGGAATAACATTAAATCCAGCCTAGACAGGGCGGCCAGAGATATTTTGGGGTATACACAAAAAGAAAATAAGAAACCATGGATAACAAAGGATATCGTGAATTTAATAGAAGAAAGACGAAAATACAAAAATAAATCAGACGAAACAGGAAAACAGAGATACAAAGCCATAAAATGGGAAATTATTCGAAAATGCAGGAAAGCTAAAGAACAATGGATTGATGAAAAGTGCAAAGAAGTACAAACTAAGATGGAAATAGGAAAGACAGACGAAGCATACAAATTAATTAGAATGAATTTTAGGGATATAAAACCGTATAGCAAAAATATAAGGGACGCACAAGGAAACGTCATTATAGAAAACGTAGAGAAAGTGAGTAGATGGCAAGAATATATAGGAATTTATATGCAGGAGAGGAACTAACTGCATTAGAAAAGGAATCAGACATTGAAAATGATGACTTGGGATATCCTATACTTCGAGACGAGTTTGAATTAGCATTAAAGAGTCTGAAAATGGTAAGGCGCCGGGTACAGATAAGGTGCAAGCAGAAACTCTAAAAGCTGCTGGACAAGCAGTAACAGAACGTCTCTTCCAACTTGTAAGCTATATGTATGAGACAGGCGAGATACCCAAAGATTTCAAACGTAGCATCATAGTAACTATACCAAAAAGAAAGGCGCGGATAGATGTGAAAATTTTCGAACAATAAGTTTGACAGCACACGTGTCAAAAATATTAACTAGAATTGTGCAAAGACGAATGGAAAAACGAGCTGAAGAAATACTAGGAGAAGACCAATTTGGGTTTAGGCGAAACAGGGGAACACGGGAGGCTATTTTAGCTCTGAGAGTGATAATGGAGAAAACAATAGAAAAAGGGAAAGCATGTATATAGGGTTTGTAGATCTGGAAAAAGCATTCGACAATGTAAATTGGAAAAAATGTTTGAAATACTCAAAAGGATTGGAATGAGTTATAGGATAGACGAATAGTACATAGCTTATACAAAGAGCAAACAGCAGTAATAGAATTAGAGCAGGAACGTAGAAAAGTAAACATTAGGAAAGGGGTGAGACAGGGATGTGCCCTATCCCCATTGATTTTAACTTGTACATAGAAGAGGCAATGAATACTGTCAAATGCAGAAAGACATTTGGAATTACTATGCAGGGACAAAAATTGATATGCTTAGATTTGCAGATGATATAGCGGTATTAGCATCTAGCAAGGAAGAGTTAGAAGCGGCTCTTAATGAAATGGAAACGGTTCTAACAGAGAGATACGGTATGAAAATTAACAAAACTAAAACTAAAGTTCTAGTTTGCAAAGGTGGGGAAAATAAATCAAAAACGAGAATACAAGTATTTAACACGAACTTACAAGAGGTTAAGGATTTCTGCTACCTAGGAAGCCAAATAACGCAAGATGGGAAAAGCACAAAAGATATAAAACAAAGATTAGCACAAGGTCGTGCTACATTTAACAAGAAAAAACAACTATTGTGCTCAAAGACCACAAACATAGAAACAAGGAAAAGATTGCTTAAAACATATGTGTGGAGCACAGCACTGTACGGCTGTGAAGCCTGGACAGTAGGAGAAGCGGACAAGAAAAAGGTAGAAGCCTTTGAAATGTGGTGTTACAGGCGTATGATGAAGATATCATGGACAGACAAAGTTAAGAACGAAGAGGTACTAAAATGGTAGGGAAGAAAGAAATATGTGGAAAACGGTAAAAAATAGGAGAGATAGGATGATAGGCCACATACTACGGCATGAGGGAATAGTGCGGAATATTTTAGAAGCAGAGATAGGAAAAAAGAGAAGAAGAGGCAGACCTAGATTAGACTACTGCACACAGATAGTAAAAGATGTAGGCTGTAGAGGTTTCAGGGAGATGTGTAGGCTAGCCCAGAATAGAAATCAATGGAGGTACGCATCCAACCAATCCCAAGATGGGTAAACTAATGACGAAAAGATAACTGTTCTTAAACATGATGATTATTATAAGTAACTACAAGAATTGGTTGGGCAATATTCTCGAATAATGTTAAGTGTGTGAAAGGATTTACTAGAAAACCATTATTTCGGCAAATGTCTAAGTGTTGGGGATCTTGGTAGCCACAGGTTGCTTAACCTCCTTCACTGAATCTCGGTAAAATAGAATAAAATTAGAAAACAATAGAAAGGAACGAGCTGAATACACATACTCCTGAAAAAAGAAAAGAAGAAAAAGAAGAAACCACCAAAACGCAAAATCAAAGAAGCTGCCTATATAACCCTACATCAAAATAACTGCGTTGCAAACGAATCCATGACTTTCAGTAAACAATGGATTCCATTACTAAAAGAATTAACAAAAGAAATAACAAATGAAAATCAAATGCCCACAATATCTAGGTAGGATTGCAAGTTTTCCTGGGTTTTCCTTGCAATATTAACATGAAATAACCCTACATACATGATTTCTATTTATACATAAAATAACTAATTACATAAAATAAGCATATTAACAATCCTTGTAAAACAGCATTGGTATCTGACAAGTATAAATCCACAATAAGGTTACCTCAAAACCATATACAATCTCCATTGAACAGTATTGGTATCTGACAAGTGTAAACCCGCCATAGGGTCGCCTCAGATCCATATACAATCTTCATAGAACAACATTGGTATCTGACAAGTGTAAACCCGCTATAGGGTCGCCTCAGATCCATATACAATCTTTATAGAACAACATTGGTATCTGACAAGTGTAAACCCGCCATAGAGTCGCCTCAGAACCATGTTAAAATCTACCAAAGAGGTAACTTAAATCATAATGAATTTTCCCCCTCAAAATAAATATTAAAAAAACGACTACTTAAGCCTTTCAATAATGCAATCGCACACTTCTTTAATAACCATCCTCTCAATTGTATAAATAGAAACATGTTAAAAAATGTTGGCTGAAATGCAGACACAAAACGGTAGCAGTCTTTGAAATGCTCCAGATGTATGAGGACGATAGCATGGACAGACAAAGATAATAACAAATAAGTTACAGAAATAGTATGGGAACAAGGATATCTGGGGAAAAAGAGAAATAGTAGGGCGGAATACGTTCTAAGGCATTTTTGGGGAATAGTATGTGATATATTACAAGCAGAGATAGGAAAAAAGAGGTAGATGTAGACCTAGATCAGACAGTTATAGATGCAAACTGTGCATATTTCAGGGAAATCTGTAGGTTAGTTCAGAATAGGGAACAATGATGGTACGCGTCTAACCAGTTCTAGGACTGAAGACCTAATGATGATGGGTACAGATTTAACGATTTTTAAAGACTCCCCGGTACAAGAATTGATAAGGTAATTTAATTTTTCGATATTGGACAGCGACTCGTTATTGTAGACCAGACTGTCAAATAAATCGATGAAAAACGCGAATTCCGTTGCTTCATTCTTAAAGAGTGTGAGCTTTAACGGTACCAATTTTGATCCCGAGTTGCTTGGAGCATTTTCCGTGATTTGTGCCCGCGTTTCTTGCAACGTTTCGAGATGCAGCAGTATGCAAAAATAAGCGGAATCTACTTCCTTCCGTACAGCGTTAAAATTTAATGATTCTGCCTCGTCACAGGAGGCTAAGACCGCAATTAAAATTTTGCTGAAATTTGTATAAAGGTCATGTATTCCCCTTGTTTGAATAAGGAACAATGCCTTTAAAGTTGGGTCACTTTGTATAGTATTACAAAGCTCAAACATTTCTAAAATACGTGTTTTCAGTAATTCTAGTTCTACCACATGTGCCTTCTTTGGAGCCATTCTCAATGATTCTGAAAGGACTACAATAAATGCTATAAAACCGTAACGCTCAAATGTACACGAAAAATGTTAAAATAGGGTATAAACCAATAAATCACGTTTTATGACTAACGGTTCGTCAAACAAAGTGTTTAGATAAGATGTACCGCTTAACAACCCGAGCGGTTACGGTCGGCCTTTACTTCAAAGCTCACAGAAACGTGGTTTTAACGTATTTGCCGAAAGATGCAGCTTAACGTGTTTGCAAGAAGAATGCAGCTTTTACATTATATTACCCTTTGCAGATGTTCAATATTTTACCGTAAACCGACTGAAAGGTTTGTATTGATACTAAAAACGTGCAATAGCTTTTAAATACAAAGCAAATCCCTTTACCTTTCTTGTTTAAGAAGTATAAGGCGATTTATAGTTTTCAGGTTGCTTTGTGTTTTATGCCGCTAAAATGAATTTAAAAACTGAAAACTGACAAATTTTATATTATGGATTTGTTTGTAATTAAAACGCTTGCTGGTTTCAATTACGGCGAAATCGCTTAATTTAATCTAACGAAAGTATGTAGCTGATATCGTACATATTTTAACCCGCTAAATGGGGCTTGAACACAAATTTTAAAAGCTAAAATATTTACTTAATTAAAAAAGCTCGCTGAAATGCAAAATAATATTTAATTTAGGACATGTGTATACCATAAGACTGGTGAATGCGGATCGACTTTAGGACCAATGATTGGGGGGGGGGGTTAAGGAGGTTGATATAAATGTGTGATATAAATATGCAAATTATAATGAAGGACCAATTGCTTTTGTAGCAATAACGATAATGGTGGAGCGGTTATGTAATAACTAAAAACAACTACAAACTAATTAAGGAAGGGTATAAATACCTTAAGTCCTGTGCCGCTGTGGGCAATGAACCGTTCACGCACAAAGCTTTCGACGGAGAACCAGTAACACGCTCGACCGGGTGATGGTCTCGCTTTCAAAAGCTCTAATATGACCGTCCTTTGCAAGGGTTCTGATGCGACTTGCTTCTGTAAAGGCTCGAGTACGACTGTCTTCACACACTCACTACCGGTATATAAAATGTTTGACTTAAACTGTAGGATGCACGCACAAAGTATTTATTGTCACAAATTCCAATGAATGTTCGATGATGACGTAACACTTTGTATTAATTTAAAACTCATTGAACCTAGTTTTTATTTTAAATTATAACTTTTGGCTATGGAAAAAGGCAGTTGAGCCGGATCTCCTCGGTGCCGACTGTTAGTAAAACTGGTAAAACGACACGAAGACACAAATTGTGAGCTAGGTGATGCTGTACTTCCCATAATGTGTCTGTATTAAATATTACAACTTTGCAACTCCTGTCCTATTGTGCCCCAATTAGGGCAAAACGCGTCGACAGGATGTCCTCGTGGCTGAATTTGAGTCACTTGTCAATAATTTCTTTTTACTTTGTATTAATTTAAGACTCATTGAACCTACTTTTTATTTTAAATTAAATGAAATAATATTTTTGAATATTCGTATAAATTTATATTTCAAGTTGTTTCATTGTTATTTACTTTTATTTAATATAGATTAGTGTTATTTTAAACCTGTTTTATAAATAATCACCAAGATTTACTAGAAAGTTCAATAACAAAATATTATAGTATTAAATACGGATAAATTCTTCTAGGTAGCATATCGAAATCTAATTTTGTATAAAACCAGTGATTTTAAGTAAATTTATTAAGGAGCTCCTTCCAAATACAATTATCGCTTCATGAATTAAAACATTTCCTATTTTATGCTACAGTTTAATATAGTTAACTGTCTGAAAATAATTTTTGTTAAAATTTTGTAAAACTTTAAGTAAATACTTTTATACCGCATCCTATAGGTACAATTTCTATAAAAGCATAAAGTGTACTTGAAACTGTCTTAGAAGTCAATTGAATTTGCTATTATTTAAATTTGGTCAGGAATATAGGATTTTCTGTTGGTATCCAAATGTCCTATACATGAACTCTTCATTGGTTCTAAACCCAAATAATTGAACAAGATGGGTAAAATCCTAACCTCAATTTGTTTGCTAGTTATAATTATTGTTTCCAAAAATTTTATAGTTACAATTTATTAATCATAATCGTTGGTATATAATTATTTACTTAAAAACGTCGTTCGACTCCTTGTAAGTATACACCCCTTTTTGTCACGTTCTAACCCTTCAAAATCACAACCCTTTTTTACCCTTTTTATTTAGCATCTGCTAAAAAAGGGGTACTCAATTGTGTAACAACCCTTTGGTTTATAGTTGTAAAGTGCATATATAAAAAAGCGCACTTCAATTCAGCTTGTGTAGTTGCAAGCTGTTGTTTAACGGATAAAGTATTTTGAATTTTAACTATCAACTTCAAAGGAGGCTTATGTAGGAAATAGTATAAGATAATTAAGAAATTATTGCTATAGTAACTAACTTTTCAACTATTAAGTCATGTCGCTTTATCGGTCTGTTTGCAATCTTCATTGGAGAATTTATCGGTAAATATAAGGAGTTATTAAAGGGGTGATGCACCCTTTTTTACCAATTGAAACAGGTCTTACTTTATGTTAAATAATGTAAAAAAGGGTAGGGTTAAACCACTGCGCAGGGTCTTCCTTACACAAACGTTAATGCGAAACGCAGCCCTTGTATATAGAACCCTCGTAAGATCTGAGCATGGCCAGTTACGTTATGATATTCACCGATGAAGGTTGGCATGTTAACAATCTTATTGTAAAAATATGCTAGTGTTAATATTAGAATGGAATTTTTTAAATTGTCTGTTACTGGCTTTAAGTAGTTGGATAATTAACTAAGATTACAGTTTGAGCTTTTGTTGGTGAAATAGGTGTGTACATTTAGAACAGTTTTTGGATCTATTTTAACAAGGAAATGGTAAGTATTATTTTTGGGGGTTTCGAAAATTAACAATTATTGGCAGTATTTACTCTTGTTACATTGAATTATTATAAGGAGAGGTTTGCTTTCGTAAGATAACCAGTTGCTTGTTGTATAACACTTTTGTAAGCAGTTGAATATTTCAAACTGCAATTACATCGCTTTAAAATTTCTCTCGTGTTGAATAAAATGTATGTAAAAAATAATTTGCTATTTTTTCTAAGATTAAATGTTTTAGGTATTTTTAAGTAAGGGTGCATTTTGGATGGCAAGTATTTGAAAATAAACAACACTACTCACTATAAAGTGCTTAGTTGCAATAAACGTTGATAAACAAAGTAACATTTTATATACATCAACTTGGCTAAGATTATTTATTGACAATTTTTAATTTACAGCAAAGTACAGATATTTTGTCTGTATTAGTAGCTGTAGCAGTTTGTATTGTATGTGTAAAGCATGAGACGATGACTTTTTATACATATTCGTCTTGAAAATTTATTAAGTATTATGATTCTCTAGATGCGTATTAAAACTTCAGATAACTGGAAAGATGAGTAAAATTAATCAGATGCAGAATGCTTCCATTGAACACATGATTGTTTACTCGTATGTTTTATTGTGGGCATCAGCTATTGAATTACTAACACCGAGGATGATTTTGTAATTCTGATCACTGTATCAGCTTGAACAAAATGTTTGTAGTGCCATCAATCGAACTAATGTTGTATATTCACTAATTTATGTCACACATGGGGTATTTTTTGTTATTACTACCAGCACTCGCTTGTTAAACAATCATTTAGTTAAACATTTCTTATCGAAGAATAAACCACTGAATGAAGTATAATTCCAATTACAATGAAATTCCATTTAAATCTAATAAGTTTCACTGATATCTAATGAATTCCACTGAAATTTGATGTATTTTGCTAAAATCCAATGCATTCTGCTAAGTCCGATGAATTTCACCAAAATCCAATGAAGTCTGATGAATCCCTAGGGAATCTGAAAGATTATTTATCCCAAATACTGAGCCCATTTTAAAGAATTACTATTTCCATAATACTAAATTTAGATTGTGTATTTCATTAACGTTTAAAATGCATTTAAGCTCTGATTAAAATCGGTGGAATAGTTAATAAAATAAATTTTTTCAAACATTATCAGCCAGCCTTTAAATGCTGCTCTAACTACTAAACATGCTCTTTGAATAAGGTGATCAGATGTCCCGCTTGGCGGGACAGTCCCGATTTTTCACAATTTGTCCCGTGTCCCGTGACGTTTTTCATAAGTCCCAACTTTTAGAATTAAGTTAAATTTTATATTTATGAAAATCATTGTTTTGCGTTCTAAGAATCCTTCAATTTGTTTTGCGTTCTAAGAATCCTACGGGCTGCGACGACTAAAATATTGCTTTTGCTACCCAGTTACATCGTATTTGTCTCTCAGATGATACACTTCGTGTTCGTACTGCGTATTTATATTTATAAATTGTACTTATGTTAAAAATAAAAAATATTAAAATATTATTAGTCTGTATGAAAATTTTTGTTGATATCCCCCCTTCCTTCAGAGTAGTCCCGCTTTGCCCATCCCCCCTTCCTTCAGAGTTGTTCCGCTTTGCTCATCTAAAAATCTGGTCACCTTATCTTTGAAGTCAAAAATGTAAAATACTTTTGCATTTACTTGAATATGGAATTAATACATAGGAAATAATAAAATAATACACACATGATTACAAATTATTTCATTTTTGGGGTGTGTTTCGATACTATGAGCTCTATTAAATGTTAAGCAGTGTTTTTTTTTTAAATAACTGTTGTATAATGTCCTCGATGGATAGCCGTATGGAATCAAAATTCTTGCAAGTAAAATACTGTAATAGGTCAAACGCATAGAGTATATAAGTATAATTATACTTAATTTTGTGAAATTTATTACAAAAGGTGTGTTTCAGTTAGAGTGAACCCTTGCAGAACAGTATAGAATTGAAAGACATATTCAGTTTTCAAGGTGCATACTAGTTGCAATATAGAAAAAACTACCTACTGTTCATTCAATATCTTGTGCACACAACCTAGAATTTTGTCTGATCTGAACGGCACACTATCTTTTCCCAAATATATTGAAATAATTGTTTAATTGTCCCATCCGTCCCTTATCTATAACAAAATTTTAGTTCAGCCACAGCTTACTGTGTTTACAGATTTAACATATTCCAACTTTTTCGATATAGAAGAAATAAATTCGTTAATTGCCCTACTTTGTATTATTTTTAGAATAGGATTAAGTGTGCTAGTTTCTTAAATTGTTGCTACAGCATATTCTTCACTTCAACCGCCTTAGTTATTTAGTTGCATAAAGGTCTCACTATCTATTGTACTTTGTAGTTTAATATCTTTTTTAATGCATGCCCGTTCAGTGAAATTAAGCATATAGTATTGTGTAATTTTAGTATTGGACGAAACTTAAAGAAATGTTTTTTTATGGTAAGGATATTTAAAAACAATAAACAGTTACTTATTTGGGTGAAAATTTTGAATATTTAAATAAAATATATAGGGTCGATGCTTTAAACGTTTAGTTATTCAGATATTTGTTCCTTAACGGCTTTAAACTGTAACTATCACAAAATCACCTGTAGAATTGTTTTATTTTATTGAAATTTTGATTTTATGGGAGGAGGGTAGCATTTTTCAAAATATAACGCCATGTTCATGAACATTGTCGTAAGAGTTAAAACATATGCTAGTTTTTGTCTCAGTTCTTCCTGAACTCCTCTATCATTTACAGTTTTAGAGACAATCCTCCTTTCATCTTTGAGCCATGCTTTGTATGTACCGTTTGTTGACTAGGACACCTGAACATAGGGATCTAACTTATAAAAGCACATGTGATTTCCTGCTTCTCATATTAAATTGCTATCATCTTACCTAAGCACCGGAAACAATTTGTTTACTTCATGAATAAAAACTCTGATATGGTTGACGTGCCAACTGGTGTACCACAAGGGTCAATCCTTGGCCCTATATTGTTCCTATGCTTTATCAATGACCTTCCATCTTTTATCAGCAACGCAAGCACAATCTTATATGCAGATGATACTACACTATACCATAGTGGTGACAATATTGACCAAATACTGTATAATAGTGAACAATCGTTGAAATTAGCCAATATTTGGTGCTTAAGCAATAAATTAACTCTGAATCACGACAAAACTGAACAATTTTTTTTTTCCTTAAAAACATGTGCACCCGATAGAGAACGAAATGTACAGTTTCTGGGAGTAACTTAGATTCAACACTCTCATGGGAGGCTCACTGGAATAACCTTGCATAAAGCTCTGTCAATCTATATATTTTATTAAATCTTTAAAAAATTTTCTCTCTATAGATATGCTGAAATATGTTTATTTTGCTTATTTCCATTGTCACATGCAGTATGCAGTCGTTACCTGGGGCCATGCTTCAGCAAGTGTGCGTGTATTTAGTCTTCAGAGACGTGTATTAAGAGTCATGGCGAATCTTGGTTATCGGGACGACTGTCGCTCTAACTTTATTAGTCTTCAAATACTTACTTTCCCTTGTATATTTATATTGGCTTGCTTAATCTATGTACACAAAAATAGTCAGAACCTTCAAAGACATAGTAATGTTTACGACCTTAACACACGTGGTAAACATCTTCTGACAGTTCCATATCATAGAATCACTAAGAGCAGATATGGTTGTAATTACCATGGAATTATATTTTGCAATGCATTACATCCTAACATCTTAAAAATGCCTCATAAAGCAGTTCAAAACAATCTTAAAAACCTATCTTACTTCTATAGCTTTTTATAATACTTCAGATTTTATTAATGATGTTAAGAGTTTCATTCCGGATACTGACACCTATCATTATATTTTCATACTTAATAGTGTCTGCTCATGTGTTGTTTTAATATTTTAATATTGTGGTGAATTGTTTTATTTACAACATTTTTTACTTTGTAAACCAACTCTCATAAATATGTATATATTAAGTTTTCAACGGTTTTTTTCTCATTGACACATCCGATACTATATATTTTTTTGTAGAATGGATATAATTGAAATAAATAAATAAATAAAATTATTTCATCAAAAATTCTTGTAATAAACATTGTAGGGTGCACTTTATTACATATATATCAATTACTACATATTTTTTGGAACCTTTCTAACATCAGCAATTAGGCCTAAAGTTGTTAAAAATTGACTGAAAATTGTAATGGCCATGGAATTAGAACAAAAAATAAAACAAATTCTAAACCCATGACACAATTATTTCTATTAGTTACCTTGCTTTTATCACATTTTGTGAATAATGGTCAATAATTACAGTCAGCGAAGAAAATGTTTTAATAGCCATATTGTGGCAGAAATAGTTGAATGAGAGTGTGTGACCTGTTTGATGGTTTATATCCTGTAAGACCAATTACCTGGGTATTGACAATTGAGTTCACTCTCCGTTCCATACAAAATTTGTGAAACCAAGAATTTAAATATTGAACTCATACCTGTGGATGCAAATAAAAGTGTTGGCTGCAGTAGCGAATGATCGTGTGTAAGAGAAAATACTTAAGAAAAACAAATTTGTGTTTTAATTTGCAATTCATCAAGATATATTTGAGGAAGACAGAATTAAGCGAATGGTTTTTTTTTGTGAAACCATTATGGATATGGTTAATAATAACAGACATTATATAAAGAATATTTATTTTTTGGATAAAATAACATTCAGCCAAATAAGTAAAACATTTAAATTGGAATGAAAACAACCAACATTTGGTTTCAAACAATGATTCCCAATACAGAGGGAGAGTTAATGTTTAGCCGGAATGTTAGGAGCTAACCTGATAGGACATTTATTCATCGTTGGAAAACTTAATGGTGAAAAATATTTAGAGATTCTTCAAGCCGAAATTGGGCATGCAATTTCAAACATTGAAAATGGAAATGACGGCTGTCCATTTCATTTTACAATTGAAATTTTATTATTCCTAATTCAATTTTTCCGAATTCATGGATAGGATGTCGTGGCCCGGTATGTGGCCACATTGGTCACATGATTTGTTTCTTAATGACTTTTCTATCTGGGATCATTTAAGAAATAATGTGTACAAAACAAGACATGCCAACATAGACTATTTAAAACAAAAAATCATTGAAGAATGTGCTAACATTTCTAACTTGCTATTAACTATGTTAAGTGGTGTGTAAAGCGAGTGGACTGTAATATAGCAGGGTTTTTTGAATAATCAGAAAATTATGAAATTGCCTGAGCGTGTGAAATAAATAAATTAGATTGTAGCGACTGGTAGCAAGTTGACAAAGATTAAACACATACAAGACAAACACACAAAAAAAACACCCTCAATTTCCAATTGAAGAAGCAGATTCCAATCTTGCACTTGTGCGTATGCAGCGGTATAGCTATTTAATAAGACCAAGTTATCTTATGAGCAAACGTGTTCCATGTTAACTTCTCGAGTTCAATTTCAACTTGACACTACTACAAGCCGTTTTATCACTTGTAGCGTTATCAGTTTGGAAAACCTGTAATGGATAATTGAAAGCAAGAATTGATGAGCACGATTACATATTTATAAATTTGCCAAACTACTAAGCAATTTTTATGATAGGTTGGGATTTTGTTTAGCAAACAGGGGAGATTTATTTGAGCGCCTAATTTAATATAATTTGCTTTTTTATTAACTTTAGTGTTTAGGTGGCAAGTTCTATTTTAGTTCTATTTGTATTTGGTGTATTTGATATTTTTGTTTATGAATTAAATTTCTATAATCATGATTATTAATTCTTGTACCGTAAAATAAAACGTTCATTTTCCTAGAGTAGTGAAATACAATTGCAGTATCATTTATTTTAAGAACTATCAGGTATGGGTTCAATATTTAAATTCTTGGTTATTATAACAGGAGCAGGATAACTAACAGAAATCATTGTGACATTAGCATTTGTTTTATTTTTGGGTCCTCTTCCACGGTCAATGCAATTTTTCAGTCAATTTTTAACTTTAGGTCTAATTGTTGAAGGTTCCAAAAAGTTTTGATAATTGACTTAGATATAATAAAGTGTGCCCTAAAACATTTATTTGAAGAATTTTTTTATATAATAATTTGTGAAGCAGGAAATCATGTATGTCTGATTTTGTATGTTAAATCCCTGTTTGGATGTCCTAGTCAACACAGTATTATTCCATGCTGTTTACAATACTGTCCTAATTGTTGTACTGACCGTCCTTACACCTTCGATGGTTCTTAACGCTGATGCACTTCGACTCCTACCTCCTCATGTTCTTGTGGCCGACCTTCATTGATTGTACAAGGTAAAATATTTTGTAATTCTCCTACCAGATACTCATTTTCTTGTTCTTTCAGTTCCTTTTTACTGTTGGGGTTTAATTTCTCATTTTAATAAAAGTTTGAAAATTCCTTCCTTCCTATGTTTTTTCCATAATTCAGTGGATACGAGGGTTGCCTTTTATATTTTGGGATTTGAGATCAAAAATAATTATTTTTGGCAAAAGTGACTATAGTTTTTCAAAATATTTTCATGAAGACCAACACGCGCATGCATTTGAACCAATTTACAAAGCATTTTTTCCACTTCTATTGAGGAACTTCCAAAACATGCACTTTGAACACTTTATCTGCTTCATCTGGCAAACAAATGGTTGTATGCCATTCAGAATTGACCATTTTATGCTTTTCTAAAGGAACGATTGTGATTTGTCCAGTTTTACAGAGAAAACAGGCGAATGTTTGCTTCGAAGTGCTTCATACACGAATAACTTTTATTGAATTTGGTTCATTTTGAAAGACTGCTGCTTTCTTTCAGGTTCATACGTGTAGATTTACGATTTGTCACCTGTCACGATGTTGTAGACCTTGTGTTTAGAAGCACTGCAATCAATTGATGTGAGCCTGTTTTTGAGCGATTGTTAAATTATGTGGTATCCAACACAAACAAATTTTTTTGACAGCCAAATGTTCATGCAGTATTGAATTAATGCTAGTCCAAATAATGCTCAAGGATGCCTCAATCTCACTGTCACATGAAAATCTTGCAGCTTCAGTTTATGCACAACATCATTGGTTTCCAGAACAACAACCGAGTTTGGATGACCTTTACAAAATTCGTTTTAACTCTAAACTGTGGCCATGATTGAAGTCGGCAAACCATTGCTAAACAGTAATTCTTGCTGATGTTTCATCACTAAAAGTCAAAGTCAAGTTCATTGATGCACTGTTATTGGGTTTTTCCACGTCTAAAGTTGTAAAAAATAATCGCTCGAAACTGTTTACGATTTAATTCCATTTTTGACTGAGATGAATTTATTCAAGTCACTGTAAACAACACAAATAGTGCTCACAGTTCAATACGTTGGAGCATGTATACCTTAATAATATTAAACTTTACGATCGAAACAATAGTTGCCAGTTAGCAGCACTAGTAAACACAATTCCGAAATACAATAAGCAACCCCTGTAATATGTATTCTTCCACCACTTGAATCTTAAGCTTTTTCTTTACATTAAAAAAAGGACCTTTTATAATGGTTATGCAAAGAAGAATTACAAAGCACATGTATTGAAGATTTCTAGCATATGTAACAGGTAAATGAATGTGATGTTTTTTAATTTACGCAGTTTTCATTGAAATGTGAGAGAAGAGATCTCCAGTAATGTCTTTCTTTATACGTTTCTTTAAACGAAAAGTATTATATGATGTTCAATATCACTTGTATCCAACTACCATCTATTGAATTCAGTTATAATGCAGAAGAAGTATTATACAAGGACTGCTGGTAATATTTCAGGATGTAAGTAGAGTGTAGTTTTTAACATTAACAAATAAACATTCTTAAATGGACATTGTGTTGTTGAACAAAAATTACACTACATTTGATTTTCCAATGCTCCACCCAAAGGTATTACATTGGCCAGGAAAAGAGTTTTTCACCTGAAAATTTTAAATTTTGTTGCTTGCTGTTCAAGCAAGGTAGGGATCTTTAATGTGTGCAACAGGACACATGAACCGTACATTGTACCTCTCATCCGAGCAAGGGCGTATATTTGTAAAAAATGCTCGACTAACATTTTTCTAGCAAACCGGCTTGAGATTCAAACCTGGGACTTTGGACTTAGTAGTCGCATGCATATCAACGAAAAAATATTTATTACAGCATAATCTAAAGTTATATGGTTTGAAAAATGAATTTTTAAGTTGTGAGCACTTTCGAGCAATAATTTGGTTGTATTTTCGATAGCAAAAACTGAAATGAAATGCACTAACGATTCAAAAACTGCTTTTGGTGATGAGGCACCATTAAGAACAACTGTTTTGATGGTACCAGGAAGTTAAATTTATTCATACTACATTAGTGATGAAGTTTGCGAAAGGCAACAACAGTAACGAAAATAACAGAAAACATTGATGCCGTGACAAATGATAATAGTAGAATCGGTATGTACCATATAGGAAAATTGAGTCACAAGAGTATTCGAAGTGAAACAAAGTAATTAAATGTTACACAATTCTTAAGTGTTAAAAAATTATGTTCATGTTGGATTTTCACAACGTTAAAAAGAAGTTTGTGTTGGATGATGTTAAGAAATGCTTAAATAATATAACTCAGGAAGATTGTTTGATATATCATATTGCTAGTGGTGATGTAGTTAGTTATATGCATCTGAAATGTATAACATATACATAAAAAAGGAATATTAATGCCAACCTTTAAATGTTATTTTATGTATTACAGTGTATTGCATTTTACACACAAAATGTATATTTTTTTATTGAATTACGAATTTAATTATTTACAAATACAAAAACTTAAAATACCACACAATTCTTATCGTTGCTTTGTCTAGTGTTGACTTTTAAATTTTCATGGTTATGTGTTTTGTCCATAGAATAATAAAACGCTTTGCAAAGAAGTGACACTCTTCATAAATTACATTGCTTTTCATGTACCAAAAGTACACGATCTTCGGCCATTATTCTGTAGGTACACAGATGCAGTGGAAAATTTAAAAACGTTGGGTTAGAAATTGCTTTAAATATTTAAATTGATTATAGCATACACAACTGCTTAATTTAGGCTCTAATGTAATAAAGAACCCTATTGAAGTGAAATTACAATGTAGAACAAGAACAGTACAATAAACTGAAGGGAGGTTGAAGGTTATACCACAAAAAATAATACCCTACGCTAGCGTGAGTGTATTATTATTCTATGAATATACCAAGAATGGTGGATTTTAGATATCCACAAAGAAATTTGGTCTTCCTGAAAACGCTGAGTGTTACTTCTTGTTGTAATTATTGTATGGTTTTGACAGGAAAACCTGAACAGACAACCACACGTGATGTACAAATTTACACCAGCTCAATAGTTACGAGTTTGGGGAACTTTACAGCAAACATACGCTGTATTCTTTTGTGTTATTTGATATGTATTTATAACAAGGTGTATTGTGCTCAATCCACTTCTGCACCACTAAAACAGTCTACATCACTAAAAAAACACTGCATGTTTTTCACTTTCAGATTTCTCATAGTAGCCTTTGTGTTCACTATAAACACTTAAGTATCAATAGCATTATTCAACTCATGTTCTGCTTTATGGCCAGTTCTGTAGACTGCTATAATTTTTTTTTATTGTTGTAATTATTTTTTGTGGTTACTTTAGAAATGAAATAAGGTATTAGATATAATCAGTTATTGCCCGGGGTCAAGATACGGTACATGGTTGTATAGGTTCTTCCTCATATTTTTTATACAAATCTTGAAGATATTCTTTATTATTATATATACTCGAAGCCGCTACGACGCAGTAACATTACCTAATATAGATGCAACGAAAGAAAGGGCCTCTTACCAACTATATACTGCAGGTTAAGTTCAACACATATTTACCGATACCGAAGCATTTAGGTATATATTCGACATTACATTTCGTGTGCTAACCGGTCAAAAGCTAAGAGAAAAGAGAGTGTTCGCATACTATTGCACTCCATACCTGTCATCACAATCGTATTACCCTATAGAGACAGTGTCATGTCAAATAAAAAGCAATAGTGTTAGCACCCTGCACGATGGGACTTTTGTGCGATACTCAAAGTGTAGATAATTGTGAAAGTCAACAATATAGTTGTCCAATATCTGGCGACAACGTCAAGAAATAGTTAAATAAACAGTATGAAACCGACGTTCATGCGATGCACAGATAGTCATTTTGAGTATGCTATCTGATACGAATATATAATCATTTCTACTGTAATATTTTTCATGTATTTACATTCAGTTGGTGTATATTTATATTGTGTTTATTCTTTAGCAGTAAATTGACGTTAATTTCTATTTTGGTTTTCCTTTTACTGAAATACGAACTCGCTAACAAATAGGTACTTACAAAATACCGTAACAAGGCTTGCAAACATCCAGCACTACATTCTGATGCAGTGATTGAGCTAAATGTTTTCAAGTTGAGATGTATCATATAATTAAGCTTGAATGTCATGTATTTTACTGCAACCAGATTTTTGATAATTGACAATATTTTTTTAGTGGGGTTTAATTCGGGATAATAATTCACTATTGAGTTGTTATACAACCCCTTAACATGTATTCTTTGACCACTTGAATCTTAAGCTCTGTTTCTTTACATTAAACTAGAACCTCTTTTACAATGGTTATGTCAAGAAGAATAGCAACGTAGAAGATTTGTACCATATGTAGGTGGCAGATGAATACAATATGTTTTAGTTATGCAGTTTTCATTGAAATGTGAGAGAAGAGATCTCCAGTAATGACTTTTAACGTTCTTTAAAATAAAAGTATTATACGTGTTCAACCCAATTATTCAGTTTTACTTGTATCCAACCACTACCTGACGAATTCAGTCATGTCTAGAAAGAGTATTATACAAGGATTGCTAGTAAAATTTTAGGATGTAACTACTGTGTAGTTTTAACATCAAATAAAAATGCTTAAACTGACATTGCATTGTTAAACAAAAGTGACAGTGAAAAAATATTGAACAGTTTGGTTACAGTTTAATTTGAAAAAATTGAATTTTGAAGTTGTGGGCATTTTTGAGCAATGATTTTGTATTTTCGACAGCAAAACTGAAAAGGAGTGCACTAACCATTCAGAAAAAGCTTTTGGTTATGAGGTACTATTAAGAACAATTGTGTTTTGGTGGTACCAAAAATTTAAATTTGTTTGTTCTACTTTCAGTGATGAATTTTACGAAAAACAACCACAGCATTGATAACAACAGAAAACATTGATGCTGTCTCATAAATGATAATGACAGATTGGTTTGAACCATATACGAAAATTGAGTCGCACGAGTATCGAAGTGAAGCAAATTAATTAAATTCTACATAATTTTTAAGTGTTAAAAAATTATGTTTGCATTAGGATTTTCGCAATTTGTTGAAGGTCAAAAAAAGTTTTTGTTAAACGGTGTTAAGAAATGCTTAAATAATTTAACCCAGGAACATCAAATTTGGTATATCATATTGTTAGTGGTGATGAAGATTGGCTATATGCATCTGAATCGCAACGAAACAACAATCAATTGTTTAGGTTTTTAAGGCAAAACAAAGTTTACAGATGTAAGGTGTTGCTGCATTTCCTTCATACTGTCCTGATTTAAATCCAATACCTTTTGACATTTTTAAAAATCGTTTTTTGGTTGTTAACAATTTTCAACACTCGAAGATGCTATAGCAGCATTTAGAAATATAATTTTTAGTGTACCGTCTTCTAAATTGAAAAAATTTGCCGATGATTGATTGCATAAAAAAATGTACAGACTGTAAAGGAGGCTATTTTAAAAATCACTAAAGTAATTTTCTAATTCTAAACATTTTTGTCTTCTTCTAATTTCGAAATTTAGCAGCAACCCTAGTACAGCCAATTTGCCCTTGTGTGTATTTTAAAAATTATATATGAGGAAAGAATTCTGCTGCATTGTTACAAAGCATAGCCGTATATCATTCAGGATGTCAAAATGATGGTCAAAATAAGATATTACTTTTGATTGTACAGTAAGAACCCCGCTTAACGCATAGGATACGTTCCATCAAAGTGGAGAGTACTGCGAAACAGCGCTAAACGAGGCTATCTTAACATATAAATAATGGGGTTATGGGAAGATTGATAGAAAATTGGTTAGGTATTAAATTTAATAATTATGTTTTTTTTTTAATAAAAATAAAACCAAACATTTTTTCTTACAAAAATACTTATAAATTAAAAAATATTCTAAGTCAGTCAGATCATGCAGTCTATTATGTGTTTCCAATTTTCTGCCTTATTGTCAAGAAGGCATCTAATGTAGTTTGCGTTTTCCTTTTGCGTTTTGTTAGAAGTTGTTGATAAGTGGATAAAGCATCTATAACACCCCGTCTTGCTTCTGAACTCCTGTCAAAATTTGGATCATTTTCAACAAATTGGTCCATAATTTCAGTTATAGTGCTCAAACTTCTTTTTACAAACGCCATCGAAAGTTCTTTTTGCTTTTCTTCGAAATCACTACTATCAATATTTTTGTTTTCTTCTTGCTCAGTTAATTCCTTGAGCTCATCATTAGAAAGACTAGCTGCTGTTTCATGAACTATTTCTTCGACGTCTTCCACATTTACCCTATCTAAACCGGTTTGTTTCACTAATTCCACTATTTCTTTCACTATTTCATCCATATCGACAGTGTCCAATGTCTTCGTTCCTACTTAAATCTGGCCACATGTTCTTCCATACTCCTTTCAAAGATCTTTCTGTTATCTCATTCCAAGAAAGGTTTATATTTGCTACAGCATTCATGATATTGTAGTTTTTACAAAATTCTCTTATTGATGGGCTTAAGGGCATATTGCGTTCAATTTCGTCGTCAATCCATATAGACAGTCGTTTTTCCATTTCTCTATAATGTTATTTCTAGAACGGGTAATTCTAGTTGCAGAGCTTGACGTAGTTGCAGTTACCGATGACAGTACTTTTTCTTTATTCTTAAGAATTGTCCTTATTATTGAAATTGCCAAATTCAATGCAGCACTAATTTGAGATTGACGTTCACCAGAATCTAATCTTCTAATCACTTGCATTTTAGTTTCCAGTGAAATGCTTTTTCTGGTTGCTTTCTTTTCTTGTTTTTCATTATCACCCATGATAAAAACTAAAGATCATAATATTTGTCACTGTATTAATCGTTTAGTATTATTTAAATTTAGACTTACAATTATGTCAACATGTTCCAAACGATTAAAATGCATCCGCACAGCACCGCATCAAACAAAAAACACAACTATATACTGTTTCGGATATGTTATATACATGTATGTATTTGGAAACCTAGTGCTGCACACAATTTTGGGGAATCCCTGCAGTGCTGCGAGCAATTTTGGGGAATCCCTGGGTTGAAATAAAAGCGCTAAACTGAAACAGCGCTAAACGAAACAGCATTAAGTGGAGTCTTACTGTATATCTTGAAAAGTTCTTACATCAAATTGAAAACATTTTGAAACAATTTCTTAAAATGTAAAACATATACATTGTTTATTACATAAAAAAGGAATATTAATGGCAACCTTTAAATGTTATACCATGTATTACAACATATTGCACTTTAGACACAAAGTGGTATTTAATGATATTTTTAAAACGATTTGAATGATTTTAAACATTAATTTATGACTATGTGTTGAACAAAGGCAACAACAAGCAGGCTTGTCATGGTAAAGTATAAATACACTGTTTAGATTCTTAAAAGGACTCGTATTTAAGGAGTAATTAGTTAAGATTTTCTTTCCTGTGTGCTAGTATTTGAATTTAGAGTAGAGCATATGTACAAGTCGATAATTTGATTTAAAGAGTGACAAATCTTCGGTACAGGTTTGTGGTAGTATATAAGAAAATACTTAAACCTAAATAATCAGATATGTTCAAATACGATTTTTAAGGGATTTTTATAAATTTTGTACATAATAAGATTTAATTAGGGAGCTGTTTATTAAGAAATTAAGTTTTGCGGTGATCATCCTAGTTATAAAGAGAGATTTTTTGGACTGTATTTTTTAGTATAAGTGAGTGATTATCCAGAAGTTATATGTTATATTTAAGATATTGTTCGTAAGGCAAAGCTGTTGTAGATGTAGTAATTAGCATTTGAAAGATTGTTTGTAAAAGAATATTTCGTATCATTCTTATTATGTCTGTTGTATGATACTAGTAGTTTTATTTGATGAGAGTTAGCAGAAATAATTAGACAGCGGGCAAATTTTAAGTATTCAGCAGAAGCAATCTTTTATTTAGGCTTGTTTAGATCGATCCGTAGTAATCTTTATAAGGCCATTGGCAATTTATAGCACTTTTATTGGTTCCCAACGTCGGGCTCACTTAAAATCATACTAACCCATGGCACTTTTATCGATGCCTAACGTCGGGCCATGTTAATCCGCAGCACTTATTGACGCCCAATGTTGGGACACATTAGTCGGAGTATTATTGTAGTTGTAGATATACTCAACTATGAGAAAGTGATACTGAAATCTGATTTTAGTACTCGTTTAATACAATACAAAAATATATAACATTTGATTTTGTCAAAAAATTTATACCACATTTGATTTTCTAATGCTTCACCTGAAGATACTACACTGGCCAGGAGGGGATTTTTTACCTGGAAAATTTTGAATTTTGTCGAACCCTTGCTGTTTTAAGCAAGGTTTACATTTTACACCATTCGGCAAAACTTTTACTAAACAAAGTAAAAACAGAAAGCCTACGCATTTACAAGTGTAATTTACGTAACAAGTTTTAATCCAAACGATACCTTATCGAAATATTGGAATTAAAACTAAAATAGGGCTTAAGAGCTTTAAGAAACTAATTTCCAGATTAGACATAGAAAATATTTTTTCTAAAAATTTTTTTGACAAAGTAGTTCGACGAACAAAAATTAGAAAATTTAAAAAGTATTTTTAAAAAGCAGGGGTTTAATCCATAATGTATTAAACAAGTTTTCCATAAAAAATAATTCTCATAATGGCTAATTATCACTTAATTTTCTGGCTAGCAACTTCGCTTTACATATAACTAAACTGTCAAAACAAATAAGAGGTGCCCTACAACGCATAGAAATTACAGCATTCTCGTCCTAGAGAACGACGTATGACGCTAGAACGATTACCCTTCCACGAGTTTCGACTAGACTAAAACAAATAAGCTTCGTTGCAATGCTGGTGTAATAAAAATGCGTCAGTAAAAAACAAAACTACAAAATCTCATTACGTCATAACGACGACACAGCTAAACGTACCAGATTAATAAAACGCAAGCAATTTTTATTCTTTCTAATCTTGCTTTATTACTAACAACTCCTTGAAATTTAATTCGTAATCCAAATTATATTTATACAAAAATAACGATCTGGATGTGGAGATGAATCTCCGCTTTCATCGACTAGCCATTGCATCTTTCGAGATAAACCTATCTTGTTTGGTATCAATTAATATTAAATTTTTCTCAGCTATCCGAATCTATACATTTTTTAGATTGCGTCACCCCCCAGAGAGCTACCCTAATTTTAAAATTTTTTTACCCTTATAAATTTTTTAACCATGTGACACATCAAATTAGTCTAGAATTTTATGCAGAATCCGAATCTGCAAACAGATTTGCAATAAGACCATTCCATGCAAAGTTATACCCCTTTAAAGTCCTGAACCTCTAAATTTTGCTCTTTGCTCTATAACCTAACAAATAGTTTTCTTTGACTAGCCATTGCATCTTTTGAGATAAACCTATCTTGTTTGGTATCAATAATATTAGAATTTTCTCAGCTACCCGAATCTTTAGGAATTTCTTAGATTGCATCATCCTCCAGAGAGCTACCCTAATTTTAAGATTTTTTATCGGTAGCGATTTTATGGTCGTCCTTATAAATTTTTCAGACATACGACACATCAAATTAGTATAGAATTTTACGCCCAATCCAAATATGCAAACAGATTTGCAATAGGATCACCCCTTACAAAGTTACACTTTTAAGTCCTAAACCTCTAAATTTTGCTTTTTGCTCTATAACCTAACAAATAGTTTTCTTTGACTAGCCATTGCATCTTTAGAGATAAACCTATCTTGTTTGGTATCAATTAATATTAAAATTTTCTCAGCCACCCGAATCTCTAGAAATTTTTTAGATTGCATCATCCCCCAGAGAGCTACCCCAATTTTAAGATTTTTTGCTGGTAGCGATTTTTAACCGTCCTTATAAATTGTTTAGCCATGCGATACATCAAACTAATCTAGAATTTTACGTCCAATCCAAATATGTAAACAGATTTAAAATAGGACCACCTCCTACAAAGTTACACATATACACTCTGCGCGATAAATCTTTCTCCACATTTCAGCTCACGAGATAAATCTATATTGTTTGGTATCAATTAATATTAGATTTTTCTCTGCTACCCGAGTTAAGGTTCGTGACTGCGAGCGGTCCTTTTTAAAAAGACTTTTTGAACTTCTTAACACATTTATTTATTGTTTTACAGAAATTAATTGGAATTTTGACAATCTTGAATGAATTAATCTAAGTCCGAAATTAATTTACTAATTGTACAAAGTGAGTTATCTACGAACTGCAATGTTAAAGCCGAACGATGGATTAACTGACTGCGAGTGGAGCTCCCGGGCCTTTTATAATATCCCTACCCCCTCACATGTCTGTGGAAACTTGCAAACCTAATGTCTGCTTACACTTGACTCTATTCATAATACAATGTTGTGATCTTAATTCTATTCATAACTACTTTGTTGCGAGCTTACTTCTCCGTAATCTCGGTACGTGACTGTCTGTGACCGCCTGTGACCTGACATCTGCAGTGTCACTTATCTCTGTGCTACAAAGTAGCGCTTCCGTTCCCATGAACGTTAATAAACTGAAATGAATTGTCCTTCAATTACATTGTTGCGCATTTTCTGATATTTCTAATAACTTCTTAATTATTAGTTTTTATATACAGGGTGAGTTTTTAGTGTGGCAACGGTCGATAACTCCGTTATTATAAAAGCTACGTAAACCAAATTTGGAGGCGTGTTAGGCATGCCTAAAGTGCACATTTTAAAAATATTTGGTAGCATACAGGGTGTTTCATAATTCCAGGGCATATTAAACTTATATTTTTTTAAATGGAACATCCTATATATTATTACATTTTTGAAAAGCGCATAAAAAGAGCTTTAATTTGATATCAAATTGTATCTGTCTATTCCTTTTAGTTTTTGAGATATTCAACTGTTTTTAGAAAAAATAACCCCGATTAGATACATTGCCACTGCACTAATACACAACTTATGTTAATTTTCAAAATGCAGAAAATTTTACCATATACCATAGTATATTTGTAAATATCACTTTTTTGAAATTTCTTCTCAGTATACAGGGTGTGTCAGGTTTCGCAAAATGAAATTTAAAAATTTTTTTTTAAATGGCACCCTACCAATTTTATTGCTACAATGGTTAGTTCATTAAGTGTCCTTTCATTTTTGTTAAGCATTCCCTATACCTAAATCCATTACTTTCTGAGATATTTTTGATTTTCTTCAAATTTTATGAATATTTTTAATTTACATAACTAAAAATAACTTACTATTGGAGAATATTATGAAACAATTAATACATTTTGATTAACAATCAACTACACTTATCCAATAACAATTTTCACGAAAGATATAACAACCTACAATAATACGCTATCAACAGAATTCTGCCAGATCAACAATATGCATTTTATAGAAAATGTTCAAGCAGGAAATCAGGCAGGCTTTGAAAAAAATAACTATTACATGTAAAGTGTCATTTAGGTTTATTAATTGTAGTGTGTTGTCATTTAACAGGATATCTCTCTTGGTATATTCTTGATGCAAGTAGGAAATTTTTTAAACTTGCTCTCAATACCCAAATCATATTTATTTGTTCTTCCACTCTAAAATTCATTTTGAAAACTCCTTCAAAGATTACATTTAAAACAGAACTGATAATGTGTTAAATGACAACACACTACAATTAATAAACCTAAATGACATTTTGATTGTAATTGTTATTTTTTTCAAAGCCTGCCTGATTTCCTGTTTGAACATTTTCTATAAAATGCATATTGTTGATCTGGCAGAATTCTGTTGATAGCGTATTATTGTAGGTTGTTATATCTTTAGTGAAAATTGTTATTGGATAACTGTAGTTGATTGTTAATCAAAATGTATCAATTGTTTTATAATACTCTCCAATAGTAAGTTATTTTTAGTTATGTAAATTAAAAATATTCATAAAATTTGAAGAAAATCAAAAATATCTCAGAAAGTAATGGATTTAGGTATAGGGAATGCTTAACAAAAATGAAAGGACACTTAATGAGCTATCCATTCTAGCAATAAAATTGGTAGGGTGCCATTTAAAAAAAAAATTTAAAATTGCATTTTGCGAAACCTGACACACCCTGTATACTGGGAAGAAATTTCAAAAAGGTGATATTTACAAATATACTATGGTATATGGTAAAATTTTCTGCATTTTGAAAATTAACATAAGCTGTGTATTAGTGCATTGGCAATGTATCTAATCAGGGTCATTTTTTCTAAAAACAGTTGAATGTCTCAAAAACTAAAAGTAATAGACAAATACAATTTCATATCAAATTAAAGCACTTTTTATGGGCTTTTCAAAAATGTAATAATATATGGGGTGTTCCATTTAAAAAAATATAAGTTTAATATGCCCTGTAATTATGAAACACCCTGTATGCTTCCAAATATTTTTAAAATGTGCACTTTGGGCATGCCTAATATGCCTCCAAATTTGGTTTACGTAGCTTTTATAATAACAGAGTTACCGACCGTTGCCACACTAAAAACTCACCCTGTATATAACAAATGGGGGATTACATAACTCCCGAATTTCTAGAAATTTTTTCGATAGCATCATCCCCGAGGGAGCTACACCAATTTTAAGATTTTTTCTATCAATGTCGATTTCTAATCATCTATCCTTTTTAATATCTAGAATCCTCTAATCAAACACTTAGCGGTATTAACACAAAGAAATTAAGCACGCAAAAATTTAATAATTTATTTTATCCGATTTACAGTTTAATAAAATAATTGAATACAATATTTACAAAGTATAACATTATCTTCTTAGTGTAGCCGAATCCAAGAAGGTTAAAGTAACTTGTAACAAAAAAGACATTAATGGGTTGTTTAAATAGACCTGTAACAAAAAGAGATTAATGTGCTGTTTAAAAAGAGAGGAAACGTGTTTCGGTCAGTAAGACATCGTCGTTAATCTAACAATATGAGAATAATGTAAAACATTCCAATGTAATGTGTTTTTAATATGTAAATGGGAAGGTTGACTTTAACGTCATCATCGCCCCGAATTACATGTGAAAGCGGTGTATAATAATTTTTACTAATACAGTTTAAATTTTGTAAACCACATTTCTAAATACATATTCACAATTTTTTATTCTTAATCTAGGCCTACCTCTTCCTCGGTTCGAGCACTCCATCGTCGACACTAGCGTTCTTTATAGCTAGCCATACGGTTGTTAAACGCCATTTTTACACTATCTTCGCCAGTAACGGTTTTCTAGGTATAGGAAGCACCGCAAGAGTTGCATTTAAAAACGTTTGCAGGTACCATTTTAGTACAAAACAAAATCCGCAGTATAGGACTTTGGTTAAACTTCTAAGCGAACTAACTTATAACTGAAGAGTTTACTTTAGCGTACCTGCATTATGTACCCTACAGAATGCAAACCGAAGATTGCCGAAGACACTCGAAGAGTGCACAAGCGCGGACGCTAAACCAATTAGCATTAATACCGAGTATTCCGTACTTTCGTAGGTTGCTCATTTTCTAGAACCAAATCTTCCGCATAGCAGTCGGTAGCACGTAATTATTTCTAGAACCGGCAAGTACTCGATATCGTCCAAATAGAGAATTAGATGCTCGATGTCTGTCAACTTTCGATTCCCTCATAAAAGGTAGAAAAAAACTCGGTTAATCATCCATTTAACTTATACTTCGACCCGCTCCCGTTCTGATAATTTCCAAACTTTTTCAAACGACAATGATCTCAGAATTTTTAAACATCCGAGGGATCTATAAGTCATGATCAATTACACATCCGAACTACCCGTAAACTAACAGTGCGCTGTATAATACATGCATACCCCTTCTCTGCGCTACTGCTATTTTTGTAGCTGCTTGAAACAGTCAGTCGCCTTTTTTACTGCTAGGATCGAAGCAGATGTTTGTGGATGTGTACGAGAATATGTAACCATATACATTAATCAGTCTAAGCCATTTTATTTCGTCCACAAAAACTACTATTTTTCTAAACCACAATTACTAATCGCTTTTATAGGTTTAACATTTCTACCATTTCCCAATGACTGGTGCTACGTACATGGAAACTTTAATTTCTTATTGGAGAGAAACCTTATTCTCCAACGCACTGCTGCGTTATTGCATGCCCACCCCTTTTGGGGATATATGCTCGTTATAGGTTGTAACACTCGCGGTTTTACTTAACTACACTTTGTGAGACCACTTTAATTTTTTAATCGTGTCTTTCTCGCCTACAATACAGTAGAACTTGGCTTTTGTACCAACGAATTCTAATACTAGACCCCCATTAAATTCGTCTTTGAATTTCCCTACAACTTTTTTGTTGACAAGCGGTATATTGTATTTATTATCTGCGAAGTAGTCACTCTTTTAAGATAAATATATCTTTTTTGGTATCAACTAATATTAGATTTTTCTAGGGAGCCCAAACCTGTAAATATATTTTAAATAGGACCATCCCCATACAAAGTTATGCCTTTTAACGATCCAAACCTCTAATTTTTGCCCATCTATATTTAACTACATCCTTAGAACCTTTTTTTCGCTACCCAAGACATATGCTTTATTCAACCATTTCCCGAGAAATCTAAAACCGATGTGTCCCGCGAACACCACGTTCAGATAACACGTATACTCTGCCCACCAGGATAGAAGCAGGAAGGATTTGGAAGGTGGGAGAAGAACTTTAAAATTATGGAATCTTAAAACTAATATATACAATAGATTTACAAAATCTAAACGTAAACGTAAACGAGGTATATGAGACACAAAAGCAGTTGGTAACGCTAATGTATAATGTGGAAATTAGCGCGCCCATCTGTCAATGACGTCACACAATATGCAAATTATTACACGTAAATTTTGAAAAACGGAGTACTCACATGAATAGGTAAAGCTTCCTACAGAATCTCTTCCTGATGGCAGCTCGTGGCTTCCTTCAGAATTATTTAAAGATGGCGGCTGCGGCTTCCATCAGGATTGCTCCAGGCTAGCGACTGCGGGGCTCCCTTCCGGATTATTTAAAGATGGTTTTCAGGGCTCCGTAGATTCGGTAATATATCTCGGGTCGTGGATTTTTTACCAGGTTGCATCCCGATTAATATTTTCTTCCTATGTAGAGGTACGATAAGGAACGGGTTTGGTTTTATAAATAAAGAACAATGTAATACTACTCTAAGATGTATATTCTGACATACATAACAAAATTTAAAAATATTTAATGCCAAGCATGGAGTCATTTAAACTTAATTTTAATACAAAGTTATACACAGAAGACAGTCGTTTCTTTATGTTTGTATGGAGTGGTTTTAATTTTATCTAATTTTATTCTCAGCTTAAAATTTAAATCGACACCCCAATCTTCTATCTCCTTTTCTAGCCAATAGTTTGATACATAGAGACCGTCTAGGTTTTCGAATTGTAAAATGTACCGAAGTTTGCCTCTATATTTAAAGTCTTTGATTCCACCGACAACCAGATCCATTCCTTCGTGTAATTCTTGCAGCTTGTGACAATCTTTTAATCGCAGCTTTCCCACTATATCCTGCATACGTATCTTGTTAGCTTGATCGACTTCTTCTTGTCGGTATTGGAGGAAATCCTTATTCTCCCACAGACTGTTGCGTAGTTGCATGTCCACCACTTTTGGGAACATATGGTTGTTATAGGTTGTAAGACCCTCGGTTTTAAATGATCCGAAAGGTTCTTTACTACTTAAATATACAATGTTAAGCGGAACCCCTTTACGTGTGGTGTACGTCAAGGTTACGAAACCCGCATTCCTTAGTTCGTCTTTGTTATCTGCCATTTTGATAAATACGTTTTTAGAATAACCTTTTAAAAAATATACGGATTTAGTACCATCCCTTTCCGCAAGAACACCTACATAACTAAAAGAGTCTTTCTTACTAACCGCAAATGCATACAGCTTGTAGAACCCGGGTGTATTTAAGTCAGTCCATCGGCACATAAAATAATCTTTTAATTCTTCCTCATTTTCTCTAATAAGATGTTCTTTGTCTAACACATCTTTGTATTGTTCGCATATTGTCGCAGTGTTTTCCATGTAGTCCAATTTTCGCCTTTTTGCATCCATTTCCTCTAATTCCAGTTGTCTTTTCCGTCCACTTACAGCGTATGGCATGCATAATGGATTAATTTCCTTTAGCGTAAACGGATAGAGTTTACTGCCAATATTTACGCGTTGTTGTATAACCTCTGGACGAACGTTAGGCGTATCTATCAACCCCAATTCCGAAATAACTATTTCTTTTGGAATTGTAGAATATGGTGTTGCAGATTGTGTAAAATATGTACTACCTGCTTTAATGTAGCAGTTGTGTAAGATTTTTATTTTATCTTGGCTATCTTCCTCCTCTACTATCTCCAAATAATTTACAGGTAAATAGTTAAAATTAAAAGCCGAAAGCACATCCTTTATCAATTTTTCCCTTTCCTCTGGTTTTTCGGACAACTTAATTTGCAAGCCCGTCAATTTCGTTGTATTGCCATTCCCCCAATACACGTACTGTAGTAGGTTATTATACACTAAACAGCAGCTATTTTGTAACTTGTCCGATAGCTTACTCCACATTTTAGCAAGTGGATTGGTGTCTTTAGGAAGTATAACTTACTATCTTCCAATAAGGTTAAACAGTCTTTTAAGGTATTATACACCTGTTCCGCACTGACATAGCTTCTAATTGTACAGTTGTATATTACAAGAATGCGTATGTGGAGGGATGCGCACGCGCAGAGGTGCGCATGTGCAGGGGGTGCGCGCGCAAGAGTGCGCATGGGCAGGGCGCACGCGCTGGGCGCGCATGGGCAGGCGGCGCGCGCGCGCAAGGGGGCGCATGGGCAGGGGTGCGCGCGCAGGGGTGCGCATGGGCAAGGGGTGCGCGCGCGGGGGTGCGCATGGACACCGTCGTTCTTAGGCGTACACCGGAATGCGTGAGAAACTGCGTTGGATCACCAAAAATCTTATTAATATTAAAACAACATAGACGGTATACAATTTTATTAAAAATATTACACTTTTCTTCGTATTCGTCCTTATAGCAAAAGTTATGGTTTATAGTTAAATAATTACACATCTCCATCTTGCTAAATATACCCGCAAAATCTTGGGTTACATCCATGTCAAAAAGATAGAAATAATCTTTTTCGAGTTCGTCTAATATATCTGGTAGTTCCTCCAATAAAGTTTCCAACTTAACATCTGCTAGTTCCACTTTGTATGGAACACATATAGGATTTTGGAATTTTTATTAATGCTTTCGAGGTCTTCTTTTCCGATAATTTCTTTTACTCCCAGACCCATCTTGTTAGTGCTTTCCTGAGAAAACGGAAGTTTAGCTTTAACACCACGCCTAGCGGAAACAAACCGGTCGAACTTCCTTCGTAGATAGCTGTTAAATGCACCACAAATTTCTTTTCTAGGATAAACATCCTTTTGTTTGCAGATGTTTGCTCGGCATCAGAAAGGTTGCAAATTTTAACCAACAATATATTGCCACAAAATGGTTCTGTAATTGGTGTGTGTAGTCCACCAGTCAGCATCTGCTCGCATTCGACATAACAAATATTACCATAGTTTGATGCCCTCGTACGCAAGTAGCACAACATTTCGATCTTTCGTAATTGAATACAAAAATTACCCTTATGTACCCTACAGAGTGGGGGCGAATATTGCCGAAAATGTCGGACACCGCCATATCGCTTACATTTTCTTGTTTAGGAACAGTTTTGTTAAATCCGACCTAGGTCGAACTGGGCAGGGGTGCGCATCGACATATGTCCGGATACATGTAGGATGTTAGGTTAGGGTGAAAGTACCCCAAAGGGTGAAATTGTCCCATAGGGTGTAATTACCCCAGAGGGTAACATTGCCTCCGACCTAGGTTGGATGTGGTTGTCGGGAGTTAGGTTAGCTAGTGTTGTCTGGAGTTAGGTTAGGTTAGCTGGACTTGTGTGGACTTAGGTTAGATAAAAGGAAAAATTGATAGGTTAGGCCGTTTTTAATGAGTTTTCTCATTAAAAACTCATTAGCAATAATTGCTTTTTAATGAGTTTTCGCATTAAACCCCATTAGCACTAATTGCTTTTTTAATGAGTTTTCTCATTAAAATCCCATTAGCACTAATTGTTTTTAAATGAGTTTTCTCATTAAAAACCCATTAACACTAATTGCTTTTTAATGAGTTTTCTCATTAAAAACCAAGTGTGGACCTAGGTTAGATAAAAGGAAAAATTGATAGGTTAGGTCAGCGCTGACATAACCTATCAATTTTTCCTTTTATCTAACCAAAGTCCACACAAGTCCAACTAATCTAACCTAACTCCGGACAACACTAGCTAACCTAACTCCTGACAAGTCCACATCCAACCTAGGTCGGAGGCAATTTCACCCTATGGGGCAACTTCACCTTAACCTAACATCCTACATATATCCGACATATATCCGGACATATGTCGATGCGCACCCCTGTCTAGTTCGACCTAGGTCGGATTAAATCCGACCTAGGTCGGATAACAAAACTGTTCATAAACTAGAGAATGGTTACGATATGGCGGTGTCCAACATATTCGGGTATCTTCGGCAATATTCGCCCCCACTCTGTAGGGTACATAAGGGGCAATTTTTCGTATTCAATTTAGTATTCCACAGTAGCTAGAACGGTAAACATGAGCGTCTCCAAGGTGATTAACGTTTCTCAACTTTTTGGGAATAAAGTGAAACCGACAAATGAGCGATTTGGATTATGGCTGTTGACAGAAAATATGTGCAACAATAATCTGGTGACAGATATTGGTAATATTTGTTATGGCGAAGGCGAACAGATGCTGACTGGCGGACTACACACACCAATTACAGAACCATTTTGTGACAATATAATGTTGGTTAAAATTTGCGACCTTTCTGACGCCGAACAAACATCTGCAAACAAAAGGATGTTTATCCTAAAAAGAAATTTTCGGTGCATTTAACAGCTATCTACGAAGAAAGTTCGACCGATTTGTTTCCGCTAGGCATGGTGTTAAAGCTAAGCTTTCGTTTTCTCTGGAAAGCACTAACAAGATGGGCCAGAGAGTAAAAGAGAAAAAAGAGAAAAAAAGATCTCGAATGTATTAATAAAAAATTTCAAAATCCTACATGTGTTCCATACAAAGTGGAACTAGCAGATGTTAAGTTGGAACCTTTATTGGAGGAACTACCAGATATATTAGACAAACTCGAAAAAGATTATTACTATCTTTTTGAAATGGATGTAACCCAATATTTTGCTGGCATATTTAGCGAGATGGAGATGTGTAATTATTTAACTACAAACCATAACTTTTGCTACAAGGGCGAATACGAAGAAACTGCAATATTATAGTTGACAACGATAAAACTCTGGGAATCGATTGTTTAACATGGCTAACAACCAATGCAAGAATTAAGATATACAACAAATTTGTGTGTCAGATAACAAGTCCTGGTGTTAATAAACAACTTGGAAATCATATACTAGATTTTTTACGTTGTCCAGATGTATGTTTAAGGGAAACATTTGAGTCTACTTTGGCCAAAGAACATGGCATTACGCGATTGGAAGCGACAATATACAACTGTACAATTGGAAGCTATGTCAATGCGGAACGGGTGTATAATCCCTTAAAAGACTGTTTAACATTATTGGAAGATAGTAAGTTATACTTCCTTAAGGCGCCAATGTCCTCGGTACCACTTGCCAAAATGTGGAGCAAGCTATCGAACAAGCTACAAAATAGCTGCTGTTTAGTGTATAATAACCTACTACAGTACGTGTATTGTTAGTTTTAACTATTTACCTGTAAATTATTTGGAGATAGTAGAGGATGAAGATAGCCAAGATAAAATAAAAATCTTACACAACTGCTACATTAAAGCAGGTAGTACATATTTTGCACAATCTGCAACGCCATATTCTACAATTCCAAAAGAAATAGTCATTTCGGGATTGGGGTTGATAGATACGCCTAACGTTCGTCCAGAGGTTGTACGACAACGCGTAAATATTGACAGTAAACTCTATCCGTTTACGCTAAAGGAAATTGCCCCATTATGTATGCTATACGCTGTAAGTGGAAGAAAAAGACAATTGGAATTAGAGAAAATGGATGCAAAAAAGCGAAAGTTGGACTACATGGAAAACACTGCGACAATACGCGAACAATACAAAGATGTGTTAGACAAAGAACATCTTATTAGAGAAAATGAGGAAGAATTAAAAGATTATTTTATGTGCCGATGGACTGACTTAGATACAACCGGTTTCTACAGGCTGTATACATTTGTGGTTAGTAAATAAGACTCTTTTAGTTATGTAGGCGTCCTTGCGGAAACGGATGATACTAAATCCGTATACTTTTTAAAAGGATATTCTAAAAACGTATTTATCGAAATGGCAGATAACATAGATGAACTAAGGAATGCGGGTTTCGTAACCTTGGCGTGCACCACACGCAAAGGGATTCCGTTAAACATTGTATATTTGCCTAGTAAAGAACCTTTCGGATCATTTAAAACCGTGGGTCTTAGAATAGTATTACTTACATTACTTTTTATTTACAAAAGGCTGTGACGTTACCACGAAATAGCAGTCGCACAGAGAGGGGTGCGCATTGGTAGGGGCGCACATGGGTTAGAATGCGCATGGGCAGGAGTGCGCACGCGCAGGGGTGCGCATGGACAGGGGATGCGCGCAGGAGTGCGCATGGGGCACAGACGTGCTTAGGCGTACACGAAGGAAGCGGATGTTAACAGTCACCAAGCATCTAATTCTTTATTTGGTATGGAGTACTTGCCGGTGTATGTATCCGGAGTAAAAAAATCACGATTTGTTCACGCAGATAATTAATAATATTAGTTTATTGAGCGAGGATGACAAAAGGTATATCATTCCTAATAGTACAGCACTCTACGCATGGGGGCGTAAAGATATAAATCTAAGATAGTTGTATAGATTTTGTAAATCTATTGTATACATTAGTTTTAAGATTCCATAATTTTTAAGTTCCTCGCCCTTCTTCCAAATCCTTCCTGCTTCTATCCTGGTTGACAGAGTATACGTGTTATCTCCACGTGGTGTTCGCGGGACACAGCGGTTTTAGATTTCTCGGGAAATGGATGGTTAAGGCATATGTCTTGGGTAGCGAAAAAAAGTTCTAAGGTTGTAGTTAAATAAAGATAGGCAAAAATTAGAGATTTGGGTTTTTAAAAGGCATAACTTTGTATTGGGATGGTCCTATTTAAAATCTATTTACAGGTTTGGGCTCCCTAGAAAAATCTAATATTGGTTGATACCAAACAAAATATAGTTATCTTAAAAGAGTGACTACCCCGCGGATAATAAATATGATATACCGCTTGTCGACAAAAAAAGTTGTAGGGAAATCAAAGACGACTTTAATGGGGGTCTAGTATTATAATTTGTTTGTAGTAGGGCTAAGTGCTACTGCGTTGTAAGAGAGAAAGACACGATTAAAAACATTAACGGGGTCTCACGAAGTGTAGTTAAGTAAAACCGAGGGTCCTACAACCTATAACGATCATATATTCTTAAAAGGAGTGGGCATACAACTACGCAACAGTGCGTGGGAGAATAAGGATTCTCTCCAATAAGAAATTAAACTTTTCATGTACGTAGCACCAGTCATTGGGAAATGGTAGAAATGTTAAACCTATAAAGGCGAATATTAATTGTGGTTTAGAAAAATAGTAGTTTTCTTGGACTAAATAAAATGGCTTAGACTGATTAATGTATATGGTTACATATTCTCGTACACATCCTCAAACATCTGCTTACGTCCACATACGGATATGGCGATGCCGGTAGTTTTTGTTTAACAAATAGTAGGAAAAATATGTTAGGTGTTAGTGTGTGGAAGCCCATAGGATCGTTGGATTCAAAAAGAACGATGCGGCGGAATATATGGTGGCCCCCGTTAGAATAATCGTATTAGATGTTTAAATATGCGAAAGTGTAAAAGCCTATATGTACAAAATTTAATTATCAGACAAAAAGTGCGCGATGTGCTATACTTTTAAAGAAAGTATAGAGTGGTGCTTTGCAGCGGTCCTAGCAGTAAAAAAGGTGTCTGACTTTTTCAGTAGCACAGAGAAGGGGTATGCATGTATTATACAGCGCACTGTTACTATAAAATATGTTAGTTTACGGGTAGCTCGAACGTGTAATTGATCACGACTTATAGATTCCTCGAAGGTTTAAAAATTCTGAGACCATTGTCGTTAGAAAAATGTTTGAAAATTATCAGAACGGGAGCGGGTCGAAGTATAAGTTAGATGGATGATTGACCGAGTTTTTTTTCTACCTTTAACGAGGGAATCGGAAGTTGACAGACATCGAGCGTCTAATTCTCTATTTGGGCGATATCGAGTACTTGCCGGTTCTAGAAATAATTACGTGCTACGGACTGCTATGCGAAAGATTTGGTTCTATGAAATGAGCAACCTACGAAAGTACGGAGTACTCGGTATTAATGCTAATTGGTTTAGCGACCGCGCTTGTGCACTCTTTGAGTGTCTTCGGCAATCTTCGATTGTTTCCAAGAAAAATATTCAAGCTTTCCATTTCCTAAAATATGACGTAGAAGTTATTTAAAATTAAATTGTTTTATTAGTAAGTATTCTGTAGACATCAAGTTTGGTATTCCTTTAGTAAAGGTTTAAAGTGTTTTATTAAGTTTTTGTTTATAGTAGCACTGCATCTTCTACAGCACGACTTGCACCCAATTTGTGTGCGTGTTCTACCACCCTTTTGTATTTTTAATATGCACGCGATGCGATTGTTGATCCGTATAACATGGAAGACGTTTCCGGTGTTTCTACTAACTGCATTCGCAGCATCGACGATGCGAACCGGGTGCATGCATTGGTGCTAAATGTACTGGACGAGCAGCAAGGATTGGCAAAAGATGACGTCATATAGTTCCCCGTTGAATCCTTAATATCGTTCGGCTGTCTTCGGAAACCTTCGGTTTGCATTCTATAGGGAGCATAAAGCAGCTACGCAATAGTAAACTTTTTAGTTTATAAGTTAGTTCGCTTACAAGTTTCACCAAAGTCCTATAGTGCGGATTTTGTTTTGTACTAAAATGGTACCTGCAAACGTTTTTAAATGCTACTCTTGCGGTGCTTCCTATACTTGAAAAAACCGCTACTGGCGAAGATAGTGTGGAAATGGTTAGCACAGCGTTTAACAACCGTATGGCCAGCTATCGCATAAACAACACCAGTGTCGACGATGAAGTGTCCGAGTTTCTTTTAACACAAAAAATATGGTTATAACATCTTCTAGTAATCTGAAAAATATGTAATAGGTCTTAAACGAAACTATGTAAACACCGACTTTATACCCAATTAATTAATAAAATTAGTTTATCTAGGGAAGATGACAAAAGGTACATCATTCCTAATAGTACAGCAACCTACGCATGGAGGGCATAAATATATAAGATAGTTGCTATATTTGTATATATTTTATTGTGTTTCCTTGTACAAACAATTAAGGTAGGTCAGTAAACCGTATTAAATTGCTATTAATTGACTTGCATTCAGCATACTTTCCCTCTGTAATTAACGCATTTGTTTGGAGAAGGTATACACTTTTAAAAATGAAGTTTGCATTTCCCTAAATACGTAGTCGAGGACGTACTAGAAAGTACATTGTGTTATTAATAATCTACAAGCAATTATACGTGAATTTTCTAATGCACGACATTGAAATATATTTCTTGTATTTCTCAAACATATAGTCAATAATATAATTAATAAAGAGAAAGGTCTATACTGCTTTCACGTGTACTTCACATAATCGTAAAGCAATTAGTTTTGGAAGCGAAATGTATTTTCCAAAGTACATATTTAGCATTGAGCATATAATTATTTGTGACGTACTTAGTAATTAGGAAAATGTTAAACCAGAAATTGATGACTGTTTAAAATTTTAAAAAGCCGCGGTTTTGAATATTCTAAAAAACAGTACATTACTGTTTGAAAATGGTCTTAAATATTAAACACTTATGGATCATAAAGAACTCATTTCTAAAATCCCTGCGGTTTTAGATTTTCGGTGATGTTTGGTTAAAGCATATTTCATAGATGAGCAAAAAATTTGGAGGCTCGGAGTCTTTAAAAGTGTAACTTTGTAAGGGATGGTCAGATTTTAAATCTGTTTGCATATTTGGATTCTGCATAAAATTCTAGACGAACTTGATGTGTCACATGGTTAAAAAATTTATAAGAGCAAAAGAAATCTTAAAAAGAGGGTAGCTCTCTGGGGATGATGCAATCTAAGAAATTCCTAAAGATTCGGGTAGCTGAGAAAATTCTAATATTAATTGATACCAAACAATATAGGTTTATCTCGAAAGATGAAAAATCGATAGTCGGAGAAAACTATTTGGTCCAGATGTGGGAGCAAATGAGGAGATGAATCTCCGCATTTGCTCCTTATGGGAATTTACATATAAAATGAGGGAGCAAATGAGGATGTTGGAGAAAATAAGGTCCCAGAACCAGTAACCTCCTCCTACTACCAACTACGCAGTTTTCTAGAATTGTGCACATATTACCGACGTTTTATACTTGGGTTTGCGAACATTGCCAAACCGTTGACGAAATTAACCAAAAATGGGCAAGGATATAATTGAAATGACGACTGCCACAGCGCATTTGAACAACTGAAACGGCTACTGGTTACAGCACCAATTCTGAATTATCCACGGATGGAGGGGAAGTTTGTATTGGATACCGATGCCAGTAACACAGGTATAGGAAGCGTTCTTTCCCAAGTGCAGAACGGACAAGAAAAAGTTATTGGGTATTTCAGCAAGGTCTTGTCGCGGCCAGAAAGGAAGTATTGTATGACAAGAAGGGAGCTGTTGGCCGTCGTCAAATCCGTAGAGCACTTTTATAAGTATTTATACGGCCGTACATTCTTGTTAAGAACAGACCATGCTGCACTAAAATGGTTACTGTAGTTTCGAAACCCTGAAGGGCAAGTTGCAAGGTTGATAGAACGGCTGCAGGAATATGTCTTTGACACAGAACATCGTGTAGGAACTAGCCATCGAAATGCAGACGCTCTGTCAAGGAGACCTTGTCTGGTAGACTGCAATCAGTGCTCCAAGATGGAAGAGAAAATAAGTGTCATTCATAGAATGACGGTAACTGATGATACTTGGCAACCCAAAAGAATACGAGAAGACCAGGAGAATGACTACGAATTGGGACGTATTATTGAGTGAAAAAGTAAAGGACAACGACCAGCTTGGGAAGAAATTAGTATTTCAAGTAGGAGCCTGAAGGTATACTGGGCACAGTGGGATTCCTTGATGATCGAAAATAGAATCTTGAAACGACGCTTGGAATGTGAAGATGGCACTGAGAGACGACTTCAAGTGATAGTGCCGAGAAGCAGAGTGCCGGAAGTGTTGCAGCACTTGCACGATGGTATTTCCGGAGGGCATTTTGGCGTGAAAAGAACTCTCGAAAGAGTGAGAGATAGATTCTATTGGCTGAACTGCAAAGAAGATGTGAAGGAGTTGTGCCGGAAATGTGAGTTGTCTGCCTCTGCAAATGGCCCGGTTACAAAACGGAAAGCCCCTATGAGACAGTATAACGTGGGGAATCCTTTCGAGAGGGTGACCATTGATATAGCTGGTCCGTTTCCTGAATCAGAGAAAGGAAATAAATACACCTTGATTGCAATGGATTATTTTACCAAATGGCCGGAGGCATATGCTATACCTAACCAAGAAGCCGAGACGGTTGCGGATGTACTAGTGAGGGAGTTGTTTTGTCGCTTTGGAGTTCCGTTGGGATTACACTCCGATCAAGGTCGGAACTTTGAATCAGCGTTGTTTTAAAACGTCTGCAAGTATCTTGGAATCAGGAAGACTAGAACCACGCCACTTCATTCTCAATCGGATGGAATGGTTGAAAGAATGAACAGGACGTTAGGAAAGTACCTAGCCAGAGTTGTCTCTGAACATAAACGAGACTGGGATCAATATTTACATTTGTTCCTACTGGCGTACCGATCTTCGGTACATGATAGCACAGGATACTCTCCCGCTTGCGTGATGTTAGGACGTGACTTGCGGCCACCATGTGATCTTCAGTTTGGATTTAAACCTGGAGAAGAGATCGCAGGTGAAGATTACGTTAGTAAGCTTCGTGAAAGATCAAATAGCATTCACGAAAACGTCCGAAAGAATATCCAGGTAGCAAGCGATCGAAGAAATCACAATATGGCATGAAAGCACAAGAAGAAGGTTACCAACCTGGAGATTAAGTGTGGTTGTACAATCCACAAAGAAAACGTGGATTGTCGCCAAAACTACAAAGACAATGGGAAGGCCCGTAGGAAGTGTTAAAAAGAATTAATGATGTAGTGTACCAGATCAGAAGATCTCCCCGTGGTAAACCGAAAGTGGTACACTTTGACCGTTTAACATCTTATGCTGGCAACAACCAGGGCGGACTTGAATAAGGAGAATGGTGTGCGAAGAGTTATTAATCGTGAGTCAAATGTAGATTTTAAGAGTTTTATGGCGGCGTATGGTGGTTCCGCTAATGCGAGATTTGGCGTTGTTGTTGAAAAACAGCAAGATCTGTTTAGAGCACCAGAAGGGTATTCCCTTGCACATTGCGTAGCTCAGGACCTGCAAATCTCAAGAGGGATAGTTATTGTTTTCAAAAAAAGTTTGGATGTGTGGATGAATTAGTACAACAGCAGCCAACTATAGGAAAAGCTTTGGCTCTTCAGGATAAAAATCGTTATGTTTACTATCTGGTCACCAAAAATTCTTCATGGCAGAGACCTAGTTATGGACATCTATGGGAGGCTTTGCTGAATCTTAAGGCTCAGATGATGGAAAATGGAATAACGAGACTAGCGCTGCCCAAGCTGGGCTGTGGACTGGATCGCTTAGATTGGAGGATAGTCCGAAATATGCTAGAAGTAGTTTTCCAGGAAACCAACGTCCAAGTCCTTGTTTGTTGTTATCAACCGGTTGCCTACCAAGACCAAGAAAAGAATGTTGACTGTTATTTCCAACGACGTGGTGGATGCACCAGAGGAGATAGCTGCCGATACCGTCATCAGTCATCGAATTGGCGTCGAAATGTTTTACGGTTACGAGACGTAACGGTTTTAAAGAGGGGCAGTGTTACGAGCTACTATTAGGCAACCCGTCTAACACACACAAGCGCCGTAAGCAATGTATATACTACAGAAGCCTAGAATTTTCTAGTATATACTGGAGTATGAATCATCCTTTTAATTCAGTGTATAAATAAGACCGCTGATAAATGTAAGAGTTAGTCTATATCAGAATGTCGTATATAAATCATCTCGTATATAGTTAGTTGTTCGTTACGTTCTGAAAGTCTTTAGTAAATATAAATCTGTATTATGTGAACGTGTCTATTGTATCGATAGCTTGCAGAATACATAAATAGACAAAAGTGTAATAAATAAATTATAGTAGTGTTTAGTGTTGCTAAGAAGACTTATAGTTAAGGAATTAGTTTAAGAAGATATTAGTGCTTTTAAATAGCGTTAGTGTGATAGTGCTTCATTGTTAATTGGACTGAAAACATCTATAAATAAGGCATATACTGTTAATTAGACTTGCGAACAGTGAGTAATAAAATCTTTTGTTATTACTTGTTTTAAAATAGTGAAACGCGTTAGTAGTAGCCCGCTACAACATTGTACTTGATAAGGAAGAAGTCTTTCTCTGGTTCACCTAATTGATCATAAGGAAAAGGAGAATTGAGTTCGTTCTTGTATGTCTACTCATAAAGATTAGTTTTCAGGCTCCTTCATATCACGCTGTTGTTATTTCTTATATAATTATTAAATATATTTTCTGAAACAAACATTTCTTGAAAATTTCGCGTTGCATGCAAAGCAGATGGTATATAACGCTAATTAAAACAAGTAAGGAGCTAATTATACACCTAAGTATAAAGAATCCTTGCTAATTTCACATCAAGTATATAAAATTTAGGAAGCGCGTTCAAAAACATATAAAATTCTACTACTGACGTTTACTATCAACATTTTGCACGTTATGCGTAAATTCGGGGAAAATAAGCCATATATTATAAAAGTCACAACCACCTGCGCTCATAGTATAATAATCATGTCACATAAAACAGAAAAACAGATATCGAAGTGCGCCAGCCCTAAGTTTTATCAGGCTTTCAGCGAGCCTGTCGCATTAAAATGTCTTCACTGGTCGCCGTTGTCACAGCCACCAAATTCTACAGGGGTAACATTTTGATAGCGTCAGTTTGATTCCTTGCAAATACATCACGAAGACATTTGAATGCAGATATTTCGGTTCTAATTTCAGGAGATGTAGGACGTGGGGCAACACGAAATGAGCAATCTAATACAGTATTCAACACAAGCGATATTCCCGCTTTAATAATGTGACCCATCCGTTCGATGAAGGAATATTTATGGGTTAGACGCCGTCGTAACTTAGAAATGCATGCAGGAAGTCTGAAAACGAAATTTTATTTTACTCTAGAGTGCGCGAACATGATATCGACCAGTAATGGACAAATATCGCATAAGTAGAGGGAAATTCTATATGAAAGCAAGGAAAAGGAAATGAGCTCGTCGTTACAGCTTGGATGACATGAGGTGACGTTCAGGAAGTGAAGGGTAGGATAACGAAGAAACTCTGAGACATTAGGCAGCGCCAGGGTTTAAAAATCCGTCACATTGTCGCTGTATAAATTTAGGGATGCCATACACGATATCAATCTATTTCCCCGGAAAATGAATACATAGTAAGCACAGTGTAATATAAAATAGCTGGAGGCATCGCACGGGATTTAGGGATGATTTTTATGTGGCAATTTTCCAGTCCCGATCATAGAGAAGATGACAGGGTCATATAGGTTAAGTTAGCTCTCACCAAAATAAAGCTCCCCTCATTCGTTGTACTCTTAATTGTAACAAAGACTAAAAATTTCTTTGACAACAAATGCGAACCAATTAAAAGGAAATTTGTAAACATTATTTTCTTAATTTCTTGGTATAAGCGATTTCCAAACAAGACCTTTAAAATAACATTTTTTACGTTTTCTTGCGTTATCGGCAAAGCGAGAGGGCAAAATCCCTCGGGAGATAAGTTTGACGCAATTCTTAGACCCTTAGATTTTTGGGATAAAAACTACTGCATGCAAAAGTAAACATCTAGGGAGAAACTGGGGGAATTATAATAATTGTAATAATATTTTGCTATCAGATTATGGTTTGCGGCTGTCTTGTGATATCTAAACCTAAAATGCCAATGCAATTATCTGTTTATATAGAAATTGATACCATAAAATGGTGTGAATAGGAACAAGATATAAACACTTCCTTAACCCATTAGGTACTTGTCATTAAAATAAACAAGAATTTTATAATTTTTTCATTAACTATTAATCTTAGATACATTTTAAATGGTACTATACTAAAAAAATTTTTTTGTTGTTTATAACTTACAAGAAAAAATAAATCCTCCAAAGTAAAAAGAATTTATGGCAAGTGACTCAAATTGAGCCACGGAGGTATCATGTCGACGGGTTTCGCCCTAATTGGAGCTCATCAAGACAGGAGTAGCAAAGTTGTAATATTTTGTAATATTTATTACAGACACATAAAGGGAAGTACAGCATCAGCTAACTCACAATTTGTGTCTTCGTGTCGTTACACCTAACATCGCAGGTTTTAACAATAACAACAGTCGCCACGAAGGAAACCCGGCTCAACTGCCTTTTTCCATAGCCAAAAGTTATAATTTAAAGGATAAATAAGTTTAACGAGTCTTAAATTAATACAAAGTAAAAAGAATTAATGGCAAGTGACTTAAATTTAGCCATTATGTGTCTGTATTAAATATTACAACTTTGCTACTGCTGTCCTGATGAGCCCCAATTAGGGCGAAACACGTCGACAAGATGCCCACGTGGTCGAATTTGAGTCACTTGCTATTGATTCTTTTTTACTTTGTATTAATTTTAGACTCATTAAACTTACTTATCTTTTATATCATAATTTTTGGCTATGGAAAAAGGCAGTTAAGCCGGACCTCCTCCGTGCCAACTGTTGTTAAAACCTGCGACGTCAGATGTAACCACAAGAAGACACAAATTGTGAGCTAGGTGATGCTGTACTTCCCATTATGTGTCTGTATTAGGTATTACAACTTTGTTAATCCTGTCCTGATGAGCCCCAATTAGGGCGAAACACGTTGACAGGATGTCCTCGTAGCTGAATTTCAGTCACTTGTCATTAATTCTTTTTACTTTGTATTAATTTAGGACTCGTTAAACTTACTTATCTTTTAAATTATATATTGCTGTGATATCGTTGCAATAACCCGGTGCCTCCTTTTTGTGAAATAAAAGGTTAAACATTTTCTTTTTATCGATTTTAATTTTTAATATTAATTTTAATTTTTAATACCTCGACTAGCTCAGTTTTAACCACGCACGGAGCTTGCAACAATACGACAACAAAGAATTTTACCTCTACTTCCTGTTTCTTTAAGTCAAAACACCATTAAGCACAATTACTATAATATTCTCAAAATATTTATAATGTACAAAACGTTTAATAAATCTTTGAAAAAAACCTCCTTTTAATAATTGAATTAAATTCTTTCTATAATTTTCATTTCCGTTAATTAAACAAAAATTCAGCACAAATCACCCTTATTATTATTATTTGAAGCCTCATGAATGTTCATTAAACTTCCTTCAATTTTTACGTAATTTATAACGTTTACTAAAAACGATCATTGTTGAACCTAACATAAAGTTTTCATGAAAGCAATTTTAAAATATTTATAAAATGAAACACAACAAAATATTCAGATTGGCTAACCTGTTGTCTCCAGCTCGAACCAGTTCCTGTCCGAACTGTTCCCGTATTCAGCTTAATGATTTTAATAGTTCCAACATTGAATCCAGACTTTAGATATGGTCTGCATTTTTTTTTAGTATAGCTTCTTTTGCTCAATTCTTTAAATTATTTTGGCGTCCTTTGTTAAACTTCCTAGTCATATCCAGTAATTAATAATTGAATTATATACTTGTTGAATTAATTTCCTCATTAAAATAACTTGTAAACTTTGTAGTATACCCGGAATTGCATTCTTATCCTTGCCCGTATAAACAGAGGATTTGTAACAATATCCATCTGAGCTACAGAGTGACCATAATTTGTATCAAAATCTTATTGGTTTTGATTGTATAAACTGTTTCAGACGATTGTGACCATAGTATCTTATGATCATCTTATCAATTGATAGATAAGTCGAATATACTCCCATTATTGAAAAGCTTTATTTATTTTATTTATGAGTGGATGAATTTTCAAGCACCTGTAATACGTTGAATAAAATATATAACGCATTCAAAATAGTTTGCGAACCGTTATTACCTGTCAGTCAGATCGGGTTCGTCATTATTACTACAGTGGAAAACTGATTTCAATTTCAAATATTTGTATTATGATATTGACTCTTTTACAATTTGTAACCCAGCGGCTTCATCTGTATTCCAATATAATTTCTCAGATGGTAAAATGTGATACCCAGAAGGCAATAAAGATACAACAATAGCTTTCAATTTACTGGTAGTTACAGTAAAATTACTAAGATTTTTTACATAATTTGGCATATCGCTCGGTTTCTATTTGTATATAATTATAAACATAATCAGAAAACAATTTCTCAAACAATTGTACAGGAGTTAAATATTGTACTTCTTCACTAATTTTTGTAATCTTGTCCTCTATTGTATTTTCTTTATATTACTGGAATTGAATGACTGCGACTTGCAAGAGGAAGCAAAATGTAGGGATGGACTCGGGCTCGGGCTTTCGGGCCGGCCCGACCCGAGCCCGGCCCGATTTCGGGCTCGAATCCGGGCCGGGCCGTTGACTACTTTATTCGGGCCGAGCCCGGGCCGGGCCTATCTTTTTTCGTGCCGGGCCGGGTCAAACGATTCGGGTCGGCCCGAATTTTTCGAGCCGAAAAATGCAAGAGTAGATACTCCACTGTTTTTTTACTTCTATCTCACATTGAGTAAGTAAACGTTCTTTTCACGTAGTGTCTTCATGAACCCATTAATAATCAGTTTTTCGTCTTGTTTAGTGTAAAGAAGACGTGGTATTATAACTCGCTTCTTACCCCGAATATTTTTTCTAGTCCTATTTAATGTCCCTGATGTTGTACTTTAGGCAAGTTAAAAATGCCCAGGAACATCGGACTAGGTGATTTATTCATAATTCAAAAGTTTGCACGATTTGTATTATGTATATGTATATACTTCAAATTTCAATCATGCGGCGAACGTCGATATTATCAATCGCGTGTATAGTTTATATATACTACCTAATACACCCGAGAGTTATTGCAATGTTCATTTTACCAATTTTGTAATAAAGTTTTCCCTTATTTGACATTTACACATGCACAATTAACACACCTTTAATGTTTGTACTGTATTAAAATACAGGACTTCTTTATTTAATCTAAATACAGGCAAGGAATGCTTTTATGTAAGGCGCTTTAATTTTGACATATATACCAAATGCCTAATGTACAAACTTGCATTTAATTGTCGGCTTTCTGTATAAATATTGTGAAATTAAATGGCTTTTTATAATGTTGTTTTCGTAATTAAATTTAGAGATATAATGTCCAAGTTTATAACACGAAAAAGATATAAAACGTCAATGCTCTAAATACGGCGATACTGTTTTGTAATGCTTTTCCTAGAAGTAAGGCGTAAAAATGCTTTTGAAAACAGATATACTATAGGCTTAGGAAGAAGTAAAAACAGTGTCTTGAAGTAAACTCGAAGAGTATTCCATGAAAACACTTTGACAACACATACAAATGTTATCGAATCAGTGGGCAATAAAAGACTCAATAAAAAAAGATTCATCTTTGTGTGAATAGAATTTTTTTGATCTTTTCCAATATAGTTAAACATGTATTATAGGTCACCTTTTCACAAAAGACATTTATTCTTTATTCATTTTTAAAACATCAGTTATAGATATAGAATACTAAATATATACGTCAAAATAAAAAGTAAAGGAAAAAACGCTTACCCTGAAATAGTGTAGGACATTGAACTATGTAGTACTTGCGCAGCCTCACATTTTTCAGAAATTTTTTAAGAATACTGTCAGTGTTTTAAATATATCATTTCCATAGCAACGTGTGATGTAAAGCCACTATATAAACATATAAATTCTAGCTATAGCTTAATCAGTTAAGTGAAAAATTTTTGTAATAAAACCATACACGGTTGCGCCAAGACCACGAAATTATTTTAGCGACCTCGAGATTATAATGCTTCCGCCACAAGCGATCTATGCGATAAACTTTCTCTCGGTACGCTAAAAAAACAATTTCGTGGTCTTGATATACAAATAACTATTTAAACACTACCATGTGGTATATATTAATTAGCGTTAGATTCATTTTCTGCTGCATGTATTTTAAAATAACGATTTCAATAAAACTTTCGAAAACAATACGTTAATCGTCTATTTGTAGACTGTAGTTATAGCGTTTTCTAAACATCCTTCTTGGGATGGGCTGGAATATTTAGGGGGGGGGTAGCCTTCTAAGTACCCTAATCCCTAGCTACGTGCATGATTATCACTTAATTTATTGTTGAATAGTAGAATTTAGCTGCAGATATAGTTTTCTATTTATTGCGGGAAAATGTATAATAATGCCATTATCGAACTCATGCCATAAAAAAGGATAAAGTAAATAAAATTTTATTGGTATATAAAAGGATCTATGTACTGATTTATACCTTCTGGTAATAATTTTTTAAAAAACTTTTCAACTTAAAACAATTATTTTATTTTACTTCTATTCCATCAGATAATATGTATTTCTAAAGAATAAGGTATCCTCTACATACCACAATTTTAAAATCCAACTTTTTTAAAGCAAACATTCGGTAAATTATTTGACTTTCAGGTTCCTTAAGTTCTAATAACATTATTTAATTTTTAGCATTCAGTAATTCACCAAAAATGTTAAATCTTAACTTTGGCACTATTTGTCAGTCAGTTAAATAAAAACTTAAAGGAACTAGAACAAAGACAGTCAAATTATTGATCAAAGTTTAATTCTAAAAGTTTCAGTTTCTCAAAGTAAAAAAAGTCCATCAAAATCCGTCTGTAACAATTTCATAAACATTGAAAATTGCTAAACATTTTGTACTTTTGTTACATATTTCTAGGATTTTTCAAAGAATCAAAAATTAAATGATATACTACGTACGGTATGTTCCACAAGTACCTTGATTGTAACTCAAAATCATTATACTCTTAAATTAAACAAAACAGTGATAGTTACTTGTTGGACACAACTGAAAAAAATATCTTCTCGTACACTGAATGAAAGTCGGGCCGGCCTGAAATTTCGGGCCGGCCCGGTCCGGCCCGGCGGGTCGGGTCGTCAATTTTTATTTCGGGTCGGACCTCGGGCCGGGCCGGTCCCTTTTCTGCGTCGGGCCGGGCCGGGCTTATTAAAAGCCCGGCTCGACACCATCCCTAGCAAAATGATTACTAATTTTTTGCCCCTTTTTGTTTTTGAAGAACTAACACCTGACCGGCCACTGTGTGTGACATTTTCATCATCGTTATGTACACTTTGTCCTAAAAGCTGAACTTCTAAATTACCAGGAACATCGTTCACTTCAATTTCACCCGTTTCTTCATCATTACCTTTTTCATAATCGCTTAAAACATCAGAATCCGGTGGTAACACTGCAATATCAACGCTGGCTGTATTTTTTGTCTTTAAAAAATTCATCTTCAAATAATGCTTCAATACCTTTTACACCTAAAAGCCGTCTGTTATCCATATTGCACTCACAAACTAAACACTACATGCCAACTGAACATAGAACAAACTAATATAAAACCAAAATCTCCAACTCATTTTTTGTGCTACACTAAAATTAGCAAACCCATTGGTCAACAGCACGTAACATCTTTTTAATTGCGGAAACTAATCCACACAATTCTATTGGTTAAACACATCATTAACGTTTTTCAACATACCCTGCACAGGGAAAGAAAGCATATAAATACAATTGCAAATCCACCAGAAATCAGTACACTTAGTGCTTACCACAGCCTAAGAAACTCAACTGGCAGTGCTCACCATAGCCTGTTAACATTTCAGCAAACAGTGCTCCCATAACCTGCTTATTCTCTGCCAGTAATGCTATCCAAGGGCCGGCCAAATTAGGTTTTTATCTCGGAACTGGTTCAACCAACTCGGATTTTAATGATTGATGGCGTAAAGTTTTACAAATTAAATATGCTAAAACCCCTATAGGTTAAAAATTGCCGCTTTTTATTTATTTAATAAATTATTTAAATTATATTTTTATTATAACGTCGTACGAGAGAAAACGCAATCAATGTATGATGTTAGGTTCAATACCAATTCTAAAAATACTTCAAGCATATAATAATAAAACGTTGAAAAGGTTTCTGGAGGGGATTTCAATGTAGAAAGAGACAGAGAATGAGCAGATGTTTTGCTAGGATCTCGTAAGGACGCACGATCAATGAGTGTCGAAGGCGGACCTTTCAGACTTGGAGTCACAGACAGTGTTGTTTAGCTGGATTAATGGAGTTGCTTGCACGAATGATATTATTGAAGGAATGGAAACTTTCTGCAATATATCCTTTAAAAAAAGCCACTAACATGCTGATTCTACAGATGCGAGAATCACAAGAAATGATGGTGATGTTCAAAAATTGAAAGAATGGCTTCAGTCTCACGACCTGGACGTAATTATTAATATTGTAACAGGTATTATTGGTCACGAAAAGGTAAATTGCTGCAATGCCTTTAATCAAGGGATTGAGTCCGTAAAAAAAATAGACAGACAAAACTTTAGAGATTTAAAATTGAAAACTTCACAAAAAATCGTGCCTTTACTTTCTGTAAACAGTTAATATGAAAAACAACGAAAACCTTCCAATTGATCTTCTTTTATTGTTTCAACGTATTAGCGTATTGAAGAAATCTGATGCCGATTTGCAACAGTATATGAAGTATGAATTAGCTCCTTACCCGCTATTATTATACGACGACGCAGGAATGCGAAAAACCCAGAAATCTACCTTCTACAGTATCTTCGAAGAATCTTCAAGAAATGTTAACGATATCAACACTTATGCTTGTGTCATTCATGGTGTGATGCTTTTACATCGTATTAAATGGCAAATTAACCAAATATTCATCTCAGACAGTTACGTGAGATATATTAATAGGTATTACGGTAAAAACGTGATAATTGTATTTGATGGATATGAAACAGACACCACTAAAACAGCAGAACGAAATCGCCGATCTGTAAAAAATTCATCACTTGATTATGCTTTCGAAGAAGACATGCAGCTGAAAGTGGCGCAAGAAAAGTTTCTTTCAAATGCCAATAATAAAGCTAGATTTATAACTAAATTAAGACAATATTTAACAGAAAAAAGCATTTGTTCAAAACAAGCGATGCCGATCGACTAATTGTGACCATAGCAATTGATTCATCTTTTTCCAATGTTGTCACAGTGGCTGAAGACATTGATGTTCTTGTCCTATTAATAGCTTTAACAACAGATACAAAGGAAATATATTTTTTGCAACCTCCTAGAGGAAAAACATCACAAAAAGTATATTCATCGGCCAGTCTGGATGAATTACCAAACTGCAAAGAACATGTGCTTTTTCTGCACGCTTTTACAGGTTGTGATACGACGTCGACATTTTTCAATAAAGGAAAAAGCAAAATTGCATCAATGTTTGAATCACGAAAATCTTTACAAGAGGCTGCTGAAGTTTTTAAACAAAAAAATAAAAGTGTAGAAAACATTGTTAAAGCTGGAGTAATATGTATTCTCGCTTCAAAATCTATATCTAATTTAAATCAGTACAGATATCAATATTTTAAAGCAGCCATTGCAAAGGACAGTCGTGTACAATTAACGAATTTGCCGTGCACAAAAGATGCAGCTACAGAACATCTGAAAAAAGTATATTTTAATTATTTTTTGCTTATATACATATTAAAAATAATAAAGCCAAGTCTACATACATTGTCTAAGAAGTCAGACGACACCCACCCGAACTGTAACAGTTTCCACTATTTATATTCATTGCATAAATACAAGTTCAATCGCGCAAATATACGCAGCCACTACAAGTACAAGTATAATATGCGTTAGACCAGTTGTTACGTTTATTTTTGACAATAGATTCAAATACGTCTTTTTTTGTGGTAATTCGTTTTTCATTTAACTAGCTTCTGTTTCTATTCAAAACCTCATCCTGTATTTTTACCTCGCGATCATAACATTTCTTTCAAATGTATTCCTTCTAAAACGAAAATTTATTCTATACATTAAATAGTCAATACCTTGTTTTAGGTATTCGTTAATTTGTTAAACATTCCGATAACGTATAATTGCTTTCTCTTTTGTTTTCTATATAGAGACTTGTCGAAATAATGGATCCTACTATTATTTGATAGCGTGTTTTTCAGTTTGCTAATCGCGCTTTGATAACGCGAGGATTGCATTTTTAATTTGATTCTGCAGCTTGTGCGTTGAAATATTTTCTGCATTTTTCGTCACAGTACTTAAAAAGCAATGCACTTTTTTTTTGTTCGACAAGTAGGAGGTATCTTACGTGTATTGGTGAGTTTTACCGCGCTTACCCATTCTAATCATGTTCTCTTTTTAGCTCTTAGCTGGAGGCCAAATGGGTTCTTTCTTTATGTAGAACAACTGCTCTTGTCTGTAGATCGCTGCTGCAGTTACGGTGGCAGGGTAAATGGATTTTGACTATCATGGCGTTACTGTGCTGACTCACCCCCGATGGTTGCAAGCTAAGTATCCAGACACATGCAGGTATACAACTTGTTTTTCTTTGTGTATATCGAGGGCATATTCCGTATCAGCGTTTGGTGTAGTTACGTGATAAGAAACGTGACACTGTAGGACTATTGTTTGTTGCTGCAAATCGATATAATCGCTCTACAGGTGTGGTGTACCATTGTTAAAAATGTTTGACAAACACAAGCTTATTCTTTTCTACTGATTGGTTTATTTTACAAACGGTATTATGTACAATTTAAAAGACTGTTGGACAAAAGCTCTCACACGTTAATTCTTTCCACTGATTAGTTTATTTTATAAAAAGTATTAGATGTAATTTTAACAACAAATTTTATTTTTTGTAAAATACAAGATGCGCACCTCGTATCTAAAGTACTAAATTGTTCATATCACATAATTGTTTACTTTGAAATAGTAACGCTTAATTTATTGCTTTTGCTTGTTTGTACAGAATCCTTAATTTTTTTATTTGTTAATAGATAATTGTGGCCGACGTGCTTTTTTTTTTGTTTTTTTGGTATGTAGGTAAATCCCCTCACTCTCCGCGTTTGGTAGTTAGCCTGGTATTTACTTTTCTTTTGGCTACGTCTAGGTACGTAGCAGTGTCCTATAAATATTAGACCAAGTTTTAGATTTGTATATTCTTGTCTGAACTCAAGAATAGACTTACACAAATAGTGTGGTTATGACCATGCAACATTGGTTTCATTATCGATGGACAAAAGTGAAATTTAAGTTTTAAGATTTTTATGAAAAACAGGAAAAGCTAAAAAGATAACCAGTGACTAAAAAGGAGCTCTACTTAAAAAATTATTTTTATATTTACAACTAATAGTTAAAACAAATGTACATCGCAACGTAACAGATAAAACTTTGGAAAATAAGAAAGTACATAGACACAAGTAATTTGTTATTATATGTCTTTAAAAATTTTTTTGTTTTAACTGTACTATATATATGACACCGGTACAAAATTAGTTAAGAAAATTTCATATAATACTATCTAACAGAAACAACACCTATTATTTTTTCTAGTTTAACTATAATTTGAAGAATTAGAATTACTATAGTGTTTTGTGTTAGTAGAATTACCCCAATTTGTTTGCTGTGGATGAAATTATCAAATATTTTTTTACATTTGTTTAAGTTCGCAAACTTACACAATTGTTTCTGTCTTTGGATAAATTCCATTAGAAAAAAATAAAGTGTCCCTTTCTTTGACTGATGTTCTAAAAAAAAGGATATTTTCCACCAGCTTGAACTCTAATTTCTGCGGAGACTTCTGAGATGTGACTATGGGTTCCCATGACTCTACTATACCAACAAAATTCACGCATAAATAAAAGATAGGGTGTCACCAAGCCTTAATATTAAAAAAAACGCAATGCGTACCCTAGATGCGGACGTGGAAACTTTCAATCTATGAAACTAGCTTTTGCAAAATGAAGATTTATTCCTTGTAAAAAAAAGCGTAGTTGCTGAAATAAGGTTATTATTAATGAAGAGAGAACACGAAGTTATCTTAAATTTGTTTCAATTAAAAAAAATAAAAATTAAAAAATAAAGAAAAATAAAAAATAATTTCATCCGTACAGGATAATGATATAACTGACCAAATCATGAACAGAACCTGCTAATGCACATACCTGTTGGTTATATTAATACATTGAACACTTAATATTTCTATGAATGAGAATTAGCTTTCTTACTCATTATATGCAATGACTAAAGATTGTATACTTTAAATAATTCAACTTTGAACATACTTGTCCAAAACAAAACAGCGACATAAAATAAACTAAGATCTTTTCTATTGTAAAATAGCGAAATTCATTTCTATTACATATCTTTCATAAAAAGAGGCACATAAATAAGATTGTTAGAGATTGTACAACTCATCTCTACTTTAATTAAATTTTTACTTTACTGTACAAGAACTCGTAACTGTTGCGTTTAAATCAGATCTGTTATAATTGACAGTTTATAGTCACAAAACGAGAATCAATAAATTTAAACTTAAATTATACCTAATAAATTTTAAATAGCCTTCTGTCCAAATATCAAAGTTCAGAACTTTATATTTAATTAGACTTAATTACTATTTAGAAGAGATTTCTGAAAATATAAGTTATAAAAAAGATAACATTCTTGCGTTCATCAAAATTTTAATAGAACTGAAGTCTGCTGGAATATTAACACCCCTTTAATTTTTAAACAAATACTTGATATAAGCAAACGGTTCATGAAAGTTTTTACAAATTTAAATGAAAATTTACTGTATGAAAATCATAAGAAACATGTGTAGACAAAATACGGTATATAAGCTATTAGTAGTTAAATTTATACCAAGATTGGAAGTGTATGAAACAGGTTTTTATTTTCTAATTACAGTGCCGAAACATAATGCTCGCAAACAAAAGTTTAAACGTGTAAGTTTATCTCACTATTTCTTACCTTGGTCAAAGTATACATGCTGACCTTATTAATTCTTACAAAAGATTATTAAATAATCGCATGAAAAAGAGACTTGCGATACTAAAAATTGTTGCAATGTCTTATTAAACCAGAACTTGAATGAAAGACAAACACTGCATGAACAGGATTGTTTCTTGAAAACATATTACGTTGATTTTTTTACATCTTTGAGCAATATCTACATACTGCATCTTGAAGCGGCATGTTGAAGCTGATTGTAGAGCTGTATGTTAAAGTTGTATCTTAAAGTTGTATATTAAAGCGCTAGAATTTCGAGAAATTAGAAATTAACAAACGTAAAATTGTATAAATAATACTAACCGTATCGATGAAGCAAATCCAAACATCTTAATTACAACGACCTACATATGCGACGATCGCTTGCTCTTGTTCTGTTTGGTCTCATGTTCACTAACTCAAATCTTGCAAGTGACTTTTCACTAACGATATGCTATTAATGCCCGACCCTGCGAAGCAACAGGTGTCGTCACTTTTCGTTAGAGACCAGACGTTACAAATTATATTTGAATCACAGTCTGTAATAACGGCAACCAACTATACCAAACTCTTAAAGACGAGAATGGGAATGGTTTCGAAACAACACGAAGATGTTTGCTAGGCATATCGTTAATTAAGAATTGCCATTAGTATAAATACAATGTTGCAAACTTTAACTGTAAGTACCAAGATATTGTTATTAGAGTTTACTCAATATGTGTATGGTATTGTTATTTTTAACCTATTTCAGAAATTAGTTAACCTGACATATATTTGAGAAGTGTGGGGCGAATAGCGGAAAACATTTTGAATGTTCTTATTCACCATACACTTAGCAAACAAAACATTCTATGCTTCTTTTTACCATATCTTACTTAAAATTATGTAATTTTGTTGCTAGTTTATTTGCCGCACTCCTGTATTTTGTTACTTAAAATCTTTCAAGGTTCTATTATTAGCAGAGAAAGATCTTAAACTTTCTTGCCATAATTGTGTGTTGTGTAAATTGAAGGCGATAAAACTCTTTATTATACACAGCTGTGTGGTTTTTTTAAACGCCGTGGAAGGAGTGCCCTTTTACGCTTGCGTCCTAAATTAACGTCCTCCCTTTACATCCCGTTTGCTGTTTCTGGTTTACGGAGAAAGATAATGTACGAATTGCACTACAAAAAGTGGAAAAATGAGTCTTAGTTAGTGTCGAATTCGATCTTTTCATGAATGGTTGGTAAGAAGTTTGCTTTAATAGTTAGTAAGACGATTTATTTGTAGCGCTAAGTTTTAGTTAACATCGAAGCAGCCGTTACTAATAGTGGAGTTAAAGAATACACGTGGAATTTCGAGTATACGGTTGATGTTTGAGTGATGCGGGTGGTGGACATCATCCCTTATTAAGGATTTGGTTCTGATCTCTCATCAATATACTCTGGTAATGTGATTACAACGTCTTTCAATTAATAAAGTAAGCGGTATTTTATTTTATGTCTACTAATATTTGATTTATGATCCGAGTTGTTTTAAATATGTTGCCGCCGATTAATTATCTCGACACGTTAAATAGTTGTATAGAATTTGTAGTACAGAATTAAACTTTTAATGTCTATAAATTTCATACAGAATTGATTACTAGTTATTTAACGAATTATATTGTTGATAGTTGAAAGATTTTTCTTTTGTAGAAAGTATCATGCAATGTAGAATCGACTGTTCTCATAAAAAAAGGTATTATAGATAACTAAAGTGTATGTACTAACAAATTTTGAATTGAGTAAAAATAAGACAGATTATTTCAAAATATATGTGTTAATATGAGTACCTTTGTTATCAGCTTTATACTATGAGCAACAGTCAATGTAAATAACTTATTGATGTTTTTAATGTTGATTTTAAGAATTTTAAATTTTTAATAACCATGTGTAAAGTATTTAGATCTGAAAAGCATTGGGACTCATACCAACGATATGCGCCTCTTCGATTTTAATAATTAAATTATATGAACGAACTCGGCCGGTATTTGAAATCTAGGCTGGACCTTTTTAGATTATTCTTGTACATATCCTATTCAAACCGTTTAATTGAAAATCAAATTTGTATTATATTTGAGAAATAGTAAGACTTTATTGGGTAATACTTTTTTTATTTTTGGATGCTTTAAACAAGGTATTAAAAGTTTCAATTCTTCTAATACCATTTTAATATGGACTTGAAACCTCTTCATCTATTTCTTGCACTGGTAGGTCAAAGGCGTATTATCTACTGTAAAAGAGAGTCTAAATAACAGATGGTATACAGCTTTAGAAGAAGATACAAAGCAACCACGACCTCTGTATTGGGTCGTAGGTATATGGTTAGTTAACAAGTGTATGGGGTAAAGGAGGGCGCCACTACCTCTAATACATCTATATATTAGATGGGATGAAGCACAACGGAAGAGGTAGAAACGCTTATGCTTAGGACAACAAAACAAACACGCTGAGGACACTCAATAGTGATTCCCACTAAGAGAGACTGCACCTGAAAAGCAAAGCTACAAGTAGTAAATACAAAGGGATCACTATTTGTAATCTAAGATGAGCAATAATAGTATTAGAAGAATTGAAACTTTTAATACCTTGTTTAAAGCATCCAAAAATAATAAATGTATTACCCAATAAAGTCTTACTATTTCTCAAATATAATACAAATTTGATTTTCAATTAAACGGTTTGAATAGGATATGTACAAGAATAATCTAAAAAGGTGTTACGTGCCGAAATCGGCCGTAAACATTCATATAGTTTTAATATGCGAGAATTTCGCGCCATAAATTTAAAAGACTTGTTGCGCGTATTTCCGTCACTTCAGAAGTGTGATGCGCAAATTTCGCGCCGACGCGTGTGACGAAAGAGAGTGGGGAATTTCCGAAAGACGCGCAAGGACTTGCTTCCGAAACGCGAAGAAGAGTGTTGTGTCTTATCGTATCTTTGTGTTATGTAGATTCCCTTGCCTTATCTTTGATTATCGTTCCCTAACCCAGTCCCTTATCGTACCTCTGCATACAGAAAGAAGACGACCGAATTTGGAAGCAACCTGGCTTAGGAGATCCACGACCCGAGAACCATCATGAAGTAATCCGGATGCAAGCCGCCATCATGAAGTAATTCTGAAGGAAGCTTTGCCTATTCACGTAAGTACCCCGTGGGGGTTTTTATAAAATTTGTATATATAAAAAATGTGTTGCAATAATTTGCATATGTGTGACGTCATCGAAATTTGAGCGTCGATTTTCACATTATGTAATATCGTTACCAACTGTCTTTTGTGTCGCATGTATCGCGTTTACGGGACTGTAATAATGACGCCATCAACGTGATTAGGTTGTATAATGATTTGTTTTATGCCTTATAATGTATTAATTAACTATATCTCTAGCTTTTCATTAAAAAAAATATAATTATCCTCATTTTTAATATCTATTGACTCATAAAATTTAGGGTGGCAGCTCTGTAGTTATATTGTAGAATTACCTAAAATGACATGACAGCTGTTATGATAATTTAACATAAACCGCCATATTGACTATTGAAATTCATGGAATATTTTTTATATATAATGTTTTGCTAATCCAATTAATTCTCTGTAACTTTAAAAGTAGTGTCCTTCCTAACTAAAATTGTCTTAAATAAGTGCATAGTTTGTTTTGAAATGGAATTAAAAGTGTTTTTTTAGAAGTGGTTATAATACAATATAACCTTACTTTCATATTTGAAGTGGATATAAATTTACATACAAGTGCATTTAAATATAAATAAATACAAATATATTAATTAATTCATGTCTTATTCATTGTTCCTTATGAAAATTATCTATTTCATATTATATTAAACATAACTATTTGCTTGTTTTTTTGGACTTTTAAAAGTGTTTTATAAATCATGTATAAACACTATCTTGCTTTGATCCCGTTTTAAAAGTGTTTTCTAGTAATTTAAATATTTAGCTATGATTTACAAATTATTTTTAAAGAAAACTTTGTGTTTGAAAATAGTTACCGTAATCATTTGAGTTTTTAGTATATGTTTTAAAACGTTAGAGTAACGTAATCTTATTGTATTTGTTTTCTTAAACACCATCTTGCCCTGATACCGTTTTAAAAGTGTCTCCTTAGTCATTTAAATAGTTGTAACCTATAAATACCTTTCTAAAGAAGATTTTACCATCAAATACATTTAACGTAACCAATTGAAGTTTGGTATACCATTTATCTTGTGAAATATTATAGTATCTTAAATTTCGTATATTGTTTTGTCTCAAATACTACCTTAAAATGAATATTACTCATCTCAAGTCTTTGGAGCTAATTTACGAAATCGAATGTAGAAATATTAAACCCGCATCTAACCAAAATAACAGACGATTGCAACTTAAAGCTATACTAGCGCAAGAAGCTAAAGGCCTACCTATTTCGAAAGTAATCGTTTCTGATTTACCTTAAAATATGTCTGAAATCAAACAATCCCTTGAAGATATAACTAATATAATAAACAAAATTGATCCTGGCCCCAGCGAAATTGAATTAAAGCGCGTGGTTTCCCGCATTGTTCACCTTAAGCAACGAATAGAAGTGGTGTGTTTATTTGACAATGAACAAGCGAACCAAGCTAAACAAACTTTTTATCGGATATTTTGTTACTTGAAGGAATAGTTCTGGATAAACTTAACCCAAATGCAGACACAGATATATCTGTACCTTTATCAAATCTCGCAATTTCTCAAGCTCCATCATTGGGGAAATCCATACCTGTCTATAAATGGGGTTTAACTTTTCAGGGTTTTGACCCCAAATTTCTTTAATGTCTTTTCTTGATAGAATCAACGATTTCAGAATTTCACGTAACTGTACAGATCAAGATTTATTTGTTTCAGCTAGTGAATTATTCTCTGATTCCGCCTTAATCTGGTATCGCAACATTAGAGCTCAGATTTCTACCTGGGAGGAATTAGTTACGTGTTTAAAACGGGACTTCTTACCGCATGGTTATATTACCGATCTTTGGATTGAGATACAAAATCGAACCCAAGGACCTGACGAAAATGTAATTTTCTTTATTACCTCAATAGAAGCTCTATATAGTAGACTTGATAATAAACCATCAGAATTTGAAATTATCGATCAGTTGCGTAGAAATTTAAATCCATATTTTTCCGAACGTCTAGCGTTACAACACATTTCTTCTTTACCTCAATTCAAAGATTTATGTCGTTCGCTCCAAGAAGTAAAGTTGCGGGTGGATAAATACCGTCCTCCTCCAGAAAAACAATCTGGCTTTTTAGAACCCGATTTAGCTTGTCAAGTTCAATCTTCTCGTAAAGTTTCTACCCTTAATATCCCTTCTACCTCAACAAATAACTCACTTACCTGTTGGAACTGTAAGAAAAGTGGACATAACTACAACGTTTGCACATACCCCAAAAATTTTTTTTACTATGGCTGTGGTCGCACTAATATCTATAAATATAACTGTACGAATTGTAATTCTAACGTATCTGGAAACTCCCGTCGAGATATTCCTACCCAGGGCGTGAATATCTCAAGAAATCAAAATCGTCCTCAACACCAACCATTCAACGGACCCAGACGTCAATAAATTTAAAGCATGAAACTACCTCTAACGCTGTACCTTTATTAAATATATCTAACAATAATATCGCTACTTTGAATTTACAAAATCCCTTGCCTTCATTAAAAGAATTATGTTATACTACCCCGTCAGAATGGTCTAATTGGCTACAAACCGTTAATTCCTTTTACCATAAAAAGTCTGCTGCCTTACAACTTGTTAAAAAACCCATCGATAATCGCCCATACTTACCCATCTCGATTGGTTTCTTAAATGTAATAGCTTTACTGGAGACAGTCTCCCTTATAAACAACGAATGTCTACAACAATTATCTAAACAAAATATTAAAATTCAAATTGCTCCCGAAAAAACCTCTATAAATTTAGCTGACGATAATCAAATATATGTAACGGGTTCCCTTAAATTAAAAATTCGAGTAGAATCACTTGAACGTGTGGTTCCATTTTTGATTGCACCTACTTTAGCTTATCCTTTCCTACTAGGTGTAGACTTTTGCAAACTTTTTAATTTGTCGCTTTACTTTCAAGATTTTTCATGGCAAACTTCTCTTAAAACAAATTCCTGTGCATCTGCAGAAATATCTAACAAAATTTCTCTTACTGATTCACAAAATGTAACTCTTAACTCTACAATCGACAAATTTCGTAAACTTAATACCTCTGAACTTGGTTGCGTTACTACCGCAACACATGTTATCTCTACAGGTGATGCCCTCTCTTTTAAGCAACGTCAATATCCGTTATCGCCTGCACTACAAAAGCATTTGCATGTCGAAATAGATAAAATGTTAGAATCTGGTGTTATCTCTCCCTCAAATTCACCCTGGATGTCTCCCGTATTATTAGTTCGTAAAAAGAATGACGAATGGCGTGTTTGTTTTGATGGCAGAAAGTTGAATTCTGTAACTGTTTCTGACGCTTATCCTCTACCAAAAACTGACTCTATTTGAAGCCGGCTTCGAAACGCAAAATTTATCTCATCTATCGATATTAGACAAGCTTTTTATTAGATACCCCTCGACTTACCTTCCCGCCCTAAAACTGATTTTTGTGTTCCAGGCTGAGGTCTTTTCGAATATAATTTTTTGCCATTTGGTCTCTATAACGCACCACAAACCTTACAACGTACTATGGATCAAACGTTGGGTCCTATCTTACATCAGGAAAGTGCCTTTGTATTTCTAGATGATATTTTAGATATCTCAAGTTCCTTTGACGAACATATCGCCACATTAAATGAAGTTTCAGAACGCCTAAATACAGCAGGTTTTAAGATAAATTGGGAGATATGTCAATTTTGTTGTTTATCCCTTACATTTCTTGGTTTTATAATCGATGGAACTGGCCTACGAGCAGATCCTGCTAAAGTCGACGCTATTACTAAATTCAAAACACCTAAAACTGTTACCGAAATCAAACGTATAATTGGAATGATTAGCTATTATCGCATCTTTCTACCCAATCTTTTAACTATATCTACACCCATTACCGCTTTAATTAAAAATAAAAACAAGTCCCAAACTATCGAGTGGAATTTAGAAGCTCAACAGGCTTTCGAACAAATTAAAACATTAATCACTTCAGCACCTATCTTAATCTCGCCCAATTTCGATGAAAAATTTTATATACAAACCGATGCCTCACTTACTGGTTTAGGTGCAATGTTGTTCCAGGTGAGCAATGGTTTAGAACACCCAATTGCTTATGCAAGTCTGCCTTAACTTCTGCCGAACAAAAATACTCAGCTACCGAACGTGAATTATTGGGAGTTATCTTTGGCATCGAAAAATTTAGAGGATATGTTGAAGGTACACATTTTACCGTAATTACTGATTCTGCAGCCCTCACATGGCTAAATAACTTAAAACAACCCGCAGGTCGTTTGGCAAGATAGAACTTGCGTATCTCTCAATTTACCTTTGATGTTAGGCATAGGCCTGGCAAATTAAATATCGTACCTGATGCCTTATCTCGTGATGTCGTCTCTCTTAACCTTCCAAATCTAATTCCTGATACTTGGTATTTTAATATGAATAAAAAAGTTTTTGAAAATCCCGATAAATTTCCTACCTTTTGTGTAACCAACAATAGATTATATAAATTTGTATCTTTTTCACCTCACAAAATATCTAACATTCCTGAATGGAAACTCGTTGTCCCTACCGCTAACTGCAGTGAAGTGCTTAAATTATGTCATGATGATCCCATAGCTGCTAATCTTGGTGCTACAAAAACTCTTGCTAAAATATCTGAATTATATTATTGGCCCACACTAAAACAATCTGTCTGTCGCTATATTAGGAACTGTAAAATTTGTGGTTCTCATAAAAGCTCACAAAAGGCTCGTTCTAGCTTAATGGGTCACTTTAAACGTGTATCTTATCTCTTTCAATTAATATCACTCGATTTATTAGGGCCTCTTCCCCGATCAAAAAAAGGTAACCAATATCTTTTTGTTGTCACCGATTGGTTTTCTAAATTTGTTATGGTGCAACTCTTACGTAAAGCTACATCTGCTGCTATAATTAAATTTCTAGAGCAAAATGTATTTCTTATTTTCGGTGTTCCTCAGATTACTCTTTGTGACAATGGGGCACAATTTATCGCTAAAGATTTTCAAAATTTCGTTTAGAGTTACAAAGTACAAAAAATTTGGTTTAACGCAAAATACCATCCTCAAGTAAACCCTACCGAAAGAGTAAATAGAGTTTTAATTACCGCTATCTTTTCCTATATTGATTCAGACCACACTACATGGGATGGAAATATTTTTAAAATTGCTCAAGCTTTGCGTACATCTAAACACGAAGCAACCCAATTCACTCCGTCATTTCTTGTTTTTGGAAGATATACCCCAATCGATGGGAGTTATTATGGTTTAGTGCCGGACGATACTAACGTAATTGAATTTGACGATAAAGTACGCTGGGACAAAGACCAACAATCATTACCTTCTATCTTTAACGACGTTAGAAAAAATTTGTTAAAAGCTTAAGAAAAGAGTAAGGACCACTATAACTTACGTAAACGAAATATTTCCTTCGCCTTGGGCGAACAAGTTTGGAAAAGGAATTATGTCTTATCGGATGCATCTAAGAAATTTTCTTCAAAATTAGCCCCGAAATTTATTCTTTGTAAGGTCACCCGTGTCGTTAGTCCTCTTTTCTACGAACTTCAAGATGCTGAAGGAAAACGCCAAGGCAGGTGGCATATTAAAGACCTTAAGCCATTCTCCGCTGAACCAAATGCTAGTTAAGTTTTTCACGTTCTATTCCCTTTACGATTTACCTAATATTTTTTGTTCTCACCATCAGTTAGTATCTTTAATTACTTATTTCCTCTCTTATACATCTACCTGTCATACGTTTAACTTATTTACCTTAAACTACTTATCTTTTGCTTCTGGTTGACTTTTCCTTGAACTTACCGTTAGTTATTTATCGCTTTATTCTCTAGACCCCCCCAATATAACTCTGTCGTTTCATTTAATTAATCCTCGAACTTTTCCTACAGCATATTATTTGGTTTTTAGTATTTATCTTACATCGTTTAATTGTGTGGTAATTGTCGTAACTTTGGTTGTAATAACTCATTGAATTTTTATGATTGGTTTGAGCTGATGTCAGAGTGGATGCTTCCTTCTTTGGGCTCACATAGGAGACGCGGCCTATGCCATTGTAAGAAATAGTTCATATTTGCAGTTGCAAAAAACTAGGACTTTCTATTCCATGTGTTTTTCCTCTGAATTATTACAGTCGCCCACATTAAACTATATCATTATTTGTTTCTTTTCCTACTAAATCACCATAACTTATAAACTTTTTTTTTTCATTGTTTTTTATTGAACTTCGTGGTGAGGCGCTATCGCTTCTTACGGATATCTTATTAAATTCTCGGTTGTTTTAGCATATTGGGACAGTGTGTCTGTATTTAATTGCTTATAAGTAGGCATCTTTGTGTGTTTAGGGCATTACCGTTTTAAAAAATTACTTTGAAACAGTTTGTTTTCGTGTTATTGTATCTGTAGTGATACTTTTAAGTTGTTGTGTCAACTTTTGTCTAATTTTCTTATCGTAGTGGATGCACTCGTTAGGAAAGTGATCGTACTAGTTCTCTTAAGAGTCTAGTGAATTTTTTAACTTATGATATACCTTAACTTGTCGGATTAATATCGCAGATGGTCCTCCAGACCGACCTGTGTTTTAATAGGGACAACCCTCTCCCTTCTCTCGGACGCTTGTCCAAGAACTCTACTTTTTCGTATCCTGCCGTCTCCGTTTCTGCCTTATCTTTCCTTCGGTAGACCTGTTCTCGTCCCGGAATACCCGTCTACCACATAAGAGTGATTTTTCCTTCACTCCGGGCTACTGACTACATTGGATGGTTGAGTAGTGCTTTGCTATCCACCGTTTCTGTCTCTTTAGCTCAATGCGAGCCCTAGCTCTATTTTTTTTCTACCTGAAAGTGCCTCTTATGCATTCCAAATACCTACCTCCCTCCTTCTACCGTTCCTATTTCTACTGCCTTTTCATTTCCGTTAGACGCCGTGTGGTTGCGCGGGGGGTTTTCACAGACACCTGGACCACGTCTCTGGGAATCTTTCGTGAGGTCATGCGGTGCCGCTGTCAGCGCACATGGTCGCTAACAGGGAATGTATGTATGAGTGTGTGAATGTGTGAGTGTATGTAGAAATATCGTGCGGATATCGGGTAATTATATCACCGATATTAATTAACGCCGGGTGCAGGGATGCACCCAAATGCCTTTGCCGGTCCCTCGTGCCGTTTATTGCAAACGGGCCTGCTTCACAGGTCGCTCTTTTTAGGGGGCACGAGAAATTCTCATTTAACGGCTCCACGGAGCCATTCTATCGTTATCTTATCTATTATCTTTGATAATAACTTAGGTTAATATCTTTATCTTATTTATTATTTTGGATAATAACCTTAGTTTAATATCGTTATCTTACCGATTACCGTTAATAATAACTTTAGTTTAATATCGCGTTATCTTACCTATTATCTTTGATAATAACTTAAGCTCAATATCGTTATCTTATTATTATCTTTGATAATAACTTGAGATTTTGCTTTATCTTTTTATCTTCCTAACGTTTGGTATTTATGACCACACGTGGAAATTATTTTTCTTGAATATTAAGTGAAAAAGCTAACCTGATGGTAGAAATGTAATTTGTTAGGTTAGCAATGTAGGGATTTAGTAAGGTGGTACTTTTGGTAAATTTGTTGATTCACAATCATGTCATGGACAGTTTTGATGTGTATTGTTTATTAAACCAGGGTACCAGTTATTAAAAATTTGCTAGAGTGTAGAGTAACTCACTCTTTTGAACATTTTTAAATTTGGGCACTTTTTTGCCAACAAAGATGCAGTTTAGATGCAACGCTCATGTGCGTGTGCATTTAGACACCTGTAATGTTAGTTTTAGTTTAGTATATAGGTTAGGCGACTTGTCGCATTTGTTTTAGTTTAAGTAGTGTGTTATGCTCCCCGACAAATTTGTGCTGTCGATTATAACTGCGCCACATTAAAGACTCGTGTGTGCACTTATAAATGTAGTCAAGGACAATGGGGCTACATATTCCGTTTCCTGGTAATTCGGCCGAAAAAACCAGGTGGCGCCTCAAATAAACATTTTGTAGGATTTAAGTTAGGATTTATGTAGGGTAGTTAGGATTTAGATTTTAAGATGTTGCTGTGCTAACAGTCATTTTCTTTTTTTAAGTTTTTTCTTTTATGGCTTTGTCGCGATTGTTACGTGCCGAAATCGGCCGTAAACATTCATATAGTTTTAATATGCGAGAATTTCGCGCTATAAATTTAAAAGACTTGTTGCGCGTATTTCCGTCACTTCAGAAGTGCATTGCGCAAATTTCGCGCCGACGCGTGTGACGAAAGGGAGTGGGGAATTTCCGAAAGACGCGTAATGACTTGCTTCCGAAACGCGAAGAAGAGTGTTGTGTCTTATCGTATCTTTGTGTTATGTAGATTCCCTTGCCTTATCTTTGATTATCGTTCCCTAACCCAGTCCCTTATTGTACCTCTGCATACAGAAAGAAGACGACCGAATTTGGAAGCAACCTGGCTTAGGAGATCCACGACCCGAGAACCATCATGGAGTAATCCGGATGCAAGCCGCCATCATGAAGTAATTCTGAAGGAAGCTTTGCCTCTTCACGTAAGTACCCGTGGGGGTTTTTATATAATTTGTATATTTAAAAAATGTGTTGCAATAATTTGCATATTGTGTGACGTCATTGAATTTTGAGCGTCGATTTTCACATTATGTAATATCGTTACCAACTGTCTTTTGTGTCGCATGTATCGTTTTTACGGGACTGTAATAAAGGTCCAGCCTAGATTTCAAATACCGGCCGAGTTCGTTCATATAATTTAATTATTAAAATCGAAGAGGCGCATATCGTTGGTATGAGTCCTAATAGCTTTCAGATCTAAATACTTTACAGATGGTTATTAAAATTTTAAAATTCTTAAAGTCAACATTAAAAACATCAATAATTTATTTGCATAGTAGAAAGCTGATAATAAAGGTAATAATATTAACACATGTATTTCGAAATAGTCAGTCTTATTTTTACTCAATTCAAAATTTGTTGGGACGAACAATTTAGTTATCTATAATACATTTTTTATGAAAGCAGCCGATTCTACATTGCATGGTACTTTCTACGAAAGAAAAATCTTTCAACTATCAACAATATAATTTGTTAAATAACTAGTAATCAATTCTGTATGAAACTTATAGACATTGAAAATTTAATTTTGTAATAAAAATTCTATTCAAACGTGTCGAGACATTAAATCTGCAGCAACACATTTAAAACAACTCTGATCATAAATCAAATATTAGTAGACATAAAATAAAATATCGATTACTTTATTAATTGAAAAAAATTGAAAGACATTGTAATCACATTACCAGACTGTATTGATGAGAGATCAGAACCAAATTCTTAAATAAGGGATGATGTTCATCACCTGCACATTCCGGATTTCATTCAAACATCAAACGTATTCTCGAAATTCCACGTGTATTTTTTTACTCCATTATTAGTAACAGCTACTTCAATGTTAACTAAACAATCTGTTTTTTTACATACTTAGCGCAACAAATAAATCGTCTTACTAAGCATTAAAAGCAAACTTCTTACCAACCATTCATGAAAAGATCGGATTTGACACTAGCTAAGACTTATTTTTCCACTTTTCTTAGTGCAATTCGTACATTATCCCTTTCCGTAAACCAGAAACAGGAAACGGGGTGTAAAGAGGACACACAATGCTCATTGATTCTCGTTAAGTTAGGACGCAAGCGTAAAATGACACTCCTTCCACGGCGTTTAGAAAACCACACAACTATGTATAATAAGGAGTTTTATCGCCTTCAATTCACGCAACACAATACTCGCAAGTATAGCAAGAAAGTTTAAGATCTTTCTCTTCTAATAATAGAACCCTGAAAGGTGTCAAGTAACTAAATACGGGAGTGCGGCAAATAAACTAGCTACAAAATTACATAATGTTAAGTAAGACATGGTAAAAAGAAGCTTGAAATGTTTTGTTTGCCAAGTGTGTGGTGAATAAGAACATACAAATTGTTTGCCGCTATTCACCCCACGTTTCTCTAATATATATCAGGTTAACTAAAAAGATACTAAAAAACAATTTCTGAAATAGGTTAAAAATAACAATACAATACACATATTGAGTAAACTCTAATAACAACATCTTGGTACTTACAGATAAAGTTTGCAACATTGTATTTATACTAATGACAATTTTTTTTATGATATGCTAGTGAACGTCTTCGTGTTGTCTCGAAACCATTCCCATTCTCGCCTTTAAAGGTCTGGTATAGTTGGTTGCCGTTATTACAGACTGTGATTCAAATATAATTTGTAACGTCTGGTCTCTAACGATAAATGACGACACCTGTTACTTCGCGGGGTCAGGCATTAATATCATATTGTTAATGAAAGGTCGCTAGCAAGATTTGAGTTAGTGAACATAAGACCAAACGGAACCAGAGCAAGCGATCGTCTCAATGTAGATCGTTGTAATTATGATGTCTGGATTTGCTTTATCGATAGATTAACGGTTAGTATTTTTTTATATAATTTTACGTTTGTTAGATAATAATTTCTCGAAATTCTTAGCGCTTTAATATACAACTTTAAGATACAACTTTAACATACAGCTCTACATTCAGCTTCAACATGCCGCTTCAAGATGCAGTTTGTAGATATTGCTCAAAGATGTAAAAAAATCAACGTAATATATTTTCAAGAAGCAATCCTGTTCATGCTGTGTTTGTCTTTCATCAAGTTCTGGTGTAATAAGACATTGAAACAATTTTTAGTATCGCAAGTCTCTTTTTCATCTTCAAATTCAGTATATTTACGAAAAATACTGCCTTTCTTCGAGAGTATTCTGAAAAGCTATAAATCATAAAAGTAGGGCATTGACAGGGTTTTCAGAACAGTTTTTGCGCATTGCATCCCTATCTAACCTAGGTTTACATGTAATTTCCCATAAGGAGGAGTGGAAGGGAAGGATTTCCTTTTTGCTCCCTCCTTGCTCCTCTTCTTGCTCGGACACCGCCACATCAGCCATTTTGATTACGACACACCCGCCTTCTTTGATTACGTTTCAGCGCCGCTGACTCAAATTACTTCACGTTTGTAAGGCGTCTGGCACAGATCCACCCATTGGATCTACCCGATCCACCGCTCTGGGCGTTCTTTCTTAGGGTATGATACATAAATTTCCCAACCAGAAAATTTTTTAAAACTATACTGCAGGAACACGAATACTAACTACACCATGCGCGACAACTTCAAACTTTTCCATAGCGCCTTAAGATTTCCAAGAATTTTTAACATAACTTTTTCCAAGCTTCATTTATTTTCTTTTCTATTCACCTGTCTTATATCTAGCTTCACGCTAAATTATAACTTTCCTGCAGCTCATATAAAATTTTAGATCCCACTGAAAACCAGATCCATTCCTTCGTGTAATTCTTGCAGCTTGTGACAATCTTTTAATCGCGGCTCTTCTACTATATCTTTCATACGCATCTTGTTAGCTTGATCGACTTCTTCTTGTCGGTATTGGAGGGAATCCTTATTCTTCTAACTCACTGTTGCGTAGTTGTATATCCACCACTTTTGGGGGTATATGATCGTTATAGGTTGTAAGACCCTAGGTTTTAAATAATTCGAAAGGTTCTTTACTAAACAAATATACAATGTTTAGCGGAACCCCTTTGCGTGTGGTGTACGCCAAGGATATGTAACCCACATTCTTTAGTTCGTCTATGTTATCTGCCATTTTGATAAATACGTTTTAGAATAACCTTTTAGAGAGTATACGGATTTAGTACCATCCTTTTTCGCAAGAACGCCTACATAACTAAAAGAGTATTTCTTACGAACCACAAATGCATACAGCTTGTAGAACTCGGATGTATTTAAGTCAGTCCATCGGCACATAAAATAACCTTTTAATTTTTCCTCATTTTCTCTAATAAGATGTTCTTTGTCTAACAAATCTTTGTACTGTTCGCGTATTGTCGCAGTGTTTTCCAACTTTCGCCTTTTTGCAACCATTTCTTCTAATTCCAGCAGTCTTTTTCTCCCACTTACAGCGTATGGCGTGCATAATGTGTCAATTTCCTTTAGCGTAAACGGATAGAGTTTGCCAATATTTATGCGTTGTCGTACAACCTCTGGACGAATGTTAGGCGTATCTATCAACCCCAATTCCGAAATGATTATTTCTTTTGGAATTGTAGAATATGGTGTTGCAGATTGTGTAAAGGATGTACTACCAGCTTTAATGTAGCACTTGTGTAAGATTTTTATTTTATCTTAGTTGTCTTCCTCCTCTAGTATCTCCAAATAATTTACAGGTATATAGTTAAAACTAAAAGCCGAAAGCACATACTTTATCAATTTTTCCCTTTTCCTGGTTTTTCTGACAACTTAATTTGCAAGTCAGTCAATTTCTTTGTACTGCTATTTCCCCAATACACTAAACAGCAGCTATTTTGCAGCTTGTCCGATAGCTTACTCCACATTTTGGCAAGTGGTACCGAGTACATTGGCGCCTTTAGGAAGTGTAACTTACTATCTTCCAATAAGGTTAAACAGTCTTTTAAGGGATTATACACCTGTTCCGCACTGACATAGTTTCCAATTGTACAGTGGTATATTGTCGCTTCCAATCGTGTAACACCATGTTCTTTGGCCAAAGTAGATGCGAATCTTTCTCTTAAACGTGCATCTGGACAACGTAAAAAATCTAGTATATGATTTCTAAGTTGTTTATCAACACCAGGACTTGTTATCTGAAACACAAATTTGTTGTATATTTTAATTCTTGCATTGGTTGTTAGCTATGTTAGACAATCGATTCGCACAGTTTTATCGTTGTCAACTATAATATTGCAGTTTTCTTCCTATCCTCCCTTGCAGCAAAAGTTATGGTTTGTAGTTAAATAACTACAGATCTCTATCTTGCTAAATATGCCAGCAAAATCTTGTCAATGTCAAAAAGATAGTAATAATCTTTTTTGAGTTCGTCTAATATATCTGGTAGTTCTTCCAATAAAGTTTCCAACTTAACATCTGCTAGTTCCACTTTGTACGGAACACATATAGGATTTTGAAATTTTTTATTAATGCTTTTGAGACCCTCTACAAAGCATTAATAAAAAATTATTGATCCTGGCCGAGAGTCATCAATCACGTTAATTTATTCTTATCATTATAGAGTTTAGCTTTAGGGCACATATTGGGTGCAACTAAATGCAACTGGTTATAAGACTTGGGTTCTGCGTTGCCATATCAATTCACTCATTTAGAAAAATGCAAGGCTCTTAAATGTTGTAGTTTTGCATTATGGCTTCAATGAGTATCTAGAGTAGCAAAAAATGAACTGACATAAAATTAATAAACAAATAAATAAAATAAATACAAGGCGATGTTTTTTCTGTATTTAGTATTGCCACCTGCGTGCGATTTAGCAACTAACGCCCTAACATTTGGCATAACAGAGAAAACATTTCTATGTTGCCTACGGAGGCATATATTAAGAAGTGGAAAACTTTTTAGTAATAATTGAGGAAACTTATCAATGAAAAATATATTTCTAATTAATTGGATTGTTCTCGATAACGTACCTTAAAGACGTTATTGAAAGAAGGAAACTTTCTTTAAGAGCATAACAATGTATAAAGCATCATGAACAATGTTTTATATAACTCGTCCAAATGTTCAGCGATCGCTTATCGCAATATTTATATTGTGTTTATATCATAAGTAAAACGTAGATGAAAGTTCTAGTGAGTACGAGTGACCTAGAATTTTTATTTCCGTTACTGAATCAAATGCTTTATCGTATATTACTGAAAGTATATCTAAAATGTGTTTGAGTGCCAGCACATCGTAACTAATGCAATACATGGGGCGTGGCACACACCAATCGATACGACATTGCGCTATTGATTACTTTGGTTTCCTTTTCTTTTACACCCTAATATTTACATTTACTCTATATGTCGCGATGTACAGTATGCAAATTCTATAAGATTAATTTGCATGCTCCATCATGAAGTTAAAGATATAATTCAGAAAGTTGAACAACTGGGCTCAGTGTAGCAAAATGAATTTTCATAACATAATTTAATATAATTAAATGACGAAAAGCAATTCAACAGTTTTGTAGCGTCTTGCACCTATAAACGTTTAACTTATTAACCAGCTAAGTAAAAGGAGATTTAAACTTACAGGTTTTACTTGTGTTTGTAGGGACCACTTATAGTTGATTTACTTCTTAAATAAAAATGTTGCAACTTATGGGGGTGTTGCGCGAAGAGAAAGTGTTATAGAATGCGGATGAACGATAAGCATATTTTCGTTTAGCATAAGGGTTGGGAGAAGGGGGATGTTTTCTCACAACTTGGATTTTTTTTGGATAAGAGGTAATTGCATTTCATTTTAATAGCTTCTGTATAAGTAAAGTCTATCAATAGGATTAAGTTATTCCCTTCAGGAAATATAACTTTTAGGCTCCTATAAATTCTAATCTAAGAGAGCATTACTTTTCATCATCTTCGATCCATAGTCAAAGGTTTTAAAATTGATATGTCTGTTTTTAGAAAGATTAGGAGTGATGCGATCATGGTAATTAATACAGCTTGATTTGTTTTGTCTAGAAAATATATAATGTTGCCAATGGTTTCATCATCTAAAGAACAAAGACAGGTCATATATAGTTTTGTGCTGACTTAGATTCATTTAAAACTCGAAATACGTAAGTTAAATATAAAGAGGTTAGATAGATAAAACGACATGATAGACGTCCAATTTTGATTTACCCGTCCGAAGTTAACCAAGAATGCTTCGTGTAGTGTTAAAAACAACAGTTTAATTCTTCAAAAAAAGACTCCGTTTCCAATATGCAAATGATAAACATTCCGCTTTGGTAAGTTAATTACCTTAAGTAGAGGATAGCGAACAATGCAGAGTAGCCTTAGTAACTCTGGATAATTCCATACTTTAAGTAAAGGATAGCGAACAAGGCAGAGTAGCCTTAGTAACTCTGGATAATTCCCTACCAAATGGGTCAGTTTCTTTTTAGGGTAGTACTGGGTACACAGAGAGAGTCAACCGTTGCGTTGGAAGATGCATGTTGTAACGGACGAGGTCGATAAGATACTCGAGAGAAAGTAAAGGGTAACCTTTAATGCCATAAACCAAAGGTTGAAACTATACTGGTGCAAAGATTAGTACCTGAAAATGCATTATTGACTATATAAAGAACGTACTTACAAGTGCGCCTGTGTCTAGATCAAGTTCTTAGTTCTTAAGACATACAAGACTTTCATATTTGGTTAAGATTTAGCGTAAATATTGTGTACCTTAGGTTTTCCATTATTGTATACGGTATAGCAACAGTTTTTGCCATAATAAATTGTGTTGTGATTTTTAAAATACGTGATTAAATATTTCAGGTATTATCTAACATTTACTTTCAAAAATCTTCCTTGCAGTCATCAATAGGTCTACATGTTTACGTTTGCTATAGGTTTAAAATAATTTTTGTTTTAATGAATTTTTAGGTATATTCTAAGTCAGAATCACTCTCGTGATCTCAAGATTTTGGCATCCCTTGTTAGTCATTCTAGGGCTTTTCCCCAGCATCCCTGCGAGATTAGGTGGCGTCCAAGATGTTTCCATTCAAGACCACATTTCATACCCGATAGCTTTTTGAAACCCTCGTCAAATATTTACACCACCCCTTGGCACAACAAAATTTTTGTTCGTGTTCGAGGTTTTTCGACAAGTTTTACTAACAGAATTTTTAGCAAAGTAATTCGCTCAATTTTTGTGAATTAACTACTAGATATTCTCAGGGCTAAAAACCGTGCATAACAACCAGCACCTCGAAAAGGGGTAAAAAAATATAAAAATTCCAGTTGGTAATACTGAAATAACCAAGGGGGTAAATCGCTGAGTGAAATATGTGTACAAACACTACATTTGACTTTCCAATGCTTCACCCGAAGGTACGATATTTGCCAGGTAGCGAGTTTTTTTTTTACCTAGAAAGTTTTGAATTTTGCGCAACCCTTGCTGTTCCAAATAAGGTAGGGATCTTTAACGTGCGTGACAACATTTACACACGGTGTGATTGTATCGAGCTTTTACGTTGGGAGCCAGTGTAACTTATAACTGGCCCCACACTAGGTGTTTCAAAGTAAGATACAACAAAATTTAGGCAATCTCTTGCCAGAGGCGATATTCAAATACTTAACGTTCCAAAAGTATACCGGGGTTTTCTAATATGAAAATAGCGCAAGCTACTCATAGATGACAATCGGCTAATAGTATAAACAAAAACTCCCTGTAAGCCAGAAGGGCTAACTCTGGAGACGAGAGGTAAGTCCAGCGTTCTTGCATGAGTCGAAGGCAAATTTTGTTTAGGTATAGCAAAAGACAAAATTGAAGGGCGCCACGGCGTTTATACTACTAGAACTAAAGTTTCGGGAAAACGCAGAAACCTGCATGTTTCATCAACCTCAATTATAAAGATAAGGAATAGAGTTGATGGTCCGTTTTTAGTTCAAAGCTATTAAGAATAATAAATTATTAATCAAAAAAGAGGCCACAATTTGTGGCTCTCCACCTAAATGTAAAAATTTAATATTTAACTAAAATTAAAGGAAGTCTGATCACATTAATTGATGTTCGACTCGCGAACGGAGTAGTTGCTCTGCAAGCCGGTTTTAATAACTTGTATCTATAAGTGATCCTCTATTTTGTTCAGAATGCCGAATTCTCGGATTCAGAAAGCAGAACTAATGGATATAATCAGAGGCACTTAATTGTATTAGAAGATGAGTTTACAGGGAAACTTATAGATAAACTATGGCTGAAAATTGAATCTAGGCTGACCACCTAAGAAAATGCTGTCACACAGTAAAAGAAGAAATTGAATTACTAAATAATCAAGTAGACCAGTTGCAGCAATACTCCAGAAGAAACAGCATTCACATTTTTGGGCTACAAGAAAATGATGGTAAGAATGTAGAAAGTAAATTCTTATCTATTTTTAGAGACAAAGTTAAATAAAGATGGGTAAAATTAGAGGTTTGGGTCTTTAAAATGCGTGACTTTGTAAAAGGTGGTTCTATTTAAAATCTATTTGCAGATTTGAGCTCCCTAGAAAAATCTAATATTAGCTGATACCAAGAAAAGATATATTTATCTTAAAAGAGTGACTACCCCGCGGATAATAAATACAATATACCGCTTGTCAACAAAAAAGTTGTAGGGAAATTCAAAGACGAATTTAATGGGCATCTAGTATTAGAATTCGTTGGTACAAAAGCCAAGTCCTATTGTATTGTAAGCGAGAAAGACACGATTAAAAAGATTAAAGGGGTCTCACAAAGTGTAGTTAAGTAAAACCGAAGTCCTACAACCTATAACGAGCATATATTCCCAAAAGGGGTGGGCATGCAACTACGCAACAGTGCGTGGGAGAATAAGGATTCTCTTCAATAAGAAATTAAAGTTTCCATGTACGTAGCACCAGTCATTGGGAAATGGTAGAAATGTTAAACCCATAAAGGCGATTATTAATTGTGGTTTAGAAAAATAGTAGTTTTCGTGTACTAAATAAAATAGCTGAGACTGATTAATGTATATGGTTACATATTCTCGTACACATCCACAAACATCTGCGTACGTCCGTATACCGACATGGCGATGCCGGTAGTTTTTGTTTAACAAATATTAGGAAAGATACGTTAGGTGTTAGTGTGTGGAAGCCCATCGGATCGTTGGATTAAAAAAGAACGGTGTGGCGGAATGTATGGTTGTTCCCGTTAGAATAATCGAAAGTGGTTAGTCGATTGTATTAGATGTTTAAATATGCGAAAGTGTAAAAGCCTACATAAGCAAAATTTAATTATCAGACAAAAAAGTGCGCGATGTGCTATACTTTTAAAGGAAGTATAGAATAGTGCTTTGCAGCGGTCCTAGCAGTAAAAAGGGCGACTGACTTTTTCAAGCAACTACAAGAATAGCAGTAGCGCAGAGAAGGGGTATGCGTGTATTATACAGCGCACTGTTACTATAAAATATGTTAGTTTACCGGTAGCTCGAACGTGTATTTGATCACGACTTATAGATCCCTCGAAGGTTTAAAATTCTGAGACCATTGTCGTTTGAAAAATGTTTGGAAATTATCAAAACGAGAGCGGGTCGAAGTATAAGTTAGATGGATGATTGACCTAGTTTTTCTACCTTTTACGAGGGAATCGGAAGTTGACAGACATCGAGCATCTAATTCTCTATTTGGGCGATATCGAGTACTTATCGGTTCTAGAAATCATTACGTGCTACCGACTGCTATGCGGAAGATTTGGTTTTAGGAAATGAGCAACCTACGAAAGCACAGAATACTCGGTATTAATGCTAATTGGTTTGGTGACCGCGTTTGTGCACTCTTCGAGTGTCTTCGGCAATTTTCGATTGTTTCTAAAGAAAATATTCAAGCCTGCCATTTCCGAAAATATGACATAGAAGTTATTTAAAATTAAATTGCTTTATTAGTAAGTATCCTGTAGACAACAAGTTTGGTATTCCCTTAGTAGAGGTTTAAAGTGTTTTACTAAGTTTTTGTTTATAGTAACTCTGCATCTTCTACCACACGACTTGCAACCAATTTGTGTGTGTGTGCTACAACCCTTTCGGATTTTCAATATGCACGCGATGCGATTATTGATCCGTATAACATGGAAGACGTGTCCTATGTTTCTACTAACTGCATTCGCAGCATGGACAATGCGAACCGGGTGCATGCATTGGTGCTAAATGTACTGGACGAGTAGCAAGGATTGGCAAAAAATGGCGTCATTTAGTTCCCCGCTGAATCCTTAACTTTGTTCGGCCGTTTTCGGAAACCTTCGGTTTGCATTCTATAGGGTACATAAAGCAGGTACGCAAGAGTAAACTTCTTAGTTTATAAGTTAGTTCGTTTACAAGTTTCATCGAAGTCCTATAGTGTGGATTTTGTTTTGTACTAAAATGGTACCTGCAAACGTTTTTAAATGCTACTTTTGCGGTGCTTCCTATACTTGGAAAAACCGCTACTGGCGAAGATGGTGTAAAAATGGTTAGCACAGCGTTTAACAACCGTATGGCTAGCTATCGCATAAAGAACGCCAGTGTCGACGATGGAGTGTCCGAATTCCTTTGGAAGCAGAAAGAGCGGTTTATTCGATTATTTAATGAAAAAAGAAAGCAACATACAGCAATAAAAGTCTATTGCAAACTCTACGGTGTCTACACAAAAATGGGAGAAGAGACTACCAATGTGAAATCCTTTAACACAAAAAATATGGTTATAACATCTTCTAGTAATCTGGAAAATGTGTACGAGGTCTTAAGCGAAACCATGAGAACAAAATCAAAAAAATTTGAAACACGTGGGACCGGTTGGTCTTTGCAAAAGGTGCTCTATTTAAAAATAAATATTAATAAGTATAAGCCGATGTGTGGAGTTCTAGGTTAAGTATAATAATTGTGGACATGTATTTAGAAATGTGGTTTACAAAATTTAAACTGTATTAGTAAAAATTGTCTGTAATAAAAAGTTTTAAGAATGTTTTTTAGATGTTCTTTTAGGTATGAGCTACAGGAAAGTTATAATTTAGAGGGTGTGTGTGTAAAATGGTAAGGAGTGGTCCTGTATTAAATATGTTTGTAGATTCGGATTCCGCGTAAAATTCTAGACTAATTTGATGTATCGCATGGCTAAAAAATTTATAAGGACGGTCGGAAATCGCTCCTGCTGGTAAAAAATTATACAATTGGGGTAGCTCCCTAGGGGATAATGCAATCTAAAAAATTCCTTGAGCTTTGAGTAGCTGAGAAAAATCTAATATTAACCGATACCAAACAAGGTACATTTATCTCGTGGGTGGAAATGTGGAGAAAGATTTATCTCGCAGAAGGTGTATGTGTAACTTTGTAAGGAGTTGTCCTATATTAAATCTGTTTGCAGATTCGGTTTCCGCGTAAAATTCTAGACTCATTTGATGTATCGCATGGCTATAAAATTTATAAGGACGGTCGGAAATGGCTGCTGCTGGTAAAAAATCTTAAAATTGGGGTAGCTTCCTGAGGAGTGATGCAATCTAAAAAATTCCTAAAGATTCGGGTAGCTGAGAAAAATCTAATATTAATTAATACCAAACAAGGTACATTTATCTCGTGGGTGGAAATGTGGAGAAAGATTTATCTCGCAGAGGGCATATGTGTAACTTTGTCCTATTTTAAATCTGTTTGCAGATTCGGATTCCGCGTAAAATTCTAGACTAATTTGATGTATCGCATGGCTAAAAAATTTATAAGGACGGTCGGAAATCGCTCCTGCTGGTAAAAAATGATAAAATTGGGGTAGCTCCCTAGGGGATAATACAATCTAAAAAATTCCTAGAGATTTGAGTAGCTGAGAAAAATCTAATATTAACTGATACCAAACAAGGTACATTTATCTCGTGGGTGGAAATGTGGAGAAAGATTATCTCGCAGAGGGTATATGTGTAACTTTGTAAGGAGTGGTCCTATATTAAATCTGTTTGCAGATTCGGATTTCGCGTAAAATTCTACTCTCATTTGATGTATCGCATGGTTATAAAATTTATAAGGACGGTCGGAAATCGCTGCTGCTGATAAAAATTCTTAAAATTGGGATAGCTTCTTGAGGAGTGATGCAATCTAAAAAATTCCTAAAGATTCGGGTAGCTGAGAAAAATCTAATATTAATTAATACCAAACAAGGTACATTTATCTCGTGGGTGGAAATGTGGAGAAAGATTTATCTTGCAGAGGGCATATGTGTAACTTTGTAAGGGGTGGTCCTATTTTAAATCTGTTTGCAGATTCGGATTCCGCGTAAAATTCTAGATTAATTTGATGTGTCGTATGGTTAAAAAATTTATAAGGACGGTCAGAAATCGCTACCAGCAAAAAATTTTAAAATTGGAGTAGCTCCTGGGGGATGATGCCATTAAAAAAACTCCTAGAGATTCAGGTAGCTGAGAAAATTCTAATATTAATTGATACCAAACAAGGTACACCTACCTCGTGGGTGGATTGTGGAGAAAGATTTATCTCGCAAAGGGTATATGCGTAACTTTGTAAGGGGCGGTCCTATATCAAATCTGTTTGCAGATTCGGATTCTGCGTAGAATTCTAGACTAATTTGATGTATCGCATGGCTATAAAATGTATAAGGACGGTCGGAAATCGCTACTGCTGGTAAAAAATCTTAAAATTGGGGTAGCTCCCTGGAGAGTGATGCAATCTAAAAAATTCCTACAGATTCAGGTATCTGAGAAAAATCTAATACTAATTGATACCAAACAATATAGATTTATCTCGTGGGTGCGGTGCCTATAAGCACCGAGAAGTATCTCAAAAATTTGAGGGGTTTGGTTACCGATTCTTTTAGGGTAGGGATGGTTGGGGTAAAAAAATCCCACAAGGAGGTTCACCAGGAGAGAGCAAGGTGGAGCACTAAAGACCACAAAGGAAGCACTATCTATGGGCATACTCCTTTTTTGAAAATTTTATGAAATGACTTTTGCTTTTTCCAGTTTTTCGTAAATCATGAAGCCGCTAAAGATGATTTTTAGAACGGTAAAAGCACTAACGAATAACTAACAATAGGTTTTTGTTTTTAAAGAAAGTTGACCGTTAAGTTAGCACCGCCCACAGTTTTCCCTGTTTTTTCAAAAACTACGAGAGAATTAATGATGATCTATAGAGCACTATCGAACACTAGCGAAGCACTATCAATCAGTATTTTTTCATTTTTATATTAGTGGAGGGGGTCAACTTTACAACTTTAGTTATTTCGCCTGTCCATACATATAGTTTACAAGTTGGAAGAGGCGTTCTGTTACTGCTTGTTCAGCAGCTTCTAGAGCCTCCATCCGGCGCCTTATCATTCTTCAGACCCTTTAATGTTAATTCAAACTCATCTCTAAGAATAGGATATCCCAAGTCATCATTTTTAATGGCTGATTCTCCTGTTCTAACAAATCCGAAGAAGATGTTCCATCTGGTAGTGTAAAAAGAAATCCTATAGGGTTTTTGTTAGCTGAAAATAAAATATGAAAATTTACTTTTTAGTTTTTCTTAATGAAATTATTTGTAGGTATATGCAAAAGACAATCGAGTTTTAACAGAAACAGCTAGAATTGTTCTGGGTCTCTCTAGATAATAAACATTTTTTCATGAACTTGCTTTAAACTACCCAAGGTTCAATCACATGCACTTTCTGATTGAACAAGGCTATAAGGAGCAGAAGGGAACTTTTGTATAGAATTTCCGTATTCAATGGAGGCAAAAGCAGGCGAGAAGTTGCGAATTCTGATGTCATTCAACGCGCGTGTGAGGGGTTCGTAAAATGTTTCAGTCACAGCTTATACATAAAGATTAAGAAAAAGCAAAAGCTGCTTACATTTTCCATTACAACTTTCGGCGGACCTTCCTTATTACGCAAATGCATTTCTATTTTATTAAATTAAATTCAACTTGCTCTTAGTGAATCCATGCGTTTATATTTACTACCCTAAGGCTGCTTCATTTGTGGTGAAAATATCCCGAAGATATTCGATTTTATAAGTAAAACGGTTTCATTCAAAAGGTCTCCCTTAGATACAAGTTCACCCTAAATTTAAATAGGTTTACAAAAAGTGTACTAAAATGGAAACGATTCAGTACGCGCGGTGAGTAAATATATTCGCTTTGGAAATTTGTAGGGGTTAAATAGATATACTTGGTGCTTATAGTATACATTTTGCTAGGGTGTTAGAACGGTTAAGACAAAAGTGTGTAATGCAAATTCAGCTATCATACTAAAAGAAAAAGTTTCTTTTATTTCGTTCTCCTTTTCACCCTTAGCGCGGCAATCGACTGCGAACCTTTGATGTCGTCTGAGGAGAATCCTAAGTAACAACTTTTATTGGACTCCAATATTTATAACCAAGGGCGATTCGCTCTCCGAAATTCGAATATAACCAAGATCAAACGAAAACCAAATATCCAATTTTTCGCCGTGCCTTTTCTGATAATCATATTGCCTCCGTTTGAGCTGCTATAAAAATACTAGCTTGCTATACACTTGCTGAAATATAAAAGGAAAAAGAATACGGAATTTAATTAAAAATCAGTTCTTTTAATTTCCGTTCAATACTAAAAGGCAAAGGTACAATCTACGAGTGCGAAACATCCAACTAATGAGTATTTTTCAATTTGTCGAATTGGATGCTGGCTTTGATTCGACACGTCATTGTGCCTTTTCTGAATTGTCCGGCGGTCGAGTGGCGAGGTCGAGATTAGACTAGCTTGTGTGACCCCTCGGCAGGGGTTGAAATCCAATCTTGATTTCGTATTGCATTCCTGTAATGACAAGCCATCCAAAATCAGTCGTAGCGACATTTGTTTGATACTCTTTGTTTAACTGACAAAACAGACAGGGATTAAATTTCTCGTAAGTTTGTAAGCGGTACGCGTACTATTTGCCTTGTCAGATAGATAATTTACTAACGACTAACGAACTCGGTTTTGTCATTAGCTTCATGAGGTGAGTGAAGGGAAAGCTAGCTAATTTTCGGGGATATTCTGGAGCGAACTGAATTTGTTATCATGGAGAGTACAGTGTAGGATAATGCGAACTGATTGGAATAAGGGTTTCTGCAAGCATGGTCCGGAAGAGCTGGTGGAGAGCGATAAGGCAGCTTGCGTAAAGTAGGGATTCTATCCCTTCGCTGTTTTTGAAATAATGTAAGCCGGTATTACACTCTTGGAGTTTTGCTAATTTTTAGAGTGTTGCAGAATATTGTATTTGCAGATGCTGGGATGTATTAAACACGTAAAGAGCACCATTTAAATTTTTATAGAGAGAGATTCATGTCGCTAACAAGTTAGCGACGATATTTCCTAATTGCATCTTTTGCATTATGCTCTCTTTACTGACTTTTCGACTGCAAAACATTTTCATCTTTCAATTTGTAGTACTGTTCTCTAATTAGCTAATATGACGCAAAATAAAAAATAAAATGAAGGAGAGGTTTTGTATTGTATATTAGAGAAACTATTTTGTATTAAATTTCTACTCAATTAAGTTTATTAAACAATAACAGCAGTCTGATTGAATGCGAGATTCGAATACATGCACGTGCGATTTAACACTACGATATAAAGCAAGCAACATATGAACAATTCAATTAAAAGATTCTTGTTTCAATTTAAATAACCATAGCGCTTTTGAAGAAGAAAGACGAAAATACAAAAATTAAGTTTTAACTTGTACATAAAAGAGGTAATGAATACTGTTAAATGCAGGAAGACATTTGGTATTACTGTGCAGGGACAAAAGATTCTTATGCTTAGATTTGCAGATGATATAGCGGTATTAGCATCTAGCAAGGAAGAGTTAGAAGCTGCTCTTAATGAAACTGAAACAGTTCTAACAGAGAGATACGGTATGAAAATTAACAAAAATAAAACTAAAGGTCTAGTATGCAAAGGAGGGGAAAATAAACAATAACAACAATATAAATAGGTAACGAGAACTTACAAGAGGTTAATGATTTCTGCTACATAGAGAGCCAAATAACGCAAGATGGGAAAAGCACAAAAGATATAAAACATAGGCTAACATATGGTCGTGCTACATTTAACAAGAAAAAGCAACTACTGTATCCAAAGATAACAAACTAAGAAACAAGGAAGAGATTGCTTAAAACATATGTGTGGAGCACACATACTAAGACATGAAGGAATAGTGCGGAATATATTAAAAGCAGAGATAGGAAAAAGAACAGTAGAGGTAGACCTAGGTTAGACTATTGCACAAAGATAGAGAAAGATGTAGAATGTCGGAATTTCAGGGAAATGTATAGGTTAGCTCAGAATAGAAATCAATGGAGGTACGCATCTAACCAGTCCTAAGATGGAAAAACTAAAAAAATCCATGTACTTAAACATGATGATGATTATAAACAACTACAGGTATTGGTCTTGCAATATTCTCAACTAGTGTTAAAGTACGAAAGTATTTACTGGAAAACTATTAATTTGGCAAATGTCTAAGTGTTGGGGGATCCTTGGCAGCCACAGGCTGCTTAACCCCCTTAAGATACCACTGAACCTCGGTGAAATAGGGCATATAATTGGAAAACTATAGAAGGGGAACCGAGCTGAATATAGGCTGTTCTGGGAATTTCAGGGAACTGTGTAAACTAGCTGAGAGCATAAATAAGTGGAGGTATGCGTCCAACCAGTTTCAAGACGGAAAATCTAATGATGAAAAAATAAGTGCACTTAAATTCTGATGATTATTATAAAAAGCTATAGGCGTGGGTTGTGAAATATATTCAACTAATATTGATTGTGCAAAATGATGTATTGGAAAAACTATTAATTCGACAAATGTTCAAGTGCTGGGGGAACTTGGCAGCCACAGGCTGCTTACCTCCCTTCAGATACCACTAAATATCGTGGGAAATAGAGTATATAACTGTAAAACAATAGAGGTGACGGAACTACATCTAACAAGAAAGAACAGCGGATATGCACAAAGACAACAAACATAGAATAAGAAGAAAATTGTTGAAAGCATATGTGTGGAGCACAGCACAGTATGTCTATGAAATAGGGGCAGTAGGAAAAGCAGACATAAAGAGATAGAAGCCTTCTGGAATGTGCTTTAGATGTATAAGAATGATAGCATGGACAGACAAGATTAATAACAAATAAGTTATAGAAATGGTAAGGAAACAAAGATATCTGTAGAAAACATAAAGAAATGTTGAAATAAAAAGGTAGGATACGTTTTAAGGCATTTTTGGGGAATAGTACGGGATATATTATAAGCAGAAATAGGAAAAAAAGAAGTAGAAGTAGACCGAGATCAGACTGTTGCACGCAGATAATAATAGATGCAGACTGTGCAAATTTCAGGGAAATGTGTAGGCTAGTTCGGAATAAGGAACAATGAGGGTACGCGTCTAACCAGTTCCAGGACTGGAAACCCATTGATGAGCGCTTTTGACGTAAACTGCAAGTGATCTTCAGCGGCCTGAAGAGAAGAGCTAATGTGTGTGTGTAATGTACTTTGTTACGTTTATGTTCGGCAATAGATTCAAATACGTCCTTTTTTATGGTAATTTGTTTTTCATTCATCTAGCTTCTGTTTCCATTCAAAACCTCAGCCTGTATTTTTACCCCGTTACAATAGTACGCGCAATCATAACATTTCTTTCAAATCGATTCAAAAATTTATTCGATAAATTAAATAGTCAATACCTTGTTTTAGGTATCCGTTAATTTGTTAAGCATTCTGATAACATAATATTGCTTTCTCTTGTGTTTCCCACCTAAAGACTTGCCAAAATAATGGATTCTACTATTAGTTGATAGCGTGTTTTCTAGTTTGGTAATCGTGCTTTGATAACGCAAAGATTGCAGTCCGAACTCGTGCTATTTGAACTAATTTTTAATTTGATTCTGCAGCTTGTGCGTTGAAATATTTTCTACAGCGATGCAAGTTTTGTTGTTTGACAAGTACGAGATATCTTTCGTGTATCGGTGAGTTTTCCCGCGCTTACCCATTCTATTTAGATGCTCTTTCTAGCTCTTAGCTGAAGACCAAATTGGTTCTTTTATTATGTAGGCCCAACTGTTCGTTGATGTAGACCAACTGCTTTTGTCTGTAGACCGCTGCTGCAGTTACGGTGGCAGGGCGAATGGATCCTGACTACTGTGGCGTTGCTGTGCTGACTCACCCCGATGGGTTGCAAGATAAGCACCCCGATGCATAGAGGTATGTGACTCGTTTTCTTTTATGCACATCGAGGATTATTATTTATCAGCGGTTGATGTTGTAAAACCAGTTCACCATACATGTTTAAAAGCTAGCTTTGCTAGTGCTTCTGGGGTTATATATTTTTAATTCTTACTACAACTTGGTCTACATTTAATACTTTAATTTACCACACGGGCTAGTTAGAAAATATACATTTAATACTTTAATTTAACACACTTGTTATTGAGAAAATCTAAGCATTACCTTTTTTTCAATGAGTTCTATTACATGTTAGCTACGAAATGCGCACTTCGTGGATCTATTATCAAATTTGTCCTTTACAATATAACTTAAAGTTAATACTTTTCTTTGTCCATGTTAATCAAGAAATTTTAATTTATTTTTATTGCTAATAAATAATCGTGGGCAACGTGTTTCTTTTGTTTTTTTTGGTATGTAGGTGAATACCCCACTCTTCGCGTCTGGTAGTAAGCCTGGTATTTACTTTTCTTCCGGCTACGTCTAGGTACGTAGCAACTTATTAACTTAAAAGGTCTACTAAGGTAGTTGCTAGACAATATCAAAGTTGGACACGTTAAAATGTGGACGATACAACTAAAACTATGAAGTAATAACTACATACATATACAAGTCTTAAATAACGACTAAATTCAGAAATTTTACTAGTCTCGAAGAAGGTCGTGACAAAATTAAGAATTGGGATAGGATTAACCGATACAGGAAAGGAAAACGAAAAATCCCAAACAAAATAATGCAGGCGGGAAGGTAACGTACGGTGTGCGAAACTGCCTGCTTAGGTTAGGCTTTTGCGGCTGACTGGTATGGGCAGGAAAAATAAGAACCAATAAGAAGTAATTACTCGGAAAGGGTTAGGAATTTTCATAGAAAGCAGCTGATTCCGCGAGCTCATCGAAGCGTGATGGCCTTAACTATCACCTGAAAGGAAATTAAAATGCAAAGTAAAAGAAAAGAACGCAGCGGTACAAATATAAAAGAACTGTAAAGGGTTAATCGAAAATACAAGTAATCAATAATATGAAAGCTGTGTCTTTAAAATGCATATAAGACAAAATAAAAATGCACAACTACTGCAAATATAATATTTGTAATAAAAGTTGCACAAACATAATTAGTGATCTATGTAAACAATTAAGAACTTAGGAAATTAAAGAAATAGATAAAATGTAGTAGCTGATGTAAATATGTATCAATGTTGATCTCTGTTAACATATTGAATTAACAATGACCTTATTTAAATACTTTATTCGTTAATTAACTTAAGATATTAACATTCGTGTATCGTAACAATATAACGTGCGCAGAAGTAAGTTAAATAAAAATTTGATATATAACAAAAACTATAAACTTTTAGACTAAGACCAGATTGGTACCAAGTGACTCAACTTAAATAAGTTTGTAACGGTTGCAATTTATGGATGGAACACAGAGCACTGTTGCCCAGATTTGGTATGCCAAATAAAATCCAAACACTAATTAGCAATTTCTATAATTTATAATAAATTTAACAATTTGATTCCATCAATAAACAATAGGTACAACATGCGGTACTCACGCAGTGCTTATATAATTGTTCTATTAATTACTACTCAAAAGTATTATTTAAAATTTTTATCATTTTTAATTCGCGTCCTGTACGTCTTTGCTAATAGCTATTAGTGTTATTTTGATGCCTGACTAATGAATACCCTACATCTGTTGCATCGATCCAGCAATCAGTGCAGAGTAGGAGTAGGGAACAGACAAAATATAAAAAAACAGCACTCGGCAATAAATCTTAAATTGTGTACGTATATTTTGGTTTACTGCAATCCAAATTCATTATTCCTCGGGTAGATTATTATCATTATCAGCACGTGGTTGCGTTGTATTATAGTTGAAATGAAACCCAAGGTGCAATAATCCTCTCAAATTAAGTTGATCGGCTGTTGCATTGAGTCGTCAAAACTAGGGTGACTTCAGATTTGTATCTCCAATCACATCTATTCCTGTTGCTAGCCGGATTCAAAATGTTTTTTTTCTTGTTAAAGACACGGTACATTGATAGACGCATGTATCGTTAGTTCCATCTATGAACTTTGCAAGAAACGTCCTATAACACACTACGATCCAATTACAGAGCAAACTTGCAGTTTCGTCAATACCCATAATTTAGCAGAATTGACATCAAGATTATTTTAAATTTGTATTATTTTAGTTGCTATAGACGTTGCAAGTTATACACAATGGGATTTAGAGCACTGTCTTTGATGCATGCCAAGTACTGGGACAGCGTGGCAAAATGGATTATAATATTGTAGCGGGCTACTACTACCGCGTTTCACTAATTTAAAACCAGTAATAACAAGAGTCTTTATTATTCACTGTTCACAAGTCTAATTAACAGTATATGCCTTATTTATAGATGTTTTCAGTCCAATTAACATTGAAGCACTATCACACTAATGAATTTACAAGCACTAATATCTTCTTAAACTAACTTCTTAACCATAGGTCCATTAACAACACTAACACAACTATTTATTTATTACACTTTTGTCTATTTATGTATTCTACAAGCTGAATGTACATTAGACACGTGCATTTAACATTTATGTATACTCTTGGACTTCCAAAAGCTCAACTATTTAACTTTACACGATATAATTTATATTCGACATTCTGATATAGACTAACTCTGTACTTCATCATCAGTCTTATTTATACCGTGAATTAAAAAGGATGACTCATCCTTCAGGAATTGCTAGAAGCTTCCCGGTCCATGGAGAATATACAGTGTTTGCGGCGCTTGTGTGTTTGACGGGTTGCCTAATAGTAGCTCGCAACAATATTTTATACCTGTGTTGTCCAGAGATGAGCGAAGCAACCTCTTCCAAACAATGCCAGCGGTCACGGGCATGTTGCTACACATGTCAAGGGAGTCTCTGCGACCAGACGTTAACTATCCATTCCGGATTGAAGATTTCACTAGAAAAGCGAGTAGTGTAGTTATCAATCTTCTCATTCTTACAAGCGGTACACTGCGAGCAGTGAAAGGAAAAAAGGCCGGTCCAGCGATCTTTCTAAGTGGTAGTACATAATAGTCCAAATAAGACGACGTTCAAATGATAGGAAACTAGTTATATAACACTTTTAATTTACGAAGCACAAGTATGTATGTATCGTTCTTGATGCATATACGTCTCACAAAGGAGGGTTATGAAACAACACACAACAAATATAGGTAAAATCGACATTCATACGTTATACCATACATTGGTAATTAAAATGAATATATCGTAGGTGGAAATATGGAAATAATCACAAAGGTTAGACGACAGTATTTATCATGACGACTGGAAGTGTCATCAATTACACTTATTCAGTCTAAATACAAAGGTCTAAGATCTATAAGTACTTTGCCTATAATATTAAAAATTTTAGAAAAATTGTTCATCAACAATTTAAATTACTTTTGAAATACTGTTGAAACGTATTATATTTTCTTGATCGCTAACCCCAAACGGTCACATTCTTTCCTAAATTGAGCTTAACTAATGCTCTCTTCTTAATACATACATCTGACTCTAGAAGTTGGGGGTCAGCAAAACAAAGTCTTCCGACGTAACTAGGGGTCTATTCCTTGGGTAGAGCTATGAGCAATGGGGGGGTAAGTCGAAATCTATGGAGGGTTACACTTAACAAAAAAAACAAACAGGCGCCACCAAGTCCAAATTGATTTATTTTAGGGCATAGCTATTTTTTAAGGGCGGACTTGGAGACCCAAAAAAGAGATCGCCTTCGTTGATACACAAACTTGTCTTAACAGAATAAGACGCTGTTCCTGTAAGAAAGAATAATAATTAAGTCACATAAAAATGGGAACACTATTTGCGTCCCTCAAGTATACCTAAAAGTATAGAGAATATTTTCTGCATAATGGGATCATAAAATTTTAGTTCTTATTGCTTTTTGTTTACCAAGTCTGATCAGACTAGATCAGAATAAAAAACTTTAAATGAAGAATATTAATTTACTAATAAGAATTTTCTTGGTTTCAGTAAATAAAGTATCATTGTAATTAAATAAAATAAAAATTTGAAGTACTTGCAAAACTGGTAGTAAAGGTTATCAACTAATCCTTACTCAAATATTTTATAATTCTATGTAACTAAAAATGCTAGAGTTTCTTTATAACCCAATCAGATCTGTGTGAGTCATTTACAAATGAATATACGAAATTTTCTCTTTAGGTTAACAAACTTAAATTTAGTTTGAAGTCAAAATAATCACCAAGATATTCTCTAATGTTATCAATAGTGGTTGTACTAAAATGCTAAACATGTGTTAGCCATTGGGCAATTGTTGACAATAGTGAACAAACAAACAGGTGATGTAATAGCAGCTGTTAAATTACGTTGAAGCCACGTGTGATCACGTATTTACGAAGCTAAGTGAAAGCAAATTTAATACTGGGGAAAACCAGCTTATTTACAGGTAAACTGAATAACAATTTTGTACGTCTAACAAACAAATGAAATAATGTACTTTCAGAAGGAAAGTACTCAGGAAATCCTTAATTCTATTACGAACCCAAGAGCAGCAGTTGTCCCTTGATGTAATGGAAATTACCTCGCAGCGCGGGAACAGCAACTAATTATACTTGCTTTCCATGCTTTAACACAGGTGTAGGAGCAAAGCGGGTTCCTTACTTGGATCACGGCAGCATTACTTTGTAACGTAATCTTCCGTTGTCTAAATTTATTACTAAAATAATTTTCATTGCGTAGCCAACAAATTAAGCTTTCTAAATTGTAACTTCAAAGGGATCATGTTGTCTCAAATTTTACAGTTGCGATTTTCGACGTGGTGTGCGATATATACGTTATCCATGCAGTTTTCTAATTTCTCGTTGGGATTTCAAATGTGTCGTTGCGAGTTCAAATGGGTCGTTGCGAGTTCAAATGGGTCGTTGCGCTAAATAAATTTGGTAAATTAGCTAATATGACAACGAATATACAAAATGTGGATTAGGTACTAACCGTTACTCAGGAAGTGTTTCACAAACATAGAGCGACTCGGAGGTCACTCGCCATTCTCCTAGAATGCATCTTGACGCTACTTTTAACTATCGACGAGTGCGCTCGCTGCTTTCTTGTATGGTGGGAGGTTCCGGATTTTAGTTCTCGAACCTCTCACGCGCGCGCCAGTGGCTGTGAAATTACACCGAACTCGGAAACAACTCGACTAATAATCCTTGATATTATAATACTATAAAAGTTTGATTGTTACTTGAATATTTATTTTAATTAATAAAGGTATTTTACTATTCATTGTACGTTTAATGAATGGATTCTCCTACTGCAAAAATAAAATTGTTACACTACCTCTTTCCTAAAAGAAAAAAATTTTTCTTAAAAACTTCAAATATAACTAATACAAAAAATTTTTTACAACAATACTAGCCTTTCCTATCTTCCTAACCAACTATGCAATTTTATAAATTTACTCAAATGGGGGACCTTCATTTATAATTGAGAGTGTGTTGGTAACTACGTGTACCTGACGTCCATCGGGAGACAAAATCGGGGAGTCACAATCGGTAATAATCAAAATTGGGAGGGGGTCAAATTAGAGAGTCAAACACTCCACGGGACAAAAGAATTTAAATTTACAAAATTTCTTGACTTGAGATTCCTACTTCTAATAAGGCTAATATTTCTGACCTAAAATCAAACACTTACAATTTACTTCTAATTTCAAAAACTTCACTTCCAGGAGCTCATTTAGCTCTATTTACAAAAACAGGAATGCTTCCTCATCAGAACAGCATTACCATTCAAAATATCATCACTATAAGGTGAGAATCAAAAGAAATACCCTACTAATAGGTCTAAATTTAAGCATCATCACAAGGTGACAACCAAAACAAAAGTGACCTAATCAAAAGGTTACTTATCAAATTCAAATACAAAGTATTATCACTTTATTACAAAGAGATAATCAAAACGAAGGTAACCTGACCATACGGTTACTTAACAAATTCAAATACAAAATATTATCACTTTATTACAAAGAGATAATCAAAACAAAGGTAACCTGACCATACGGTTACTTAACAAATTCAAATACAAAATATTATCACTTTATTACAAAGAGATAATCAAAACAAAGGTAACCTAACCATCAGGTTACTCATCAAATTTCAAACCCAAAATAACCCAGTTAGGGTTGTAGAATCCTACACCCTACTGATCATCCTATCACTAATTGCTAACGAACAACTGATCTCATTAGTGATGGACCAAACGGTGAAAATCACCAAGTCAACTTTGACCTTATCAAATCTAAGAACTTCTAACGGTCAAAAGGAACAAGGAAAGAACAATTCATTCTCTCCACCTTGACATGTAGAAATCAGGACCAATAGTTAAATAGCCCACCTACTTCTACATTGTAAGGATATCTGTCAAAGACATCCTCCAAACACATCTCCGAGCAACGCGCGAGCAAAACGACCAGCGTGCACCAAGGCACACCTCAACTTACAAAACTTACAAAATCTCAAACCACTTATTTCACTCTCAAACAAAATACTCAATATTAGTGGACCGACACTAGATCAAGAATTGGAACAAAACAAAACAGACCACTACGTCATTACTTAATATCAAAGAGATGACCGGACCGGAATTAATCGTCAAAATCATCATTTTCATTTGGATCTGATACTCCAATTGGTTTCAAGTCCTTTATGTGCCATTTCCTGCTCTTGTTCCATCTTCGTTTTCTAACTCATATACTAAACTGGAATGTTTTTCCGAATTTTACTCATAACGAACTTAGGAGCTAACTTAGCGGAAAATTTATCACTAGCACTCGAGAGGACCTTATTAGTTCTCCAAACATACTCTCCGACTCGGAATGAAATGTCTCTTCTCCGAAGATTGTAGCGTTTACACGAACGTTGATAAGCTACATGCAAATTTTCACGGACACTTCCAAAAATATCAAACAAAAGTTGACGATCCAAAACATAAGAAGGTCTACTACTGGAGACGACATCAACATCCTCACCAGGTATAAAATTATCCTTATAAGCTTTTCCACTTAAAGGCACCTGACGACCAAAAACTAAAAATTTGGTGAATAGTTGGTGGACTCATGTTTTGCTGAGTTGATCGCGTATTGGATCTTTGATATCTCAACATCCCACGTATCATGTTCTTCTACGTATGTACGGATTGCTGTACCAACTGTCTTATTGATTCTTTCCACAAAATTGCATTGGGGAGCATAAACAGCGTTATACCAAATTTTTGAATTTCGTACCTTGCACACAAAGCTTTAAAAATACGTCCAACTAATTGTGGACCATTATCACAAATAACAAATTGTGGTACTCCGTAGACAAGAAATACCTTTTCTTCCAAAAACTTCTCGATCAAATGTGCGGTAGCACTACGTAAAGGTTGCAAAATCGAATACTTCGAGAACCAATCACCAACAACTAAGAGCCATTTATGTCCGCGTTTGGAACGAGGAAACGGACCCATCAAATCTAATGCAATGGTTTGGAATGGTAGTCCAACTTCTTTCTCCTTTCCCATCATTCCAAGGGGACCTCTATTGGGTGGTTTTTGAGCACCACAAATCAAACATTTCCTACAAAATTTACGTACGTCAAAGATCATCTTTGGCCAATAATACAATTCTTGGACTCGAGACAAAGTTTTAAGGAACCAAAATGTCCTGCTAAAGGGGGTCATGACATGATTTAATGACATCTACGCGCTGAGACTTTGGCACCAAATATTTCCACTCTACAACATTCGCCGAATGCGGTAATAAGGAAGGTATAAACTTATAAATAAACCCATCTTCTACTTTCCATTGTGGGTAGCTTTTCGGTGACAACAAAATTTTCTTTCTCAAAGACTCATACCACAAGTCTACTGCATCAAGTTTAATCTCTACTAAGTTAACTTCTGGATTTTCTAAAGGAACACCACGACTAAGACAATCTGGAACTATATTGAACTTTCCTTTTCTATGCACCAAATCAAATGAGTGTTGCCTTAATCGAACTGACCATCTGGCGAGTTTTCCAGTTGGATTCTGAAGATTACTCAACCAAAGTAACGAAAATGATCGGTGACAACGGTGAATCGAACTCCTTCTACCCACGGACGAAATTTCTCAATTGCAAAAATAACCGCTAAACACTCTCTTTCAGTGGTGGAATAATTGCGCTCAGTACGGCTCAGGGTTTTGCTTGCGTACGAAATTACACGCTCTTCTCCGTTTACATTCTGAATCAACACAGCTCCTAACCCAGTGTTGCTTGCGTCACACTCAACGATAAAGGGTGCCGAGTAGTCTGGCTGCGAAAGAAGAGGTGCAGAAACTAATGCTTGCTTGATTAGCACAAATGAATTTTCTGCTTCCGCACTCCAGTTTACAGTTTGACCTTTTTTCTTACTTTTAATGAGGTCATTAATAGGCGAAACTAAAGACGAAAAATTCTTTATAAAGCGCCTGTACCAGCTGCACATTCCTATAAACCTTTTAATTTCCGTTGTGGTTTTCGGACGGGGAAAGTTAACCATCGCCGACACCTTATCGGGATCTGTACGAAGTGAGTTCGAACCTACTATATAACCCAAAAATTTAAGTGTTTTTTTAAAAAATTCACATTTACTTATATTTATGGTAAGGTTAGCTTCTTTAAACGTTGCTTAACCTCTACTAATAACTTTAGATGATCTTCAAAAGATGACGAACATAATATTATGTCGTCCAAATAGCAAAATACATGGGGTTCAAAACGTGGACCAAAAATTGCATCTACTAAACGCTGTTGCGTCTGCGCAGCATTCTTCAACCCAAATGGCATGCATGTAAATCTATATTGTCCTCGTGAGATAACACTGAAGGCAGTCTTATCCTTAGACGATTCACTAAGAGGATTTGCCAAAACGATTTTCTCAAATCCAGAGACGAAATGTAGTTCGCACCTCTCAACATATTGAGAATTCTATCTACGTTCGCAAGGGGTACGAATCATGAACAGTTAAGTCGTTCAGGGTTCTACCATCAAAACAGAAGCGATATTCTCCATCTGCCTTCTTAACCAACAAAACTGGAGAGGACCACGGACTAGTACACGGTTCTATAACTTTAAGTCTAAGCATGTCGTCCAATTCCTCATTCAATATCTTACCCATATATGGTGACATGACATATGGTTTCTTGTGGAAGGGTTTGGCATTGCCTGTGTCTATGTCCAATTCGATTAGGTGAGTTCGTCCTAATCTATCGTCGCTGCTAATCTCACTAAATGAATTTATTAACTCTTGTGCTTGCGCACTTTGAGCATCTGAGAGGTCATGTAAACCACATAAAGAATCTTCAGTGTTCAAAGGGATGGAAGACGGACCTATATACCCTATGTCGTTCCCAACATTGCTTTGGATAAACCAATTATTACTTCTAAAGTCAGCAACTACACCAAATAATTTTGCAAAGTCACTACCGAAAATAAATGTATGCGGTAGGGACGGAACCACTAATGCATTAAGGATGCGGCAATCATTACCTATACAAATTGGCAAATCTACTGAGCCTACAACAGACTTTATTGAACCATCAGCTGTAGTGATACCTGTTTTGCTGAACTAAAATTTTCAAGTCTAATTCTCTAACAATTGAAAGTGCTAAGGATCCTACTACTGAGGTAGTGCATCCCGAATCCAGAAGACCGGTAATGTCTCTATCTATTAATTTCACCATAATGTAGGGTCGATTATCACACTGCTTCTCAATGAACAGAGTATTATTCTTAGGCTTCGAAGAGTCCTGACAAAATTTTTAACAACTGTAAACCATCTCGACCACTCGTCTTTACTAAAGTATTTTTCTTGTTTACAAATCATAACTGTAGCCTTATGACGCGGAACAGGATACCGACCACTATGTACCTGCCGCCTTACTGGTTTTTGAACAATGTGGACATGACGTTGCCTTAACGCCTTTTCGACCACATCCAAAACAAAAATTTTTTGTTGCTCTACAATCTCTAAACCAATGTCCACTACGGGAGCAATTCCAACAAACAAAATGATTCCTCTTATCGGGACTAAAGGAATTACAAACCGAGGACTCTAAAGAGCTCTTATCCGCTACTGTTACTTGAGGATTGACTAATTTATTCTGAAACACCCTACTCTTAACAGCATAAACTTTCTCATTCAACCCAGGATGTTTGTTCTCATATGGATGCTTAGAGGGTTGCAAATCTTATTAGGTTTATTAGAAGACGCCAAAACCGAGTTTAGTTTCATCAAAGAAGCTTCTTCTAACCTTTACACAAATTTACTAGGGTCGACAAATCTTGAATGTCCGACAATGCAAGTGCCGAAATATATTCAGGAACCAAATTTCTTCTAATCATTTTAACTTTAGTAACTTCTGCTGGCTCGTTGGTCAGTCTACTAAAGAGGGTTTGCATATGCGCGACAAATAAAATAATCCTTTCGTCTTTACCTTGACGACGATTTCTGATCTTTTCCCAAATGTCATCATCCGAAGAACCAGGTAGAAAATCTTCCTTAAACGTTCTAACAAGGAGTTCCAGTCTCGCAAAGAATTTTTCACTGTTCTAAACCAAACCAAAGCGTCACCCACAAAAGTTCACATGCTGATCCAAATAAGTCAGCTTCGGATACCTTACGAGATTGTGCTAAATCACTAACTCTATCTAAAATGAATGTAGTTGTTTGGGGTCACCTGAGAATTTTACAGGCCATGAACCTATAGGTACTGAAGGTGTTACATACGAAGTCGAATGGATAGGTGCACTAACTAAAGAAGATACTACAACGGACCGATCTAAATAGGTGGACTCTGTACTTTTATTGATTTTATCGTACAACTCAGCTTCAAGAGTTAATATCGTTGCTACGGTCTCATTTCTAAACTTAATTGCTTCATCGGGATTTATTGAAGGATTTTCATACGCTTAGCTCGTCCCGAAAGGTGGTTTATCCTTGAACAAGCTCTTCTAAAAATTGAGTCTGATGAGTCGCCCTCAAACTCGGACACAATATTACGAACTGACTCGACTGAAACTGAAATTTCTTTACTTTCCGTTGCAAAATCTACTTCATAACACGAAAGGTCAACCAAACAACCAGGCTTATCTATTTCTTTAGCTAACAATCTACCTAAAATTTTCCGTTTCTCCAACACTGGCCTCTCACTTACCACTCCTCTGATTCTTAGTTCATACTCCAATTCTTCTTTAAGTAGACAAACAATTTGGAATTTTTCCGACATGGTTACTACAACCTAATGGAATCAAACCGATAAATCTAACTAATCCGAATCTTACAAAAGCTATCAAAACAAATTCGTACTACTAAAGGTAAAATCAAAAATGTTTTTGGTAAAATTATTTTGCCAAAACAATATCAAAAAATTTAAGGGTCAAAACAGAATTAAAGTCAAAAGTAAATTTGACCAAATTAACGAATTGAGTGTATGGGGATTACCGTTACAACTAATCTTTTATCAAAAGCAAACAAACAAATCTAAGTGTCAAATAAACCTTAAGCAAACAAATTTCGGAGCAAAATAATTTTTGGACAAATGGACTTCAAAGGAAAATAAATTTTGAGCTAACAAACTTCGAATCAAATTAAATTTAGAACAAATAAATTTCGAAGCAAATTAATTTTTAACAAATAAATTTTAAGGTAAATCAAATTATGAACAAACAACTTTCGAGCTAAATTAAATTATGAACGAACGAATTTCAACAAATTACTCGTTGAACAAACAAATTTCGAGCCCCCAAATAAATTTTGATCAGACAAATTTCGAAGCCCCCAAATAAATTTTGATCAAACAAATTTCGAAGCCCCAAGCGTTGGGCGCTAGTGAAACGTATTATATTTTCTTGATCGCTAACCCCAAACGGTCACATTCTTTCCTAAATTGAGCTTAACTAATGCTCTTCTTAATACATACATCTGACTCTAGAAGTTGGGGTCAGCAAAACAAAGTCTTCCGACGTAACTAGGGTCTATTCCTTGGGTAGAGCTATGAGCAATGGGGGTAAGTCGAAATCTATGGAGGGTTACACTTAACAAAAAACAAACAGGCGCCACCAAGTCCAAATTGATTTATTTTAGGGCATAGCTATTTTTTAAGGGCGGACTTGGAGACCCAAAAAAGAGATCGCCTTCGTTGATACACAAACTTGTCTTAACAGAATAAGACGCTGTTCCTGTAAGAAAGAATAATAATTAAGTCACATAAAAATGGGAACACTATTTGCGTCCTCAAGTATACCTAAAAAGTATAGAGAATATTTTCTGCATAATGGGATCATAAAATTTTAGTTCTTATTGCTTTTTGTTTACCAAGTCTGATCAGACTAGATCAGAATAAAAAACTTTAAATGAAGAATATTAATTTACTAATAAGAATTTTCTTGGTTTCAGTAAATAAAGTATCATTGTAATTAAATAAAATAAAAATTTGAAGTACTTGCAAAACTGGTAGTAAAGGTTATCAACTAATCCTTACTCAAATATTTTATAATTCTATGTAACTAAAAATGCTAGAGTTTCTTTATAACCCAATCAGATCTGTGTGAGTCATTTACAAATGAATATACGAAATTTTCTTTAGGTTAACAAACTTAAATTTAGTTTGAAGTCAAAATAATCACCAAGATATTCTCTAATGTTATCAATAGTGGTTGTACTAAAATGCTAAACATGTGTTAGCCATTGGGCAATTGTTGACAATAGTGAACAAACAAACAGGTGATGTAATAGCAGCTGTTAAATTACGTTGAAGCCACGTGTGATCACGTATTTACGAAGCTAAGTGAAAGCAAATTTAATACTGGGGAAAACCAGCTTATTTACAGGTAAACTGAATAACAATTTTGTACGTCTAACAAACAAAATGAAATAATGTACTTTCAGAAGGAAAGTACTCAGGAAATCCTTAATTCTATTACGAACCCAAGAGCAGCAGTTGTCCCTTGATGTAATGGAAATTACCGCAGCGCGGAACAGCAACTAATTATACTTGCTTTCCATGCTTTAACACAGGTGTAGGAGCAAAGCGGGTTCCTTACTTGGATCACGGCAGCATTACTTTGTAACGTAATCTTCCGTTGTCTAAATTTATTACTAAAATAATTTTTCATTGCGTAGCCAACAAATTAAGCTTTCTAAATTGTAACTTCAAAGGGATCATGTTGTCTCAAATTTTACAGTTGCGATTTTCGACGTGGTGTGCGATATATACGTTATCCATGCAGTTTTCTAATTTCTCGTTGGGATTTCAAATGTGTCGTTGCGAGTTCAAATGGGTCGTTGCGAGTTCAAATGGGTCGTTGCGAGTTCAAATGGGTCGTTGCGCTAAATAAATTTTGTAAATTAGCTAATATGACAACGAATATACAAAATGTGGATTAGGTACTAACCGTTACTCAGGAAGTGTTTCACAAACATAGAGCGACTCGGAGGTCACTCGCCATTCTCCTAGAATGCATCTTGACGCTACTTTTAACTATCGACGAGTGCGCTCGCTGCTTTCTTGTATGGTGGGAGGTTCCGGATTTTAGTTCTCGAACCTCTCACGCGCGCGCCAGTGGCTGTGAAATTACACCGAACTCGGAAACAACTCGACTAATAATCCTTGATATTATAATACTATAAAAGTTTGATTGTTACTTGAATATTTATTTTAATTAATAAAGGTATTTTACTATTCATTGTACGTTTAATGAATGGATTCTCCTACTGCAAAAATAAAATTGTTACACTGTATTATACTGACTCGAATGCAATTGGGTTTCAGCTTCGACAAATAGATTAGATGTCATAATATTGTCGCCAGGCGACTCAAAAATTACTGTTTTCATTCTTCTTGACTACTTCAAAGCATTCGATGCCATAAATAACGAGCTCGTGTTATCTATATTGCATTTTGTTGAGCGCTTAGAGAGTGTCATAAGCTATCTTAGAAGTTACTTAAGTAATAGGTACCAATGTGTCAAAATTGATAATATTATTTCTTCTTTAACGCTAGTGGCTATAGGAACATCTCAAGGTAGCTTACTAGAGTCCTTTATGTATACCTTATATTCAAGAATTATTATAAAATACATTAAATTTTGTAGTCATCATTTGTAAGCTAATGATGCTTCATTATATTATTCAAACATTCGTTCTGAATGGACCTGCACTTTGAAGAAGTTCTAGATTACTAGAACGGGTGGAACGGTTAGTGTGTTCCAGTGAGCTAAAGAGTCGAACTAAAGGTTTAACCAAATTGGTGGAGTCTTTAGTGAGGAACCTGACTAAAACAGGTTCCCGAAGGAAGGTAGCAGCTTTTTCAGTACTTAGAGTGGCAGAGATCATGGGGTCGGTATGCCATTCTAAGACACGCTACTGCGATGTAGAAAGCAACGAAATCACCACATTAGTTGACCTTGTACACAGCGTATTGGAAAACTATCAATTCGACGAACAGTTAAGTGATGGGGATCTCGGTGACCGTACGTTGCTTAACCCCCTTCACACTCCACTGAATATCGGTGAAATAGGGTATATATTTAGAAAACAACAGAAGGAAAACCAATTCCAGGCCCATACCTGACTTGTAAATACTCCCTGTATGTTTGTTGTGGTTTGTTTAGCATTCTTCTTAAGCTTCTTTGGGAATTAAACCACTCATAGTTTTTAAAATGATCTTTATTTACGTTTCGATCCATGACCTAGGATCGTTGTCAAAATAATAAAAACTTCAAGTTTGACGTTTATGACATAAATTGAAGGTTACTTTGATTTATTGATGTTTGAAATATGTGGTTTGAGTACACTAAGCAAAAATTTTTAAAGTTTAAAAGAATGATTGCCTTCAATTTGTGTTGCGACCTGGGATCGACTTTTCTAAGGTAGCCAATACGCTTAAAGTGAAATCAGCTGATTAATTTTTATTGGTGAATTTTATATAAATTCAATAAATTTTAAAAGGCATTAAAAGGCATTGCTTTGCTTCGGTTTTCTAAAGAAAAAAATTAGTTAATGTTCAGTAACCAGTGAATTGTCTCATAGACGTATCCGGTCCGTTGACAATTGTAAGTACGCTCTTTCAGATCTGCTACGATGGTACCAGATGCAGGCTGGCGATGTACGATAGGGTACATACTGACAAGGCAGCCACTCCTCTTTAGCACACAAACGAACTTAAAGTAGGAATACTCTGTTCTTTTGTCGACGCTTAATATGAAACCTGGTGAATTCTTCTTTTATGGTTGATAACCACGCCAATGCTCCAGTTTTTACTTACGCGTGGTTATGGCACGATAAACTACAGACTCCGGTTCTAAAATTTACTATCAAATGCTAGTGCACAAAGGATTATGCAATTGTTTTTTAAGTCACAATTAAGATGAACATAAGTTCGCGTTGAAGCAATTTTACTTACTTTAACTTATGATTTAGGAAATGCTAACGTCAATAAATTTTTTACTAATTATAAGCTTGGTTATCTATAAAACTTACCTTTAATTTAGGGTTACGTTATTACCTTTATGAAATGCATTTCGATAAGTAGCAGGTAAACAGCTTTGTATTACTGTATATATTATGTTTAATTTTCCTCTTGTATTTATTTAAGGCTGGAAACATTGTGTAAGTATACATATACCTGTTATTTATATTTTAAGAATTGATGTGACTGAGAAATAATCGCTAATTAATATTTGTTTAAATTTTATGTATATTTTGAGGTTATGTTGTGTTATATGCGTGTTGACGTTTTCGTTTATATCATATTTTAATAGGACGTTACGTAAATGTTCGTTTTGGTTTTTGTATATACCCCTTTTGACATAATGTTTGTTGTAATATATGACAATCGCTGAAGTTGTTTATTCAAGCATCATTACTAAAGTGTTTATAACATTTGTTACCTTGAAGCAATAGATATCAACATGATATCCATATGTGATAGCTCAAGGTTCACTCCTTAATGTTCTATATGTAAACAACTATAAATATGTTATGATGCAATACATTACATTTGTTAACTAAATGTTTGTAATAAATCTATTTCTTGAGGTTTTCTATTTTTCCTTCTGTGTAACCCACTCCACCCTACAACGTTTTCAGCGACCGCAGTATTAGTTCTTTAGATTCCCCTTGTCTTGTTGCAGTATTCGGTGCGAACGATTGTTTCTGCCTACTTTACTTTTTTTTTGTCTGCACGGAATACCGTAACACAATTTTCGAATTGAAAATATTATAAGTTTGTAAAGATGCAATTAACAGTAAATATGAAGAAAGTTTTATGTGATGCACTAGTCCTAAGTAACTTTAATTGCGATGTAGGGTACTGCCCATGCATAGATAAAAAGAAATTTGTGCCGCATGTACGGCTCACAACCAAACTTACGAATATTTTATTATTAAATATAGTTTACATTTACAATAAAAATTGAATTTAAGTTATAATTATTTTTATTAACAAAAACTTTCGTTGGTTGTAAAATTTCGATTTTAAAGTCGAATAACTCGAAAAGTAAATGAGATATCAAATAGTGTATAGCATATTCGTAATCAGCGTAAAAAACTGAATAAGATTCATGTACTCGGTGTAATGTCGTTTTTACTTAACTCCACCGCTCTGTGTTCTCATATCCAATTTAATCTTGTTAATTTTATTATCATGCCACGACTAGCCTTATTTAATCTATACAGAGTGCACAACGTTACGATGATCAATTTTTCTTTTCTCCACCCCTTTATGGTTACTTATTTGTTTAAATTTATAAAACGAAGTCAATTAATTTCATATAATGAAAAGAAATATTATTTACAAGTTTTGAAAAATATTAAATTACACCCTTCAATCAATCAACATCATATGTATCATTTATTTCAAAATTTATATACTTTGAATTCAATCTAAAGTCACCCAAAACTACTCATTTTTACCAAAGAAACCTAGAACGTTCTAGACCCCTTTATAATATATTACGTAAGTTTAACGTATGCAATGTTTGTTGCTGGCTTCGTTACACTTTTTATATAAATTAAGTAAATTCAGTATTGAAATTTAAATAGAAAAATATCTTAAAATTAAATAAATCTGATCTGCTACGGCTTGTTCGGGTCGTGGATCAACACCCCTTTGTTGTCCTCCTTCGTTGAACCAGTGTTTGTGTACAGTCACCCCTCGTTTTCCAAAAATTACTTCGTACTTCTTTATTTCATATGCCTTGAATCTCGCAACTCAAAATTGTACCAGAATTGTACCAAAATATAATTGTCAACGCTGATTTGAATTGTAATATTATATTGACCCAGATTTGAATTGTTCTTATCGACGCATACTTGAATTATTCAGAAATACACCACCAATTCGAATTATTCTCATCAACACATTTAAATTATTATATCTGTCCACACATTTGAAATATTCTATCGCCCAATTCGAAATGTTCAGAAATGTACCCCAAATTCGAATTATTATTATCGTACCATCATTCGAAATATCCACACATTCGAAACCCTATTATTATTAATATTTAGTTTAAATAAATTACCCTAAATTCTACTCACGTTAAACGGCAAAAGAAAGACTTCATAATTGTTGCACTTTATTAGCACTAAAATACACTATTATATTTAAGTTACGCGTGACTTTCTAATTTTGCAGTGACGCAACTTCGCTCTGCTCGAGTTATGAACTGACCCGTCTTATCATTGCTCTGTGTTAATATAGGCTCATCCCACTTACATGTGGGCTGGGGTTTTCAGCAGCTTTGTCTATATCTCAACCAATCAGATCTTTAATATTCCTTGCATTTTCTGATGTAATTTCATCGGTTTTCCGTGTAATGGTGTTTATTTGATACCTTATTATTCGTTATTTTGACCATACGTTGTTTTGTGTAGATATCGCCTTTTCAATATTGTACAAAATAAATGATGTAACTTTAATGCTCTTTTTGTTTATGTTTATACATCTTTGAAACTGCGTTTTCTTATCAAAATGTTTATTGTTTCTGCGTAAATGCGTAAAGCTTTATTAGGTTTTATCTCTTATCTTCGTATTTTTTTTATAAATAATTAGAACACTTCTCAATGCGTATTTAATTACGTGTACTATTATTTCTTTTGAATGCGCGTACTTTTGTTGAAAGGTATTCTTAATTTGCATTACTTAAAATTAATAACGGTCTATATACTGGGTGTTAAATACTTGCTATTTACATAATGTATGAATTACCTATTTTCTGCTAAATACGCGTTCTATTGTTGTAAGATATGCTTATTTGCATCGCTTAAAGCTAATTATGGTCTATATACAGGGTGTTAAATGCTTGCTATTTACATAGTATATGAATTACTTAATTTTCTGCTAAATAAATGCAGTTTTCTGATTCCTATTGCAATTTATGGTTACTCCATGAGCCTTGCTACTCAATACACCCTATCACAGCAATATATATATATATATATATATATATATATATATCTATATATTGATATTATAACGCCGTACTCGAAGTAATAAACGTTCTGCTGAACGCCACCGCTCTGTGTTTTTCTCTAATATTCTACTTTTATTATTCCACGGCTAGCCCTTTTTAATTTACACAGAGTGCACAACGTTACGAAGATCAATTTTCATTTACCTCTTTATGATTACCTGTTTGAATTGATAAAACGAAGTCAAATCAACATTTTTATAATGAAAGGAAATAATATTTACACTTCACAATTTTTGTAATCCTTTAAATACACCCTTCAAACAATTAATATTATATGGATCATTTATCTCAAAATTTAAATACTTTTAATTCAATATAAAGTCACCAAAAACGACACCTTTACAAAAAAATCTGGAACGTTCAAGACCTTTTTATGATTTTTACGTAAGTTTCAACGTATTTAATGTTCCTGTTGACTCCCTACAAACTTTAGAAAAAATTAATATATTCAGTGTTAAAATTTAAATTTGAAAAGGTTCCTTAAAACTAGGTAGGTTTGACCTGTGATATTTTCATGAGTTGCTTCGTGTTGTGGATCAACACCCCCTTATTATCTTCAATCGAAAACTAATGCTCTGCTTTGTACTCCTTATGTTTGAACCAATCATTCAGTACGGTTAACCCTTGTTTCCAAAATTCACCTCGTGCTTTATTCTATATTTCTCTGAATAAGCCTCGGACCTCTTCCCTTAAATACCACTTGGATTTCGTAGGCTTCTTAGTATTATGAATTTAGAATTGTATTATAACTAGACCAGAATTGTTTTAGAAACCGATTAGAAGTCTATTAGAAGCGGATTTGAATTGGAAGCCCTATATCATTATAAATATTTAATTTAAATTAATTAACCAATTTCTACTCACGTTTTCTGCAAAAACGGCAAAAGTTCTTCATATATTCTTAAAGCAATTCTTACACAGCACTGTTAAGCACTACAATATAAATTTTATTTATCTAACGCGAGTTATAGGATCCCCCATCTATTATACATATAAAACTAATATCTTTATTAGAAAATATTAGGAAATATTAGGAAATGTTAGGACAGATCAAGACACCCAAAGTGCACTATGATAATATTAGTGTATGGACAATTATATTGATTTTATTGACTATTTTATTGATCATTTATGTAACGTACAAAATATGTATTAGATTTAAGAATAATAAAGACAACAGTTTTAGATTTAAGAAACCCAAACAAACAAATGTACCCTTAGAAAATATGAATTTTAAATGAAATTAAACGAAAATGAATTTAATTAAAAATCAAGAAAAGGTAAAAACCCTTAATTTTTAATGTACGTTGGGAGGAGTTATAGGATCCCCCATCTATTATACATATAAAACTAATATCTTTATTAGAAAATATTAGGAAATGTTAGGACAGTGCAACAATGTCATAAAAGACAAATTGCAACAATTTATTACAATTTATTAAGATGATTTCAGTTCCCACGAGTGGAAACGCTACAAAGTAGCACAAGGATAAGTGACACTGCAGATGTCAGGTCACAGACGGTCGTAGGATGTCACGTACCGAGATTACGCAGAATAAGCCTGCAACATTGTAATTATGAATAGCTTTTAAGATAGCAACTATGTATTATGAAGTGTAAGCGGACATAGGTCCGCAGGTTCCCACAGAATTGTAAAGAGGTAGGGAGATTATAAAAAGGCCGGGAGCTCCGCTTCCAGTCAGTTCATCAAACGTTCAGCTTTTACCTTGCAGTTCGTAGATAACTCATTGTACAATTAATTAATGTATTTCGACTTAGACTAAATATTCAAGTTTGTTAAAATTCCAATTAATTTCGGTATAATCAAAAATAAATTTGTTAAAGTTCAAAGAAGTCTTTTTAAAAAGGACCGCTCGAAGCCACGAACCTTAACTGGCGCAATCGTACGGATGTCAAAAGGGCACTAGTGAATCCAACTTCGAGGAACTGGTGGTCCGGGAATTTCAATTCCGATTTTGGCAGAACAAAAACAAAAAGTTGGAGGAGAAACACGCATCGTTCAAGTCCAGCAGTTGAAGGAGAAACAAGCATAGCTCGAATTCAACAAAAGAAAAAATTGGAGGCGATACAAGCATAGATCAAATCCAAGAAGCCAAAAAAAAAAACAGAAACAAAGAAAACAAATCAATGAAAGCAACCAAGCAACTAGTGTAAGTTCATTTTCCTAAACCAATTGAAATTTATTTTATTATTAACAAAGACATTTGATATTTGCTAGTTTATGAATTTATTTATGTATATGTTGACTATTGTTACAAATATTTTATGCCATTTTTTGAAAATAATCGACTTAGCAATTGCTAGAGATTATCTTCGAGCCTTTATTGAAATTTTATTATTATTATTGTACTTGTATACAGGGTGAATGGTATCGTTCGTGCAAAAATGAACTGGGAGATAGTACACTTAATTTGCATCAAAAATTGTTAATATGACCCCTGTCCTATCTCGATTGGTTTAGGAGATATGGTTTTTTTTAGTCTGTTTCTTAATAACGCGACTTCTTGCAGTAAATGTTAAATTTCTCAGCTTCTGCTGCAAATAACTAGATAAACAATCCAATTTTCATAAACTACATTAAATTTCCTATAAAAAACAACTATTTCGATTTTTTTAATTTTAAAAGCAACATTTATTATAGACCATTAAAAGGTAAAAAATTACAAAAGTAATTTTTTTAACAAAGTTTAAAGTAATATTACAGCGAAATTATTTTATCTACAAATGAGCAAATGTCACAAAAACAACCTCACTTCATAAGGTTTCCAGCAGTGCGAAACACTTTCTATTTGATTTTTAATTTATCAAGTATGGAAATATGGAAACAAATATTTGTTTCCAATTCGCATTAAAATTCGCCCACTGCCTTGATTATCTAATGATCCCACAACGTTTTTCCGGTATTACGGAGGCAATGATTTGATAAATTAAATTTTATTTGTATTGTTCAAAATGCTGACCACCGCACCTAATATAGGTTCTTGCTCTTTTCCGCATACCTACCACTTTCACGCTCATAGATAGCTTCTCTTAAGAGTTGACATCCATTTTCGAGCCTTTGTCTCAAGTTTTCCAAACTGACTGCCTCCGTGCTGTATACGTATTCTTTTAAAAAGCCCATACAAAGTAATCCACGGGATTCAAATCAGGCGATCTTGCTGGCCACGGAATCGGTCCTCCTCTACCAATCCACCTTGCGTACTGTTCGTTTAAAAACTGGCGGACACCACGTGTGTAATGAGGAGGAGGCCCGTCATGTTGAAAAATGATATCTCTACGAACTTCTAAAGGAACATCTTCCAACAATAGGGGTAGTTGATTTTGAAGAAAGTCCAAATACACTTCTCCATTGAGGTTTCTTTCAAAAATATAGGGGCCAATAAGGGTGTTTCCTATCACAGCGGCCCACACATTTAGGCTGTATCTGCGTTGGAACGATTTCTGTCTTATTGCATGAGGGTTTTTATCGGCATAATAGTGGTAATTGTGGAGATTTAGAACGCCAACGTGCGTAAAGAGGGACTCATCAGACCACAGTATTTTTCGAAAGAAATGGCGCTCCTCAATATCCCGTGCTAATAACCAACGGCAGAACATCAACCTTCGTTGAAAATCTTCACCTCCGCCTTCCAGAGCTTGAACAGGTGTAAAGTGGAAAAAGGCGGCTCCGTGGCGTAGTGGTATGTGTGTGACTACTACGCCCAAGGTCCCGGGTTCGAATCCCGACACGGTCCGCTTGAAAAATGTTAGGCGAGCATTTTTCACAAAAATACACCCTCGTTCGGATGAGAGGTAAAATGGAGGTCCCGTGTGTGAGTGTTGTCACGCACGTTAAAGATCCCTACCTTGCTTGGAACAGCAAGGGTTCGGCAAAATTCCAAATTTTCCAGGTAAAAAAACTCGCTTCCTGGCCAATGTAGTACCTTCGGGTGGAGCATTGGAAAATCACATGTAATGTAAAGTGGAAAGGAGGCGGCTCCGTGGCGTAGTGGTATGTGTGTGACTACTACGCCCAAGGTCCCGGGTTCGAATCCCGACACGGTCCGCTTGAAAAATGTTAGGCGAGCATTTTTCGCAAAAATACACCCTCGTTCGGATGAGAGGTAAAATGGAGGTCCCGTGTGTGAGTGTTGTCATGCATGTTAAAGATCCCTATCTTGTTTGGAACAGCAAGGATTCGGCAAAATTCAAAATTTTCCAGGTAAAAAAACTCGCTTCCTGGCCAATGTAGTACCTTCGGGTGGAGCATTGGAAAATCACATGTAATGTAAAGTGGAAAGGACGAATATTATTCTTGTGCAGAACATCTACTACTTTCCATTGCGAAATTACAACCCCTTTTGCAATTTGACGTGTAGAAGTTGTAGGGTCTTGTTCCACTCGATCCAAGACAAACTCGTCAATTTCTACGTCCAGATCTTGCCCCCTTTCATTAGGTACTTTAAATGCTCCTCCATCAAGGAGCCATTCGTGCGTTCGTACAAACACGTTGCGATTGGGAATCGGACGATTTGGGAACCGACGTTGATATTCTTCCCGTGCTCTTGTAGCATTACCATTACAAAAACCATAAATGAAATGCATATCTGCATATTCTCTATTGCTATATCGAGCAGGCATCTTAGATAGTAATTTAGTACGTATCAAAAATTTATACGAATACAACTGTCTAATCAGTGACAATGCTTCACACTGTCAGTGTGACAACTACATGCTATGAACGTATCTGTGCTCTTAAAATAACTGTCCATTTTTGTTTTCAATTCCAATTTGTAACGGGCAGTTTTGTTATAGTTTAACATTTTACGCTATACGCAATTTATAAATACATTGCTACAAATTACTTGTTCGATATTTGATATTTATTAACTCGTGTGTAGTAATTTAAAGATAGATAAATTGAAAATTATAAACCGCGTGTAATTGATCATAAATTGCATCGTCCTTGTCTTGTGGTAAATATAAATTTTGTTGCTTATGTGAATATACGGGTCTAGATAAGAGACGATAAGTTGGAATGGAACGAGTTAAATAAACAGATGAAGAGTCGAGTTTTGTTCTTTGTTCCGATATATTAAGTACTGTGGAATCGACTTTGGCTACCTTTTAAAAGCGGAAAAGCTTGTTAAACTCGAGGCACGTGTGTTTTACGGAACATTTTGACGGACGGTTTTTATTGCTTACGCGTGCCTACTAAATGTTTTTTAGTTGTTTTCTTGTGAAATAAAAATTGTATATTAACTGTACAAAAGTGTTTTACGGAACATTTTGACGGACGTACTTAAGTGATACACGTGCTTTACCCATTATGGTTCTAGTTAGTTGTTTTGTCTTTTAATATTGAAACGTTGCAAATAAAACTAGTTTCGCGGTCTTTTTCTTTTCAGAGTAGCGCATACTTTGGATTATTTAAATACAGTGATACTGTAGTTTCTGAATTTTCTAACAACAAAGAATCTAAAATAAATCATTGCTTGCGCAAATTTCGTTATTTGTGAAATATAACAGATTACCGGCTTACAAAGGTATTGGTTGAAATTTCTCACTGCTTTTTGGGATGCTTATGAAAATAATACACCTTTGGTCCCAGTTGAAATTAAACTAGTGCTTTAAAATATTTCGAAATTACTGTCCCAGGAAATAGAATTCACAAGAAATTTAGCCCTGCTACCTAGTTCCATCAGCATGATAATGTCTGCTGCTGACACCAGTGAAACGCGTAGGTGTGAGTTAGTGTAAAGTGTAAGAAATTCCATCCACACCCTCACAGTCAAGGGTGCAGTGCTTCGTTAGTGTAGGACATCGTGAATCCCCCACTCCAATTACAAGGAAGCGTTACTGAAGGACTTTCTGTAAGTTGAACTATTTCCTACTTAGTATTACTTTAAATATCTACCCTTTGTTTTTGCCATATCTTCGTCGTTCTGATACCTTTTACAATAGACTTGCATGCTATTTTAATCCATAAGAAAAAAAAAAGAAAGAAAGAACAATCAATACTACTAAATTACTCATACCAATTGTGTCTTATCTATTTATCTTTTGTCAATATTTTATCTGATTTATGTTTAATTGGTGTGTGAGGAAACGTTTCTGCTACTCCACAATATTATCTCACTTTGTACTAAATATTTTTATATTGTTTTTACCGTTGTTATATTATATAGTTTATCTAAACAGTTTCTTTTATTTACATTCCACAAAGTACTGAATAACTTAGACGTTTTATTGCTGCTATGCTTATTCTCTTTTTTTCTGGTTTGCTTAACTAATTTTTTTTCTTGCAGGTTTTATCACTAACTCCTTACAGCCGCGTACATTGTATGTTGGTCTGCTTTCTACAACCCCCCCCCCCTACTCTCCGACTGAGCCGGGTCACTTCTTTGATTTTCTTTTTGTTACGCACGGCTACGAGCCAACGCAACATAACTTTGGCGCCCAACGTGGCTGCCACGAACAAAAAACGTAACAAATTTTGGCGCCCAACGTACGGCGACGAAAAAAAAAATTAATAGGTTAGGCCAGCGCCGCGGCGCTGACCTAACCTATTAATTTTTCCTTTATCTAACCTAGGTCCACACTTGGTTTTTAATGGAAAACTCATTAAAAGCAATTAGTGTTAATGGGTTTTAATGAGAAAACTCATTAAAAAGCAATTAGGTCATATGGTCATGCGGTCATATGGTCATGTGGTCATGTGGTCATATGGTCATGTGGTCATATGGTCATATGGTCATGTGGTCATGTGGTCATATGGTCATGTGGTCATGTGGTCATATGGTCATGTGGTCATGTGGTCATATGGTCATGTGGTCATGTGGTCATATGGTCATGTGGTTATGTGAGCAGGGAGATTAAATTTGGTATATAAGGAACCTACATATATCCGGACATATGTTGATGCGCAACCCTGCCGACCTAGGTCGGATAACAAAACAGTTCCTAAACCAGAGAATGTAAGCGATATGGCGGTGTCCGACATATTCGACTATTTTCGGTAATATACGCCCCACTCTGTAGAATACATAAGGGAACAAATTTTCGTATTCAATTTAGTATTTGACGGTAGCTAGAACGGTAAACATGAGCGTCTCCAAGGTGATTAACGTTTCTCAACTTCTTGGGAATAAAGTGAAACCGACAAATGAGCGATTTGGATTATGGCTGTTGGCAGAAAATATGTGCAACAATAATCTGGTGACAGATATTGGTAATATTTGTTATGTCGAAGGCGAAAAGATGCTGACTGGCGGACTACACACACCAATTACAGAACCATTTTGTGACAATATAATGTTGGTTAAAATTTGCGACCTTTCTGACACCGAACAAGCATCTGCAAACAAACGGATGTTTATCCTAAAAAGAAATTTGTGGTGCATTTAACAGCTATCTACGAAGAAAGTTCAACCGATTTGTTTCCGCTAGGCATGGTGTTAAAGCTAAGCTTCCGTTTTCTCTGGAAAGCAGTAACAAGATAGGCCAGAGAGTAAAAGAAATTATCGGAAAAGAAGACCTCGAATGCATTAATAAAAATTCCAAAATCCTATATGTGTTCCATACAAAGTGGAACTAGCAGATGTTAAGTTGGAAACTTTATTGGAGGAACTACCAGATATATTAGACGAAGTCGAAAAGATTATTTCTATCTTTTGACATGGATGTAACCCAAGATTTTGCAGGCATATTTAGCAAGATGGAGATGTGTAATTATTTAACTACAAAGCATAACTTTTGCTATAAGGGAGAATACGAAGAAAAGTGTAATATTATAGTTGACAACGATAAAACTGCGGGGATTGATTGTTTAACATGGCTAACAACCAATGCAAGAATTAAGATTTACAACAAATTTGTGTGCCAGATAACAAGTCCTGGTGTTAATAAACAACTTGGCAATCATATACTAGATTTTTACGTTGTCCAGATGTACGTTTAAGGAAACATTTGCGTCTACTTTGGCCAAAGAACATGGTATTACGCGATTGGAAGCGACAATATACAACTGTGCAATTGGAAGCTATGTCAGTGCGGAACGGGTGTATAAACCCTTAAAAGACTGTTTAACGTTATTGGAAGATAGTAAGTTATACTTCCTAAAGGCGCCAATGTACTCGGTACCACTTGCCAAAATGTGGAGTAAGCTATCGGACAAGCTACAAAATAGCTGCTGTTTAGTGTATAATAACCTGCTACAGTACGTGTATTGGGGGAATGGCAATACAAAGAAATTGACAGGCTTGCAAATTAAGTTGTCCAAAAAACCAGAGGAAAAGGAAAAATTGATAAAGTAGGTGCTTTCGGCTTTTAGTTATAACTATTTACCTGTAAATTATTTGGAGATAGTAGAGGAAGATGTCCAAGATAAAATAAAAATCTTACACAAGTGCTATATTAAAGCAGGTAGTACATATTTTACACAATCTGCCACACCATATTCTACAATTCCAAAAGAAATAGTAATTTCGGACTTGGGATTGATAGATACGCATAACATTCGTCCAGAGGTTGTACGACAACGCGTAAATATTGGTAGTAAACTCTATCCGTTTACGCTAAAGGAAATTGCCCCATTATGTATACCATACGCTGTAAGTGGAAGGAAAAGACAACTGGAATTAGAGGAAATGGATGCAAAAAGGCGAAAATTGGACTACATGGAAAACACTGCGACAATACGCGATCAATACAAAGATGTGTTAGACAAAGAACATCTTATTAGAGAAAATGAGGAAGAATTAAAAGATTATTTTATGTGCCTATGGACTGACTTAGATACATCTGGTTTCTACAAGTTGTATGCATTTGTGGTTAGTAAAAAAGACTCTTTTAGTTATGTAGGCGTCCTTGCGGAAAAGGATGGTACTAAATCCGTATATTTTTTAAAAGGTTATTCTAAAAACGTATTTATCAAAATGGCAGATAACAAAGACGAACTAGGGAATGCGGGTTTCGTAATCTTTGCGTACACCACACGCAAAGGGGGTCCGTTAAACATTGTATATTTGCCTAGTAAAGAACCTTTTGGATCATTTAAAACCAAGGGTCTTACAACCTATAACAACCATATATACCCAAAAGGGGTAGGCGTGCAACTACGCAACAGTGCGTGGGAGAATAAGGATTCTCTCCAATACCGACAAGAAGAAGTCGATCAAGCTAACAAGATACGTATGCAGGATATAGTGGGAAAGCTGCGATTAAAAGATTGTCACAAGCTGCAAGAATTACACGAAGGAATGGATCTGGTTCTCGGCGGAATCAAAGACTTTAAATATAGAGGCAAACTTCGGTACATTTTACAATTCGAAAACCTAGACGGTCTTTATGTATCAAACTATTGGTTAGAAAAGGAGATAGAGGACTTGGGTATCGATTTAAATTTTAAGCTGCGAATAAAATTAGATAAAATTAAAGCCACTCCAAACAAACATAAAGAAAGGACTGTCTTCTGTGTATAACTTTGTATTAAAATTAAGTTTAAATGACCCCATGCTTGGCATTAAATATTTTTAAATTTGTTATGTATAATGTCAGAATAAACATTTTATAATAGTATATAACATTGTTCTTTATTTATAAAAGGCTGTGACGTTACCCTGAAATAGCAGTCGCACAGAGAGGGGTGCGCATGGGCAGCGCGCATGGGCAGGTGTGCGTACGCGCAGGGGTGCGCATGGGCAGGGGTGTGCATGCGTAGGGGTGCTCATGGGCTGGGATGTGTCTGGGCGTACACGAGGGAAGCGGATGTTAACAGTCACCAAGCATCCGATTCTTTATTTGGATGGTATCGAGTACTTGCCTGCGTATGTATCCGGAGTAAAAAATACGATTTGCATACGCAGCTTATTAATAAAATTAGTTTATCGAGGGAAGATGACAAAAGTTACATCATTCCTAATAGTACAACAATCTACGCATGGGGGCGTAAAGATATAAGATAGTTGTTTATATTTGTATATATTAGTTTTAAGATTCCATAATTTTTAAGTTCTTCTCCCACCTTCCAAATCCTTCCGGCTTCTATCCTGGTTGACAGAGTATACGTGTTATCTCCACGTGGTATTCGCGGGACACGGCGGTTTTAGATTTCTCGGGAGATGGTTGGCTAAGGCATATGTCTTGGGTAGCGAAAAAGGTTTTAAAAATGGTGTTAAATAAAGATGAGCAAAAATTAGTCTTTAAAAGGCATAACTTTGTATGGGGTGGTCCTATTTAAAATCTGTTTACAGATTTGGGGTCCCTAGAAAAATTTAATATTAGTTGATACCTAGCAAAATATATTTATCTTAAAAGAGTGACTACCCCGCGTATAATAAATACAATATAACACTTGTCAACAAAAAAGTTGTAGGGAAAATTAAAGACGTATTTAATGGGGATCCAGTATTAGAATTTGTTGGTAGTAATGTTAAGTCCTACTGTATTGTAGGCGAGAAAGATACGATTAAAAAGATTAAAGGGGTCTCACGAATTGTAGTTAAGTAAAACCGAGGGTCTTACAACCTGTAACGAGCATATACCTCCAAAAGGGGTAGGCGTGCAACTACGCAGCAGTGCGCGGGAGAATAAGAATTCTCTCCAATAAGAAATTAAAGTTTCCATGTACGTAGCACCAGCCATTGGGTAATGGTCGAAATGTGGAACCTATAAAGACGATTATTAATTGTGGTTTAGAAAAATAGTAGTTTTCGTGGACTAAATAAAATAGCTTAGACTGGTTAATGTATATGGTTACATATTCTCGTACACATCCACAAACATCTGCTTACGTTCGTATACGAACATGGCGATGCCGGTAGTTTTTGTTTAACAAATAGTAGGAAAGATACGTCAGGTGTTAGTGCGTGGAAGCCCATAGGATCGTTGGATTCAAAAAGGAACGGTGCGGCGGGATGTATGGTGGTTCCCCGTTAGAATAATCGAAAGTGGTTAATCAATCGTATTAGATGTTTAAATAAGCGAAAGTGTAAAGGCCTACATAAACAAAATTTAATTATCCGACAAAAAGTGCGCGATGTGCTACACTTATAAAGAAAGTATGGAATGGTGCTTTTTAGCGGCCCTACCCGTAAAAAGGGCGACTGACTTTTTTAAGCAACTACAAGAATAGCAGTAGCGCAGAGAAGGGGTATGCATGTATTATACAGTTGCTACAAAATATGTCAGTTTACGCGTAGCTCGGATGTGTAATTGATCACGACTTAAAGATCCCTCGGAGGTTTAAACATTCTCAGCCCATTGTCGTTTGAAAAATGTTTGGAAATTTATCAGAACGGGAGCGAGTCGAAGTTTAAGTTAGATGGATGATTGACCGAGTTTTTTCTACCTTTTACGAGGGAATTGGAAGTTGACAGACATCGAGCATCTAATTCTCTATTTGGGCGATATCGAGTACTTACCGGTTCTAGAAATCATTACGTGCGGCCGACCGCTATGCGAAAGTGTAAAAGCCCACAGAAGCAAAATTTAATCATCAGACGAAAAAGTGCGCGATGTGCTATAGAAAGTATAAAAAAAATGGTGCTTTGCATAGGTCCTAACAGTAAAAAGAAGAGTGACTTTTTCTAGCAATTACAAGAATAGCAGTAGCGCGGCGAAGGGGTATGCATGTATTATACAGCGCATTGTTGCTATAAAATATGTTAGTTTACGAGAAGCTCGAACGCGAACAAATTAAATTTTAATCTATAATTAACCACTGTCGTAAAAATGGGAAATTAATGGTTAATTTTAATACCGCTAAGCATATACTTTCGCTTGGTGATTCATTTAGAAAATATTCAAGCCCACCATTTCCTAAAATATGACGTAGAAGTTATTTAAAATTAAATTGCTTTATTAGTAAGTATCCTGTAGACAACAAGTTGGTATTTCCTTAGTAATGGTTTAAAGTGTTTTTGGTTATAGTAGCACTGCATCTCCTACAGCACGACTTGCACACAATTTGTGTGCGTGTGCTATCACCCTTTTGGATTTTTAATATGCACGCGATCCGTATAACATGGAAGACGTTTTCCGGTGTTTTTACTAACTGCATTCACACCATCGACGATGCGAACCGGGTGCATGCATTGACGCTAAATGTATTGGACGAGCAGCAAGGATTATGATGTCATTTAGTTCCCCGATGAATCCTCAACTTCATTCGGGTGTCTGCGGAAACCTTCGGTTTGCATTCTATAGGGTACATAAAGCAGGTGCGCAAGAGTAAACTCTTTAGTTATAAGTTAGTTCGCTTACAAGTCGAGTGCTATAGTGCGGATTTTGTTTTGTACTAAAATGGTATCTGCAAACGTTTTTAAATGCGAGCTGTGTCACGTCTACTTTACCAGGAGGGATGCTCTCAAACGGCACCAGAACAAATGTTGTGGTGTAACATCGTCCAAGGTTAAGCTTATACATCCGTCTGCAGCAAAGTACTTAAACTGTGGGACTTGCGGTATCGCTTTTACGAGAATGGGCAACTTACAGCGACACAAGGAATAACAGCACGGTATGACATTAAGCCGTAAACGTTCAGCCCCGCCAGCTGTTAAAGGGCCTTGTACGAAACAACCACGAATTATGTGTAAAGTATGCGATTCGAAATGGAAAAAACTACGTATGCCGCACACTTAAGGAGCAACAAACATAAAAATGCATCAGTTACCGCTACTAACGACGATGGTGTACAAATGGTTAATACAGCGTTTAACAACCGTATGGCTAGCTATCGCATAAAGAACGCCAGTGTCGACGATGGAGTGCGCGAGTTTCTTTGGAAGCAGAAAGAGCGATTTATTCGATTAATAAATGAAAAAAGAATACAACATACAGCAATAAAAGTCTACTGCGAACTCTACGGCGTTTACACCAAAATGGGGGAAGAGAAGTCCGATGTGAAATCCTTTAACACAAAAAATGTGGTTATAACGTCTTGTAGTAATCTGGAGAATATGTATAAGGTCTTAAGCGAGACCATAAGAACAAAATCAGAGGAATTTGAAACATGTGGGTCCGGTTGGTCTTTGGAAAAAGTGCTCTATTTAGAAATAAATATTAATAAGTATGAGCCGATATGAGAAGTTCTAGGTTCAAAATAAAAAATTGTGAATATGTATTTAGAAATGTGGTTTACAAAATTTAAACTGTATTAGTAAAAATTGTCTGTAATAAAAAGTTTTAAGAATAGTTTTTAGATTTTCTTTTAGGTATGAGCCGCAGGAAATTTATAATTTAGAGGGTGTGTGTAAAATGGTAAGGGGTGGTCCTGTTTTAAATCTGTTTACAGATTCGGATTCTACATAAAATTCTAGACTAACAAGATGTATCGCATGTTTAAAAAATTTATAAGGACGGTCAGAAATCAAAAATCAAAAATCAAAAATCAAAAATCAAAAATCAAAAATCAAAAATCAAAAATCAAAAATCAAAAATCAAAAATCAAAAATCAAAAATCAAAAATCAAAAATCAAAAATCAAAAATCAAAAATCAAAAATCAATAATCAAAAATCAAAAATCAAAAATCAAAAATCAAAAATCAAAAATCAAAAATCAAAGAATCAAAAATCAAAATCAAAAATCAAAATCAAAAATCAAAAATCAAAATCAAAAATCAAAAATCAAAAATCAAAATCAAAATCAAAATCAAAAATCAAAAATCAAAATCAAAATCAAAAATCAAAAATCAAAATCAAAATCAAAAATCAAAAATCAAAAATCAAAACTCTTAAAATGGGGTAGCTCCCTTGGGAGGTGATGCTATCTGAAAAATTCCTAGAGATTCGGGTAGCTGAGAAAAATCTAATGTTAATTGATACCAAACAAGATAGGTTTATCTCGAAAGATGCAATGGTTAGACGAAAAAAACTATTTGGTTCAGAATGTTGGCTGTAAAAAAATTTTAAAATTCGGGTAGCCCCCTTGGGGGTGATGCAATCTAAAAAATTCTTAAAGATTCGGGTAGCTGAGAAAATTCTAATATTCATTGATACCAAACAAGGAAGGTTTATCGCGAAAGATGAAAAATGGTTAGTCGAAGAAAACTATTTGGTTCAGAATGTTAGCGGTAAAAAAAAAATCTTAAAAATAGGTTTATCTCGTGTGTGGAAATGAGGATGCTTATTTATCTCGAAAGATGAAAAATTTAAGATATATTTATCTCGAAAGATGAAAATGGCTAGTCGAAGAAAACTTGGTCCAGATGTGTGTGGAAATGTGGATGCTGGTGGAAATGTGGGTGTCATATTTCCAATTATACTCTACTAACTATCTTTAACAAACCCGATAAACATAGAAGAATTAAACTTTAACGAAAATGGAAATAGATGAAACCCCGAACGAAAATTATAACCCCGTAGAAAAAGACGAAATGTTAAAACAAAATTTAAATAATACCCCATTCAACCGCGACATAAATCACGAAGAACAAAACGCAATACAAAAATTATGTTATGAATACCGCGATAATTTCCATTGCGAAGGAATACCCCTAACGTTTACAAACACCGTTAAACACAACATTGGGCTAACGGATAACAAACCCCTATTCACCAAAGCATACAGATTACCCCAGGCAAGTCAGGAAGAAGCTGACAGACAAGTAACCGATCTATTAGATCAAGATATTATACAACACTCCAATTCACCATGGAGCAGCCCCGTACTAATAGTACCAAAGAAACTAGACGCATCAGGAAAACGGAAATACCGAATGGTAATAGATTACCGCAAACTAAATGAAAAAACGGTAGACGATAAATACCCGTTACCGAATATCACAGAAATATTAGCTAAGTTAGGCAAGTGCCAATATTTTTCGAAGCTAGACTTAGCGTCAGGATACCATCAAGTAGAAATGGAAGAAGGAGATACACAAAAGACAGCCTTTAGCACACCTAGAGGACACTACGAGTATAAACGGATGCCATTTGGACTGAAGAACGCACCCGCAACTTTTCAACGAGTAATGGATAACATACTACGAGGGATACACAAAGAAAGATGCCTTGTGTACCTCCGATATAATAGTGTATTCAACATCATTAGTGGAACACATTGAAAGATTAAGAGAAGTGTTCGAAAGATTAAGAACCGCAAAATTTAAAGTACAACTAGATAAAAGCGAATTTCTACAGAAAGAAGTAGCCTTTTTAGGACACATAATAACACCCCAAGGAGTGATGCCGAACCCCGACAAAACGAACGCTGTATTAAATTACCCTATACCCAAAACGAATTAAGAGATTAAAGGATTTTTAGGCCCTAGCGGATATTACCGAAAATTTATAAAAGGTTATGCTCAAATAACAAAGCCCCTAACCAATTGTTTAAAGAAGGGAAACAAAATTGTACATACCCCAGAATTTATAAAAGCAGTAGACAAAATCAAAAGTATTTTAACAAATCACCCCGTATTAGAATACCCAGACTTTTCGAAACCATTCATTTTAACAACGGACGCATCAAATGTAGCCTTAGGCGCAGTATTAAGTCAAGGAACAGTAGGTAACGATAAACCCATCAGTTACGCATCAAGAACCCTCAACGAAACAGAGCAACGATACAGTACGATAGAGAAAGAATTGTTAGCCATAATTTGGGCAACAACGTATTTTAGACCGTACCTATACGGACGGAAATTCTATATATATATATATACCGATCATAGACCATTAGTTTGGCTATGCAAACTCAAAGAACCTAACTCGAAATTACAAAGATGGAGAATTAGACTAGAAGAATATGACTATGAGATCATATACAAAAAGGGAATTTACAACAATAATGCAGACGCTTTAAGTAGAATCCAACTTAACGCACTTGAGACAGAATCATTAGTAGGAAACGTAGACGAAACCGAAGTCAGAGAAGACCCAGAAGAAATGGAAACCATACATTCAACACAAAATGACGAACCAGAAACCGCAATAAAAATTTTAAACGAAGCTATAGACATGAAGCCCAATCAATTCATAATCACAGAAGTTTTAAACAACCCCAACCCTGTAAAATACACGAAAGTGGATAATAAGAAAATTTACCAAGTTCAAATAACTAAAGACGACAATGAGTCACAAATAATTAAAATATTAAAGGAATACACCCCCGAGAAAAAACGATTTTACTTTTATTTTAACACGGAAAACTTATATCAACGATTTTCAGAAATATATGTAAAACTATTTAACAATTCTGGCCCCGAACTTATAAGATGCACGAGAAAATTAATAACATTAGACGACCCTGACGAAATAAATTACGTAATAAGAAACCAACACGAAGGAAAGACCAACCATCTAGGAATAAACGAGACCCTAAAACAAATCATGAGACTTTACTATTTCAAGGACATGAAAGAATTAACTACAGACTTTATCAATCAGTGCGAATTATGTGATAAAGCCAAATATGACAGAAAACCCCCAAAGATACCCTTAATGTTAACTAAAACACCAGACAAACCTTTCCAGAAATTACATGCAGATACTGTAGTAGTAGAAGCACAAAGTTACCTAACAATCGTGGACGCATTTACGAAAATAGGACAAGCAATACCAATCACTTCTAAAAATAGTATAGACATAACCCAAGGATTTCTACACTATTTTACATTTTACGGAACACCCGAAACAATAACATTAGATAACGGAAGCGAATTTAAAAACGAAACAATTCAAAACACTTTGGAATTACACAAAATAAAAATTCACTTTATAACGGAAAATCACCCTGAATCAAACGGACTAATTGAGAGACTACATTCAACCCTATTAGAAGAGATCAGATTATTAAGATTAAATTACAAGAAAGAACACATAACTAACTTAATGTCATACGCATTAATCGCGTATAATAACACGATTCATTCAACTACAAATTTTACACCCTTAGAACTAACCTTAGGACATTCAGATTCACGCAACCCCTACGATATACATTATAACAAAGAAATCTACCAGCAATACGCTAAAGACCACAAGGAGAAACTATAAATAACCTATGACAAAGTATAGGACAAATTAAACAACGATAAAGAACGCATTACCGCGACCCGTAATAAAAACTCAGACATAAACAAATTTTCCATAGGACAAACACAAACACACAAAACGGCACCGAGAAATTTAGGACCCTTTAAAATCAAACGAATATCCGACAAAAACGTAGCCGCGATAGACGACGGCAAGATAACAAAATATGTTCACCTCAAAAATTTAAGACACCCTGTACTTTCAGATGGATAATCGTCACCCTTACCGTCAACCTCCACCCAGGTAGAACGGACACAGAAATTATAATTGAAGACATAAAGAATAACCCCGGTATACTACCAATTAAATTAGGCAGTATGCAAAACACCATAGATTATTGGACCTTTGCACAAAAATTCGATTTAACCGAGCTAAAACAAGAATTTCAAATAATCAAAAATAATTATTTTCGACTAAAACAATCCGATTCAATACGATATATAACCAAATAATATCAACCCTAACTTTAATTCAACAAATCCTAGCAACATTAGAAAACGCAGTAACTTTTGCAAAATTAAATACCCTACATTCAAGTATAATAGAACCAATAGATTTATTAAAAGAATTATTGAGAATAAAATCTTTTATAACTAATAGTAAATTACCTTTCGATGTATTAGAATCAAACATTTTAATATCTGAAAAAATAGCCACAGTTAAAGGCTATGTAAAAAATAACGATATAACATTTTTAATAGAAATACCGATAGTAGAGATTAACAATTACAATTATTATCACTTATTTGCTTTTCCAATGAAAATGACTAGCACATACTAGCACATACCATACACACCCAATCAATACTTATGCCAATCATTGACAACAACAACAATTCGAGAAGACAGCCCTTGCGAAGTACAACTACTAAAATTTACCAATCACTATGAAAATTGTGAAGTCAAACCTGTATTAATCAACAACATAAAAATTAAAAAAGTAACGGAAAATAAATGGATAGCCATTTTTCCCACCGAAGTAATCGCAACAATGTATTGCGATCAAGACGAAAGTAATTTAGCATTAACCGGAAGTAAATTAATCACTCTTAAGAAAAATTGCTATTTAAAATTAAAAAATGAAATAATTAGAGTTTACAAAGATCCAGTACAAAGCAAGAAATTAGCAAATCTACCCGATCTGCAAATCAAGATTACCCAAGAAGAAGATGAAGGAACCCTTCAAAAACCAATGCAATTGGAACACCTTGAATTACACAACTTAAACCACGCCATGAAACTCATGGAAGAATACAAAGAAAAACTGAACGAGATCAAGACACCCAAAGTGCATTATGATAATATTAGTGTATGGACAATTATATTGATTTTATTGACTATTTTATTGATCATTTATGTAACGTACAAAATATGTATTAGATTTAAGAATAATAAAGACAACAGTTTTAGATTTAAGAAACCCAAACAAACAAATTTACCCTTAGAAAATATGAATTTTAAATGAGATTAAACGAAAATGAATTTAATTAAAAATCAAGAAAAGGTAAAAACCCTTAATTTTTAATGTACGTTGGGAGGAGTTATAGGATCCCCATCTATTATACATATAAAACTAATATCTTTATTAGAAAATATTAGGAAATGTTAGGACAGTGCAACAATGTCATAAAAGACAAATTGCAACAATTTATTACAATTTATTATGATGATTTCAGTTCCCACGAGTGGAAACGCTACAAAGTAGCACAAGGATAAGTGACACTGCAGATGTCAGGTCACAGACGGTCGTAGGATGTCACGTACCGAGATTACGCAAAATAAGCCTGCAACATTGTAATTATGAATAGCTTTTAAGATAGCAACTATGTATTATGAAGTGTAAGCGGACATAGGTCCGCAGGTTTCCACAGAATTGTAAAGAGGTAGGGAGATTATAAAAAGGCCGGGAGCTCCGCTTCCAGTTAGTTCATCAAACGCTCAGCTTTTACCTTGCAGTTTGTAGATAACTCACTGTACAATTAAGTATTAACTATTCGACTTAGAATAAATTAATTCAAGATTGTAATTGTTCAAATCTGTAAAACAAATAAATGTGTTAAGGACCAAAGAAGTCTTTTTAAAAAGGACCGCTCGAAGCCACGAACCTTAACTCGCGTAAATATTTGATTAAAGGTATTGTGGATTCGACGTGCTTCAAATTGAGTCTGACTGTTTCTTATCACTTCTGTTGGCGTTACGTAGCTTTTTCCCTCTACATTTGGATTGGTTTTCCAAGCAGCCTTGCAAATTGTTGTGACCAACCATATTTGTCCTGGATATTCCTAGTATATTTTAAGCTGATTTCTGATGAAACTATTTTGGAGTTCTGTATCATGCTATTATTTACTATTATTTTACGATCTTTGATTGCCTTATTCTTGTTATCGTCGCTGGACTTTTAACTTATGTCTGTTGTTTTGTGTAGATAAAGCTTTTGGAGAATTGTACAAAAATTAATGATGTAACACGATTGCTGTTTTCGTTTATGTATTTATTTAAACTCATCTTTGAAGGTGCGTTTTCTTATCAAAGCGCTTATTGTTCCTTCTTTATCATAAGCGTAATTGCATGAAGATTTATTAGGTTTTATCTTATCTTCTGCGTATTTATTTTATAAACTTGTTGAACACTCCTCAACATAGTTTAATTACCTGTATGATTATTTGTCTGCTGAATACGCGTTCTATTATTGGAAGATATACTTACTGGCATTGATTAAAATTAATTACGGTCCATATACAGGGAGTTAAATGCTCGCTATTTACATAATGTGCGAATTATTTATTTTCCTGCTAAATAAATGCAGTTTTCTGATTCCCATTGCTATTTACAGTTACTACGCGACCCTTACTACTCAATACACCCCTAAACAACCTCTTATCACAGCAATATATATATATATATATATATATATATAATCACGGGAACCCTCCCTGCTACGGACGACGGCGGCGGACAGATATTGAGATCCCATTAACCAAACTAAGTTTGGTTGAAAAGATCAATACAGAATTTCAAAAGAATCTAAACTCTTTTTTAATATTTATATATGGAGTCTTATGAAGAAAACACATTCCTGCATTTCTTGAGGTTGCTGGCTCTTGGAAGATGTCTAACCGGTAAAAATTAGGTAGGTAAACGGTTCGGTACCTACGTTTATTTAATATTAAAAATAATTTATAAATAGGTAATTTTTGTGGTCACATTTTATGTGCACTTTCAAATTTATTTTTGCATAAGGGGCTCCGCATCCACTATTTTTTTTCGGTGGGTGCTGGAGACCCCAAACTCCCACGAAGTCGGCGCCCCTGGTTCGTACGTTCAATGAATATGCTAACGCAAAGGTGGCAGCTCTTCAGATTATATTGGTTGACCTTTGTAGAAACCTTATGCAAACTTTGAAAACTACAGCTTTAGACATCGAACGATATTCAAATGCACAAGCGTTGATTTGCATTTCTCATTCTAACAGGTGTTTATTTTCTTTGTAGGATGTTTTTGGATGTAACATAATTTTGTTTTAATAAAAACATTTATGTAGCTTACAGCTAGTCATAGCCGAATAAAAATTCTAGGGTGTAATACGCCCTTTATCGAATATAACGCCCTTGTTATACGACTGCATACGCGAGATCCATTGCTTCAACTATCACACATACACTAATGGCCTTTAAGGCCCATCTTCCTGTTTTATTTTTATTATTTTTTTTTATCACTTACAACCACTCTTATATAATATGGAATTATATTTCAATTTCCCCAGCGGGCACCAGGCGTTGCACTTTCTTGTGAAATAACCCGCAAATTTAATAATGAAATAATTTAAGACATTTTAAATGTATTATAGCACAATATGGGCACGACATCTGTTTTCTGTTTGAATCTCGCGTAATTTCATTTCTGCAGGATTACAATCTGGTGCAAACTTTTATCATTGGGTTTAGGTATTCTACGATGCAATTAAGGGATAATAAATTTTAATAGAGTTTTAAAAGCGCTTTAGATTAGACTGTCAAATTGGTGGTTTAATCCAATTATACGCTTAAAACAGTTGGTTTGAAATGGCTAGAATGCTCTAATAGACCATATGCCACAGTATTAATAAATAAATAACCTAAATAAATTTTAATAGTGGCACGTTAGCGCCACAAGAAACCATTAAGGGTAACTTTTATTACTGCCAACTGTTTAGAAAACTCTTAAATTAAGCAGCTCTTCAATAAAAGTTATGTATTTAAAAAGCACTGTACGTTCAACTAGCACATACAATGTAATTTAATTAAATAGTGCGAATTGTAAGGTTTGTTTAGCTCAACGTGCAATATATTATTGAATCGCATGTTTAGTTTAGGGGTTGCTTCGTTCGCGTGATCACTTGTACTCAAAACACCCTCTTTGAATTGATGCTCGATTTTCAATAAACAGCTGCTTTGTGTTTGCTTCCAAATAATATCTCTATTAATTAGTTTCGAGTTTTAGCACAATTGTTCTTTGACAAACCATCTTGGACATTTATTTATTTCTATTTAGACTCTAGAATAATAATACGCTTTGCTAAAGAAGTGATACTTGGCATTTTTAGAAAGACCAAATTTCTTAGCGGATGTCTAAAATTCTCTATTATTTTGTTGGTATATTCATAGGATAATAATACCCCCACGCGAACGTATGGTATTATTATTCGGTGGTATATTATTCAGCCTCCCTTTAGTTTATTGTACTGTTCTTGTTCTACGTTGTAATTTTACTTAAATAAGGCTTCTTGTAAATAAATTGATTTCACTATTGCTTATTAATGGTAATTCTTCGGCGTGATTACAGCATAGGTAAAATTGGTTATTGGTAATTCAATACTATACTCAAAGGAACTCTTAACAAAGGTTTGGACCCCTGGATAGAGCTAAAAATAATGGCTCTTTCTATTCAATATACTTGTTGAATGTTATCTAATATATTCTAGACTTTATTACGTTAGAGCCTAAATTATGCAGTTTTGCATATATTAATCAATTTAAATATTTAAAGCAATTTCCCACTGCATCTGTGTACCTACAGAATAATGGCTGAAGGTCATGTATATTTGATACCTGAAGAGTAATGTAATTTATAAAAGGTGTTTCGTTTGTTTTTGGCGGTATTGGGTTATTTTATTTACATCGATTTCGGTTCTTATATTTCATACGTCGCCATCTTGTTTGTAAGAAATACACTTGCGAATAATTTTCATTTTAATCTAGTTGTTTTGAAAGGTAAAGTTTGTGCTATAATTAAATAGTCAATACCTTGTTTTAAATATCCGTTAACTTGTTATACAGCAAGACCGCGTATAATTGATTCTTATGTGATTTCCATCTAAAGACTCGTCGAAATAGTGTATTCTGTTATTTGATAAAGCTCGAGTCGAGTTTTCTAATCTCCTTTTTGGTATGTCGATAACGCGAGGATCGAAGCTCGAATTCTTATTATTTAAACAATTTAAATTTGATTCTTCCGTTCGTCCGTATATGTATTTTCTAAATTACTTACTTCAAGAGCGATGCACGTTTTTTTTATAAGAAGTGTAGATCCTGACTGCATCGGTGAGTTTTCCTGCTTTATTAATATTAGCAGGACACCCTTTTTAGCTCTTAGCTGGAGGTCAAATTACTTGTTATGTAGGCCGATTATTCTTTGACGTAGATCAACTGCTCTAGCGTGCAGACCGCTGTTGCAATTACGGTAGCAGCATGATTGTTGCTTACTACCGCGGTGATGCTGTGCTGATCCGCTTCCGATAGCTGGCAAGATAAGTATCTCAACACATGTATGTGATTTGTTTTCTTTTTTTAACATACCAAGGGATGAAATCAATTCGCATTGTGCTGACAAACTAAACATGTTTTTAAAAACCCCTTTGAAATTAGACACGCTAACGTTTCTTATGGTAAAATCCTTACTAGAAAGGTTTCTAAATTTAATGCTTTTTTTTTACTTAACCCATCTGCTTATACGAAAGTATCAGCATCATTCTTTTTTTACTGGTTAAATTTATTGCATGTTAGCTACGAATTGCGCACTTCGTGGAACAATTATTGAATTTGCCCAGAGAATAAAATTGATTTTTTTATGTAGTAACTTTATTTAATTTTTTTGCTGTTTGGATAGAAATTTCTATTTTTTTTATTGTAAATAGAAAATCGTTGGCGATCTATTTTTTTGTGTTGCTAGGAAACCCCCCCTCTCCCCATTGGTAGTTAGCCCGGTATTCCTATCTGAACCGTACGCTGCATAACGTAGCAAAGGTGTCATTTCTTTAACAAAGCGTATTATTATTCTATGATTTAGATGAACACCTATAACGACCTATAACGATTGTTTGAAGAAAAATTTAGAGAAAAGTATATTTAGAACAGTGCACTTTAAAACAGGAACGGACGTATTTGACCAAATATTTAGTATTATTAATTGGATTACTAAATATTTGTCTTATGTAACTAGAATTATAAAATTTGAGTACTAAATTCGCAGTAGACAAATAGATTTTTATCTTTTTAGCTTTAGTATTGGTGTCGGAATTAACAAGAGATATCAAAATATCTTTGGTAAATTCAACTTGTGAAAATCATCAAAAGGAGTAAAAAATATTTTTGATTATGATGTATACCATCTTTATATTTAATTTTTGTAAACAGCTGTTTATATGAGAATTTTTTGTTTGGAAAAGGTATCTTTACATGTATAAATTACAAGCATTACTGTAATATATGTATCTACAGACATACTCATACCGGTGCGGTTTCGTGCCTTACTTGATTTGCGCGTGACTACTAAGCCCCAGGTTCAAGGTTCGATTCCCGACACGGACTGCTCGAAAAATGATAGGCGAGCATTTTTTACAAAAAAATCGCTTCGTTTGGATGAGAGATATGTCTCATGTACGAGTATTGTCACACACGTTAAAAATACATATCTTGCTTGGGACAGTAAGAGTTCGGTAGAATTCAAAATTTTTCAGGTAAAAAAACCCCGCTTGTTGCCCAATGTAGTACCTTCGGGTGGAGCATTCGAAAATCACATGTAGGGGTTGCCCTGCATTTCTTTATGCATGATTTGTAAACTGTCCATTTTTCACAAACGCCCTGCTTAGTATTACAATTAAAATGTTTAAATATAAGATGCTTCTCTTTTGGCATATTTGCAGATACAAACACAAAACTCAAATATTAAATTTCAGTCTAGAAAACTTTAAACCAATCACAAATCGAATACATACACTTTAAAAAGTGTTACAGTATTCCGTGCGGACAAGAAAAAGAGCTCGCACCGAGTACCGTAACAAAAAAAAGGGAATCCAAAGAATGCCGTACTATGTGGAAACCTGTAGAGTGGAGTAGGTCACAAAAAAGAAAAAGAAAACCTCAAGAGAGAAAATTTATTTAGAAAACCTTTAATAAAATAAATCATGTTACAAAGAAGAAAACCGACCTGCGGAGAAAACAATGTTTATCCAATATCCCGGAAGATTTACACAGTACAAAAATCTTCGTAAAATTAATTAATACCCTATTTAGTCACTTTTATGGATTGTTCTGTCACTTGTTTAATACAATTTTTTAAATACTTTATATTTACATAAAACAGCAATTAAATATATATATATATATATATATATATATATATATATATATTTACTTAACTCCACCGCTCTGTGTTCTCAAACCAAATTTAATCTTACTAATTTTACTATTATGCCACGGCTAGCTCTCTTTAATCTACACAGAGCGCACAACGTTACGATGATCAATTTTTCTCTTCTCCTACCATTTATGATTACTTATTTGTTTGAATTTATAAAACGAAGTCAATGAATTTCATATAATGAAAAGAAATATTATTTACAAGTTTTGAAAATATTAAAATACACCCTTCAATCAATCAATATCATGTGTATAATTTATCCCAAACTTTATATACTCTGAATTCAATCTAAAGTCACCAAAAACTACCTCTTTTTACCAAAGAGACTTGGAACGTTCTGGACCCCTTTATAATATATGACGTAAGTTTAACGTATGCAATGTTTGTTGTTGACTTTATCACAAGTTTATATAAATTGAATAAATTCAGTATTGAAATTTAAATAGAAAAAATATCTTAAAACTAATTAGATTTGACCTGCTACAGGTTGTTCAGGTTGTGGATCAACAGCCCTTTGTTGTACTCATTCGTCTATCACTGCTCTGTTTAGTTGAACTCCTCGTTTTCCATAAATTATTTCGTGCTTCTTTATTTTATTTGCATTGAATTTCGCAACTGAAAATTGTACCACAATTGTACCAAAATTGTCGACGCTGATTTGAAATGTAATATTATATTGACCCAGATTTAAATTATTGCCATTAACACATTTGAAATATTCTATCGCCCAATTTGAAATATTATATCAATCCATTCGAATTATCTACACATTCGCATTATCATCAACACAATTGAAGCCCTATTATTATTAATATTTAGTTTAAATAAATTACCCCAAATTTTACTCACGTTAAACGGCAAAAGAAGCCTTCATAATTGTTGAACTTATTTGTCACTATAACATACACTATTATATATGATTAAATATTAAATTACGCGTGACTTTCTGTTTAGCAGTGACGCAGCTTTGCCCTGCCTGAGTTTTAAACTGACCCGTCTTATCATTGCTCGGTGTTAATATAGGCTGTTCCCACTTACATGTGGGCTGGGTTTTCAACAAGTCTTGTAGATATCTTAACCAATCAGGTCTTTGTATTTTCTGCATTTTGAAGTTATTTCTGATGTAATATAATCAGTTTTCCGTGTAATATCTATTTTCTATAGATACCTCGTTATCTTGACCATACGTTGTTTTGTTTAGATATCGCTTTTTGGATAATTGAACAAAATAAATGATGTAACTTTAATTCTACTTTCGTTTATGTATTTTTGAAACTGCGTTTTCTCATCAAAATGTTTATTGTTTCTGCGTAATTTTGTAAAGATTTGTTAGGTTTTATCTCTTATCTTCGTATTATATTATAACTTATTAGAACACTTCTCAACGCGTGTTTAATTACATGTACTATCATTTCTTCTAAATACGCGTACTTTTTATGCAAAGATATTCTTACTTAGCATTACTTAAAATTAATAAAGGTCTATATACAGAGTGTTGAATATTAGCTATTTACATAATGTCTGAATTACTTAATTTTCTGCTAAATACGCGTTCTATTGTTGTAAGATGTGCTTCATTGCATTGCTTAAAGCTAATTATGGTCTATATACAGGGTGATAAATACTTACTATTTACGTAATGTATGAATTACTTAATTTTCTGCTAAATAAATGCAGTTTTCTGCTTCCTATTGCAATTTGTGTTTACTACACGACCCTTGCTATTCAATACACCCCTAAACAACCCGTTATTACAGCAATATATATATATATATATATATATATCGTATTTTAAATAAAGAATATAATTAAAATCAAAGAGTTAAAGGATAATTGATTGCACAGATAAAGAAGGTGGTGTTGGCCTTTCAAATATTTAGAAATAGCGGTAATTTTTCCTGATAGTACCGCAACCTAAATTACGTATATATATATATATATATATATATATATATATATATATATGTAACCACTACGCAAATATACTCTACTAAACTTTTGTATTTTTGTAAAATTAAATAAAGGAAAAATTGTGTTTATTTATGCCACGGCTTTTTAAACTCGCTCTCAGGAATAATATTATATCAAGATATTTATACTCTGTGAAACATTTTGGGTCAGGTCGTTTTACAGGCACATCAACCACTTCCACATAAAGCGTCGTATAGTTAATTTTACTTAACCTCAGACAGTGTAGATGTGGCGTTATTTTTTATTATTTTCAAAATCTTTCCTCTAAGTATCTCTATGGTTTATTTATTATATCTTCTTTTAATAACTATAGCTGAGACCCCGTATCTACTAAACCTATATATCTTTAACCCCTTATAACTAAATAAATAAATGGCAGGTTTTTTTTATTAATGCTCTTATGATCTAACAATGTATTAACTAAACTAAAACTACCCGTTGTACCCAAGTCTGTCTCACATGGTAATAAATTGGCGTTTTGTTGTTTTTTATCCGATGTATTTTCGTGAACCTTCACTATTTCAATCCTATTCAAATCCCCTTGGTCTTATCTAGTCCTTATACCATTTAACGTCGCTCTGTTATCCTGTCTGCCTCTTTCTATTGAGTCAATATTGCGCGGTCTTTCTCCGTCCTCACGGTTACTATCCTTACCCCTGTTGCTGTCATACCACTTGTACCGTTCATGTCCTACCCTGGGTTGCGGTTGATTCCTTTACTCCCTGTTCCAACTATTTCTACCCTGGCCATTAAAATTTCCTCGAGATGCTCTCTAGTGGTAGTCTAGATTTCTGTCCTAATGTCGCGTATGCCTATTGTCGTTTTTCTCTGTTTGCTTATATCCCTGCTGTTCGTGGCTTTATCTCCCACTGTCCCAATTTCGATAATCTTGTCGGTCTCTGTTGTTTTCTAACGATCGGGCCAAATCGTAATTACACATGATCTTTAAAAATTCCTTCAAAGTTCGTATGTTATGGATAGCTACAGCACGAGTCACCTCTACTTCCATATGTCGTAATAAAAGCATAACTATCTCGTCCTCGTTTAATTTTGGAATAAGGTGTTGAGCCGAATTGCACTTGTCAATGACATATTTTTCACGTGTCCCAAATATCCTATTGTATTTTCCTGTATTTAAGTGTGTACGTATGTTCGATTGCTGCGTGTAACCCCAATACTGTTTTCCGAATAGCTGTCGAAATTCCGCGTAATTGTCGTATTGGTTTCTCACAATACCGTTCCATTTTTCGGCGTGTCCTACTAGTGTTGCACAAATCATTTGCATCCTTACTCGTTCCGTTTCGTTTTCAACTATATCGTCTAATTTCTTTAAAAAGACGATTTGTTGTTCGTTGCGTCGCACTTCGAATCTTGGTAACATCTCTTTACCTCCCCTAAATGAATACCCAGCCTCAACGACTCTGGCTCGTTTGGCTTCTACAATCCGTGCATGCATCAACCTAAAATTTCCTTCAACACCCCCGATTTTTTCTTCTATGCTATTGCCCATTACCACCGTATCTCTGCGCACTAACTCGGCATCCTCCCTACAACTCTGAATTTGCCCTAACAAATTTTCTTTGTAAATCCGGTCTTCCTCCTTGTACCTTGATAGATTCCTCTAACCCTTTTGTATTTGGTTATGTGCTGCTGGTCCACTTGTTGTATCTCCTTTTGTACGATCCCTATTCTGGCAGCCAAATTCCCTTCAACACCTTTTATTCTAATGTCGATCTCCTTGCCAACACGAATTGAAACTCGCCCACAAATTTATCTATATCTCCTCCATTCGCTTTTCCATGCCGTCAATACGTTCTCCTAACTCAGCCTTTACTTCTTCCTTCGATTCCCGAATTTCGGCCTGTACCTTCGACAACGAAGCCTGTATCTCCCTCTGTGATTTCTACATCTCCGTCTGTGATTTCGACAAGGAGTCTTGTATCTCCCCCTGTGATTTCTGCATCTCCGCCTGTGATTTCGACAAGGAGTCTTGCATCTGCCGCTGAAAATTAATTAGAAATTTCATCAGCTCATTCTGACTGCTCCCCGTTGTTACAGGGCTGCTAGTTGACCCTTCCACTATCACGGTCTCCGGTTCTACTTGCTGCTTCCCTCGAGCTTGCCTTTCATCCATTCTTGCCTGCTTTACACTTTCAATGCCGTATGCACGCCCAGACCTTGTACTCAAGCTATTTTTTTCAGTAATATTTACGTCCATAATCTGTAACCGGCCCCACCAACTATCTATTCTTTTACATTATATTTAACCTCAACTCGCCCTACGTTGTTGCTCGCCACGTTTTGTAAATGAAGAATATAATTAAAATCAAAGAGTTAAAGGATAAATGATTGCACAGATAGAGAAATGATGTCAACCTTTCAAATACCTTGAAATAGCGGTAATTTTCCCTGATAGTACCGCAACTTTAACTACTTATATATGTAACCACTACGCAAACATTCTTTAATAAACTTTTGTATTTTTTTAGTAATCATAAATAAAAGAAAAAATTGTGTAATATTGTATATATGTATGCCACGGCTTTTGAAACTCAATCTCAGGAATAATAATATAACAAGGTATTTTTATACTCTGCAAAACAATGTGGGATCAGATCATTTGCAAGCAATTCAACCACTTCCATATAAAACGACCTCCATCTATTTTTACTTAAAATCACGCACAGTAGATGTGGCGTTATAGTTTATTTTCAGGGATTGATAACATAACCCCAAATGCTTAATGTATATAAACGTTTGAGATTTAAATCAATAACAAAGTTCTTTAAGTGTTGCTAATATAAGGATTAATTTCGAATACCTGTAATTCCACTGAAGTCGCTTGAGTTGCTCAAATGGACCTCTTCACAGGATAAGACAAAATTGCATTGCACACGCTCGCAGTTAATACATGTAGAAAGTAAGTTTTAATTTTGTTGCTATTACATTCACTCTATTTTAGGTCCTAGGAATAATAAAATAATAACTCAGCAACAGTATACTTAGAATCAGCTATATGAATATGAATTCTTGCAATACTCATGATCACAGATGATAAAATGTTGTCCTCTTATTCTGGGAGACCACTGTAAATATTAGAACACATTTATTCTTTTTTAAATACTATAATAAGAACTCCCAAGAAAACGTCTTTTACATAAAAATTTCACAAATTAATTCACCGTTTCCTCACTAACTATACCTAGGAGATTTTCTCAAAAATTACAACTTGCCTACTATTTACAAAATATTTAAAAACTACACTCATTGATCCATTATCATTATGTATACTTTCTATTTTGGAATAGCTAGATACTTGTATCACTTATACTAATTATTATTGGTTGACATTCCACAAATCTTACAATTACTTAATGCTAACTAAACATGCTAAAATAAATTCTCTTACAGGTATTATGGAACACTAATTAATTAATGAAATAGAGTATCCATCAAACAGTTAACATGAAATTTACAAATAATCAACGGAAGCTCATTCAGTTGGAATTACATTGGATAAACGTTTTATTGAAAAACAGTTACCCAAAACACTTGTTTTAAATCTCAAACGCTTCACCACCAGTAAATAGCATTTTAGCCTAGTTTAACAAGTAATTATTTATCAATTCTCTTTTTTATTATAGTGAGTTTTAAATTTAGAAAACATTAATAGGAGTGGTAAATTAGTGTGTTTACCCTCAGACATCTTTTAAATCACTAGATAACATTTTAATATATATATATATATATATATATATATATATATATATATATATATATATATATAATTGTAGACAACAGCAATAAAGGACGATCTACCAGACGAAATGCATTCCGCAGCAGCGGTAAAAGGTTATGTAATAACGCCACACATAAACAATAATATAACTCTAAATTTCTTTATACCGAATATCCTATGGACAGTCAATGCTAATATTATTTTGTAATTAGTACCCAAACAATAAAAACTGCTGTCAATAGCATATTCATAGCCTTAAACAAAAGTAACAAAATTTACCAGATTGTTTCTACACCAACTTGTTTATCTCAGTGTGACTTAAAACAATCACGTAACCCCATTTAATATAACAAACTATACGTCGTAATTAGAACTAGATTATAAAAAATTTTTTTTACACACTGAAACCAAATGTAAACAACATATTTTTACCCAATTTACTTTAAAAATCTTAGAATGATAGCATGGGTCTATACTAAATTTTAGCCCAAAAGAATTAAATATTTTTGTCCTGTAAATTCAAACGTGACCTAAATAGACAAAGCTAACTATGTTAACTTAGAGAAAAGCAAAATATAAATATACAGAAAGAAAGTATATACATACACTGGTGGAATTGATGCCTTCAAAGGTGCACATTCCGACGTCCAGTCTTTGTTCCTTAAAAATTCTTCGATACTGGAACCATCTTTAAAGAAACTCACCAAAACAACCACCGCCGCTTCTACTATACGGTCGCCCAGATCCAGGTGGCTCAGTGGCGTAGTTAGTGTGCGTGTGACTACCACGCCCAAGGTCCCGGGTTTAAATCCCGACACGGTCTGCTTGAAAAATGTTAGGCGAGAATTTTTCATAAAAATACACCCTCGTTCGGATGGGAGGTAAAATGGAGATCCCGTGTGTGTGTTGTCACGCACGTTAAAGATCCCTCCCTTGCTTGAAACAGCAAAAGTTCGGCAAAATTCCAAATTTTCTAGTTAAAAAAAACTCGTTTCTTGGCCAATGTAGTACCTTTGGGTGGAGCATAGGAAAATCACATGTAAGATCGCCCAGATCCAGGTGGCTCCGTGGGGCAGTTGGTATGCGTGTGACTACTACGCCCAAGGTTCCGGGTTCAAATTCCGACATGGTCCGCTTGAAAAATGTTAGGCGAACATTTTTCACAAAAATACGCCCTCGTTCGGATGAGAGGTAAAATGGAGGACCAGTGTGTGAGTGTTGTCACGCACGTTAAAGATCCCTACCTTGTTTGAAACAGCAAGGGTTCGGCAAAATTCCAATTTTTCCAGGTAAAACAAAAACTAGCTTCCTGGTCAATGTAGTACCTTCGGGTGAAGCATTGGAAAAATTACATGTAAGGTCGCCCAGATCCTATCATATGATTCGACCCATATTTTATAACTCTGATACCCAAAAGCAGCTAAGACTGGGTTCACCGAACTTTCAGCTTGCAGATGAAAATCTATTGGCGATGCTGTTACTCTTTCGCACAAAGTAAAAATGCTGACTTTAAAAAATGGTTTTAATTATAAAAGTGCAAGATGTACTTTCTGGGATTCTTCAATAATTTCTATTGTTCTAATACGTTCCACCAAAATAGTAAAATGTCCGTTGAGTAATAATCATTTTTAGTCAACTTTTCTAACAATAGAAGTTCATAAACTTAATGGCTTGAGTTCGTACTACTCCCATATGCTACGACACATAATCGGCGATGTGTACAAGGACGGCTAGTCTTACATGAAGTTGAATGAAAATAATAATGAACTTAACGGTTTTATTGAAGTTATATAATTAATCACTTGAAAAACTACAATGCATCTACAACAGTTATTAACTGAACGAAAATCACTCTCTATCATTTTAACAAACAAAACTACCACACTATATTGCAAAACAACTCAACATACATTTTTACAACGAAAAGCAATTCTGTTCTGTTCAAGCAAGGAAAGCCGGTACCATAATAATAATCCATTCAAATCCTAACTTCCCTCAAAGACATCTATTTGTAGATAATCTATCACACGAGTAATATTTTCCTCAAAACATCCATTTGTCAACTAGAGAACTATAAAAAAGACTAATCGAATTCCACTTGTCTTAGAAAGTCCTTTGGTAAACTTGTGCATCAACACTTATTGTATGATTTTAACAAACGACACTGCGACAAACAATGGCAACCGGTTCCAGCGTTCTCAACTCCTCGAATGTATGTCGACGTGTCTACATACGAGATAATAAATATATACAAGCAACCTTTTGACACTATAAAGACGCGTAAGCAGTTACTTAACTTCCCACATTGAAATTATAAAAACGTACATAAACCTATTGTAATATTTACGAGAGCGAACGTTGTTGATGACAGAAATTCCACATTTTAATGCCATGTCAAATTAGGATAGCTTTAAGTGTTTTGAAGTAATTAAATAGCAATCGCTTAAACTGAAAAGGCAGTGGAAATCGTTAATAACTGTTTAAATGACAGTAAATAAAGTAGGGAGAGTAATATTTAGTTACATAGGAACAGAAATATTCAAATGCAGGAACTGTACGTAACAAAAAAATTTACCCGATTTTAACTAAAGCAAGAGTTATATTAATGTAAAACTAAATAACACCCTAGAACTTAAGAATCCACAAGTGCAAGACCTAAGGACTGGGAATTTCTCACTTCACTCTTAGATCTTATGAGAAAATCTTTGCTTTTTAACAATTGTTACATTATTATTTGTTTGTAGAGATTTTTAGGTACATACTATGTATTAACAGAAAGTTGATATTTATTTATGCTGAAATATGATATATATATATATATATCATGCTATATATATTGCTGTGATAAGGAGTTGTTTAAGGGTGTATTATATAGCAAGGGTCATGTAGTAACCATAAATTTGCATAGGAAGCAGAAAACTGCATTTATTTAACAGAAAATTAAGTAATTTGGATATTATATAAATAGTAAGCATTTAACACCTTGTATATAGAGCATAATTAGTTTTACAACAATAGGACGCATATTTAGCATAGAAATAGGTAATTCATACATTAGGTAAATAACAAGAATTCAACACTCGGTATATAGAGCTTTATTAATTTTAAGCAATGCAAGTAACAATATGTTTTAGTAAAAGCACGCGTATTTAGAGGTAAGGATAATACATGTAATTAAACACGCATTCAAAAGGGTTCTAATTAGTTATGATATAATACGGAGGTAAGAGAGAAAACCTAACGAAGCTTTGTGTAAATGCGTAGAAACAATTAACAATTTTGATAAGAAAATGCAGTTCAAAAACGCATAAAATAAACATACACGAAAATCGAAATTGAAGTTACATCATGTATTTTTGTATAATTATGGAAAAGGCGATATTTAAACAAATAACGTATGGTTTAGATAGCAAATAATAAGGTGTCAAATAAACACATTACATGGGAAACGAATATATTACATCAGAAAACCACTTCAAGATGCATCAAATACAAATACCTTATTGGTTAAGATAGCGACAGACTTGTTGGAAACCCAACCCACATCCAAGTGGAATCGACCTATATATTAACAGCGAGCAATGATAACAGAGTTTAGTTTTAATTAAGCAGGGCAAAGCTGCGCTACTTTGAATCGAAAAGTCACGCGAGATTTTAAATGTTTAATAAAAAACATAGTGACCAATAAGTGATACAAATATGAAGATTTCTTTTGCCGATTAACGTGAGTAGAATTTGGGGTAATTTATTTAAACTAATAATATAATAATAATAGGACTTCGAATGTGATGTTAATAATTCAAATGTGTTGATGATAATAATCCCAATCCTAATTCCGAATATGGTATAATAATTTAAATGCATGAATACTTCGAATCTTGGTGAAAATAATTTTAATTGATGGGATGACATTTCAAATGAGTGGATGAATATTGTAGTTGATCAGAATTCGAATATGGGAATATTCTAAATGGATTAATGTAATATTTCAAAGCAGCGTCGACGATTTTGGTACAATTTTGAGTTGCGAGATTCAATGCAAATAAAACAAAGAAGCACGAAGCAATTCATGGAAACCAAGGGGTTCAACTAAGCAGAGCAGGTCAGATCTAATTAGTTTTAAGACATTTTTTCTATTTAAATTTGAATACTGAATTTACTTAATTTGCAAAAGTGTAACAAAGTCAGCAACTAACTTTGCATACGTTAAAAGTACGTAATATAATAAAGGGATCTGAACGTTTGAGGTTTCTTTGGTAAAAAGAGTAGTATTTGGTGACTTTAGATTGATTGCAAAGCATATGAATTTTGGGATAAATAAGACTTATGATATTGATTGATTGAAGGGTGTATTTAATAATTTTCAAAACTTGTAAATAATATTTCTTTTCATTATATGGAATTAATTGACTTCATTTTATAATTCAAACAAAGAGGTAATCATAAAGGGGTGGAGAAGAAAAATTGATCATCGTAATGTTGTGCACTCTGTGAAGAATAATAAAAGCTAGCCGTGGAATAATAATAATAATAATAATAATAATAATAATAATAATAATAATAATAATAATAAAATTAGTGAGATTTAAATTTGATTGGAAAACACAGAGAAGTGGAGTTAAGTAGAAAACGTCCATTGACACCGAGTACGGCGTTATCATATCAATATATATATATATATATATATATATATATATATATATATATATATATATACAATTAATAAGATGAAATAATAACCTAGACTTTTAAGTAAAGTCCAAATGATCATTTCAAATCGAGCTAGTAATTGAAAGAAGGAAAATATAAGGCCTTGGACAGGATTTGAACCTGCATCTCAGTTTTGCCGGAACTGTGCGTTATCCAATTACGCTACCGAGGCCGATGGCTATAATTGGAAAATTTACAAATCTAAATCGTGTACAGTACCATATATAAACCTAACTTTCAATTACGTTTAGCATTTTTGTCAATCATTATATTTTCCTTCTTTCAATTACTAGCTCGATTTGAAATGATCATTTGGACTTTACTTAAAAAGTCTAGGTTATTATTTCATCTTATTAATTGTAATACGTTAGTATTTATCAACTTACCTTGTGTAAAAAACTACTTATAATATTTATATATTAATACTTGGCTTATAGCCGTGATTTGGAGCGTTGCTTCCTGTCTATATCTGACATAAGTCAAAAACTTGACAATTTCAGATATGATTGACAAAAATGCTAAACGTAATTGAAAGTTAGGTTTATATATGGTACTGTACACGATTTAGATTTGTAAATTTTCCAATTATAGCCATCGGCCTCGGTAGCGTAATTGGATAACGCACAGTTCCGGCAAAACTGAAATGCAGGTTCAAATCCTGTCCAAGGCCTTATATTTTCCTTCTTTCAATTACTAGCTCGATTTGAAATGATCATTTGGACTTTACTTAAAAAGTCTAGGTTATTATTTCATCTTATTAATTGTAATACGTTAGTATTTATCAACTTACCTTGTGTAAAAAACTACTTATAATATTTATATATTAATACTTGGCTTATAGCCGTGATTTGGAGCGTTGCTTCCTGTCTATATCTGACATAAGTCAAAAACTTGACAATTTCAGATATGATTGACAAAAATGCTAAACGTAATTGAAAGTTAGGTTTATATATGGTACTGTACACGATTTAGATTTGTAAATTTTCCAATTATAGCCATCGGCCTCGGTAGCGTAATTGGATAACGCACAGTTCCGGCAAAACTGAGATGCAGGTTCAAATCCTGTCCAAGGCCTTATATTTTCCTTCTTTCAATTACTAGCTCGATTTGAAATGATCATTTGGACTTTACTTAAAAAGTCTAGTTTATTATTTCATCTTATTAATTGTAATACGTTAGTATTTATCAACTTACCTTGTGTAAAAAACTACTTATAATATTTATATATATATATATTACTCATATTTAGACCAGGGTAGAAAATTAAATAATCACATCAAATAATTTTAATCACCGTGTATAAGGAATTTTATTAAATAATACGCGTTATTAAAACCATGAAGCATAAATAAACTCGGTTGTTTCAGTAAAAAAAATAAGAAATTTAAATTATTTATAAGACGCTTTATATCAAAAGAAGCAGTATTGAAAAGCTCTGCGTGTAATGTAATTATTTCTAAACAAAGAGAAATTACGTGCAAAATTTATCTTAATTAACTCTATTTAAGTAACCGGTAGTAAAACAAAGTGTACCTATAATAATTAATATTTAAGTTGTATTCGCTAAAAATGAAAAGGATAGAAATCAATTTTAATTGGAGTTAATTAAACCGTTAATAACATATAATACCTATAGAAACTTGTAAAAACCCAAGATTAAAATACCACGGAATAAAGCTCTGAGAATTAATATTATTTTGAACACCTGCGTAGTTTAAATATCACATTCGGCGTAAATTTTGCAGATAATTAATGTTTCAAAGAATCTTGGAGAAACCGGGGCTTAGTATTCACGAGAATGTGCGATACGGGTTTATTAAACCCAGATAACAGTCCGCGTGGACTGAAATAATCGATAATGAAGAGTGTCAATTTGCACCAATAAGAACACGGTAGAGAAGGAAAGAGAAATGCGTCAAGCAAAGACACATATTGTAAAAGGCGGGATTCAAGCAACGTCACGGGGGTCACAATTGGTTAAAAATAGGATGCAAATATCAGAGGTAGAACAACAATTTCTGTACAAAATCAATTAGTTTTTCTCGGACATGCTTGCGTGCCGTGTGGAAATTTTCTGAGATTTGAATGGGGCGAGTGAAAATTCGTAAAAATCGACGCGTGAGCGGCAGACTGGGAACATGGCTTGAGAAATTCTTTAGAATTACCCGTTTTGGGGAACAGACCGATAGACAGGCTTTTTGCTATATATACCGGCGGTAATATGAATTTCGGCCTCTTAGACTCTGAGACTTTTGACGATTCGATGCGTTAAAAGCTCGTACATACGCGACTTGATTAAAGATGGTAAACCGTGCATTTTAGTTTGATTAAATAATTTAAAGTTCGCTAGTATATTTTAGTGATTCAAAATAGCTTGTTATTTACGTGTTAACATGAATGTACTTCAGTGCACTTAGATACAAGGTAATAAAATTTAGTTTCACTGTACCAATTAGCAAAATTTACAACGACGAATGTATACACAAAAGTAGGCAGTTTTGGCGTATATTGGTGACAGAAGCATGAAGTTATTTGCTATTTTTCGGGGTGTTAATAATTAAATGGTTCAAATACGTGTCTGGATCCACGAAACAAGGGTCAGATATACATAGATGAGTTCCGGAAAAGCCCAGAAACAACTGGTGATGGAGAAAATTTTAAAAGCGTAGAGAATCAGAAGCCGTAATTATAATCCTGTTGAATGGTGTGATTAACTAAAGAAACGATACCTTAAAACGACGAGGACAGTAACCTTCAGGTAAATTATACTATTTTGTTTGACATTTTTGTGTGTATTGAATGACTTTATAATTGATTTACTTTAAATGGACATTAGTGAAATTGTTCTAACCATAAAAGTTTAATTTTAAGATGAAATTTGCTTGTTTAAGTAAAAAGGGGTATTTTGTTTTGATGTTCGGGAATATGATGAAACTTTGGGTATGTCTTTGAGCTCAATTAGACAAACCTGGTTAATTAACGTAAAGGGGTGGTAGATGCTCCCTTTGTACTCAGACTCCGGTCTGTTTATATTGTTATATTAATTAGTAGGCATCCAACAAGGACTTGAATTCTGGATGCACGTTAAAGTGATAATAAAATTAATTTTGAAATTCCTTTTAAAAACTGAATTTTATGCTGAAATTTAATTTGAAAATTTAATGTATTCTGAATATTGATGTAAATAGAGTTAACGTTGATGTTTGTGGTAGGAATGTGTTTAATTTTTATGAATGAGGAGATTTATAAAATTAGGTGAGCAGCCGAGGCGAAAAGCGTAGTTCACGGATGATGGAGGTTTCACAGCATAATTTGACGCCCAATCTGTGGGGCTCGAATGTTTTTTTTTTAGGACCAGTTCCCGCAATCACGGATTTGGAGGTTTCACAATATAATTTGGCGACCCAAAAGTGAGGTTCGAATTCCAAATAAAATTTTTGTTATTTTATTCCAGGAAACTGGCGATCTGAGAGAGAGAGTTTTTGTGTGTGTATAAATTTAAGAGTATTTTAGAGTGTGTGTGAGTGATTAGAACGTATGCAGAGAAAAGAGTGGTTAAGGAGTCAAGGAGTGGAAATTGGAAGTGACGATAGTGCATTGTGTGAGAAAATTTCTAAAATGGAAGATGCTGGAGGCAGTAGAGATCAGTCGAGGACGGAATCAGGGGATCAAGGAAACGAGATGATATTGAGAATGTTAGAGAGGATGAGTGAAGAATCTAATAGAGCTAGGGAAGAATCGAATAGAGCGATGGAGGAGTCCAATAGAAAATTAGAACAGCTAAGCGATGAATCTAATAGAGCTAGGGAAGAATCGAGCAGGAAGTTAGAAGAGATTAGAGAAATGAGTGAGGAATCGAATCGTAAGTTTGAACAAATTAGTCAGAAAATAGATAAGACGAATCAAGAAGTTTCAGAATTTAAAAATAGTCTTACCGTAAAGATGGGGGAAGTTGAAAATAGGGTTGAAAAAAATGAACGTGATATTACAGGTCTTCGACAGGAAATGGGACATTTAAGGTCCGAAGTACGCATTTTTTGTGAAGAAGAAATAAACGTAAAAATGACTGAAGTAACGGACTCATGTAGGGATCAGTTAGGCCGGGTAGAACGCGAAGTTAGTAGTATCAAATACAACATATCAAATTTAACGGGGGATGGTCCCAGATTTTCTACAGGTGGAGTATCATTGGACCAACACATGAAGTTTTATGGCGATAACAGGGTAAATCCACAAATTTTTATTAATAGTGTAAGAAATCTAGTGGGAAATTTATTTGACGAACAGACTAAACTGAATACGATAAAGGCTTTATTAAAGGACAATGCGGAGGCATGGTACAATTTAGTAGGACAGGACATAGACACGTATCACGACTTTGAAGACAAATTTTTACAACATTACTGGAGTGATCACAAACAGGATCAGGTTATGGACGACTTGATTACAGGAAAATTTAAGGGAGAGTTTGCAGGTTCTAGGGAGCAATATGCCATCCGCAAATACAGTGTGGCCAAACAACTGAATCCACCATTGACGGACAGACAGATTATCAAGTACCTATCACGACATTTTGAACTGGAAATTAGACAACACGTGGCCTTACAAAACATCACAGAACGGGAGACATTTTTAGAGTATTTGCAGAGATATGACGATGTATGTGTAGGACGGACAAGAGAGATACGAGAACGAAACGTTAACACAGTTAGGTTTGACAACAGGACACCGAATTATCCGAGACGGCCTGACTACAGCAGAAATTTTCGACCGAATTGGGAACGACGAGGACAGGAATACAGGAGCAATAGTGCGACTAGGGGACCGACGCCAAGACCTAGTTACACGCGACAGAACAGTTTACCGGAAGTAAACAGGACTGTGACCAGCACGCCGAATAGAGACAGGGACACGGATATTAACACGAGGAGGACGTACGCACAGGTTGTAGAAGGACAACCAGGACCAAGCACGGAAAACAGGATGAGACAGGATTTTTAGAACGTGACAGACCACTAGATTTCTGTGTAAATGTATACGAACATCCACGTGAATTTTTCAAAATTGAGGAGGAAGTAGAGCCAGAAACTGAGGAAAAATTATATTTGCCAATTATTAATTTAGAAATTTTTGAGAATAATGTAGAAGTATTACTTGATACAGGGGCAGAGGCGAGTTTAATATCGGAGGAATTCGTCAGCAAAATTAGGGATAAGGTTTGTGATAGAATTATGCCTATAAAACGTAGCCATTTAGTAGCTCAAATAAAAAGAAGTTTGCTGTAGTAAATAGTGTTGTGGTGCTTAGGATAGATATAGGAGGTTTAAGCTGTGAACAGGAGTTTGTAATTGTACCTGGACTGAAGTTTCAGAGCATTTTAGGTGTTGACTGTATGATGAAGTTAGGGGTTTTGATAGATATGGAAAGGAAGGTAGTAAGGATTAAGGATAGGGTAGTGCCATGGAAGGGCAGTTATGAAGTCACAGAGGATGACACTGGGTTTAGTATTAATGTAGTAGAGGTAGAGGATGATGAAGTAAAACAGATCAACACAATAAGATGTCCAGAGGATAGGAAAGTAGAGGTTCAAGCTTTAGTACAAAAACATGCAGAAGTAGTGGGGGTAGAAGCAGCATATCAGGAGCAGGTGAAGGCGAATTTAAGTAAAGATGGCAAGTTTGTTTTTAATAAAGTAGATTTAAGGGATTCATTCTGGCAGATTCCATTACATAAGAGGTCTAGAAGGTACATATGATTTTCCATAGAGGGAAAAATCGATAATTTTAAAGTAGTATCGTTTGGTTTGTCGGCAGAAAAGGAAATGATAATGAATAAGAAACAGACAAGTGTAGGGACTAAAGAAGAAGCAATATTTAAGAGTCAGGATAATAGGGATGATAAGTTTATTGTATGTGAGATAATAGGGAAGATAAGTATAGATATAGAAGGGGGAGAAATAGGGATGAAGAGTATTAGGATGGTAAGAAGGAAGACTTGGAGGGTCAAGAAGAGAGTTAGATTTAAATAGGATAGGGATAGAATAGGTGTATATAGAAGAGTAGAAGTAGGTGTTGATAGAAAATAAAGCTAGGTATAGGATAAATATGGGAGATAAGTAGAAATAGGTTTAGGATGAGAATAAAGAGTAAATGTAGGAAGAAAATAAGATAGGTTAAGTGTAGATAATTCATATAAGATTAGTGGAGAGTTAGGAATAGAGTAAAAGTAAGATAGGCATATAGGATTAGGTAGGGGGAAGTAAAGTATAGTAAAGATTAGTTAAAAGTTAGGAATAGGATAGGTATATAGGATGTATATGGGATTAGATGGATGAGTAGGATGAAGTTAGGGATAATTTCAGTTTATAGAATGAGGTGAGAGTTAGGAATAGGATAGGGATATAGGATAGCTGTAAATATTTCTTTTTGGATTGGAGACAAAGTAGGTAAGTTAGATAGATAAGGGTAGAGAGAGATAGGCAACTTTTTTGTAATTTTTTTTTGTCTAAATGTTTTATATTTGAAGTCAAATAAGTGGGATTATTTGTATTCAAATAGGGGGAAAATACTCATATTTAGACCAGGGTAGAAAATTAAATAATCACATCAAATAATTTTAATCACCGTGTATAAGGAATTTTATTAAATAATACGCGTTATTAAAACCATGAAGCATAAATAAACTCGGTTGTTTCAGTAAAAAAAATAAGAAATTTAAATTATTTATAAGACGCTTTATATCAAAAGAAGCAGTATTGAAAAGCTCTGCGTGTAATGTAATTATTTCTAAACAAAGAGAAATTACGTGCAAAATTTATCTTAATTAACTCTATTTAAGTAACCGGTAGTAAAACAAAGTGTACCTATAATAATTAATATTTAAGTTGTATTCGCTAAAAATTAAAAGGATAGAAATCAATTTTAATTGGAGTTAATTAAACCGTTAATAACATATAATACCTATAGAAACTTGTAAAAACCCAAGATTAAAATACCACGGAATAAAGCTCTGAGAATTAATATTATTTTGAACACCTGCGTAGTTTAAATATCACATTCGGCGTAAATTTTGCAGATAATTAATGTTTCAAAGAATCTTGGAGAAACCGGGGCTTAGTATTCACGAGAATGTGCGATACGGGTTTATTAAACCCAGATAACAGTCCGCGTGGACTGAAATAATCGATAATGAAGAGTGTCAATTTGCACCAATAAGAACACGGTAGAGAAGGAAAGAGAAAATGCGTCAAGCAAAGACACATATTGTAAAAGGCGGGATTCAAGCAACGTCACGGGGTCACAATTGGTTAAAAATAGGATGCAAATATCAGAGGTAGAACAACAATTTCTGTACAAAATCAATTAGTTTTCTCGGACATGCTTGCGTGCCGTGTGGAAATTTTCTGAGATTTGAATGGGGCGAGTGAAAATTCGTAAAATCGACGCGTGAGCGGCAGACTGGGAACATGGCATGAGAAATTCTTTAGAATTACCCGTTTTGGGGAACAGACCGATAGACAGGCTTTTTGCTATATATACCGGCGGTAATATGAATTTCGGCCTCTTAGACTCTGAGACTTTTGACGATTCGATGCGTTAAAAGCTCGTACATACGCGACTTGATTAAAGATGGTAAACCGTGCATTTTAGTTTGATTAAATAATTTAAAGTTCGCTAGTATATTTTAGTGATTCAAAATAGCTTGTTATTTACGTGTTAACATGAATGTACTTCAGTGCACTTAGATACAAGGTAATAAAATTTAGTTTCACTGTACCAATTAGCAAAATTTACAACGACGAATGTATACACAAAAGTAGGCAGTTTTGGCGTATATTGGTGACAGAAGCATGAAGTTATTTGCTATTTTTCAGGGGTGTTAATAATTAAATGGTTCAAATACGTGTCTGGATCCACGAAACAAGGGTCAGATATACATAGATGAGTTCCGGAAAAGCCCAGAAACAACTGGTGATGGAGAAAATTTTAAAAGCGTAGAGAATCAGAAGCCGTAATTATAATCCTGTTGAATGGTGTGATTAACTAAAGAAATGATACCTTGAAACGACGAGGACAGTAACCTTCAGGTAAATTATACTATTTTGTTTGACATTTTTGTGTGTATTGAATGACTTTATAATTGATTTACTTTAAATGGACATTAGTGAAATTGTTCTAACCATAAAAGTTTAATTTTAAGATGAAATTTGCTTGTTTAAGTAAAAGGGTATTTTGTTTTGATGTTCGGGAATATGATGAAACTTTGGGTATGTCTTTGAGCTCAATTAGACAAACCTGGTTAATTAACGTAAAGGGTGGTAGATGCTCCTTTGTACTCAGACTCCGGTCTGTTTATATTGTTATATTAATTAGTAGGCATCCAACAAGGACTTGAATTCTGGATGCACGTTAAAGTGATAATAAAATTAATTTTGAAATTCCTTTTAAAAACTGAATTTTATGCTGAAATTTAATTTGAAAATTTAATGTATTCTGAATATTGATGTAAATAGAGTTAACGTTAATGTTTGTGGTAGGAATGTGTTTAATTTTTATGAATGAGGAGATTTATAAAATTAGGTGAGCAGCCGAGGCGAAAAGCGTAGTTCACGGATGATGGAGGTTTCACAGCATAATTTGACGCCCAATCTGTGGGGCTCGAATGTTTTTTTTTTAGGACCAGTTCCCGCAATCACGGATTTGGAGGTTTCACAATAATATATATATATATATATATATATATATATATATATACAAATATATTGATATAATAACGCCTCGAGTTGGGAGTCACTAAATCAGCGCTGTGATAACGGCTATGGGTTGGAGCGCCACTAAATGAGTGCTGTGATACTGTTACAGCAATGGAAATTTGAAATTACTCACTTACCTTTCTTCTTAACTTCTCTTTGCCTGGCTAGCTCAACGAAAGTAATGAAATATACAAATAAAATCAAACAGCAATATCATAAATCATCTATACATTTAAAAACAATTTTCTTCCATACAAAATAATATAGGTCATTTACAGTATAATTTATATAAATATAAAATTATTCCTAACCAGTACCTATTTACTTAATTATTAAAATGTTCCTCGCCCAATCTTGGTTAAAATTTGCAGAACTCAAATATCTTCTCTTGTGGATAGTTTATCTGGCTTTTATTTCCACGCTTGTATGGTTGGTAGGCCAAAAATCCTTGACAGATAGTTTATGTAAAAGTCAAAGCGTTTCGAACTTTAACCATAAACTTTCTGGTAAATATCTTTACAAAAAAATATTATATGATTAAGACTTATTCTACCTTAAATTCAAATGACAAATATTCAAATATTAGTTACAAACAAAACAATATAAAATTAATACTATCAAAATCCAAAAAGCGATTATCTAATTCTCGTAATTAACGTTGGTAATTACCTTCGGCTTCCATTTTTTTAAATTGACGTTAAAATCCCAGTTTATAAGTTTGGTTCATATAATTTTTCATATTATTTAAAATCTCCATTTAAAACATCAGTTACGTAAAGTGCATTTCTCTTCTAATTAATCAATTTCAAATAGCGTTTGTATCAGGGATATTTATGTCGAAGATTATTCAATTGTAATGTTTTTAAAATAATTACTTTCCGTATTTACGTAGACTAAGAATTACTTCTTTATTCACAGTTGCATCTTAAATATTAAAAACTGTATGCATACTTCATAATTTAAAATAACTTTTCTCAAAGTAATTTGTTCGCGACTTAATGAATTCAATCGAATTAATCAAATGGAATTAATCTAGTGTCAATTGTCACTGCTTATATACAATTTATTTTGACTACGTCACTCTTTCTAAATTTTACGGGATTCCATTCGAAATATTACACACTTATATGACACAAAATTTCTGGGAATTCCACAGCCGGTTACCGTTTGTCCTTCGCTAACACAACGAGGTTAGTGGTCGCGTCACACTCTTTCCTATAGCACTGTGAAATCTATAAATGCTGCTTTGAAATTAATTTAGACCAACGTTTTAGGAGGTATGTGATTTCGGCGAAATATTTTAACAACTTCAAACTTCCTGTCAGATATGTCATAATCAGTCTTGACGTTATTTCTCTTTTTACCAAGATACTTACAGAACTAGCCATAAATTGTATCTCCGAATGTGGATTCAAATTGAACACAACTGCAATATTCCTAAACGAGAATTTTTAAATATAATAAAATTTTAATTTAACAGCAGCTATTTCTCCTACAATAATTATTTTTTACAAACCTTTGGTTGCCCCATGGGTTCAAACTTAATTCCTATAATAGTCCAAATTGTTATGGATTACATTTGAAATAATGTAATTCCTACTTCACCCTTCAGCTTGTCATTTATTAAAAATACGTAGACGATATCATTACAGCTATCCCTGAAGATTAAATAAACATCATCCTCAATATTTCTAATAGTTTCAATCACAATATACAGTTTACTATTGAAACAGGAAAAAGCGACACTGTTCCCTTCCTAGACACATTAGTTATAAAACAAGACCAAAATATAATACTCGATTGGTGTTATAAACCCACAGACTATGGTAGATACTTAATTTTTCACTCTTATCATCCCTTCATTATAAAAATTTATTTCAAACCTAAAAAACAGAATTAAAAACATTTATCATCCTTCTCTTAGCAAAAAAATTTGAACAAGTTAACCTTTTTACTTAAAAACAATAATTATCCCACAAAATTAATCTACTCGTTACTTAACAAAAACCCCCACGACAATAACAATGACATACCCAATCACAAACCACCTGACAATAACACCACCTACAAAACATTGCCCTATTTCAACCATTGAACTCAAAATTAAAAATAATTTTTGAAATACTAAACATTAAAATAGCCATTACTAATTCACAAAAAATAAATCTACGTCTTTCAAAGGTCTATGACAGGACCCCAACAGAGAAACAAAGATGCGTAATATACCAAACTAAATGTTTAGACTGCACAGAATCTTACATGGGACAGACTTCCCAACAACTACGACAAAGAATAACGCAACATAAAAGTGACATTAGGGTATAACCTAACGTATGTGCGTGACCATTCATTCTAACACAAAAGATCATAGACCAAATCTTACAAATACGTAAATTTTGACCATTAAACCAAATTATAATAAAAGAAACTTTTGGAAATGTGCTACATTTACAGTAACCCGACAAGTATAAACGAGGTAAGGTACAAAACAAAATGTAATAGTTACGTGAAGTTTCTCTTTGTCTCGAGCTTTTTTATTTTTAAAAATTTTTCAAATTATATATCAAAGTAATTAATGCGTTTATTAGACCCATTTTCTACAAGCGATGAGTAATACTTCGACTATTTTACATAATTGCGATACATTAATTCATTTAAATATAGATTGTTAAGATGTATAACGATCAATTGCCTACTGATCGTCTCCTCTCTGTGCTTTTAAAATAATTTAAATTTAACACAATTAATTTTATGCCCCGACTAGCTCAGTGATACCCCGCACAGAGTGAACGACGATATGATAACAGAGAATTTTGTACCCACTTCCAGTCTAACACTCCATATACCTGAATAATGCAAGCGAAATTCACCAAAATTCGTATAATAAGCGAAGAAAATTTACAATTTACTATTTACAGAACTTGTTACGAACATCGTAGCCTGATTTTGAGTCTACCAGAAATTTGGCTACAATCTAGAATTAAACTGAAGGGAAAAGAAAAGAATGACCGGGCTCAATCGGCGAGTAGGCGGGGTTTTACAAAAGTAAAAAAATTTCTAGAAATAAAAAATTTAAAAGTGCAGTAATAAAAATAAACACACTAATTTTATAACAGCAAAATAAATTGACTAACTGAACTACGACACTTCCTGACCGAATTTGACATCGAAATCGCACTACTTGGGGAGACGAAACTAAACCACAACCACGCACTGAAGATCGCAAATTACACAACTCACAGAAAAGACAGGACCATCGAACCAGGACAAATAACAAGTGGAGGAGTAGACGTACTAGACCTTCCACAAACACAGCTAGATGCTGCAGGCGTGGAAATATACGCAGACGGACGACTACTGAGACTCATCTTCGTATACCGTAGCCCAACGAGAACACTATCTACGCAAGACATTGACAATCTAACGCTAGGAAACACGGCTACGATAATCATGGGTGACTTAAACGCTAAACACACCACATGGGGTTCCAGAATCAACAATCGCGACGGACTGACGCTCTTCACTCACTCGCTGGGTAAAGACTTCGACATCACCGGACTAGATACACCATCAAGAATACCTCCAAACCCAGATTATCAACCTGACGTACTAGACATAACACTAGTGAAAAACATGCCGTACAACTTCACGACAGAAGTGATACAAGACTTAAACTTTGACCATCTACCGATACTAACTACGATTCACACAACGCCACATACATAAGAGACGAATAACACCGTCACATCAACAAACTGGAGGAAATTCAACGAGTACCTACAGCACAAAATAACATCTGGAAACCCGACCGTCGACACACATGAACAAATCGACGCAGCCACAGAACACATCACCAATACGCTACAAGAAGCACTAAATCACAGCACTACGACAGGAATCCGGAACACTAACAGACCACGACTTCCTGACTACCTTCGTGACATCATCAATCAGAAAAGGAAGTTAGTCCGGAGGGGCGGATAACGAGGGACCCAGCCATCAAAACACAACTAAACGCAACACAAGCTGCACTTAAAATCCTACTAGATGAACACAATACGCAACAGTGGACGGAACATATTAAGAATGTTCTCGAGACTGAGGGGAACTTACACCGACTCAACAGAGGACTTATAAGAAGACATCAACTATCCAACGCACCACTAGACGGACCAGACGGACAAATCTACAACGCCTGTGAAAAGCCAAACATATTCGCCACGACACTACAAGAAACATACTCACCGAACCCAATAACACACCAGCAACATGAAACACACGTAAACGAAACCATGGACGAACTACTACAAATGCACCCAGAAGACCACATACCACTTATGACACCAAAAGATATCAAACAAACAATCCTCGGCAACAGAAACAGGAAAGCACCCGGAAAAGACAACGTCACAAACCCAGCACTCAAAAACATCACGAAATGCACACTGGCATACATCACGAGACTATTCGACGGTATACTTCTACAACGACATTATCCCACAGCATGGAAGACTGCAATCACTGTAATGATACACAAGACAGAAAAACCAGGACAAACCCGTTACACTACCGACCGATATCGCTCCTCAGTGCGTCATCAAAAATATTCGAACGACTACTACTACAAAAACTGAAACATCACCTACGAAACCGACAAGAAAAATTTGGCTTCAGAGAAGATCACTCGACCACACTACAAGTAATACACGTCATAGACCACATCACAGAGAACTACAACAAAGCACACGTCACGACAGCAGTATCTCTGGACATACAAAACGCATTCGACAAGGTTTGGCACAGAGGACTCTTGTACAAACTAGCGACCATACACCAAGTACCACTACAATACATACAGCTACTGGACAGCTACCTCACAGACCGAAAACTACAAGTACGAGTAGACGGACAGTTATCGCACGAAGTACCTATCACGGCTGGAGTTCCGCAAGGCGGATGTCTTTCAGCAGCACTGTTCAACGCTTACATACAGGACATACCCTGCAACGATAACGTCAAATGCAGACTATACGCTGACGACACCTTATTCATCACAACAGCACACCATCCCAAAGACTACAACGCCAACTGGACACCCTACCCAACTGGTTGGGAAGATAGAAATTACAAATCAACGTCGACAAAACAGAAACCATACTTTTCTCACAACACAGACTACACCAACACCCTCCGCCAGCGTTTGGAGAGCAGCAACTTCCGTGGAAAAACACCATACGATACCTCGGAGTGACGATCGACAGAAACCTCTGCTTCCACAAACACCTAGACGAGACGCTCAAAAAAGCAAAACAAACCAAAGGCTACTTACACCCGATGCTGACATTTAACAACAAGCTACCGACAGAAACACGGACCAGAATTTACAAAACGCACATAAGACCGATCATCACGTACGCCTCACAGGCTTGGCTGACATACCTATCAAAGACAAACTTACGACGCCTAGAAACATCCAGAACATCATCCTTCGACTAATTACCGGCGCACGGTGGTTCGTCAGAAACGATACAATACGACACGACTTAAACATTCCCACAGTACACGAATACTGTAGAACAAACTCCACAAAAACATATCAAACAATAGATGACTCACCACATCCATCCGTACGAGACATTGCACCGCTACAAGGCACGCGACAAACAATCAAAAAACGACCACGCCGACTACTAGATGTGTAACACAACATCAGACAAAAGCACGCCAGACCGGAACTAGTTGGCTAAATAAAAAAACAACTAGGACACAACACGAGATCCAGACCACTAGGCGGAAAAACAGACATCTAGAACACTCGCACGACAAATGATACAGACAAGACAGCAGAAACCACTAGGTTAACGCTGACTACTAGACGCGCCCTGAGAGGGCAGGATCAACCAGGGTAATCCAGATATACCTAAACTTTACACATAGGCCGCGCTTCCTGATTCCTTTTTAAATTACACGGCACTGTCATTTATGAATAAATGACATGGTCTAACACATACGTTGTCTACCATTTAAATATGAATGACACGTCACAAACGGACATCATACTGTCATTCAGTGCCATTGCAATTAATGTGTTAAAACAAACAAGTAAAACTATGCAGAGGTATTCCGTGAGCTTGGTTAAATGCACTAGTCCAGAATTTAGGTTACTTTAAAAGTAGGGTCCGAGTAAGATTCGTCTAGTGTAATAATGCAATTTAATCAGGACAGGTCAAGCAAAGGATAATAACAATGGAGATGCTGCAGCTTGAGACAATAGAAGAGGCACGGGCCACTGGATCTAGAATCAAAGCTGTAATGAAATACCCAACATTCTTTTCGAATCGTAGTTACGTTACACAAGGAACACAACTACCGTTTTATTCTTTATTGGTTTTATCAAAGAACGCCAAATTACGTTATATGATTTCTCCTCTTGAACCTGATAACACAGAATGGAACTTCAGATATTTTAGGCTATAAAAGTAATATTTTAAAGCAATTCTTAAATAAACTTAAACGATGAATAGACTAACGTCATGTGGGATAAAAATCCCTCGTCAAATCTTGTATAAACCGCGAACAATTTTTGACGTGTGCGAGGGTGCATCCCCTAACATCCACTATAAAATTCACCAATCTAAATTTCGAATGAATGAAAAAGCAGCGTTTATTTTTCCAACGTTAGTTATATAGACTGGCTTGAATAACAGCGTAATCTAAATTACATGAAAGGGTTATCGCGAGCGCCCCTGTACGAGTCATCCATCAACCATTCGACGAGTGACATGCAGAGGTGTCATTTATCGCTCCCTCCATACCCATTAGAGTATTGCTTTAAACCTTTCAACCGTGAAGCTTTTATTAAGGTTAAATGTACTACGTGTTACCTAACAAGCTAGCTCCCTATTAACAAAAAGCTGTTTTTAAAAAAGATATATTTTTAGTTTCATTTTTATACAACGCATGACCATTCACGATTCATCCTAATCCCCCGTCGAGCTGAGATAATGCTCGCTATTTTTCCGGACACCAGGAGCATTATTTTAAAAAGTTTTTATATCCTAGCGACACTCTGAATGCAGGAAAACCTGGGACGTCATCAATAATACAGATATCTTAAGCTTTTAGAAATGACAGTGGTTTATGGTATGCAGCATCTTTTTTATTATACAAGGGAATGTGGATACCTATTTTATATTATCTAAAGAAATTATCTAAGAAATTAAGCATTAAAATATTACACGTAACCACGTAAGAGTTTTCTTTTACAAATGCCGCAAGCAATTGCACCGTAAAAAAGTTCTCCAAGCTGTAGTAACGGTTTCACAAGTATAAGAGTTACCCAACTCTTTTATCTTCTTCCAACCTCCTTTTCATTAAATTCTAACTTAAACATATATATATATATATATATATATATATATATATATATATATATATATATATATATTAGGTAGTTAATTACACAAGGTAAGTTGATAAATACTATCATATTACAGTGAATAAGATGAAATAATAACTTAGACTTTTATGCAAAGCCCAAATGATTATTTCAATTCGAGCTAGTAATTGAAAGATGGAAAATATAAGGTCTTGGACAGGGCTTAAACCTGTATTTTGGTTTTGCCGGAACCATGCGTTTACCAATTACGCTACTGAGACCGATGACAACAATTGGGAAATTTACAAAATTAAATCGTGTACACGACTATACACAAACCTATCTTTCAATTACGTTTGGCATTTTTGTCAATCATATCTGACATTGTCAAGTTTTTGACTTATGTCAGTTATAGACAGGAAGCTACGCTCAAAATTACGGCTATAAGTCAAGTATTAAATATATAAATATTTTAGGTAGTTAATTACTCAAGGTAAGTTGATAAATACTATCGTATTACAGTGATTCAGTCAAAAACTTGACAATGTCAGATAAGGAAAAGTAACAACCTTGAGTGTAAACAGGGAATGAAAGCAATTGGAGAAAGGGCTTATATATACGATAGAAACTGAACGACATTTAGTCTGTATTTAACTGAGCAACAACTATGCTCGAAGGTGTTAAAAACTCACGCAATTAGTGAAATAAAAATTAAACAGTGCGAGAATTTTCTGCAACGAAATATAAACCGATGTATAGATAGACGTAAGTTAAACATTACATTTGATTTTCCAATGCTCCACCCGAAGGTACTACATTGGCCAGAAAGCGAGTTTTTTTTATCTGGAAAATTTTGAATTTTGCCGAACCCTTGCTGTTCCAAGCAAGGTAGGGATCTTTAACGTGCGTGACAACACTCACACACGGGACCTCCATTTTACCTCTCATCCGAACGAGGGTGTATTTTTGTGAAAAATGCTCGCCTAACATTTTTCAAGCGGACCGTGTCGGGATTCGAACCGGGGACCTTGGGCGTAGCAGTCACACACATACCACTACTCCACGGAGCCGCCCGTAAGTTAAACAACTTAATTAAATTCATTTCTAATATTAACAAAACAGGGCTTTTAATTTGGTGATATTCTAATTAGGACACATTCTAATTTTGGACGTTTTAATTTGGACATATTTTAATTTAGACATTTTCTAATTTGGTGATATTCTAATTTTGGACATATACTTTAATTTGGAACGTATTCTAATTGGAGGCGATTCTTATATGGGGACGGCATTCAGTTGATGTCCTAACGCAACAAAGATACCAATAAACAAAGCGGACGCAGCAAGGGAATGCAGATCATAGACTAAGATGGAACTCCTGAACCCATTCCAGGTTAGCAATTTTAGTACACTTTATTAGGGAAAACCTGTTTTTGATTTAATATTTGCTATGCATTGTATATTTGTAAGAGTCGTCAAAAAGGTCACTTAAAAAATATGAAAACAAAGGAAGGATCTTGGAACGTTCAAAGGTCCCTGAAGTAATTAAAAGATATTTTTGCTGGCTTTCAGAAAAGCTTAAATCTGGTATATGTAGATATTTTGTACAAAAAGGAAAATTTTGAGCATTGTAAATATTATCAATTATTATATTGTGTGTTCTAGAATTGTTTTATTTGATTCAATAAGATTTATTTAGCAAGCTAGTCAGGGCAAAATCCTAATTTAATATTTCATATCAAATGGGGCGAATAGCACAGCAATAAAAGGAATATCACAGCAATAAATATGACGTCCAACAGTGGGACTTAAAACAATAAAGGAATCAGGGGCAAAGATCACAGCAATAAATATGGCTCCCATCGTAGGGGCTCGATAATCCTAAAATAGGGCATGTCACAGCAATAAATTTGACGAATATCACAGCAATATATATATATATATAGCTATAATTATAGGGTTAATTTAGGGGTAGGTTAAGTCATAGGGGTCGTAGAATAAACAAAAGAAACTTTCAGTTAACAAAAGCACATAATTACAAATATTATAAGAGTAAATAGGTCACTATACATATTGTTAGTTGAGCGCACACTGTATATAATAGTACAAGAGATTAAACGCATATCCAAGAGTAGTTACGAACAAAGATATGATTTAAAAATGTAACGAAATGCATCAAAATTAAATCAACGGAAAACCTATATGAATTGGTTAGATAAATATTCAACAAGTGCGTTAAATATATCATCGTATACGCAGGCAAAAATTATGCATTATTTGAATAAATCGTACGTGACATAAAGTATTACATTTGTTCAAAAATCCAATTTAACTAGGAAATAAACAAACACCAAATTTATTTATGTTTAGATTAGAATAAGCAAACAACAATGAATACGTGATTTTATGAATGAAAATTCGTGGGATTTCTCGATTAAATATAATGGTATGTAAATGAATACGTGACAATTTAAGCGTTCTTCCAAGTATTTGAACTATACAATTGGTAAAATTTCCCGGAGTACACAAGAGATAAGACAAATGGTGTCGCCCCAACACGTGAAAACAACGAATAGCAAACAAGAGACAAGACCTATAAATATGATAACAATTGAGCAACGAGTTAGTATACATTTTAAACTGGGCCATTACGATACTCAAAAGTGCTAAATTATTCACGCAACCGGTTATACGAAAATAAAATGAAAATCATTTTTATAAAAGTGTAAAAATTGTGCAAGTGAGCCGATCTATTATAGACGGCTCTGGACACGATTCTGGAGACGACTCTGGAGATTACCTCCTGTTAAATTAATTTTGATAATCACTGACATGGTAAATGTTCTATTACTGTTTTGTTAATTACGGAGATGGTAAACCTTTTATTGAATTAAATTATGGGATTTTGAATAACGATTTCGACCCTTAATATTCAGACTGGACACGAAAACTCTTGGGGGTGCAGAGAATCGAATTCTCGTACGCAAAAGTTCATTATTTTTAAAAGGAAAGTAGCAATTAAAATTTACATTCGATGAAGTTTTAACATAGTTAATCTTAGGTTTTTTACTAGTTAAGCGCGTATTTAGTCAAATTAGAGATAGATTATAGTTCTTTCCTATTTACAATTATAGTCTACTTAGCAGCATCATGAATACTTCGTAGTTGCTTGACGCTGTCACAATTACACTCATAGTATTAAAGGATTCTTTTCATTGACTTATAAACAACGTTTTCATGTAGATTCCAAATACTTTCAAATTATTTTTTTAGCTATTGTGTTGTAGATCCAGTTAAGATCGATTTACAGACCACTTTATTGAGATGCCTCACATATTGATTTTTCACAAATTTAACACGAATTTACGAAATTTTGTTGCCTTTGTTTCATATTTCGCAAATAGTAACTTCATTTTATACAGTTTCGTAATATAATTGAAAAATGTTCTTCGACTACAACGACTATGAGTATGATATTATATATATATATATATATATATATATATATATATATGTATATATTATGCTGTGATAAGGGGTTGTTCAAGGGTGTACTTTATAGTAAAGGTCATTTAGAAATGAGAAATTACCATAGGCAGCAAAAAACGGCATTTATTTAGTAAAGGAATTGAGAATGGAGATAGTTTGTAAATAGTAAGCAGTGAACACCCTGTATATAAAGTATAAGTAATTTTAAGTGACGCAAATAAACATAGGAAGACGCATAGTTAGCGTAGAAACCAGGAAGACATTCATTAGGTGAATAGAAAATATTTAATATTCTGTAGATAAAGTTTTAGTTAATTTAGGTAAAGCAAATAATGGTATTTTTCAGTGGAAGCACGCGTATATTTATATGTAATAAAGTGTAATTAGACACGCATTGAAAAGACTTCCAAACGATTAGATTAATACGGAGATAGAAATAGAGTTTCAGGAAGCATAATATAAATGCGTACAAATAGTCAACCATTTTTGATAAGAAAGGAGATTACAAATTGCGTGAATAACATGCAGATATGAAAATTAAAAGTAGAATTGCATCAGTTGTTTATGGAAAAGCAATTAGATTTATCAAAACACCGCATGTTGATAACGAAGACAGCTGAGACCAGGTTACAATTATTGGGAAACATAGAAAATTACATCAGAAACTACTTTAAATGTAATTATTTGATTCGTTAAAAATGAGCGACGAGTTTGTAGACCATACCCACTGACGGAGTGGGAACTTATTAATATATTAGCAGGTACAGTGATAACGAAGTCAGTTTACAACTCAACAAAGACCGCAGTGCGCCACTATGAAATAAAGTGATACGTAATAATAATAATTCAAAGTGAAAAACTGCAAAAGTGCTAAAATGAAAATTACGATTGCCGATTAAACGTAAGTAGATTTTGGTGAATTTATTTTAAACTAAAACATAAAAATAATAGGGCTAAGGGGAGAAAATAAACTACGATATTCGAGTACGTGGAAAATAAATATAATAGGGAAAATAAATGATGATAATACAATTCTAAGTTTGGAGAAATTGATAAGAAGTAATTCTGAGTCTGAAATGAAACGACAATAAATTGGGGTGCATAAGTTAATAATGGTAGTCCAGAGGGTGATGGCAATAATTTAAATGCAATGGTTCAAGCGTGTAGATAGACAATATAATCCTGAATTGGAGGAAGATAATTTTTATTCAAATGGATGCGTCGATACGAAGAAAATAGACCAGGTCAGATTTTTAGTTATAAGACATTTTATTTTTCTATATTTTTTATTTTGAATATTGAATTTGCTTAATATAATATGAATGTGAAAGTCAACAAAAAGAGGATTTGAAAACGTATAAAGTGCGTGATATGATAACAGGTTTAGAACATTCTACACTTCGTTTATAAAGATAATTGGTTTTTTTGGTGACTTTGGGTTTTGAGTAAAAAGTATATGATTTTTAATAAATGAGATTTATAACATTAACTAATTGAAAAGTGTATTTCAAATAATTTACAAAAACTGTACATAATATATTGGTTTCATTATATAAAATCGAAATTAACTGAATTTCATAATTCCAAATAAATGCTAGTCGAGGTCATAAGATAAAGTTAAGGGGAGTGATTTAAACAGTTCAAGGAGGAGCTATAAGTTGAATACAAAATTGATAACAAGTAAGGCGGTAACGTATCGAATTTTGTTATTGGTAGACAAGGTTGGTTCAAGATAAAATCCAGTTAAGTTTCTGGAGGGAATTGATAGCAACATTAATAAGACAGCCCAACGTCGGAGGAGATAATTACAATCTTGTTTAATCATAGCAATATATATATATATATATATATATATATATATATATATATTACTCATATTTAGACCAGGGTAGAAAATTAATGAATTACATCAAATAATTTTAATCACCGTGTATAAGGAATTTTATTAGATAATACGCTTTATTAAAAAACCGTGGAGCATAAAAATTCATTCGTTTCAGTAAAAATAAGGGATTTAAATTATTTACAAGACGCTTTCTATAAAAAGGAGCAGTGTTGAAATGCTCAACGTGTAGTTTAATTATTCCAAGTAAAGAAACACATGGAAATTACGTGCAAAATTTATATTAATTAATTCAAGTTTAAGTAACGAGTATTAAACAAAATGTACAAATAATAATTGAATATTTAATTAGGATTCACTAAAAATTAAAGGGTATTATGTTAATTGGAGTTAATTGAACCATTAGTAACATATAATATGCATAAAAGCTTGTAAAAACCCAATAATATTCAAATCGTAGAAGTGTTAGTTAGAAGTAGGACGATTGAGCACCTGCGTATTTTTAAAAGTCTCGTTCTGCGTAAATTTTGCAGATAACAAATGGTTACAGAGAATGTTGGAGAAACCGTCGCTTAATATTCACGAGAAATGCTAATAAGGTGGGTTATTTCACAGTCCACGTGGATTGTACAAAACCGATAATAAAGAATATTGATTTGTACCACTCGGAACAGGGTAGATAGAGACAGATAATATGCGCAAGACAGAGACACATATAGTAAAAGGCGTGACTTGAGCAACGTCACTGGGTTGCGATTGGGTGAAAATAAGAGGCAAACATGAGAGGTAAAAATAACATTTCTGTATAAAAATTAATTAGTTATTCTCAGACGTTGCGAGCCGTGTGGAAATTTCTAAGATTTAACTGGTGCGAGTGCAAATTTAATAAGAACCGCGTGCCAGGCGGTCGAGATGGGAACATAGTATGCGAAATTCTAGAAACTGTCCGTTTTGGGGACAAAAGCGACGTATAGGCTAGCGATTATATATACCCGTGTTAATATGAGTTTCGCGCTCTTAATTTTTCGATTTTGATTCAATAATTTAAACAGTTTGCTCGTATATTTTGGTGATTATTTAATACTTTAAAACAGTTTGCTCTTTACGTGCTACAATGAAAGTAATTTAGTGCTCTTAGAAAAGAAGATGCAAGGTAATAAAGTCTAGTTATAATTGCGAGTACTGTACCAATTATTCAAATTTGCAACGACAAATGAATACACAAAAGTAGGCAGTTTTGGCGTATAGCGTGAAAGAAGTATGAATTTCTTTGCTATTTTCGGGGGTGTTAATAATTAAATGATTCGTAAACGGGACTGGATCCACAAAACAAGATACAGATATACACAGATGAGTTCCGGAAAAGCACTGAAACAACTTTAGATGAATGGTGGGGTAGAAAATTTTAAAGGCGACCAGTAATCCGGGGACCTAAACATAACCCAGTTGGAATGGTGTGATTAACAGAGGACGATGTACATTGGAGCCACGAGTGCGTTAACCTTCAGGTAACTTATGGTTCGTTGTTCAATTTTTGATGTTTTGGTGTGTGTTGAATAACCTTATAATTTATTTACTTAAAATGGACAATAGTGAATTTGTACTAACAAATTTTTAATTTTAAGGTGAAATTTTCTTGTTTAAGTAGAAAAGAGTATTTAGTATTTATGGTCTTGATGAAAACTTGGGTATGTCTTTGAGCTCAATTAGACGAACCTGGTTAATTAACGTAAAGGGGTGGGAGATGCTCCCTTTGTACTCAGACTCAGGTCTGCCAATATTGTTAAATTAATTAGTAGGCATCCTACAAGGACTTTAATTCAGGATGCACATTAAAATGATAACAAATTTAATCTTGAAATTTTCTGATACTGAAATTTATGATGAATTTTAATTTTGAAATTTTAATGTATTGTGAATATTGATGTAAATAGAGTTAACGTTGGTGTTTGTGGTAGGAATGTGTTTTTTTTTATGAATGAGGATGTAAGGTATCTAGGGGAGCTGCCGAGGCGAAAAGAGTAAAGAGGCGATTCACAGAAGAAAGTCAACAGACCAAGTAATTTAATAGCTTTTTGTACATTTCACCGCATTCTTGACGCCCAATCTGTGGGGCTCGAATGTTTTTTTTTTGAAAGGGCCAGTTTCTGCAGATATGAGAGGATTCACAGCAATATATATATATATATATATATATATATATATATATATATATATATGCTATGCTATTTATCCTTTTCCGGTATTCTTGTTCCACGTTGATGTTTAATATAACTTTATTACTATGTTCGTACTCGGCTTTTTACGTTGCGTCTCTAAATCTTTAACTCTTTTTATATCTCTGCCTCGGCTAGCTCAATCTATTTAGAACAGAGTGCTCAACGACATGACAATAAAAACTGTTTAACCCCCTTTTTCTCTAGCTCCTATCTGTTAAAATAATGTAAATGAAGCAATCCAAAATTCGTATAATAATCGACAATATTTACACTTTGTATTTTAATAACTTATTAATTTGATTTCATATTCAAAAATTAGCCCCTGAATAAAATATTAATATTTATCTGTCAGTAAAAAAAGTCAGCAAAAATACCACTATAATTTACTTTGAAGCCCTTTTGAACGTTCAAACGATCTTCTATCTATTTTTATAAATTTTCAAAAGATTTTTGATGACCCTTACAAATACTTCGATATAAATAATAGACAATGTTTAAAAAAATTGAAAATACAGTCTTATACTAATAAAGGATTATAAATATCTGACCTGTGTTCTTCCTGCTTGTTTCCTGGAACTGCTTCTGTATGTGGATGGTCAGCACCCCTGAATAGTTTCCAATTTGATTCTCTGTTACAACTTCTCCCACTTAACTCCTAGCGTAGTTTCCTCAACCTGTTGACCAGATTAGTTACTTAACTTTGCTTGAATTCGCCCTTTGGATTTTACCCAGATGTATATTTAGTTTTATTTTTAATTCTCAGAGTTTCCTTGAAGTTTATACGTTGTTATTTGAAGTTTACTTGAAATTGATCCATTGTTATTTGAAGCTTATTTGGAAGTTTATTTGGAATTTCTTCGGAGTTTAGTTGGAAGTTTCTTTGAAGTTTACTTGATTTTGATCCGTCGTTATTTGAAGGTTTATTTGGAGTTTCTTCGGAAGTTTAGTTATATTTCTTCCGAGTTTAATTGGAGCCGTTTTTAAAAGCAAACGGCCGTTTTAATTGTATTTACTGGCACTTGACTTTGCACTTTGATTTCACTCAATTATTTATTTTTACTAAGTTCACTTTGCGTAGTAATTTTACTTCTCACAGACGTAGTTAGTGCCTTGGTTGCAGAGATCCTGGATGTTTGCAAGGTCCGCGTACTATTTAAAGACACCACCTACCTATTTTTCCTATTGGTTTTCCTCACGTGTTTGTTGATTAAGGTGTTGCATTTTGCGCTATCACTGCAGGACTCGAGTATTTCTCCAAATTTCTTGTCTAGACTCTTGGTAAAACTCTTTATTTCTCACGTAGGCGTTTTATATTATGTAGCATATTTCTCAGAAAATCCAAATTTCTGTTGCATTTTGTCACGTCGTATTGTTTGTGTTTGTTATAGTTCAAATTTTATCGCATCACAGACCGTTTGTTATTTATTGTTTATCACTCCAAATATGTTGGATTTTATAAAAATACAATGTCTTTGGTCACGTATTTATATTTCTATGACGTATTTGAATGCGTTTATTTAGGATGCCAGGTTGTTTACCTTTATCGATTGCATGTTTATTTTGATAAAACTCGTTGCATTGAAAACATTACTTTTGCATGTTTCTTTTTAATTCTAGATTTGTATATTTAATTTAAAACGCATTATACGACGTACACATTATTATTCTTGCTAAATATGATCTGGTTATTGAGAATGAGCTTCCCTTTTATGAATTAAATTAGTTATGAATCATATACAATGTGTGCGCTATTGACTTTATGTAAAATTATTTATTTATTCCTATTTAATGACGGAATTGTTTGGTTTTCTAAACGTTAATAATATTTACATGTATCTTACAACCCCTATGAGTTAATATACCCTTAAATTACCTTCTTATCGCAGCATTTTTTCCCCAAATTAAAATATTAAATTTTCAATCAATGCCATTTTTGGCGCCCAACGTCAAGACAAAATCCCCATTGTTTTAAAATTGTTTTATTTTTATTTTCTTGTATAAAGTTTAATTGTCTCTTTAATTCCTATTTGTTCCCCTAAGTTTTTCTACAAAAACCTGATTAATCTTATATCTAACTCCATATCCTAATCCTACCTGTACCTATATTAACTTATAAATATGCCCTTATTCTAATCCTTTATCTATACCTATTTTACCTTATAATTGTATTACAATTTCTACAACTGTTTCTGTTTTTCTCCATTAGCAAAAACTTTTTATCTGAAATGATTATGTCATTCTTCTTCCCTAAATTGACCATTGCTACAAAATTATTTCCAGAATTTAAATCATTCATTGTATTATTTTTCTCCCTTGTACATCCTATATCGTATCCTAAAAATTTTATTTTCTCGTGAAAGATTTCACACTTCTTCATATTTACCTTTATCCCTGATAAATTTAACTACAACAAAATTCGTTGAAGGTGTGTGAAATGGTGTTCTATGCCGTCGCCAAAAATTAAAATATCATTCACATAGCGGCTGGTGAGTTGACGCTGGCATACGGGAGGCTTCCTTGATTAAAAAAAATTGAAGCGGGCTGATGGCGAAATGTTCCCAATCCTGGCGCGCTTGTTGGCATCACCTGCTCTAGGAAGTGGTACTGATGGAAGTAGAAGGGTTTATGTAGTGCCGAAAGTATGTCTGTAGTGTTGTGAGAGTTAGCTTCATATTATCCCATTGGATTTGGTGGTCACAATGAGATAATCTGAAGAAGAATACTTAGTATTTACTATCGTGGTAACTTCCGTCTTGCACTATTCTTAAGTTCACCCAAATAAGTTTGGTGGTTTTCTAAAAGAGGGAACAAAAATTAATGATCTAGCGTTTGGAGCTCCTTTTATACCAAGGTTTGCTTGTATTGTACATTTTGAACGGTTTGATTCGTACTTTGAGGGGATTTTAAACGAGTTTATTATTGATTGAGGGGTGTTTTTGCGAGCATGCTATTTATTTGCATACTGGGTGCTTATTTGTTAGTTAGTTGGAGTATTGTGCGTAACAGCTGATTTATCAATCGTGGGGTAGGCAACACTCAGCCCCGGAGCATGACTATTAATTTCGGATTGAGATTAGGAAAAATCATTGTAATATAAACAATTAATAAGTTAGACGAAATTTAGTCCACAGCTAGTCTACACATACATTCGCTTTTATTATGAATCTCTGATCTAAACGATTATACCTTTGGTTAGACCCAAAGAACCACTATAGTTTAAGATAGTAAAGCCGTAGCAGATAGCTTTATTTAATTCTTAACAATAGTCCGATGAAAATAAGTTTTAGTGAATTTTAATTGTAATTGTAATTTTAGTTATTTAAATATGTGATATGGGTTATCTACTGTAATCTTGATTTAACGAGTAGTGGATGTCCGTATTATAGTGTATATATGTGTTACAGCACCTCGGAGGAATAGGATTATATTCGAAGAGTTAGAAAATAAAAAAGAGTAATACTTTAGTTCTCCAGCATACCTTATACCTACTACCTATACATTATACATACACAAAGTCACTAACGGAGTCTATTCCCTATATGTTGTAAATTATTCCACCATGAACTGCTAACTCTAATCTGTGAATGAGAATTCGTAATGATTGAATAAGGCACAAAGCACGGAACGCTTCTAACACAAACACATATGTACTTAAAAGTTTTAAATGAGCACTAAAACTCTTTTTAAAATTGTCTTTTGACTTTCGAGTTTCTAAATTTATTTGTATGGTCTTAAACTTTAAGTATATTCTTCGAAGTTTAGAATTTGGGAAATGTTCAATCACAAGTTCATTAAAGTTAAGAATATTTATAACGAAAAACTTTTCTATGCTCAGCATAGCAAATACGGGGTCTTTCTTCTCCCATAGAATTGCGTAGAAGCAATTTATTCTCTTTTGTGTTAAGAAACAACGCTCAGTATCAGCTGCCGTCATAGGCAATGTGTACAGTAGAGTTAATAGATTTACACTTTCTGAAAATATACCACAAATATTATTATTTATAAATAACTGGGAAATATCTGTGGCTCCAACACTTTCAGATACAATCAGATACAATAGAACTATAAAAATCATACCGGTCAAAAATGACTTTTAATTTGGTTTTTAATTTGAAGTTATTGATAATGTGTTCCAATTGCAATTATAGTTAAAATAAACTTTAACTATCGCATAAGGTGTAGCTTGCAGGTCAATCTCTCTTCGTGGTGTATAGTATAATTTATGGTTTTTACCACAATTAATCTTCAAGTACTTTGTGTTGTGATGTGTCGGAAAATGTCGTAGAAAGGCTGGTGTGATCGGAGCTATAGTGTTATAAAAATATTAACGTTTGAGTTCCGTCACAGGTAGACAGTTCTTCGTCCTGCTGCCGCCGCTTAAATTTGAAATATTACTGGTAAGTGTTTGAAGATTCCCCTCAAATAAACTTTGTTCATATCTACACCGCAACTATTTCTATCTGTGGTCATCGAAGTTAACGTAGGACATTGAGCCTTTGCGAGCCGAATCTGAATATGGTACTAACAGGCTACTTAAGCAATAACTACATTATTCGCTAAAAATACTCGCCGCTTATCAAGTTGTATCGTTTTTTATTCGATTGTAGCCTGGCAGATATTTGTCTCGTATATTAAGCTTAGTTAATTCAATTAATCATTTTAAAGTATTTGTTATCAGTTTTAATAAGGTTCAAGTAATTAATAATTGTTCGCTTTACAATTAACTTTTTGCTTTATTTGAGTTGTCTACGGACTTAGTTAACGTCTCCTTCTTCCGTTAGTTTAATTATAGCGAGAGTTACGTTCTCATTGCTAATAAATTCGGTATACTGGTAGACTTGATTTCGTTATAGCTTCTGATTGTAGTAGCTTATATTATTAAGTATAGCGGAGAAACGGAAGCGCATGCAGTTTTTACGTTGCAGTTCCATGAATTCGCCTCAAAACATCTTTAAGATTACGCACACAGGTGAAAAAGATCCAAGCCGGCTAGATCTGTTCCACGTCCAATATACATCGATTGACGCGTTAAGAGAAAGCTTTTTTGTCCAACATACTGCCATAATTGGTGCAATCGCATCGGTCACGGAACCGATGATCAATTTAAAAGGTGGGACGCAATTCGTAAACGGTATCTTCAGTCAGTGCTGAAAGGTCCTGCATTGCTTACCATTAAGGACTTTGATCTTACGCATGCGAATTAGCCTCTTGCGTACAATAAGCTCCGTTAAAAATATTGTAATATTAGCCACATTACATCCGCTATTTAAAAAAACATTGTTAAATTACCCAAGTTGAGCTTTGACAATTTTTCAGGCTTACAAATATTAATGGACACCTTTGTCGATAGCTTGCAGGCGCTTAAGAAATTTGGTTTACCTGTAGAGGAATGAGATTTCATTATATATACATGATTCAAGACCACCTTGATGTACACACGACTCGCCATTTTGAATTGCATCAGAACCCCACCTCTATCCCAACCAATACAGAGGCAATTGCTTACTTAGAAAAAACATAAATTTTTGTCAAATTTTTCGATCAATCATAAAGTCGCAAAACGTATTAAAAAGAACTACCAAAGCTGGTGCACGCTTATTTAACGCGTCGTATGAGAAGTACAATTTAAAACACATTCTATATATTTAATTTTCATAAAGAGAAGGACATTATGGCAAAAACGAATTTGGCACGTAAAATAGTTAGTTAAATTTCCACGAAACAAAATTATTAATCATATTATTTTTTTTTGTGAAACGCACAGTTGGCCAAATAGGGGTAGATATTCGTACTATTTCTTCTTTGTTGTTATTTATTGTAAAAATTCATATTCGGTAATATAGGTTAGGCGTAGACAAAGTAAGTTTTTTATATATTCTAATAGAAGTAAGAATTTTTAAGGTATAAGCAAAACTCCATCAACCCCAGCGATAACAAAAACCCTCACACAGTTATTCGAAAAACCCACCAACCTGGTTTTTTTTTCAGGTGGTTCGAGCTCAAAGGCTTTAACATAGACAAGGGAGTTCAAAAACGTAATATATAACTACATGATTTGTATATATATATATATATAAATAAATATAATATATATATATATATATATATATATATATATATTGCTGTGACACGGCTTTGCGTTAGGAGTCACTAAAAAAGTGCTGTGAGAATGCCGCATTTAGCGTCACTAGAAGGTGTTTTGTGAAACTGATACTTGTGGTTTGTAAATTTGAAATTGTTCACTTATCTTCGTTTTTAACTTTGCCTGGCTAGCTCCGCGGAATTTACGAAGTTTCAAAATAAAATAGAATGCAGCGCTATCACTTAGCATTTATACAATATGAAATATCTTCTTTCATACAAAAGCATTTACAACATCGTTTCTTTCAAACATAAAATAATTTCTAAGTAGTCAAAATTTTGTTTCTTACCTTATATTATATTTACAGAACTAAACTCACTTTTTTTATGGATCGTTTTACCTGCTTATAAATTATTTCCTCGCCGGTAAGATTTGTTATGGCCAGAAAAAATTCGTGACATATAATCTATTAAAGGTCAGAGTATTTCGAACTCTGAACACAAACTCCTGGTAAAAAAAAAATCCCTCACACAAAAAAATTACTAGGCCTATCTTAAACTCTATATCTAAATACTCTAGTATCAGTCAAGATTAAATCTAAAATAATACTTGCAGAATCCACAAAAACACTTCGTAATTAAAATCTTTTTATTTTAAATTAATGTCCAATCAACTTACAAGTTCTCCAAATTAAAATTCCTGACTTTCAACAGTAATTATCAAAGTAGCTTTTTGGTTAACTCTACTTTTTGATTATTTAATAAAATTATTAAAGTAACGTTGTCTTGAAGAATTTTTCTTGTTCATTGTAACTTATAATACCATTTTCGTATGTAATTTGCGTTTAAAAAATATAGCTTTTTATTCATTGCACCCTCGCAACTATCAAACTACAATATGTTTACTACATATTTCTATTACCATCTTTGCATAGCAATAGCTCGCGTTTTTTAATCAAAATAACATTTCGTGCTCTAATGAATAAAATCGAATGAATGATTTTGAATCAACGAATCCCTTCTCGATAAGCGCTTCCTTATATACAAATTGGTTCTTTTCGAGAATTTACCACAATAATCTCAAACATTATGACGTAATCCTTCCAGGAATGCCCAATTAACGTGTAAATTCGTTGAGCTTTATGACCCTCTTATCTCGTTTTAGGTACTGTGACGCGTCCTATATATCCTTGTCTTACCTATACACTATTGTTGTGCGTCGCATGCTAATGCAAAAAGATAATTGATTATTCCAGAGATTTTACGAGTTATTTTCAATGTTCAAGCTGCTTAGTGAAAAAAAATGCTTACCTATTAATGAGTTATACGAATTTAACGTATTGCTAAATCCCGATGACTCATCTTCTAGAAAGTTCTTTTATTTAGAATCAATTGCTACAATTCACGGGTTAATTAATATACTTTGATTGCTTTCTAATTCAAAAGGGTTTGCGCTTTATGAGAAATATTTGTTTCAGTACACAAAATTATTTATTAATTTTGGAGTTTTTAAATACACGTTGATTTTAGTTTCTCAAACAAAATGCGTAAAGCTGTACTCTTTTATGCTATTTACAGCAAATCAAATGCATTTTTATGTAAACTGTATTGATAATTAATAAGTAAAATATACGGCTTTGTATTAATACGATCAGTTTTTACGTTCGCATTTAAATGAGCTTTACAGTCATCTTATTGTTAATTACTGTTATATATACGATTTATGTCACTTGGTATTTATCTACAATCTGCCTATATCATACAGGCTGATTATTTATACACGCCCAATTTGCGTTTTTGCATTGTGAATTAATGAATAAAGATACGCTTGTATTATACAAGGCGTAACCATGAATCTACCGACATTTCCGTTTATTCCGGATTCTATTATATTTTATTGGGATTTATTTTTGGAATCAGGGTTTCAATGGCTTCTCGTGACTCCTTATCACGTCAATATATATATATATATATATATATATATAATATATATATATATATATATTGGTGTGATATTAGTCACAGCGTTGGCCGTCATAAAATTGTTGTGATATTAGCTTTTATTATTTTAGGATTAACAAGTTGCTACGATAGGCGTTATAAAATTTGCTGTGAAATTGGCCCCACGATTTGGGTGTAATAAAAATTGCTGTGTTATCTTTCTTTGTTTTAGGTTTATCGAGCGCCAATGTTGGGCGTCATGAAATTGTTGTGATTTTGCCTTATTATTATTATCGAGCCCCACGATTGGGCATGTCATAAAATTTGCTGTATTTAGGCCTCACGATTTGGGCGTAATAAAATTGCTGTGATATCCCCCTGATTTCTATTTTGAACCCTTATGTTATGAAATGTTAAATTAGGTTTTTACCCCGAATGGATCTTATTGAATCAAATAAAGCAATTCTATAATACACAATATAGTAATTGATAATATTTACAACTCTCAAAATTTTCCCTTTTTACAGAATATCTACATATACCAGATTTATGGTTTTCTAAATGCCAGCAAAAATATCTTTTACTTATTCAGGGATCTTTGAACGTTCCAAGATCCCTATTCTATTGTCATAAATTGTTAAGTGACCCTTTTTGTTGACTCTTACAAATACACAATGTGACAAATATTAAATCAAAAACAGTTTTCAATAATAAAATGTATTAAGATTGCTAACCTGGAATGGGTTTTGTAGTTCCATCCTAGTCTATGATCTGCATTCCCTTTCTGTGTCCGCTTTTGTTATTACTGTGCCTGTCTCATAAATTGTTTCCAATTAAAAACGTACCAAGTCAGAATATGTCCAAATTAGAATACTTTCATTTTTAAAATATCTCCAAAATTTTAGTATGTTCAAAGTTCGAAGTCCCAAATTAAAGTCCTCTTAAATATCCCAAATTAGAACCATCTCAATCAAAATATGTCTCCAATTAAAAGTCGAAATTGAAAGTCGTAATTGAAAATCGTAATTGAAAATCGATATTAAAAGCCAAACTTAAAGTCCAGATTGAAATTAAAAGCCATGTTTTATTAATATTAGAAATGGATTTAATTAAGTCGTTTTACTTACGTCTATTTATTTTCGTTGCATAAATTCTCGCACTTTTTAATTCTGATTTACTTTGATTTTTTACTTCACTGGTTACGTAAATTCTTAATATTTTTGAACATAGTCGTAGCTCAGTTTGAATATAGACTAACTTGTCGCTTCGTCATTATCTTATATATATAAGTCCTACCTCCTATTGATTTCATTGGCGTGTATACGTTCTGGGACGATACTTCTACCTTTATCTCGCATACCTCGGGATTTTTACCAATTATTTAGTTCAAATCTTTCAATGCATGCCTTGCCTGTCACGTATGCATCCCGCATACCGTGGTATTAATTGAGAATTTCCAACTTTTGCTTTTTATTAACTCACGTATTCGAATGTTTGTTAATTATTGTTATCTAAATTAAATTGCCTGGTGTTTATTTATTTCTACAGAATATTGGATTTCTGAACAAATGTGATTTCTTTTTTAAACTACGTTATTACTAGCACTTATCCTGCTAGGTTTTCAATTCGTTAAGTTTAACGTGTGCCAACGACGACTGGGGTAATAAGAATTTCTCTGGGCAACTTGTAAATCAGGGGATTGTTAATTCTCTTGATGAAATAGATTTTCTTACACAAGTCACCTACGCATTTTAACAAATAAAACTAATCTTCACTCACCTGGCTCAAATCTATTCTACAAAAACATTATTGATATATTTCTATCAACAAATAGGCATAGAACAAAGTTTAAAATGTACGTACAGCAGTAGCGGCGCCAGTGACCTACAAAATATACATTAAGCAAAAAGAAGTAAAATTCATTATACGGCCATTCTGTTGGGAAACAAACCGCCCTAATTTTCTTTTGTTTGTAGGTTATGACGAAAATCCGTATTCAATCACATGTACCCCTATTTATTATTCCATAATTATTAGCGTGTTTACGACAAACTCAAACCTTTACCCTTTTTCAACCCCACATCTGTCCGTGATGATGACTTGGAAGGAATTTAATTCTTTTGTTCAAGTAATTGTCTCGTAATGTCATTCTCTCCACCTTTTCTGCCACAGAGGATATATACCTAACAAGTGTAAGAAATCTGCTGTGAAGGTTTGCTTGTGTTAACACCGCGTAACTGTGTTATAAATAAATACAATGTCTAGTTTGTAATTTAATTTTTTACTTTGTGTGCTACTTTGTAAAATTATGTTTTCAATGCGTCTCGCATACATTGTAACTATCGGAATTTATGTTATGTAGCTGTATTATTAAATGGAATATGTTTAATATGTTATGAGAAATGTATTTAACTTTGCTTCCCTTTTTGATGGTTTGCAAAATAATAAATAATGAATTAGAGTTTTATTTTAAATCTATTGGATAAAAATAATAAGATGATTTTGTGATTTTTAAATTTATGGTTTTTTAGAATTTCTATTTATTGCAAAAGCTTATTGAATACTATTAGACTGAAATCAAAATTACTCCGGGCGCTACAGTAATAAGTTATCCGTTTTAATTTACTTCCTCCCTTTTCTCATCTCATTTTTATTTTTCATAACGTCCAAACGATGCACACTAACTTGTTACGTTCATCGACGTAGTCTAACACAGAAAACAACCAAAGAATGACTGACCAGGCTCAGTCGCTGAGTAGGCGGGGTATTACACATACAAAAACTAAAAAAAGGCCTGACATAAAAATACACACACTCATTCACAACTCACAACTAAACATACACAAAAAAAACTTCTAATTAGATAAAAATATGTACGAAAGCACAGCAGTACCAAAAAGAAATAGACTATCAATAATTAGAAGCTAAACATATCAACAAAATCAAAAGAAATCTTTTTTTTAAATGGCGATCTGCCGTTTTTAGGTACCTAGCCCCCTATATTACTTAGTAATAAAGAAAAAACCCAAAGGTAACACTAAAAGCCACAGCTCTAAATCATTGTAAATATAAAATTTAATATATAACATTGGCACTAGATGTCCTAACTAACCAAAAATTTACAATTAAAAAAAAGGAAACCTACAGTTCTAAATCATCCTCGTAAACATATAGGATGGTCACAATAAATACAGTATTAATAATAAATATCATCCCACTTGACGATAATCATTTTAAAAATTCTGAGTCTATTCAACACGCGGAGCCTGATAAATATACTCTTTTGACCAATTTTACAGGACCCATACAAGAAAATAGTGCATAAACACTCACTCGAACCTCCACGGTGTAGGTTTGGGTCACATCTTCCCTAATTACAGGGCGGAGTAGAGGAGCTCGAGATCCCGCAATGTGGGTGTTCTCCCATAACAAAAGGAGCGGCAATGCAATGGGTTGTTAGGTGCACCGGAGCAAGAAGTAACCACGCTGTAGCGCGTGCGCGAAATTTTCACAAAGAAAAACGGAAACAACCAAAAATACAACAAATGGTTTCGTTGTGTATATCGAAAAGAAAGTGAATATTAATTTTGTTTAACTATTAACCAGACTTCAACGTAATATGGTTTTTATCAAACGTGAATAGAAAACTTGAAAGACGGTTATATCGGATAGTTGAATACCTCATTTCAACGAGTTTTTAATTGAAACAATAGAGAAAGTAATTACACGCTATCGCAATGTATGGTATGTCCACGGATACCTTAAACAGGGTACAGACTATTTAATATATAGAATAAACTTTTCGTTTTAAAGCAAATAGATTTGAAATTGAATATTATCAGAAAGCGTATTTATTGTAGGAAGGTCTAAGATACCGGATGTTGTTGGACGATTTGAGCAGACTTTAAGTAAACGAATAGTGAATTACAAAGGGTGTGGTTTTAACTTACTATCGTAACGTAAACGTAACAAATTCTCCCCAGCAAAATTAAAAGGTCGGGTTAGGAAATCAAAAGTACGGGATTGGGCTGTACCAAAAAAACCAAACACAAAAAAAATTCGCTTAAGAAACAAAAAACTAAAAGAAAATTCGTTTACGAAAACAAAAAAAAACCTAAAAAAAGAAACACCCCAAAATCAGGAAAATAACTCTCATCCGGCTTGAAGAACCAAAGTGCCGGATAAAGCAAAAAAAATAAAAATTGAACGGAAACTCGGGGAAAAATAGGTAGGTAGTGGCTCTGAACGAAGGCAAAGGTAGAACGGTATGAAGACTGTCAAAGTCGCCAAAAAACGGATGTTTCTTCAGAAAAGAAACAGAAAAGTCTTCGACTTCAAAAGAAGATTGGTTTCCTGCAGAAAAACCAAAACTAAAGGAAAGAAGCGAGGAAAAAAACGAACAGTAATAGCCAAAATGACTAAAGTGTCAAGCCTCAAGGTGAGCCAGGGAACAACAAAAATGCTGGATAAAAAAAATAAAATTAGTTTAAACTGTGGTACCCAAGAATCGTAACAACCGAAGAACCAAAGAAAAGAAATGCTAACTAGTCTTGAAGACGACTAAGTCGTGGTTTCTGAAAAAAAGAAAAACGGACTAAAAAGCACCTACCACAGGAAGTGGATCGAGAAATATACCAAGTCAGCACAAAGACCGACAGAAAGTAACACCAGCCACAGGAAAAAAAACAAGAGGAATGTGGAACGAAAGGAACGAGGAAAAAAAGAAAAAATCAAAAAGAATAACACCAAGCAACAAGTACAAAAACCAAAAAAAACCCTAAGAATCGCACAAAAGAATAAAACAGAATCCCAGTGTAGTTATGTATGAGTATGTGTGTGCGGGTGCGTGTGTGTGTTCTTGATGTATGAGTATGTGGGCGTGTGTTGATGTATGAGTAGGTGAGTGTATGGGTGTGTGTGTATGTGCGTGTGTATGAACGGTATGTGTGTGTGTGTATGGAGTGTGCGTGTATAAAGTGTGCGTGTGTGTATGTGTTGGGAAGTAAATAACAAAATCGTAAAGTCCAGAAATTAAGTCCTAAGGAGAGCAAAGTCGGCACAAGACTCTGGGGCGCGAGGACTAGATATTGAGCTTAAGACATTTGCGCCGCCAGCAAGAAAACGAACGAGATCAAGAACATTAGAATTTCGTCGACCAACATTTTCAGGTTCTGAATCAGTATAGACAAATTTCTGCCTCTTATGGAAAGTTTTCCGCAAAACAGGGACAGCAGGGGTGTAATAGTTGTAGCACGCGGTATAGAAGGTGGCAAGGGTAGTTTAGACAACTCAAAACGCGTCATAGAAGGACGTTGTTTGTTGTTAGGATTCGTGGTAAGAAAGTCAACGGCAGAAAAGGAAACGTCATGGGTTGTCCGAATACCAACTGTAGAAAAAGAAAAAGGATTACCTGTAAGAGAATCAACCTTACGAAAAGAAACACAAGTAGAGCACATTTCAGTTACGTTAGATAAAGGGACAGAAACAGATAAAATTTTATCGATGTTAGATAAAGCACTAGCAGCATCACAGTTAGGTAAGAGAACAGCTGTAGGAGTATCCACCTTAAGAAAAGAAGCAGAATCCGATAACACTTCAACCATATTACATAAAAGAAACAAAATCAGGTGGAAGTTTATCAACGTTACAAGAACAAATAGTATGAAGTAGAACTTCGCCAATGTTAGATAAAGGAGTAGAATGACAGAATTTCATCAACCTTACAAGAACAAACAGCATCAGGAAGAACTTCATCCACAATAGATAAGGAAGCAGAATCAGGTTGACCTTCGTCAACATTAGATAACAGGACATCAGCTAAGATTTTACCAACCTTAGTTAAAAGAACAGAAGCAAGTAGCATTTTGTCAACATGAGAAAAATAAGTAAGAGTAGGTAGCGTTTCATCAACGTCCGATAAAGCAGTAGAATTAAGTAACACTTCATCACTGTTAGACAACGGAGTAGGAATAGACAAAACTTTAGCCACAATTGGAACTGATTCCATAACAATAGTAGATAAAGAAACAGGATCAGGTAAAACTTTGACGACAACAGCACTAGGCATTATAGCTGCGGGTTCCCTAACTTCAACGGGACATTCTCTACACTTATTAAAAGTTATCGTCACTTCAGCTACAGCTGTTATTGTAGACACGACAGAAATTTCTTGAGTAGAACCATTTAAGAAAGCAGTAACATGTAAAATTTTGACAGCAACAGCAAGAGACATTAAAGATACAGGTTCACGAATTTCAACAGGACCTCCGCTGACTAAATTAGGAGTTATCATCACTTCAGCTACATTTATGCTTGCAGACACGACAGGAATTTGTTGGATAGAATCATTTAAGAAAGCGAGAACAAGCTCTTGAAAAGCTAGCTGCAAGTCACTAATTCGAAGTGTGGGTTGCACTGGTGTTGGAGGTACCGTTTGGAGTGGAAGTGAAAATGTCGGGTCTGGTTGGTCATCTTTTGAATCGCGAAGGACAGATGGAATTTGGTTCTTGTTAGTAGAGGTTCGGTAAGTAGGGTTGTAATAGCCGTAAAAATCAATATTACAGTTCAAAGGCACATATGGCTAAAAAGGGTATGAGGTGATGGTAGTAGGGCGAGCAGAAGAAGGTGTAGAAAAAGATGTAGAACTAGAGACGGAAGAAATTTTGTTCGAAGCTATATTTGCCGAACAAGGGTTATTTTTTGATAGTAGTAGTAGTAGGGTGAGCTGGATGAAGTACAGAAGCGAGCGTAGAGTGAGAAGCAGAAGAAAGTAGACACCTAGAAGTGAGGATAGAATTTGAAGTATTATTCAAAGACCTATTAGTAGTAGAATGACAGTCTGGACAGTTGCGGCGAGAAACTCCCTTATGTCTGCAACCATAGCAATGGAGTACTTGAGAACGAGTACAACGTGTCGAAACATGACCAGGTTTGTCGCAATTAGAGCATATGACCTGACGAGTAGAAGCAGAACTAGGAAGAAGAACAGTAGAAAGTACGGAAGAAGTATCTGATCTACCCGTAGGCGTAGGAGAAATCTTAACAACTCGGTCATGTGAAGCAAATGTATTTTTCCCATTGTTAGCAGTTTTATAAGCAAGACTTGGTTCAGAATTTATTTCGTCTAGTAGGCGTTTATTATAATGCACGGGTAGGAATTCATCGTTTAATAAGTAATTCCGGAGTAAAAGAAAAAGTTGTTGGCAGAAATATTACGCGAAACACTGAGTTCCTTAATACGAATCAAGAATTCCGGTATAGAACCTTCACCTGAAAAGGGACACTCAGTTTAGCGAGTGGGTATCCATTAGTAGGGGTCATAGTATTGACAGTAATAGAAATGCCCAATTCTTCCTCGAAATCAGAAAAAAGATAAAGAATTTCTCTGGTAACGGTGGCAGCTACATTAAGAGTTTGTGTGCTGGAAGAAGGCTGTTGAGTAAAATCCGCTAAAGTAACTCGCTTGAATTTTCTAACAGTCGCCTCAACATTAGAACGAATGGTCTGTAAAGCAAATAATAATTTATTATTCGTAAGGGCTTCCTCCTCATAGCTAGCTACCATCATATCACAACGTCGCGGAATCTGTACCTATAAGGCGCGTAAATGGGCAAACTTAGTACCAGCAACATCCCCAGCAAAATCGTCAAAAGACGGTCTAGGTTCAGCAAGCGCGCGTTTAATAGCCTCATGATTCTCTGTAAACGTAATCGTATAAGGGCTAGGAATAAACGACTGATTCATTTCCACTTGAATCGCGTTGCGGACGGCTTTACGCAACTCCTCGACTTTAATGTCAGAGTCAACTCCTCGAGAAGATAATTCATATTGGAGTTCGGGTTTTAACAGCTTATTCACATCCAACCCCCACGTAACCATTGTGGCAAAAGAAATACACACTGTATATAAGAGTAATGCAAAATCACCAACCTCAACCGAATAAACTATAAAATATCAGAAGTGAGTCGCAACAAAACAATTTTATTCAATACGAAAGTGATAAAAGGATTGTGTTTCAAAAAGAGTACGAAACGTAAAAGAATAAAGTCTATAAAATCAGAAATAGGGCGCCAGAGTTTTCAAAGGGTCTACAATTATTGGCGAAAACACAAGTCCAATAATCCGAAGTTAGCCAACCACTGATGTTCAGCGATTAAGAAGGAAAGCAAAACGAAATTTTAAAAAAATCGAACCCACCTAAGAAATAAAGGAAAGAAATCATACAAGTTCGAGCGTATGGGAAGAAAACATAAGTAGTATCAGGCCGGGAAAAACGGATAATGTAGTAACTTGGGCAGTACAAAAGAAATCAGGCCAGAAGCAAAACAAACTCGGGACCCCACGCCAGAGCGTCAAAATTTATGCTACGTTTATCGACGTAGTCTAACACAAAAACCAAAGAAAGACTGATCAGTCTCAATCGGTGAGTAGGTGGGGTATTACACATACAAAAATTAAAGAAAAGCCTGAAATATAAAATACACACATTCATTTACAACTGACAACTAAACATACATCAAAGAAAACCTCTAATTAAAAAAAATATGTACAAAAGCACAGTAGTACAAAAAAAATAGACAATCAATAATTACAAGCTACACATATCAACAAAATCAAAAGAAAACATTTTTTTAAAAATGGTGAGCTGCCATTTTTAAGTACCTACCCCCTACATTATTTAGTAACAAAGAAAGAAACCCAAACGCAACACTAAAAACCATAGCTCTAAATTATTGTAAATTTAAAATTACATATATAACATTGGTACTAGGATGTCTTAACTAACCAAAAATTTACAATTAAAAAAAGGAAAACTCATAATTCTAAATGATCCTCGTAAATATACAATTAAACATAGAGGATGGTCACGATAAATACTGTATTGATAATAAATATCATCTCACTTGACGATAATCATTTTAAAAATTCTGAGTCTATTCAACACGCGGAGCCTGATAAATATACTCTTTTGACCAATTTTACAGGACCCATACAAGAAAATAGTGCATAAACACTCACTCGAACCTCCGCGGTGTAGGTTTGGGACACACCTTCCTTAATGACAGGGCGGAGCAGAGGAGCTCGAGATCCCGCAATGTGGGTGTCCTCCCATAACAAAAGGAGCGGCAATGCAATGGGTTGTTAGGTGCACTGGAGCAAGAAATAACCACGCTGTAGCGCGTGCGCGAAATTTTTACAAAAAAAAACGGATACAACCAAAAATACAACAAATGGTTTCGTTGTGTATATCGAAAAGAAAGTGAATATTAATTTTGTTTAACTATTAACCAGACTTCGACGTAATATTGTTTTTATCTAAGGTGAATAGAAAACTTGAAAGACGGTTATATCGGATAGTTGAATACCTCATTTCAACGAGTTTTGAATTGAAACAATAGAGAAAGTAATTACACGCTACCGCAATGTATAGCATGTTCACGGATACCTAAAACATGGTATAGACTATTTAATATATATAATAAACTTTTCGTAGTAGGGTAAAATCAAGAAACCCACCACCACATTTCCCCCAGCATCCACATTTCCCCACACATCTGGACCAAAAAGTTTTCTTCGACTAACCATTTTTCATCTTTCGAGATAAACCTATCTTAAATTTTTATGTTTCGAGATAAATGAGCATCCTCATTTCCTCCCACATCTGAACCAAAAGTTTTCTTCGACTAGCCATTTTTATCTTTCATCTGAACCAAATAGTTTTCTTTGTCTAGCCATTGCATCTTTCGAGATAAACCTATCTTGTTTGGTATCAATCAATATTAGATTTTCTCAGCTACCTGAATCTCTAAGAATTTTTCAGATATCATCACCCCAAGGAGCTACCCTCATTTTAAGATTTTGTAGCAAGATCAATTTATAATCACCCTCCTTTTAATATCTACAGTCCTTTAACCAACAATAATAAGAACACAAAAGTTTAATAATTTATTTATCCGATTTACAGTTTAATAAACTAATTACAATTTTACAAAGTATTTTGTTTGTGTAGCCGAATCCAAGCAGGTTAACCTGTAACAAAAAGAGATTAATGGGTTGTTTAAATAGACCTGTAATAAAAAGAGATTAAAGTAAAAGAGAGGAAACATGTTTTCAGTCAATAAGACATATTGTTGTTAATCCAACAATATGTTTTACCGTCCGGCGAGACCACGGGAGGTAAACACATATCGCCGGGAAGAAAGGAATTATTAAGGATGGGGAGGGTAGATATGCTTATAACTAACTTACATACTATATATACACAATAAAATATAAACAACTATCTAATATCCTTATGCCCCATGCATATGTGGAAGTACTACCCGGGATGACGTACCTTTTGTCATCTTCTGCCGATAAACTAATTTTATTAATTAATTGGGTGTACAAATCGTGTTTTTTACTCCGAATACATACCATGCTATGCATGAGGGCACCAGAATTATTATGCACAATGTCCTTAAAACTATCCACACTAATCCCAGCCACCACACTACGCGATACCCCCTTGATCTTTTTAATCGTGTCCTTCTCACTAAGAATGCAATAGGATTTTGCGCGAGTTCCAACAAATTGTAACACCAAGTCGCCGTTGAACTCGTCTTTGAACTTGCCGGGAATCTTTTGTTCACAAGAGGCATATTGTATTTGTTGTCTCGAGGGTAGTCACTAGTGTCGAAATTGTTAATGTTTGCACTAATATCACTATACAAGTCTTTTGTTTCTATACTATACACTAAAGAGTCAGTGTCTGTATAAAGTAGTGAGAGTTTAGCTCCATACAAATGTTTCATGGTGTTATAATGAAAATCATACATGAGGGTCTTTGAAATATCTAGAATCGAAAACCTGCATATATGGGTTTGTTGTAAGTGACTTTTACCCTATCCATCTGTATAATAACCAAATCCTCACCTAGCACTAAACTACTGTTAAAGTTAGGTTTAGCTATTAGTCCACTCGCGCACAACTTTTGTCCTCGTGCTCCCACCGCGACACAATCTTTACATCAACACGTTTGTCCACGTTCTCCATAGTTTTACCAAAACCGCATTGTTCATAAGTTTGAAAAGTCTTTTCAAACGCGTTAGTGGCAGAAGTACGGAGAGACGTGTTTAAATCTATGTAAGGTTTGAGCCACGGTGATTGCTCGAACTCCAACACACGGTGAACTGTAGTTAATTGTAGACCATTGCGCAGAGCCTGTTGAAGTGTTCGGTAATGGATTACATATTTCTTCTTATCAAAAGTGTGGTGAGTAGCTTCGGAGTCCTAGAAGACGGTGTTGGTGGAACCATGGTCTCGGGACAGAAAGGCAAGTCGTTATGCAGATCCTGAAGCTGTTGTGGGTAGTGCAGATCAACCTCTAGGATGTACCCCATATTGTGCGTAATGGGGATATTCAAAATGTTATCTTTTAGGTGGTTAACCTGATCGATGTTTAACCACCTGAAAAACCCGTGTGGAAGTGGTTGACTCATAGCCCATCCATATAGGTTGTTGGCATCGAGGTATGTCAAGTACATGGAGGGTTCACTGGGGTTGTACTCCTCCATATACTTGTTGTTGGCACGAGCATACCGATGACTACACTGAGTGAGACCACCTCTAATGCCTTTCTTAATAAAGTGGTGCATATCAACATCGGTTAATAACTCCAACTTCACCTCAGTGTGTTTCAGCATTGCATCAAAGGCGAGAGAAGGAGCTGTCACGTACTGAGCCGGGTCGAGATTGTACGTACTTAGACAAACGTTTCTGAAATTTTCAAAAACGTCTGCCAACAGTAGAACATCGCTCTTTAAATACAGATCGCTGTATTCACCCAAGTTTCGTATGTGGAACTCCTCCCACACCTTCTGCGCATGTTTATAATCCGCATCGCTAATAGCCGTAGAAGATAAGTCGTTGAAGAAAGCATGTTTTGCGGGCAAAGAGGTTTCATTCAATACACTTACACCGGAAATGTATGAATACGGAAAACACCTTTCCTTGTCAGCAAACTACGCAGTCTGTCGTCTGAGAAAAATTTTGGATCTCAACAAACTGTTGAGGTTCTAAATTCTTCGTCAACTTATCCAACGATGATGTCATAAAACGAAGCGAATCTATGAAACGCAGCTGAACTGTGGAATTATCGGTTTCATCATCTTCTTCTTCTACATCTGGTTCTTCGCCATATAACCTCACATACTTTGTGAACGATACGAACCGCTCCTTATTGTTGGGGATCACCTCTACACGTTCTTTATCGCAGCCCAACTCTTTCACAATAAAATGGGAATCATACCCACTTAAATTGTGGAATATGACCGGTATGAAATTTGGCATCCGGTATTGAACGTTGCATTGGCGATGTGCTGCGAAGCGGAACTTTCCTGTTAGGTGGCAGTGATCCCTCACTCGATCATCACCCAAAGGTTTCCTGCAGATGCCGCAATCGTCAACCATGTGGAATAACAACTCCTCCAGAGGTTCAAGCGGTGCCATCGGAACGTTGGTTTTAAGGATTTTACCTAATCTGCAGGCCTCCTCCTTCAACTTTTCCATAAACACTTTAGCAGCTTCAGGTCCCCTGTACAGGTCAAACTTGTTAAACGAGTCATCGTATGAACATTTGATATAGTATGCAAAACTGAAGGGTTCGTGGTGTTGTGTGCTGTTGGTGAAGGAAGAGGTGGGATCCGGAACTGCGGAGCTAATAGGCTTCAACACACTTTCGAAGTCAGCATAAATCACGAACGGTACCCGCATTTGCTTGTGCACGCTCGTAAACTCGAGGATGTTGTTAAAGTGGTTCGGCATCTTTGTAGCAACCACGTTGCAGTCTTGTTCGAGTGTTGTCGTAATTTGTCTTCGGATGGGAAGAACACCAAGCATCCATCGCAAATCCATTTACGGGTGTGGTCATGAGATAGCTGCTTACCCACTAGCTTCCCAAATCCTTGATCCAGCAGTAGTGGGACTTGCATCCATCCTGAATGTACAGCAGGTTGACATGCTGATCCCTCTTTCTTTTGGTGAAGTGGAGGGGTCCAACGATGGACTTGCCTTCCACCCCAAAGACGTTAATGCTTATAGCATTCTGCTCCTCGAACTTGGCTATGTCCTTTATGGGCATCGGGAACTGTAGTCCTGTCACGTCGAGTGCGGTGCTGTAATGCGGGTAGCTACTGACCCTTTGCGGATTGTGAGCATCATCAGGGTGAAGAGCAGCCACAACACACCAGGCAAAGCATGCATTGTCTTGGTTCTGGATGTTAATGACGGCTCCCTTATCCTGAATCCATTTGGGAGCTCGATGTAGGACTCCCCACGAAGAGGTTTATACTTGTTTATATTTATTTCTAAGTATAACACCTGTTTCAGAGTCCATCCTAAAATTTAAAAATTAGAAAAATTAATAATTGTAGAAACTAACCAGAATCTCGTTCTTGAAATTCGTCCGACTTGGCTGACATCCTCTCCACAAAAGAGTTGTATACCTCCCCCAGATCGCTGGATGAGGTGACCACAACATTTCGGGTGTTGAAAGATTTGATATCTTCAACACCCTCTGCCGCAGCCATCTTGGTGTAACCACCAAACACCTCCAGGTTCACCTTTAGGGTGGTGTGGATTGCCCGCTGTTCCCCGACTAAGCTTATGAATCTCTCCCTCTGGTTGCGGAGAAAATCCAACAGACCTAGAAATAACTAAGTTAAACACTAAATACTTATAAAAAAAATACGTACTTGTAGAGTCGACATTACTAATTCTGTATGTAGCGATTCGACTTTTAAATGCAGTCGCTACCACTTCTACACCCCATCCAGGACGCGACTAGCAGCGGTCTTGTGTTCGTTCGAGCGTTGGTGGGCCACCGTTGGTTACATCCACATCGCACTCAACACATCTCCGCAATCTTTTGGGGGTAGGCTCCTCAACGGTTGGTGCAGCAGCTCGTTTGACCCCGGATGGGCCGGCAACGGGAACAACCACACCATGCTTGGCATCTTTGTGCCGTTTTAGGCTATCCTTCCGCGAGAAGGATGCAGGGCATGCATCGCAGGCGAACAAGCCCTTTCTGGTTTCGAGACAAACCCATGTTGCTGGAGCAGATGTCTCTTCAAATGATCGTTTCTGGAAAAGCCACCCCCGCAGACGTTGCAGACAAAGGAAGACATTTTTCTATAAAGAAATTAAAACTGGTCAAAGACTTTTAACAGTTGTAACTAGCCGAAGACTAAACAGATACTGAATTATATTGCATTGCACGGTGCTTTTATACCCTGTTGGTATAATTAGCTAGTTTACTTTTAAAACCCAGCGTCGTTTAACCTTGAGTAACATTCCATACCAGTCTAATCACACCAGTAAAACCTAATATTCTTAACTAACCTTGAATCGGATTACAAACTAGTTCATGCCTGTCTGTAACATACTGCAAATGATAATGAGGAGCATGCGCAACAACAACCCTGAAACATTTAAAAGGATGATCTGCATAGGATTCCTTCTCAGTCATCTCAGTGAAATCAGTGCAAAGCAATGGAGTCTGCAGGTGTTAATGATGCACAAGTTTCGTATACCGAAAATCTGATTAATAAGTTTACGCATAGTTTAAGTGAATTGGGTGAACACCCTCATAATGCGGAAATTGGGTTTGTTATAAACCAGAGAATAAAACCCGTATTACGATTGGTGTGTAGCAAGAAATATTGTGGCAGCCATGTTCTGGAATTGACATACGAAAATTGGTTAGCATTTACAAATTTCCAAGTGGAATTTCAAATCAACGTATTTTCTCGTGACGTGCTAAACACTCGATTAAATGGTGCACCCGAAATGGAAGATCTACACATACAACTAGGAGGTCCGTTCTTTATCACTCTGTCACCAGTGTCTGGATCAACCGAGAACGAAACGTTCCAGTTAAAAATAATAATGGGCGATAGCTCGATAGTTATAAATGAATTGGAGTGCCGTAAAATATTCCATATGCGAGAGTTGTTTGAGTATCAACTTAAACAGTTGGAAAGTCGTGACTTCCCAGCATTATACAGCGAATTAGTAGGGTTTGTTGCTAATTCTAATTTAAATGATTGCGATCGGTTTAATACTATGACTGAAGGAGAGAAACGAATTAAAATCTTGATTGAAGGCGAAGTTCGAATTGGCAATATTTTATTCTACAACGAATTGAATCAGAGCGCCCTAAATGCTTTGGAGCTGGTTATATGTTTTCCAGATATATTTGTGCGAGACGTGATACGTACAAGAACATTAGTGGAAATGTTTAGACGTTTAAATTTGTCGGAATCTGAAGATTCTGATTATGGTGATAACTAGAAAGAGTATTTTATAAAAGACAGTCCAAGAGACGTGGATGTAAATGTATTGTTATTATAAATATATTGTAAATTTTTGAAAAAGTATAAATAGACTCGTTGTTGTTTATTTATTTAGTATAGTTTGAGATTTTTGAGTAAACACATGATTATCTGTTCTGGAGAGGGTTTAATCAACAGCGCTATAAACAGGTTACCGTTTGAGCTGCATATTCCAGGTTATCAGTACTGCGGGCCTGGTACAAAGTTGGATGAGCGCTTAGCAAGAGGTGATCCTGGAATAAACGAAGTTGGATAAATTGTGTAAAGACCACGACATTGCATACTCCAAGTACCCCTGACGATCTTCCAGCCAGACACCGAGCAGATAAAATTTTAGAAGAAGAAGCCTGGGGAGAGTTAAGTCTAAAACGCAAAGTTTGGGGAAAAAGCTGCAGCTTGGTTTGTGACAAACGCTATGAAAGCGAAGAGAAAATGGGTATGGGTTTAAAGAAGAAAATAAGTTTTAAAGGCGGATTCTTGAAGAAAATACGCTCCGCAGTAGACCGAGTTGGTTCCGACAACTTGAAAAAGCTGTTAGATGTTGGTATTCTAATTGGTAAAAAATCATAAAAGGAGCGGTGGGAAAAGCAAAATTAAAGTCCCACGTATTATACCCGTTCCACAGAAAGGAGGTTTTCTGCCATTGATTCCGATATTCGCGGGACTAAGTGCCTTAGGGGCACTAACAGGTGGTGCTGCAGGGATAGCTAAAGCAGTAAATGATGTCAAGACAGCCAACGAACATCTTAAGGAGAGCGAACGACACAACAGATCTATGGAAGCCATTACCGTTGGGAAAAAAGGAAATGGAATGTTTCTAAAACCATACAAAAAAGGTACAGCATTATTCTTGAAACCGTACAAACAGGGGCGTGGCATTTGTAAAAAAGTATCAAAAAACTAAGCAAGTTACCTCGAAGAGCTCTCACCGATGTAGATATAAGGAAACACGCATCTAACATTCCTCATTTTCGCAACGTCTTTTCTAGAGATCAGTTACAGAAGATTAGACCGCATGTCAACGAATCGGGAGTGATTAATTTGGATACCACCAAAGGTTCGGGTACACATTGGGTGGGGTACCGAAAACGTAGAAATAGTGTGTATTACTACGATTCGTTTGGAGACTTGAGACCACCGGAAGAAGTAAAGAGATATTTTCGAGGTTGTAAAATTTACTACAACAGTGTACCGGAGCAGACTTACAACACATACAATTGTGGACATTTAGTGTTAAAGTTTCTTAGTGACAATGGCTAAAACAGTGAGCGTGTTCGGGTATGGTAATGTCATATCGACAGGATCCATTTACCCACCAATTAAATTGAAACAAGATGGTGAATATGCTTTGGGTCTAGTGGGACTGTACACTTGTAACACTGTGCAAAACATACATCCAGGAAACAACAACTTATACTTTAACGATCCAGAGCATCGCAAAATAACCATTGAACCTGGATCATACGAATTAGAAGAAATAAATGCATATATACAGGACGTCTTCAAAAAATGGTTCAGTCAGAAGCCGGACATCAACGAGAACATTGAAAATATTTTAAACTGAGTGCCAACAATAATACATTAAAGTGTTCTATACGAAGCAGTATACCGATAGATTTTGGGGCAAACCGTAAAAACAATATTGGAAGCATCTTGGGGTTTACCAACCGCAAATTGGCTGCAGATACCGTACATATCGCTAATCAGCAAGTGAACATAATATCGGTCTCAAACATTTTGTGGAAACCAATATCACCAGCGGATCGTTCAGAAACAATTTTCTTACGCACAGCATATTCGAATTCAGTCTATCTGTACCACCCGGGTATAATCTGGAAAAGGAACCTAACCACGTCATATATTATCCGCTGAGCGTGACAGAAATCGATAATATTACAATCAGACTAGTCGATCATTTGGGTGAATTGGTAAACTTTTCCCGGAAACATACACCTGTGTGAGACTGGAAATAAAAAGTAGCTGAAAATGCCTATCGATTTTGTATATAAAACACGCTACAACACCCCAGACGATTAGTAGTGAATACGACATCAAAGCGTCAAGTTGTCGAGAGACTTACAGCAGAAGAAATACGTTTCTTAAAATCTTTGGGGTTAAAAGTTATAAATGATGGGAGGCAGAAGTAAACGCAGCTTAGATCTCCACAGTGATGAAAACGTTAAACTTGGAAGACTTAAATATGAGGACGTACCCAAATTGGATGTGTTTGGAGGTTATAAATTAGACGAAACCATAATAAAGGAAGATTATTATACATATCTTCCCTTTACATTGAACGCAGAAAACAACGATCGAATTTCAATTGAAATCCAGAGCAGTGATAACATCACATACCCTCATGAAAGTTTTATATTTATAAAGGGCACCTATAAACCTACGGAAACATTAAGGAAGCCTCAACAACTGGAGACCCGATTAGAGCAGCAGAACCAGACCCTAAAGCTTACGAGTTTACTAGAAATGCGCCATATTTTCTGTTTGAGGAAATTCAATACAAATTGGGTAATAATCAAATAATAGATGTCTGTCGAATCCCTGGAATTACAAGAACTATTAAAGGTTTAGTATCCATGGAAGAATCAGAAACAAAATCTATTACACATACCGGTGGAAGCCAGATACCATATTCCAAGATGGACGGTTTAGTTGTGCTATACCACTAAAACCATTTTGGGTTTTTGAAGATTACAAGAAAACTATCGTCAACATGCCTCAAGAGCTGATTTTAATCAGATCCAAGTCGGACGTAAATTGCTACAAGTCGATTGGAAATACAGTAACGTTTAAAATACAACGTATTTCATGGGAGGTCCCGCATATAACATTAAGTGACTTCGCCAAGGCGTCGCTGCTTTCGGAAATGCAAAATCAATCATCTATAATGGTTGCATTCAGAAAATGGGAACTACACGAATTACCGTCTCTAACACAATCAAAGTCGCAAGTATGGAGAATTAAAGTATCGAACGAAACAGAGAAGGCTCGGTGGATATTACTAGCGCTGCAAAATGGAAAATATGATAAGAAAGAAGAAAATGCTACAAGCTTTACGAATGCCAATATAACCAATGTCAAAGTGTTTTAAACTCTCAGATGTTCCCTCAAGGTCGATTAAATTTGGACTTCGAGCAGAATGACTACTTGCCAGCGTACCTGTCTTATGCATCTTTATGGAAAAATACTACCCGAACAAATCGTCAAATAAATGTTTAATGGACTACAACAGGTTTAAGGAATCACCTGTCTTTGTAATCGACTGTCGTCATCAATTTGAAAGCATCAAGGATGCAACGGTTGATGTAAGAATGGAATTAGAAGCTTCAAGAAATTTTGAACTGTCGATGAAGGCTTATGCTTTAATTATACATGACTCTATGTTTGAATATAATCCGTTTACGGAAATTGTTAATAGATTTATTCACAATTAAATATTTTGTATATATTTTTTAATAAAATTGTATAAAGTCTATGTTGTTTTAATATTAATAAGATTTTTTGGTGATCCAAGACAGTTTCTCACGTACTCCGGTGTACGCCTAAGCACGCTTGTGCCCATGCGCACCCCTGCGCGTACACATCCCTGCCCATGCGCGCCCCTGCGCGTGCCCACCCTGCCCATGCCGGTATATAAGGGAATATTATTTTCAATTTGAATCAGTTTAAACTTATATTTGAAAGATGTACGCCAAGGAATCTTTAGAGAAAGCAGTTAGTGAAATACAAAAGGGTATAAGTGTTAACTCTGCAAGTAGGTTATATGGTATACCCAGAAGAACGTTAAGCAGGCATTTGGATCTCCGTAAACCTCAAAAGAAGAATGGTGCTCCTAGGTCGGAAAATGTGAGAGACACGGGTGATGCTATACAAGAAGTTAAAATACCTATACAGAATTATGATAACTTTGCTATTGCTAGTGCAAGAGAGATGGTAAACATGGTTCATTGTTCCCGTCTAACATACGAGCTATCTTCGCGGGACCATCGAGTTGTGGAAAAACTAATGCTCTAATATCTCTGATCTTGCACGAGAATGGACTTAGATTCCAAAATGTCTATGTGTTTTCTAAAAGTTTATATCAACCGAAATACGAATTATTAAGAAACGTTTTACACCATTAAAAGAAGAAATTGGGTACCATGAGTTTGAAAATTACGATGATTTGATCGAACCCAGAGATACCAAAGAAGATTCAATTATGGTTTTCGATGATATACCTGTAAACGAGCAAAGCAAAATCACTCAATTTTTCTCGTTCGGCCGACATAAAGCAATAGATTCGTTCTATCTATGTCAAACTTACGCTAGTGCCTTAAAACATAGACTCAGAGATAACGCTAATGTAATAGCATTATGGAAACAGGATGACACAAACCTTCGCCATATCTTTTCGGATCATATAAGTGGTGACATGGCATATCCGAAATTTAAAGAAATGTGTTTACAGTGTTGGGGTGACTCAAAACATAATTTTATAACTGTTGTGAAAGATTTTGATTTGGATAATGGTCGGTATCGGAAGAATTTCGACGAGTATATAAATATTTGACATTATTCAAAAACAGCTAGTTCTCATCCAAAGTTTCATGATGACGGACGTTAACAATTTTATTGCGAATAAACGCAGTCTTCATCTTATGCAGGATGCTGTACGAAAAAGTTTGTAGCGTACAAAAGGGAGACGCTACATCTCAGCAAAATTCAAAGAGATGCACAAACAATTGATTGATCCTTGAAATAACCGCTTCCCAGTTGCAATCGATCACCGAAAAATTCCACACCTACAACAAAGGTTAAAGTTGAAAACATGGACGTACCTATAAAGAAAATTAAACAACTCGTTCCAGAAGAACCGTTCCATCTTTACTATGCGGATGTGTTAGCTAGAGACGAGGACGAAAATATTGACAAATCAATTTATGGAGTAAAGTATAATGCGGAAACCGATACATGGAGTTTGTGGAAAAGTGTATTGGTAATTAACCCGGAAACTAGCGATATAACATTAAATAATGTGATATATCCAGGTACGAAGGGTTTATACAACCTGCTGGTTTACAAAGACATCAGCCCCGAAGATGGCGATTTCAATTTGCATGAAGATTTGCCGAATTACTTGGAAATGATCAAATCTGCGTCGATTTTGAGAAGAAAGTTTAACCCATTTGCGGTGCACGATTTAAGCGGGTTCCCAACAAATAACAAAAAGTTTAACAAATATGTGCAAAAATATCTCACCGAATTTCGGAGGAATCCTGAAAGAAAACAGCCAAAGAGAAGAAAACAGTCTAAGGGAGCAGGTTTAGGCTTTTCTAATCGGTTTTACAAAAGTTTAAATTCAAAGCCGGTGCAATATGTCTACTGGAATAATGTACATGAACTTGTAGATCGGCTGAGATTGTTGAACGCATCCAACCGAGCTGGAAATACAAGCGAGGAAAACATTAACGAGATGGTGTCCATAATAGAAGAGTTGAGAGAAGAAGGTATAATACAGTGAGCTCAGTAAATAATTACACAGTTTTAAAATGCCTATCGACCGCTTCGGACGTTCAGAGCGTAAAGATGCTGATATTCGGCGCGGTCCTCCAGGTCGAGGATTTGTGCTAACGTTGGATGGTGATGGGTACGATATGCAGCAAAGAAGGTTAGTGAATTCATCAGACCCGAAAGAAGATGGTGATTGTGTTAATCAGAGGAGTACTATAGTATTCAAGTCTGGAGAAGAAACAATTAGTTTTCGTAAAGAAGGCTAGTGGATGTAATGGATCCTAAAGAAGATAGTGATTGTGTTAATAAGAAATCTGTAATCAAGCTCGTGAATCAAGCCTTTACATACTGTCTAAAAGTTCTGATGATATACAGCGTAAAGATAAAGCCTTCAATGCAAGAAACCAGCGTATCGCAATGCTTGCTCAACCAGTTGAGCCATCTGATGCAGTTAATAAACAGTATGTAAATGAAAAATTGGATAAGCTTGTATCTGACTTTAAAACGTTTATACAGTTTTTATTAATTTGACTGCAACTTCGAGACAAATGAGAAGGAGCTCGGTCTTGCAATAGCATCAATTTACGAAGCGTCACCAGCAGCTATAAAAAACAAATACTACAAACCAAAGCTTCAGTTTATGTCAAAGGTGCAATTGGATAAAGATAACCCTATTAGTTTAGCAACAGTGTTAAGCAAAAATGAGTAAAGAAATCATCGTTAAGGAATTATTTAAACCTGCAAGAAAAATTTTCAGCGTCGTCATACAAATCTGAAACATGTGAAACGTGATCTTATCCAATCGGACTTGTGCGAAATGCAGCCTTACTCGCGTGTGAACAATGGGTACAAATATATTATAATAGCAGTGGACTGTTTCACAAAATATGCTTTAGCTGAACCTTTAAAAAATAAAACTGGATCAGAAGTCACAAATGCTATGAAAAAAATATTGGACAAAATGCTGCAAGGAGAAAATAACGTAAAAATCAATCTACAAACGGATTTTGGGAAAGAGTACTACAACCGCTGTTTTAAAAATCTTATGCAAAAATATAAGATAAACCATTACTCTACGTATTCCGCAATCAAAGCTGGTATGGTTGAGCGGTTGATTAGAACAATCAAAAACAAATTGTACAGAAGATTTTACTTGCAAGGCAGTCATAAATGGGTGAATATTTTGCCTAAGGTTATGGAAGAATACAATAATACACCGCATCGGGCTATTAACATGACACCTATGGAGGCAGAAGAACATCCGGAAAGAATAAAACTTTACACCGCTAACAGCGTTTCTAAAAGTCGCAAGAAGTTGTATAAGGTTGGAGACATTGTGCGTATCTCAAAATATAAAGCAGTAGTCGATCGAGGATTTCACCCAAACTGGAGTACAGAACTATTCAAAATTGTTAAAGTACAAAAACGAGACCGACAACCTATCTGCTACAAGATTTGGAAGGTCGGCCAATTCTAGGTGCTTTTACGGTGATGAAATTCAGCTCACAGCAGCACCCGACACGTACTTAGTGGAAAAAGTTTTACGCAAACGGAAGCACGGGCGCGAATTATTAGTGTCGTGGTTGGGGATGGTAAAAGTTGGATTAAGAAAACAGACTTGCTTTAGTATCATCCAGATAATTACCTGGATGAAAAAATCATAAAAGGAGGGAGTAAAGTCCCTTAACTGGATATACGGGGAGATTTGCTTAGAACCCCATTCCCATCTGTTATTTGAAGCAGGAAGCATGTGTTTCATAATCGATTTACAAGGATATCAATACAAAACTAGTGATTTCTATTGCAAGGAGATTGCCATTTTGGATGTAGCGAATAATATAATATGGCATGAGATACTGGACATGGCTGTGAGTATAACACCCTAAGTGATGATTTCAAAAGCAAGTTCAGTGGTTAAAGCAAAGAATCCATGGGCTTAGCTGGGATGGACAGTCCACAAGTGGATATACAAATGTAGGCGATTTGCTGAAAGAAGTCATACCACCCAATGCTACAATCTATGTTAAAGGCGAACAGAAAAGGCAGTTACTCTCAAAATATTTATCAAACAACATTTTAAACATGGAAAGTGTTTTCTCACTTCCAAAGCTCAAAGAATTAAGAAGATTCGGTAATAGGTACAATCACTGTTTAAACCATTGTTTGAATAATTTAAGCTGTTCTAAAGAAAACGTATTGTTATTGAGGTCTTTTGTTTAATGTATTAAATTTTAATAAAATATTTTGTCAGAATTGTTTTTATTCTAGCAAAAGCATACCTTTAAAATTTGGAAAAGTATATCTGTAAAACAGCGCATTACTTTGGAAAAATTAATGTTTTAAAATACAAATAAGAACCAATAACAGAATACATAATAATTGGTGTTTGCAAATAAATTCAGTTCTACTTTAATAATATTTTAATAATACTTACCCTTAAACCTTCAAAACTTTCCACAAAAGAACTACACGAAACGATTGTTTAAAATTTCGAGGGCTTTACACAAAGCGTGTGAAACTAATAGAATTTTTCTAATTACACCGCGTTATATACGTTTGAAATCCGTTAATTATACTACTAAATGAGGTTTGTATTTTCCCCAATCGAGGCCAAAATAGAGCGCTCATTGTATGATTAATAAACCCGGGAATTTTCTAATGGGTGGCATTGAGCATATCTATTGTATTTTCAAATCACATAGCTGCTAATTAATAAAAGAAAGGCTACTTTCACTTTACGTAACATAATTGTAAAGCAATTAGTTTGTCCTCTACGCTACCTTCACTATACGCCACATAATTGTAAAGCGATTAGTTTGTCCTTGTCTATGTATTTTCCAACTATTTAGCATTGTACATGTAATTATGTTAAAACCAGAAAAATTTTAAGTCATGATTTTTACAACATTCTGAGAAAAGCACATTACTGTTTGAAAAATGATTTTAAATACTAAGCACTTATGGCTTATAAAGGACTCGTTTCTAAAATACTTGCGGTTTTAGATTTCTAGGAAATAGTTGGTTAAAGCATATACCTTGGGTAGCGAAAAAGGTTTTAAAAAATGGAGTTAAATATATACGAGCAAAAGAGCTTAAAGTATAACTTTGCAGGACGTGGTCCGATTTTAAATCTGTTTGCAGATTCGAATTCTGCATAAAATTATAAGCTAACAAGATGTATCGCATGACTAAAAAAATTTTATAAGAACGCTCAAAAGTCGCTACAGGTAAGAAATCTTAAAATCAGGGTAGCTCCTGGGGATGATGCTATCTAAAAAATTCCTAGAAATTTGGGTAGCTGAGAAAATTCTAATATTGATTGATACCAAACAAGATAGGTTTATCTCGAAAGATGCAATGGCTAGACAAAGAAAACTATTTGTTAGTTTTGCTTATAAAGCAAAGAGTAAAATTTAGAGGTTTGAGAGCTTAAAGTGTAACTTTGTAAGGAGTAGTCCGATTTTAAATCTGTTTGCAGATTCTAATTCTGCATAAAATTCTAGACTAACAAGATGTATTGCATGTATAAAAAATTTATAAGGACCGTCAAAAGTCGCTACAGGTAAGAAATCTTAAAATCAGGGTAGCTCCCTTGGGGGTGATGATATCTGAAAAATTCTTAGAGATTCAGGTAGCTGAGAAAAATCTAATATTGATTGATACCAAACAAGATAGGTTTATCTCGAAAGATGCAATGGCTAGACAAAGAAAACTATTTGTTAGTTTTGCTTATAAAGCAAAGAGTAAAATTTAGAGGTTTGAGAGCTTAAAGTGTAACTTTGTAAGGAGTAGTCCGATTTTAAATCTGTTTGCAGATTCTAATTCTGCATAAAATTCTAAGCTAACAAGATGTATCGCGTGACTAAAAAAATTTATAAGAACGGTCAAAAGTCGCTACAGGTAAGAAATCTTAAAATCAGGGTAGCTCCTTGGGGTGATGATATCTGAAAAATTCTTAGAGATTCAGGTAGCTGAGAAAATCTAATATTGATTGATACCAAACAAGATAGGTTTATCTCGAAAGATGCAATGGCTAGACAAAGAAAACTATTTGGTTCAGATGAAAGATAAAAATGGCTAGTCGAAGAAAACTTTTGGTTCAGATGTGGGAGGAAATGAGGATGCTCATTTATCTCGAAACATAAAAAATTTAAGATAGGTTTATCTCGAAAGATGAAAAATGGTTAGTCGAAGAAAACTTTTTGGTCCAGATGTGTGGGGAAATGTGGATGCTGGGGGAAATGTGGTGGTGGGTTTCTTGATTTTACCCTACTTTTCGTCTTAAAGCAAATAGATTTGAAATTGAATATTATCAGAAAGCGTATTTATTGTAGGAAGGTCTATGATACCGGGTGACGTTGGATGATTTGAGCAGAATCTAAGTAAACGAATAGAGAATTAGAAAGGGTGTGGTTTTTAACTTACTATCGTAACGTAAACGTAACAAACTCCATCTAATTTCATAAGAACCAATAAAATTGATGTAAAAATTAATCACAGAAGTTTTTTACATTTTTGAAATGATAATATAACACAAAAATTAAATTACTGTGCAATTAATTTTTTTATTATTGAAAAACTTAAAGTTTGTTTTTTTAACTTGGGTCTAAATGGAGTTTGGCTTTTACTTTCCTCATATTGCATCATCGGTTAGCATTACTGTTTGAAAAACTTTTTTCTTAATAAAAGATAATTTTTTTATAAGGCTTTGATTTTATTTCTATTAAATTCTAATTTACGGTTATTATCCAATAACTTTTTTTACTCAAATTTATGAAATTAAATTTTTATGATAACGGGTTAAATAGCGTTGTATTTTGCGCATTGGAGCGCATTTTGAACGCATTTTGAGCGCAACATAGGTGGAAAAATGTATTCTGAACATGAAGAGCGTGATATAGGTACTAGCTTATTTAATCTGTGTTAACTTTTTTCTTTAACTATAAACAATTTAATTTAAGGTGAGACACAATGCTTTTGGGTTTTACTAATCCACCGAATTTCATGTCAATTGCATACATTTAAAGGTAAGTGAAACGGGGTGTTGAAAATTTATTCTACCATAAATTAAGTACGAAGCATACCTTTATAAATTTCTAAATATTAATAAATTCGTTTTTCATTCAAGTACATGAGCGTCAATAATATAGAAGATTAAATGCAGTCTTGCAATTTTTCTGAAGTACGATGGGGGGTTAATGTCACTGTCGCATAAGCATGGAATACAGTTTTGACCACGGAAAATAATAAATCACTCATGTTATTCCATTTTATTTCCGTTTCTTTATTACTTTGCCTACAATGTTTCAAGTCTGAGGATTTACAATTTATGTTGAGACAGTTTAAATGATTTATAATCTTCAGTCGGATTTTAACTCCTGCATTAATTATTATAATTATATTCGAACGATCTAATCAGAATTGCAAGTAGATGATACTCGGCGGCAACGTATGTAGAAAGAGTAGTAGCTGGTGGTCCAGACGGGGGTGAATCTCTCAATATCGATCAGACAGCAGCCCAATCAAACCCTGTGCGTGACAACTTTTACTTAGCATTTTCGTGCGAGCGCTATGCTCATCTTAATGGATATGCAAATAAACTTTACACCTGGGTGTGATTAATTAAATAGTTGGCAGAGACGTTTAGACACTTCAAGTGTTACTGTAACGTTCAGATATGTCAGGAATATCCCCTCGCTCGTTAAATTAACGATAAAAAGCTTTTGATGCGATTTGGGCGCCTTTCGACTTTATTATTAAATGATTTATGATACAAAATGCACTTTTTATTCAGAAAAATGTTCGACTACAACGTAATTTAGCATAGTGTATCAGTCAGGATGTGTCAAGGCTCGAACAAGCTTATAAATCATCATTTGATCCCTGTCAGGACTTGTCAGGATCGCGACATCATTTATCCCATTTTTTCATCCGCTTACATCTAAAAATATACGTTACACTTTTCAAGTAAAATCGTACAATTTTATATCTGTAAATTGAAATCTTTTCTTGCGTGTATACCAGGGACATTTCAAGTAAGCGGACCTGCCTTTGGCAACAATGGGATGTAATTGGTTCCAACTTTGACCTCACTTCACCTATAATGATGTTACATGACCTTTGAATTTTCTTTTCGTGTTCATTTTCTTTTTTTCTTTAAAGAAATATCCACCATTTTGTTCAAGGAAATTGCGACTAGAAAGTGCGTGTGATTTCGTTTTACAATTTTAAAAGTAGGGTGCACTTTACGGTTCGTGATTGGTTGAGAAGTTTAAAACCCCCGGCGGAATAAGGATTGCGCAAGGGTTGATCTTATGTAGTTCAGCGGAATATGCAGAATAGAATAGGGTATTTTACATATTACACCATTGGTTACGATTTACATGAGGGGTTATTTTGTCAGGCGGTTGATAGGATGAACTCTGATGATTTTTTTAGCTTGTGTAAACAGTAAAGGGTAACGAACAAAGCATATACTTCGTTCAGGTTTATAGACAGAGAAAATAGATTATGTGACATATACATTACAGTTGGAGTAAATTGATATGAGAAGAAACATTTTCATTACCAACGTGTTAATATTTTAAAGCGCTGGTAACTGGTAAGACACTGTAATATTTCTTAAAGGGCATTATAACGAAATTAAATAGGACAATAAAAGATTGTTTTTAAATTAACCGGTAGCTGATATTCACTTAGTAAAACGATGAAATCAAGGTGAACTCTCACAATAATACACAGGGTAGTGAAGGAATTTGTCTCATTTGAAATACAATTTTAATTTTCTCTATCGATATTACATGAGTGGAGGAGGTAAGACATATTGTATACATTAATTACTTTGTTGATTAAATTTAATCACACCGGGAGATTTTTAAATCTGAAACTTTCAAATAACTCGAATAATAAGCACTCTCGAAAAAATTCTCCATGATAAAAATTTAATCAATCCACGGAGAAAATACAGTAGTACTAAAATTACTCCACCTGCTCACGTCCTTGTAGGTAGAGCATGGAGTAGCTTTGAAATCTTAAATGGAAACATCTATTTTACGGCAGATTTGGATTCTGCGTTTAAAAATTCGTAGGATTTGTCTGAAACTTTTTTTCCGAATCGTGGTTGATGGCGCTGTAAAGGTGGCTTTACATTATGCAATTTTGATGCAATGCAATACAAATGCATCACACTGCGCATGCATTCGAGCAAGTTTTCAGTTAGCTGTTGCAACTTCAAAGAAGTAATCATCATCATTAGGTCTTTAGTCCTGAAACTGGTTAGACGCGTACCCTCATTGTTTCCTATTCTGAACTAACCTACATATTTCCCTGAAATTTGCACAGTCTGCATCCATCACTATTTGATCTAGGTCTACATCTACCTCCTTTTTCCTATCTTTGCTTGTAATATATTCCATACTATTATTTCAGAACGTATTCTGCCCTTCTATTTCTCCTATTTTTTTTCCACAGATATCCTTGTTCCCCTACTATTTCTATAACCTATTTGTTATTAACTTTGTCTGTCCATGCTACCATGATCATACATCTGAAGTACAGCATTCCAAAGGGCTGCTACCGTTTTTCGGTCTGCTTTTCCTACCGTCCGTATTTCATAGCTCCACACCTATGCTTTCAACAATTCTCTTCTTGTTTCTATGTTTGTTGTCTTTCATCATAGGCGTTGTTCTTTCTTGTTAGTTGCAGTTCGGTCCCCTTCTATTGTTTTACAATTATATACCCTATTTTTCCGACACTCAGTGGTTGTAAAAGGGGGTAAGCAGCGCTGTGACTGACAAGTTCCCCAGCACTAAAACATTTGCCGATTTAATATTTTTTCCAATATGTCTATTCGCACAGTCAACATTAGTTGCAGGTATTTTACAACCAGCAACTAGTTGTTTATTATAATCATCAGATTTATATGCGCTTATTTTTTCGTCATTAGGTTTTCCGTCTCAAAACTGGTTGGACACGTATCTGTACCTATTTATATTCTGAACTAGCCTACATAGTTCCCTGAAATTCTCACACAGCTTATATATAAATCGGTTTCCCTTCTAATGTTTTACAATTTTATGCCTTATTTCACCGAGATTCAGTGAAGGGGGTTAAGCAGCCGAATGAATAGTTTTCCAGTAAATCCTTACACACAATTAACATTATTCGAGGATATTGCCCAACCAATACCTGTAGATGCTTATAATAATCATCATGTTTAAGTACAGTTATTTTTTTCGTCATTAGTTTATCCATCTTGGGATTGGTTGGATGCGTACCTCCATTGCTTTTTATTCTGAGCTAGCGTACACATTTCCCTAAAATCTTACAGCCTACATCTTTAACTATCTGTGTGCAATAGTCCAACCTAGATCTATATCTACCTCTCTTTTTCCTATCTCTGCTTGTAATATATTACATACTATTCCTCAAAAATTCTTTAGAACGTATTCTGCTTTTCTATTTCTCCTATTTTTTTCCCACAGATATCTTTGTTCCCCTATTATTTCTATAACCTATTTGTTATTAACTTTGTCTGTCCATGCTACCATGCCCATACATCTGAAGTAAAGCCTTCCAAAAGGCTGCTACCGTTTTTCTGTCTGCTATTCCTTCTACCCGGATTTCATACGTATACTGTGCTATGCTCCACACCTATGCTTTCAACAATTTCCTTCTTGTTTCTATGTTTATTGTCTTTCATTATAGGCGGTGTTTTTTTTTTGTTGCTGTTAGGTCCCCTTCTATTGTTTTACAATTATATACCTTATTTCTCCGACAATCAGTGTTTGTAAAGGGGGGTAAGCAACCTGTGGCTGCCAAGTTCCCCTAGTATTTAAACATTTGCCGATTTAATATTTTTTCCAATATGTCTTTTCGCACAGTCAACAATAGTTGCAGGTATTTCACAACCAACAACTAGTTGTTTATAATAATCATCAGATTTATCTGCGCTTATTTTTTCGTCATTAGGTTTTCCGTCTTAAAACTGGTTGGACACGTACCTGTATTTATTTATATTCTGAACTAGCTTACACAGTCACACAGCCTATATACAATTCGGTTCCCCTTCTAATGTTTTAGAATTTTATGCCTTATTTCACCTAGATTCAGTGAAGGGGTTAAGCAGCTGAATTAACAGTTTTCTAATAAATCCTTACACACAATTAACATTATTCGAGAATATTGCGCAACCAATACTTGTAGTTGCTTATAATAGTCATCACATTTAAGTCAGTTACTTTTTTCGTCATTATTTTATCCAACTTGGGACTGGTTGGATGCGTACCTCCATTGATTTCTATTCTGAGCTAACCTACACATTTCCCTGAAATTCCTACAGCCTATATCTTTCACTATCTGTGTGCAATAGTCTAACCTAGGTCTTCTTCTACTTCTCTTTTTTCCTATCTCTGCATCTAATATATTCCGCACTATTCCCTCATGCTGTAGTATATGGCCTATCATTCTATCTCTCCTATTTTATCCCGTTTTCCACATATTTCTTTCTACCCCTACCATTTTTAGTACATCTTCGTTCTTAACTTTGTCTATCCATGATATCTTCATCATACGTCTGTAGCACCACATTTCAAAGGCTTCTACCTTTTTCTTGTCCGCTTCTCCTACTGGCCAGGCTTCACAGCCGTACAGTGCTTTGCTCCACACATATGTTTTAAGCAATCTTTGTTTTATATATTTTGCGTTTTTCCCATCTTGCGTTATTTGGCTTCCTAGGTAGCAGAAATCCTTAACCTCTTGTAAGTTCTCGTTACCTATTTGTATTCTTGTTTTTGATTTATTTTCCCCTCCTTTGCATATTAGTACTTTAGTTTTATTTTTGTTAATTTTTATACCATAATCCTCTGATGGAACCGTTTCCATTTCATTAAGAGCAACTTCTAACTCTTCTTTGCTAGATGCTAATACCGCTATATCATCTGCAAATCTAAGCATATCAATTTTTGTCCCTGTATAGTAATTCCAAATGTCTTCCTGCATTTGCTAGTATTCATTGTCTCTTCAATGTACAAGTTAAAAATTAATGGGGATAGGGCACATCCCTGTCTCACCCCATTCCTAATGTTTACTTCTCTACGTTTCTGTTCTAATTCTATTACTGCTGTTTGCTCTTTGTATAAGCTATGTACTATTCGTCTATCCCTATAACTCATTTCAATCTTTTTGAGTATTTCTAACATTTTTTCCATTTTACATTGTCGAATGCTTTTTCCAGATCTACAAACCCTATATACACACTTTCTCCTTTTACTATTGTTTTCTCCATTATCACTGTCAGAGCTAAAATAGCCTCCCGTGTTTCCCTGTTTCATCTAAACCCAAATTGATCTTCTCCTAGTATCTCTTCAGCTTGTTTTCCGATTTGTCTTTGTACAATTCTAGTTAATATTTTTGACACGTGTGCTGTCAAACTTATTACCCAGTGTAGTACCTTCGGGTGGAGCATTGGGGACGTTTGCCGCAAGCATAGAAGCCCCTTAATTAAATTTTAATGTCTAACTTATTGTTCCAAAATTTTTACATCTATCCGCGCCTTTCTTTTTTGGTATAGTTACTATGATGTTACGTTTGAAATCTTTGGGTAACTCGCCTGTTTCGTACATATATCTTGCAAGTTGGAAGAGATGTCCTGTTATTGCCGGTCCAGCGGTTTTTAGAGTTTCTGCTTATTTTTACCCTGCGCCTTTCCATTTTTCAGACCCTTTAATGCTAATTCAAACTCATCTCTGAGTATAGGATATCCTGTCATCATTTTCAATGTCTAATTCCTCTTCTAATGCTGTTAGTTTCTCTCCTGCATATAAATTCCGTATATATTTTTGCCATCTACCCACTTTCTTTACATTTTCTATAAGGACATTTCCTCCGGGGTCCTTTATATTTTTGCTATACGGTTTTATATCCCTAACATTCATTCTAATTAGTTTGTATGCTGCGTCCTCCTTATTTCCATCTTAGTTTGTATCTCTTTGCACTTTTCATCAATCCATCGTTCTTTAGCTTTCCTGCATTTCCGAATAATTTCCCATTTTATGGCTTTGTATTTCTGTTTTCCTGTTTCATCTGATTTGTTTTTGTATTTTCGTCTTTCTTCTATTAAATTCAGGATATCCTTTGTTATCCAAGGTTTTTTATTTTCTTTTTGTGTATACCCCAGAATATCTCTGGCCGCCAAGTTTAGGCTGGATTTAATGTTATTCCATTATGTTTCTACTTCGTTAGTATCAGATATTTTCCCGATATCTTTCAGCAATTCAATTGACTTTTTTCGAATCGTTCTTAAATATCTTTATCTTTTAGTTTCTCAAAGTCAAAGTGCCTTTCTCCGTTTCTTTTTTCAGTTTTTTAAATTTAAGTGCGGCCTTCATATTTACTGGCGTCGCCGTGGATCAATGTAGTAAGCGTAAGACTACGGATCCAAAGGTCCCGGGTTCAAATCCCAACACGGCCGACTGCTTGAAAAATGGCAGGTGAGCATTTTTCACAAAAATTACGCTCTCGTTCGGATGAGAGGTTAAATGGAGGTCCCGTGAGTGAGTTTTGTCGCGCACGTTAAAGATCCCTACCTTGCCTGGAACGGCAAGAGTTCGGCAAAATTCTAAATTTCCAGGCAACAAAAAACTCGCCTCCTGGCCAATGTAGTACCTACGGGTGGAGCATTGTAAATGTAAATGAACGGCCTTCATATTTACTACGTTGCGGTCAGTGTCTATATCTGCTTCTGGGTAGCTTTTACAGTCTTATACTTGATTCCTAAAGCGTTGTCTAACAAGAATGTAATCTATTTGATATCTTCCTATATCTGCTGGCATCTTCCACGTATATCGTCTTCTAGCATGATGTTGAAATAATGTGTTTGTGATAATTAAATCCTTCTTGCTGAAAAATTCTACCAGTCTATTTCCCCTGTCGTTTCTCCTGCCTAAACCAAATAAACCTACTACCGCTTCTTCCCTACCCTCACCTACCTCTGCATTAAAATCCCCCGTAATTAGTAAATTTTCATATCCATTTACGTATCTTAATATGTCTTCGATATCTTTGTAGATCCCTTCTACCTCTTCGTCACTGTAGCTAGAGATGGGCATGTATACTTGTATTATTACTGTGTTTACCGGTTTAGATTCTAATCTAACCATGGGTACTCTTTCATTCTTTTGTAAGTAATTTTCTACACAGTATCCTATCTTTTTCCGCATAACTATCCCCACTTCCAAGTTTCCTCCCTCTGCTCCTGTATGAATTACCTTGAAGTCTCCACTCCAGAAATCCCCCGCCTCCGGCCATCGAACTTCCCTGATCTCCACTATGTCTAGTGCTAACCTATTCATTTACATTTTTAAGTTCTCTTAAATCTCTTCTCTTACAAAAAGTACGGTAGTAGCGCTATTTACTATGACAGCTACGGAAACCTGCGACCGCCAACAGAGTTGATAAGTTATTTGAATAGCGGGGGTAAATGTAAAATTCTTTATAACATTAACCAAGAACAATCGTACGGTACTGTGTTTTGCGGTCATTTATGCTTACAATTTCTAAGTAGTGCATAGAACTGCGTACGAAGTTGTTATGTCGTACACTTTTACACTAACGGGAAACACTTCAGTTTTAACAAGCAATTTTAATCCGCCTACAAACTTGGATAATGATTCGGAGTACGTATTAGGATTAACAAATTTTGAGTCTTATAACACAATTCCAAACATAGAAAAAGGAATAAATAATAAATTTTATTATGGATCTAACGGAGAATTCATAGAAATACCTGAAGGTGCTTATGAGATTAGAGAAATTAATAAATATCTTCAAAAAGCTTTAGGTGATAAAAGATGGCGTGGTCGTATGGATCAATCACGAAGCGCTAGAAAGACGCCAGTGTATATAGAAATTACAGCTGACAATAATACACTTAAATGTAGTATTAAATGTAGTCTAGATGTGGATTTTACCAAAAATGATTCAATTGGTTCTCTACTTGGTTTCAATCCGCGAAAATTGCTAGCATTTGTCACGCATCAAGCAGACTACGCGATCAACATTTGTAAAGTGAATGCAGTTTTAATCGATTGTAATATTGCAAGTGGATCCTATTTGAATAGTAAACCAGCCCATGTAATACACGAATTTTTTCCTCAAGTACCTGCAGGTTTTAAAATTGTCGAGTGTCCACCTACGATTATATATCTACCAATCAGGTCACGTATAATAAATGAAATAATAGTTAAAGTGTTAGATCAAGATGGAAATTTAGTTAATTTCAGAGGAGAACTGCTAACTGTAAGGTTGCATTAAAAAATCTGCAATAGCCATGGGTATTAAGTATAATGCACGCAACATGTCAAGAATTGATATAAATGCTGGAAATTTCAAAGCAATCGACACTCGATTGATTGTTTCAAGACCGCTAACAACACAAAACCGGCAGTTTCTACAATCGTTAGGACTGCATTTAATTAAAAAGTAGAATGAATAGTGAAATACTGAACGTGCGTGAAAAAGTTTACTTCGACAATGCAATTGTTAATATTGAAAAACATACTCATCCACCTTATGCTAACACATCTTTAAACAATAATGATGAAATTCGAATCCCTATACAACAACAAGATGCATACACCTTACCATCGAAGAGCATGCTGTACATAGAAGGCAAATTAATTAGAACAGATGGAACGCCGTCTCAGACAGCAAAGTTTGTAAATAATGGAATTTTGCTGCTTTTTGATGAAATTAGATATGAGATTGGAGGTATCATTGTAGATCGTGTTCGGAATCCTGGATTAACGTCTATAATGAAGGGATATGTTTCATATAATAGCAATCAAAGTAAACATTTACAAAACGCTGGGTGGTTTCTCATGGATTATTCGCAAATAGTTGATGCCAATGGGAATTTTAATGTTGCAATAAACCTTTCAATGGTTCTCGGATTATGCGAAGATTTTAAAAAAATTATTTTAAACCTCCGTCATGAGTTAGTCTTACTACGTTCTAGTTTTGATACTAATGCTATAATTAATCCTACACCCGATGAAGAAATAAAAGTTGTTTTAAACAAAGTTTTATGGAAAATGCCGCATGTAGTCGTTGATGATACTCAACGAATTAATTTAATAGAAGGCGTTGCACAAAATCAGGATTTGCATATTCCGTTTAGAGGATAGGAGTTGCATGAATATCAACTTCTACAAGAAACGAAACGTCATACATGGAACATTAAAACAACAACACAATTAGAAAAACCAAGATTTGTGATTGTTGGCTACCAAACCAACCGAAAAAATAGATACATGAGCAACTACAGTCGTTTTGATCATTGCTATTTAACCAACATGAAACTCTATTTAAATTCAGAAACTTTCCTGTACGATAACTTAAATTTGAAGTTCGAGAATAAACAGACTGCGTTGTTATATGAGATGTATGCTCAGTTTCAGCAATCATACTACGAAAAGGAAAATGAGCCACTTTTTAATCCTGAAGAATTACGAAGTATTGCACCATTAGTAGTCATAGATTGTTCTAGACAAAACGAAGCGTTAAAATTTGGTACTGTCGATATTAGATTAGAATTTGAAACTAGCAGAAACGTATTGCCAAATACATCTTGTCATTGCCTTATACTTCATGATAAGATAGTCAAATACAATCCACTCTCAAACAGCATAAGAATATTATAATTACTTTATTATTATTATTACTGTACCTTTACAAATTATGAAAAAACAATAAATCATTTAGCAATCACAGTCTATTTATTAATATTTTTTTACATGTTTTTACAATATCTTTTACATGTTTGAATTATTAAGTGATTTAGTAAACAGCCATAAACATTGACAATTTTAAATAAAAGTTTTGTTATACATTTCTCAAATAAACTAACTGGTATGTTATTAACAAACTGGATTTTTTTAAACAGAACGGTTACTACTACTATTTTTCTCTACAATACATTTATACTAATATATAGTTCAAACGCGGGCAGATTGAAAGGTATCCTATTTTTAGATACATCCAAAAACGAAAATCGGCGTACTTGTGCAGGTATAAACGTAACACTGAAGTTTTATATCTAAAAAATATTATATGTTAATCTAGATAAAATAAATTGCATTCTTTATTTGAGCCAGTGGTTGAAGCTTTACAAGTCATTTCTGAGTGTATAGTTATACCCCCAAGGTTTAGTATCAGTGGTTGAGGTACTAAGAATTCTTTTATCATCACTTGGATTAAGAACAATTTTGTTTTGTTTAATAGTACAGACATCATGTTTGATTGATCTAATTAAACATTGCTGTCTCTGTACAGTCTGTTTATAAAACAAAGCATTCTTATAATCGTCAAAAGAAATTTGCTTAATACTGAACTCTGTAAGTGTACATTTTAGATCTAAGTCCTACAAACTCTAGCATGATGTCACCATTGTTTTCATCTTTCATAATACCAGGAACTTTTTTATTTGATAATGGAATATGATATTTGTTATGAGGGTCGTAATCGGAAGTATCAAATCTATGAATATCTTGTTTGATATAAGAGTAAATATCTTCAACGCTAAACTCGTATATCAAACTATCCGTATCTGTGTACAGCAGCTTTGCTTTGTTAGCAAATTGCGATTTTATATAACTATAGTGAAATTCAATTAAATAGGTTTTTGAAATATCTAGAATAGAGAAACCTACATAAATGGGTTTGTTTAAGTAAACCTCTAATTTATTCATTTCTATTAAGACTAGATCTTTGTCTAACACAGTGCAACTATGAAAATTAGGTTTTGCTATGTAACTACGAGCTCCAAACCGTCCTTCCCATTTGGTCACTAATTTCACATCTTTCCTTTTCCGTACGTTTTCCATCATCTTTCCATAAACCGAATTTATCATATTTTTATAAAAGCATATATCGAAACTGTTTTTTGACTGTTGTCTTAATTTCGTATTCAAATCAATGTATTCTTTTAACCAACGAGCTTGTTTAAACCGAAGAACCTTATAAATCTTTTTCAGTTCTAAACCGTAGCTTAAATACATTTTTAAATTCTTGTAGTGAATAATATAGTTGAGTTTTGGATATAAAGTTGTAAGTATTTTCTTTAAGTTTGATTTATTAGAAGGTAATGGTGGTATCATATGTTCAGGCGCCAAAGGTAAGTCACTGTGAATTTCATGTAAAGATACTGGATAGTGTAAATCGCATTCAAAAATATATCCTACATCAGAATCATCGGGAATATTAAGTATGTCTAAACGTACTATATCTGGACTGGTACCATCTAAAAATTCAAATTCTCCATATGGAAGTTATTCAGACATTGCAGCCCCATATAAATTATTAACATCAAAATACATTAAATATTTAGAATCGAAATTTGGATCATAATCTGCATTCATATATTTGTCATTTGCTTTAGCATATCTATTCGAACATTGAGAAACACCGCCACGAATTCCCCGTTCTAAAAACATTATTTTTTCAATATCAGTAAGCAGCTCGAGTTTAACGTTCGTCGTTTTTAACATTGCATCTAGAGCTAAACCAGGAGCCTTAAAGTAGTGAAGCGGATCTAACTTATACGTGAACATACAAGTTTTTCTAAAGTTTTCAAATATATCAGTCAAGAGCAGTACATCTGTTTTTAAATATAGGTCTGAATAGTCCCCTTGTGTTTTTATATTAAATGTTTGCCAAACGTGTTTAGCATGATTGTAGTCTTCATCTGAGATTTCTTCATTGCGCAAACGATTAAAGAATGCTGTTTTACATGGTAAATCGGTTTCATTGAGCCTATCCCAGGAGTTAATGTAATCATAGGGAAATGTGCCTTTACGCGTAAGTAACTGAAACTCATTATCGGTGTTACAATTTTCCCTGGTGATGGATTTTTTATTATCATCTAAGTATGAAGCTAATTTTTCGATACTAGATGCCATAAACCTGAATGAATCGATAAATCTAAAACTAACTTTCGTACCATTTACATATTTTGTAAAAGATATGTATTTTTCCTTATTTATTGGTAGAATTCTTACCAAACCTGAAAACCCTAACGCAATTTTTTAATAATGAAATGCGAATCGTAGCCTGATAAGTTATGAAAACTACCGGTATCATATAAAATTATGATAATTGATGTTGCAATCTTGATGAGCCGCTCCTCGAAATTCACCTGTAAAGTGGCAGTGATCGCGAACTCTAATATCATCTATACTAAAAGGTTTATTGCAAATGTGACAGTGAAGGGCAAATTAAATGCTAACTTTTGTTCTTCTGTTAAAGGATTCATAGGTTTTGGGTTACAGAAAATTTTATTAGTCGTTTCTGAAATCAGTTTCAATTGAGCAACAAACCATTCTATACAATCCTTTCCGCGATACAATTGAAATTTAGAATATTTATTATCATACGAGCATTTCAAATAATACGCTACACTAAAGGGTATATGCCTTTGGTAAGAGACTGTGTTTAGTATTACCTCCGACTCATTGCATGGTTCTAATATACATTCGAGATCTGCATAAACTACAAATGATACTTTTTCTTGATAGTAGAAATGTTTAAATGTTAGATACTTTTCGGATTCTTCGGGTAATCTTATTGAGCAAGTATTCTGTTTTTCGCAATAATTCGAATGACGCTTAAGTAATGCTGCTGTACTAAAATTATTTAAACATCTATAACAAAAAAATTTTCTATGGTGATGTGAAGACAACTGTTTTGCAAATAATTTTGACATATCCTTAATCCAAGTAAAATGAAAGTGATTCTCATTAGCATTTGTCGGACGAGAATATTGTAAGGAATCATTATTTAAAACTAACAGATTAATAGGTTCAATTTTTTTAAAATTTTCACTTAAACAAAATGGCAGTATTTTAGTATTTTCTATACAATATAGGTTAATTGCGAGATTGTTAAGCTTCTCAATTTTTTATGTCTTTTAATGCGATTGGAAACTGAATTGAATTGTAGCGTAATACTGTATCAAAATGTGGATAGCTAGATATTCTCGGACTATTTTGTTTAGCAGGATATAAAGCGGAAACCAAGCTCTAAAGAATGCAATGTTGATCGTTATTTATTACATTTACCACAGCTTTTTTTTTTTTTATAAAGTCCGGAACCGGTACAAACGTTGAACACCCTCCTTTAAGTGGATCATGATTGTTTATATTTACCTTCAAGTGTAAAACTTCTTGGATTGCCCAACCAGAATCTTTCTCGCTAAATTCTTCTAATCGCTTCGAAATCTTGTTCAATACGTTCTCCTTATACCACAGCTTGAGATTGGTATTTATATCGATGTGACGATTTGCAGTAGGAAACGTTTTCAAATCTATTTCGCCAGTTGTAGGCTTAACAAAGTTAGCGGCAAATATTACATTAACTTTCAACATTGACTTTTTTAAGCAAGCAACAATCTTGCGTTTAAAACTAGCGAACGCCTTGTCTAAGAACACTAGAGGATCTCTATAATTTAAATTGGTAATAAGTCCCGTAATTATTCGACTTCCAAAACATGATTGTACATCATGCCAAATCAAATTTTTCGAGTATGACCTCTAGAAAGCGTTGCATCAACACCTTTACCACGATATTCCAAAGAGCGTTTCAAGTGCCTCAATCGTACAAGGTAGCTTTTAAGATGTGCTAAATTAGATTCCAGCCTACTAGGATTTTCTTGTTGATTGTCTTCGTATACCTTATTTCTAATAGCAAGCTTCAATATACTAATATTTGCTTTGATAATTAAAATGTGTTTCGTTATTTCATTCACTGATTTAATTAGATTCACGCATTTTACAGTTAATCTCAAAATTGCGCTACTAATCTCGGATACGGTTTCAGCATTCATGATTCTATAGAAAATCAAAATACACTACTTAATAATATTATACGTATTTTCTCTATTTACTATTTATATAAAATATCATCTGACGTAAGCAAAACAACTGCAAAAAGGTTCATTCATCTGAGTTTACGGAAAACGCGTAAGCAAAACAACTGTAAAAGAAAATAGCATACAAATCGAAATAATTGCAAAGCGAATTGCTTTGAATGCAATTGTTAAAAAAATCGCCTTTATTTACGTTTTTATTCAAGACGATTTTCAAGCTTGAATCGTGCATGCGATCTAAAAAATTGCAGAGTTGCCTTCAGTACGTGACTATGACAAACAATTTGCTATGCAAGCATTTCCAATATTTACATACTGAATGCAACTGCAAAAGGAATTAGCATTCAACATCATTTTTCATTCCGTATGCGTTTACTACAAAAAATGTTTTTATACGACGTTTGATTTATGATGTGTACAGAAAATACATTATCATTACAGCGCTATTTTTTTATGATTACATTGAAATATTTTTAAATAAAAACAAATCAAATTTGAAAAAAAAAGTCTCAGATTAAACCGTCTTGTTTAATAATTTACACGCACTCATGGTTTTTAAAAAACCCAGTATTAAAAGAACATTCTGCAGTTTTATTATATAACAGTACCTTTAAAGAATTTTCACACAAATTACCTATATATATGCATGTAAATTGTGTCAGCGGTAATCTAAAAAAACTTATTCTATAAATATTACTACTTAAGGGATTTATTTGCATTGCATTATTTTTAAACGAAAAATTAATCTGAAGAAAAATATCATAATTTACACGCACTCATGGTTTTTTTAAAAACCCGTTATTAAGAAAAAACATTTTCCAGTACGTTGATAGTACTAAAGAATTTTTCTTATTCAGCATGATTAGCGTAAACATACACCCGCACAAATTACTATATCCCTATATATGCATATAAAGTCAATTTTTGTTAATTTTTTATGGAAAATAAATTATGCTAGCAGTAATATAAAACGAAATTAATCTAATTTAGGTTTTATTATGCGCCTTCTTGCAATTTCTGTTTCAGTCAATGAATGTAATTCATTATTTCTGCTGAGCAGTACCTTTAAAAAAAAATTTCTATAAAAGCATAAAATCGCATATACACACAATTACCTATATTTGCATATAAATTATGTCAGCGGTAATCTAAACGAAATTAATCTAATTTAGGTTTTTTTATTATGTGCATTCATTGCAATTTCTTTTTCAGACAATGAATCTAATTCATTATTTCTGCTGAGCAGTACCTTTAAAAAAATTTCTTATACAGCATAAAATCGCTTAAACACACAATTACCTATATTTGCATATAAATTATGTCAGCGGTAATCTAAAACGAAATTAATCTAATTTAGGGTTTTATTATGTGCATTCATTTCAATTTCTTTTTCAGACAATGAAACTAATTCATTATTTCTGCTGAGGTATAATTATATTCGCTTACATACTGTTTTGTTCATTAGAATAGATTACAGAGCTGAATTTTTTTTCAGAAAACGATGCAAATTTTTAATTTTTTTTTAACAGATCAGTTTATTATTTAATATAAATACTTCACTTAGATTTTACCAACAGTATTCAATCAGATCTCTTGTATAATTATTAGTTACTATTACTAGCAACTTTTAAAAAATGAGTAACTTGTCATCAATCAAAAATTGTAATAGTACCAACGTAAAAGTTCTAGAGCAATTTATATTACATTCTGACGAAGACGTGATTAAAGAAGTTTTTGGTTGTTCTTCGCCTCAATTCAACACTGCTGCTATTTTTGATAGTGACGTAATAGATATATCACGGTAAGTGCTTTTTTCACATTTATACATGTGTTTTTAAAACAGTACTATTTTATAAGTTACATTAGATCAAAAAACCATTCTGGAAATTCTGAGGCTATCGTAGGATCGTTGACACACTCTGATCCTCTCAGAAACATCAGGTAGTATACAAAAGAAAAGGTGAACCTACAATAATCTTTTATGTTATGCTCACAGATCAGGCAAAAACATGTCGACTATGAAAAAGTTATGTACAGAATCTAATATGGCTGTTTGCTGTGAAGATGACAAATCCTACGAAGATGACACAGAAGAGTTGCTTAACGCATTTAAAAAGCGTGGAGAGAAGCTACTGCGTCGTATAAATTTGGAACTAGAAATAATAAAGCAAAAAAGAGAGGAACTAGCAGCGAGGGAGCAGCAGATACTTCAAGAACGGAGTTAATAAATACTTTTCATTTATAAATAGTTAGATCAAAATATTCAACAATTTGTAAAATAAAAAAGTATTTTATAAAAGTTTCTCTATTGAAACAAGACTTTCTCTAAACAAGGTAGTAAACTCAAAGTAAAACGCACATAAATCAGAACCCACTTTAATTTAATACATCATTCTTTATACAATCGACTTAGATGTGTTATAATAATAAACTAATTTCTTAAATTAGTGACATATTATTCTGAAAATTCTATGTTGACAGTTAGACCGATCGATCCCTTACTAGTTATGTATACGTGTTTGTTCGAGTCAATACTTTCATTTAATTGTTTCACTCCATGTGCTTGAAGGTATTCAAAATATCTCAATGGCAATATACTCTTGAACTCTTCTGTTTCCACTAATACTCTTTCTCCATATTTTGTCTTGATTGTTTCCACTTTTAAAACTTCAAACTTCTTATTCACTACAAGATCTTTTGAATTTACATAAGGTTTGCGATATGTGGTTTTATTAAGAGTATTAAAATCCATATTGCTTTTCTTTGACTAATTAAATTAATATTAGGAGCAATCTCCTTATATAGCAGATTACCACCATCTGCGTACTTTGCCAACCCACTTTTCAACCTATCACAAGAGTGAACTCATTTTGAATTGAAACCGGCCCATGTGTATTTGCAGCCTCTATAGACAGACGTATTTTACACATGGAAAATACGTCTGTCGCGTTTTGAATTAGGACCGGCCCTAAATACCTACTCACATCGAGAATTATTATTAATCAGCGGTTGATGTTGTGAAACCAGTTTACCATGTTTATAAGCTAGCTTCGTTAGTGCTTCTGGTTATATTTCCTCAATTCTTACTACTATTTGGTCTACATTGAATACTTTAATTTAACACATTTGCTATTGAGAAAATCTAAGCATTACTGCCTCCAATGAGTTTTATTACATACTAGCTACGAAATACGCACTTCGTGGATCCATTATAAAATTTGTCCTTTACAATATAACTTAAATTAAATACTCTTCTTTGTCCATGTAAATCAAGAAATTTTAATTAATTTTTATTGTTAATAGATAATCGTGAGCGACGTGTTTTTTTTTGGTTTTTTTGGTATGTAGGTGAATCCCCCCACTCGCCGCGTCTGGTAGTTAGCCTGGTATTTACGTTTCTTTCGGCTACGTCTAGGTACGTAACACATTCAAGTTCAATCTCTATTATGTGCTGTAACAAGAAGTGCTAATTTGAACCTACGTGTGATGTTATGTACAGCGAATATTAGCGTAAGAAATTATACACACAAAGTTTGTCCTTTTCGAGCCATTATTGAGAATGACTTTTATACTAGCTTAATTGTATATGCTTGTGAAAAAATTGCGTTACCGCGTCAGCGTGCGCATGTAGGTTTGATTGCAGTGGCCAATGCTACCGTTACAAAAAATAGAGGTTTTGTAAAATGTTCTATTAGTTTATTTCGCAATGAAAATTCAGCACTGGCTCTCGTTTTTAACGAAACATGTGGCGATCAACCTAGTCTGCATATACATGCTAATATTCAGAATTGATTCTCTAATGTCACTCTCCCTGATCCCTATTTTACAAAAAACGGTCCTGTAGAATTTTTATTGGGATTAGATCCTTCTACTTAGATATTTTAATAAATCCGTCTCGCATAATCCAGGAACAACCAAGTGCCATCAAAACTATTTTTGGTTGGATCATAGGTGGGAAATTGCCCGATTCCGAATATTCCACATCTTTATTTCTTTGTTGTAAATTACTAAATTCGTCTATACAACGCTTTTGGAAATTAGAAGCAATGGATCATTATTGTATTCCTAAACCCGAAGATATCGCTTGTAAAAATTTGTTTAGCAATACGCATTTTTTTGATGCAATAGGACGCTATTCGATACGCTTGTCCTTATTCGCAAAATTTCGATGCTGTTTGATATAAGGGAGCACGCGCGCAAATACTTAATAAATTTAGAAGGTTTTCTAGAATGTCAACTTTTGCATTATGAAGAATATTGCCGTATTATAAATGAGCATATAGATTTAGAGCACATGAAGTTAGCAGTTTCAGCTTCAAATTACATAATGCCGTGTCATTATGTAATAAAGGAAGGTAACTGTACAACAAAAGTTAAGATGCATCATTTAGTACTGCTTCTTCTAGTAATCATTTAAACAATTTTCTACTATTAGGTCCTAAACTGTAGAGTGATATTCCTGATATTATATGCAGTTTTCGTCTTTGTGCCGTTGAAGTATGTTGCAATGTACGCAAATGTATCAAGTGAAACATTAACATATTTACTATCGTACTGCTGAAGGAGGTGACAACGACGAATACGCTTCAAATACTGTAATTTTTAGTGCTTCGTTTTCACCCTTTTTAGTTAACGCATATTACAGCAATTAGACCAAGATGGAGGACTTTTTTTTACTTCCAAATCGGTTTCAAATCAAATATTTGTGGACGATCTTTGCTAATGTTTTGTCACTGTACAAGAGAGGCTATTCTTGCAACAAGAAGTGATTGGCATTTTTACTAAAGCTGGTCTAAGAAAATGGGCTAATAATCACCAGGAAATTTTAGATGCCGTTCTGTTGAGACACTGCAAACTTCCGTTTGTTTTGAATTACGAGGAACACTCAATCAAGATTTTGGCGTTCAATATGATCTGTCTGAAAATTGTTTTTTATATGCCATTCGCTGAAATCCCACAGTGACGACAACGATGTATGTTGTCCAGAATCGCTAAAATTTATGATCTCATGAGTTGACTCAATCTGCTTACATTTTATGCAAAGGTACTAATCCAACTATATGGCTGCTGGCATTAAATTGGGATGAACAGCTTCCAATTTCTATTCAAGAAATGTGGATCTACTTTATCACAGATCTACCTGCGCTTGCTAGTATACAAATTCCAAGTTATATTCTAATCATTTATGCAAACTTACGACAAATATTTGGACTTTGTGATAGGTCTTGAAAGGGCTACGCAGCAGTTGTTTACGTTCGGTTTGGAGAAATAGATAAGATTAGTGTTAATCTCGTAAATGCCAAAGGTAGAGGCGTTCCGCTTAAAACAATGAGTATTCCGCGCATACAATTGTCCGCTGCTGTTCTGTTAGGTCAATTGATTGACTCGATTATCCCATCTATTGATCAGGTCCAATTAACAAGTATACATTTGTTGTCAGATTCACTAATTATACTTGTTTGACTATGTACGCCACTGCATAGGTTGAAAAGTGTTGTCGTATTTTTGGCTGCTAGCGATAGATTTGTGGCACACCGCGGATTGTTTCAATATACACAGTGACTGTGGCAAGTATTTTGTAGGCGCAGTTAATCATTTTGCCGAAGTAACCAACTTCCTTAAGAATTCCAATCACGCTATGCGGACCATCATTTGTTAACAGAAACACAATGGAATTTCAATCCCTAATCGTCTCCTTACCTTGGTGGGATTTGGGAGGCACAAGTAAAGTCTGTCAAGCACCTTATACGTCGAATAATGGGTTTATTAGTTATTACCTTCGAGGAAACGGAAATATTATTCGCTAAAGTTGAAGTTATACTAAATAGCAGTCCGCTAGGTTAAGTCCCCATTGACTCGCCCGATGACATTGATTTCCTTACACCTGGTCACTTTCTGATCCGGTTGACCGCCTGAAATTGATCTTGAATCTGAACCAGTTATTGGAACAAGCTACTAGAGCTTTTTGGAGGCGTTGATCTCAAGATTATTTACACACACTCATAAAGGTTAGATGATCAAGTCTTCAACCAAACTTACAATTGGGTGAAGTGGTATTTACGAAACAAAAGAATAATCTATCGCTGTCGAGGCCCATTGGACGCGTAACAAAGCGACGGGGGTTTTCGGGTGGTATGCTGCGTCCAAATGTAAATTTTAAGCGGTTTTCATTTCTGTTAATCTTAAAAGAACTGTTACGGTTGTAATTTCTCTTCTGTTACAGGTGAAACATTTTAAATTTTGACTTGCCCTCAAGGGGGCGGGGACCCCGTAAAAATAAAAGGGATGCGTCAGCTAGCTGAGTCCCTACAAATAATAATGAAAACAAAATAAAGAAACAATAAAAACTGCAAAACTAATAAATAACAAGATTTTCAACGAATATACTGCATTACATTATCACTTACCCTGAAAGGTCTTGTCTTCGTAAATGAGGGTTTATATCACGGTTTATATATTTTTTATTTTGTACATCTACAGTTAAATTATTTTCAGATCTTTTATTATATAATAATTTATTAACTAAAGTCTTAATAATTACAACCCAGACATACAGTTTTCAATAGAAGTAGAAAGCAACAACTCTGTTCCATTTTTAGACACTGTTAATAAGAAAAGATAATAAAATTATTACTGATTGGTGCGTAAACTTATTTTGTATATTAGTTCATGCATACAATAAAAAATTCGTTTTTCCTGGTTGACCAATTAAAAGATCTGTTTATCCCAAACGATTACGTATTAGTAAGCTTCGACTTGGAATTTATGTTTACCAATCTTGACAAGACTCTTATTGGAGAGCATTGACCTTTTTTGGGATGACATTGCACAATATACCAACATTTCCATCAACAGCTTCATTAATATTATAGAGTTCATATACGACAATAGTTGTTTTTCTTTCAACAACATATATTACAAGCAAATAAAGGGCATGGCTATGGGCAACCCCGCATCTCCCATATTTGCGGAACTAGTGGTACATGTTCTAATTGAATCCATTATTAAGAAACTAGATTTCCCAATACCTATTCAACTAGTGTACGTTGACGATTTTCTTTTGTGCTTACCAAAAGATAAGATATATATGACACATACCGCATTCAATTCGTAACACAAAGATTTAAAATTTACGATTGAAATTCAGTCCAAAAAAACTGCCATTTTTAGATTTACTACTCATAAGGCACGATAACCATATTATTACAGATATATATCAAAAACCCACAACTTCTAATAGAATTATAAATTTCAAATTCTGCCACAATTTGACTCAAAAATTAGTCACTGTAAAGTCTGTTGTCCAAAAAATACATCGTCTGTGCAACGCGGAGTTCCTCAAAAAGAACTATTCTTTTTACATGACTTTTTTCAAAAACAACGGATACCCCACCGATTTATTAAACCGATGTTGGAAATCTAATCCCCCTGTTTCTATTAACAAGAATAAGACTCTTCAATATCCCAAACTAGCTTTTGTACCAAAACTGTCCAAAAAACTATCCAACATTTTGACGCCGACAATATTAAAATTAGCACCTATTATAAAAAAACAGACCAGACTCTATTTTCGAAAATACAAGACAAAAGCCAAAAGTTTGAAACACCCAACGTCATCTATAACATACCTTGTACAGGCTGCGATGGTCAATACATAGGCCAAACGAAGCAGTTACTTATTAATAGAATCAGGGGTCACAAATCCGATTGCAAAAATTCATGGCGTAATAATAAAGACTCCATAGCTTTGGTCGCTCATTATAAATCAAAAAAACATGAATTTGACTACAAAAATACCTCTGTTTTAGCCGTAGAAGAAGATCTTACACGTCGTTTGTTTAAAGAAATGTTTTTATATATAAAGAAAAAAATTCAATTAATCAAAAAATGGACACCCAAAATCTGTCTTCAATATACATTAATATTTTTAACTTAGCATAACCAACCTACCATTAACTTTATAATACTAACTATAACCATAAGTGTATTCTCCGCTAACTAACATTTAGAAAATTTTATATTATATATTCTTTCTACACTAACAACAATTTATACTAACCCAACCGGTCGCTTATATCTTTATGTTGATACCAATAACACACGTTTTAATTAGATTGTAACGTTTAGGTCTAGTCATTTATTTTTAACTATTTAAGTATTAAGGTACGTATTTTTAACAAATTTTAATTTATACTTAGTTGTTCTTTTTATAGCTGTGATAATGTGAATAAATTTCACGAAACGATAGCATACAATTCGAATTTTTAATTTTTATACTTCAGCCCTCAGTAACCGTAATCAGTTTTTATAAAAATAAATATGCAGGACATGAACATGATATTATTCAATATCAATTTATATATATATATATATATATATATATATATATATATATATATATATATATATAAATGGGCTGGTGAGTCTGCTAGTTCAGAAGTAACTTTCCATACTCTATGCACTTTAACTTGTCTACTTAATATTATCATTCTTATCTTTATTTTTATTATTTGTTTTCATTTTCTTTTTTTGTCCCGATGTAATCTCTTACAAAAATGGGCAAAACGTCGACTTTAGTTTATAAGATGGCACGGTCCCAACCCGGAACCATAAATATTTATAATAGAATTGGTTTATTTAAATTCTTGTGGTTTTAAGTAATTTGAAATAAAAATACAGATTTAATTACCATACTTGATTTGTAAATACTGTTTGATAAGAAATAAAGATTCTGCAAGGTATTCTCATAACAAACTAGTTCATTGAAAATTAAATACTATTGATTTCCTATCTAATTGATCTTGCGTAACGCATCGCGTTACAGTACCATTACCTATAATTTAGATATTTCTACTCATGATAAATTGGTCGTGTTGCTATCTTGTGCAAAATCTCTTTTGTGTGATAGGTCTTGTTTGTAAGTGTAAGTTGTATAGAATAGATTGATACCGCGCTCGCATTTGTATGCCACGCTAATTAATATACAAGCTGCAAGCAACGTCCATAATTCTCATTTATAAAGTTTTATAACGTTCACTTATGACACGTGCTCGGTAAATGATACAATCTTTTCGTATGCTACCAGTTGTCGAGGAATACAAACCACTCAACTACAGTTTGTTGCCACTAAGGGTTTAGAACAACATCTACTAGAGCAGCAGTTAGGATCCATTCGGATGCAACAATTGGTAAGTATTTTTGTTGTGTGTGTCATTCACAAAAGACTACGCCTTATACGCCATATACAGTCCTTTTATTCAATTTATTTGGGACAGTTAAATCTAGATTGCGAAAGCTTGCCCAATAGGAGGAATTTTGCCATTTAGAATAGAAAAAATAAAGTGATATAATGTGCATAATTGCGCCAACGAAAGAAACATTTTTTCACTAGTGTAATTTACTTCCACCAAACATTAATTAAATGATGAAGGAACGAATTTTTAAAAACATTTGTGCAGCACGGGTACGATTTTTTGACCCGGTGACCCGTAATCAGACTGACCCGGGACCCGGTAACTCCAAATCACCCAAACTGGCACGGTGACCCGAAGTGATCCGGGAACCAAACTGACCCGGTGGCCCGAAGTGACTTGAACTGTTCTCCCAAATGCGCAACTTTTTTCTAATTTAACAGTTCTTGTAACTCTTACTGGTTCCGAGATCGCAATGGTGCCGGTGATAAGAAAACAATCTGTAGATGTGTTTTGTTTTGTAATGTTTGAATAAATTTGAGGTGTTCTTGTTGATTAGGTACTAATATTCTAACTCTTATAAAAATATAGAAACATTGCAATTCAACTGAAAATTATTACGTATATGAATGAGTTAAAGGAAAAATTTAGCATTGACTGTTATAATTGATGATTAAATAAATGTTGCCGCCCTGTGTGCCAAACTGTTAACCGTTAAACAATTTTAAAATAATTTTTATGCCCCTTGTCGTATGTATTATGTACTTATTTGTTTAGGCAGTCCTGTTATTTTACTGACTGGTATTTAAGTATTACAGCAACCGGGTTTCTACGCGGATGTCAATGTCAAGAGCATAAACTGCTAACACACCTGGTCAAAACCTATTACACTACTCTTGGTGATAGTTTATATGGTCGATAAAACAGTTTGCAAGTATTACACTTTAGATGGTGATACATTTATATGGTGATAGATCTTAAAAGTCGGTAATACAGTTACCAAAGTTCATAAGATACATCGGGCAAGCGCAATGTATACGGAAGCAGACTACGCCTCTAGCGGAGAAAGCGCGAACCTTATTACAGATTTGGGCGCGGTCATCTACCATGACGTCACCACTGCCAAATTACATTGCGTAATAATCACAAAATTTACATACATATAAGATATAAGATAATTTACTCACGATAGGTCCAGTTTTTCCCCAGGTACGCCTATCATCCTTCCGGGTCGATAAAGATGGTATTGCTCCGGGCTCCGGTGGTGTTGGCTGAGCATGGACATCCGGGTCATCTCTGGTCGTGGGCTGCTCCAGGGTAGTATCATATTTCTATATGCAGGGGAACAATAAGGAAGAGGTTAATTAGGTAAAGACACACAAAGATAAGCAAGGCAAGGGAATCTGCATAATAAGATAAGATACGATACCGGCACGACTACTTCACTTGAAGATCAAAGGAAAACAGCCCCGTTTCAAAGCGTCACCAAAACTCATCCCCACTCTTTGTCTAGTATTGGTCCACCCTCTAGGGACACGCACACTGCGCAAATGCACTACTATGACGTACGGAAGTATCGCCTAGTCTATTTAAAATTCTCGCGCACCGCGTATTTGAAATTATGGCGCGAAACTCCCGTATATCAAAACTTAACCTAAAACAATGTTTAAGTGGCAATGGCACGTAACAAACCAGGTGACCTGATCACCGAGTCAATACTGGGTCAATACCGGGTCAGCGGGTCACCGGACCAATACCAGGTTACATGCCTGACCCGGTGACCAGGTGACCCGACAAAAAGTGACCCGGTCCAACACTGGTGATATAATCAAACAAATAGGAAAAAAATTGAAACTTTTAAAATACAATGCTATCGGAGGATTTTGAAAATTAACTGGACAGGCAGGACACAAGTAAATAGGTATTGAAATATATTCCTGAAGAACGGTCTGCTTGGGGAAATATAGGAAAGAGAAGGTATCGATTGGTAGTCCATCAATTACGACATCCAGAATTTATATCACTGACAATATAAGGAAGTTAAATGGAACAAATTGTGCTGGTAGACAACCACTTAAATATCTTACACAAATTACAAATGATGTGAGTTTTGCCAGATATATTGACATGAAGCAATGGACGCAGAATGAAAACGGTTAGGAGTCGCATCAAAGCAGTCAACTGACTGATGACTAAAAAAATATAGTTATGTAAATATAAGCTTTAAAATTCGAACTTAATATACCGCGTTTGGACTCACTTACACGTATTTATTTGTGATTGGTTAGCGTAGTTGCTTTCTCTTAAGAGTTGTCCACTCAACTATTTAAAAAAAGTTTTGTACGAATTCTAAAATCTTTGACGAGTTGTAGATAATATGAATGTGGTTTTATTTTCTATAAAAACTGTATATATTGACCTCAAAAAGGACGTGCAAATATATATTTTTTTTATTTAAATTAAGTGTGCAAAAAGTTATATTATCTCTTAATAATTAACATTTTAATTATTAGTAAGCACGACGAAATAAGTCATGCTAATAAGTCTCTCACCGTATACGTAAAACACGATGCTAAATCGCGTGCTTTACGCCTCAAGAGTACTTAATTAACAATTAGGAAGTTGTACAATTATGAAAATCTAAACTTGCGAAGCAAATAAAACAGAAACTCAGACGCGCTTCATGATTTTAGTACATATTGTAATAGAAGCAGTGGAAACTTTACTTATTAATGTAGAATAATTCTAGTACTATTTGGGGTGCTACAGAAAAGAATGAGAATTTTCCATCAAGTTTCTTTGTGGCACCTAAAGCGCTCGTGGATGGAATAACAAACAATCGAAATAGGACACATGTGTATGTATGTGTCCGTGCATTTTCAGTTTCAAAAGAAATGTTTCTACCCCTAGTATGCTTGTATATTCACAAGGGAGAAATTTTCTTAGCACTTTAGTTGATGCCCTAATAACTAGAAGTCTGTCAACCCATGTGCACCTTACAGAAAACTTGAGTTTTGCTTAAAGTTAATTTTGGTGAATGAAAAGGCTCTGTCAAAAAAACAAACGACAGAAAAATTTTAAAAGAATGAGTTTGATTTGCAGAATCAAAGTCACGCTTCCTAAAAATAAGGGTTTATAGATATTTACGAGTTCCCCATCCCTGTAGACGCGAATACATTCAAATCCTGTCAAAGCCCTGACATCACCAACCAAAGCTTACTACCACCCCTTAAAGTCCCAAAGGCTCGATCTCATAGCATTCCTAACACTTTTCGTATAAATTTTCCTTAAAATTATTGCTTCTTTGTATTTATTGCCTGAATAAATCCAAATCAAAGTGAGCTCTGATAGGAAACGCTATTTCTACAGCAAAAGATTTTTGTTTGTTATATTACTTGAGGAAAACTACAAAATCCATTACCAATTAAATTACGCGCAAGATACTGTTCATTATTTACAGAATCTTCACCTTTTTATATGACTTATTTAAATATAACACATGGCAGATTAATCAGGTGTTTCCGGTACTTGTATTTTTAGCAAAACTGTAGTTAAACTTTTAAATGTATTATAAAATAGATGTTACAAAAGCTTGTATTTATGATAGCTAGTAGGAGTTTTCATTATTTTACGTCTACATTGTTTTTCAGATGCTGAGATGCCTATAAAAATTTATCAAAAGAGATGGAGGGAATATGTATGAAGAAATGCCTTCTTACATAATTCAGCTTTATTCCAGAATTCATGGTCGAGTAAATCCTAGCGAGAGAATATGACGGACTTTTCAGAAGCTCACCGGAATATTTGGAACAAGACAGACCATGTGTATTCCTAAAAACAATATTACCAAGTCTATAAGGGATTTTGAACGGGCGTTATTTATATGAGTGAGTTTATCTATTACACGGAGACATTAGTTTGTTGGTATTGACTTCAAAATGATAAAAAAACTTTATTTGAAATTTAAAATGAGCAAAATGTATTATTCGACAGGCTTTTTAAACTCTGTTAGTGTTTTCTCATTTTTCTCATCAGATTCCTTACTTGTAGATTTTTCTCTTTCATAAAAGTTATTTAATATGAGAAACAACATAAATCTTAAAAAATAATAATACTACGAACTATCTGTAAATATCAGAAGTGTAAAAATTGCTTATAAATACTATTTATAAAACCAAATTGGTTCTTATTTTTGAAAAATATGTTACTTATTACATAAATAACTATTCTGCAAAATGAACAATCTTGGATATTTAAATACTTAAGATAAGAACCACTTTACTTGTTATTCTTAAACTTGTTGACTTTATAAACCTGGCTTTTCATCAAACCAGTTCTGTAGTTTTACGTTTCCAGATCATAGTAAGGTCTTTCAGTGCGTGAATCATTAAATTAGTCACTTGATCGGAAAATCTTATCACAAAGTTACTATGATTGTTACAAACTCCCAAACCTTTACTTTAGAAAATTTAACAGCTCAAACATATGAGAGATATAACATATTGTCACTTACGATTATGCCCTTCTTCAGCGGAGTTGATTTCTCAGGTTCTCGTGGTCCAGTTCTCGGCAGGTTTATGATGTGGGGCTTGCTGGTAGTAGCAATAGTGCCCTAAAAGAAGAGATAAAGGAGGTGGGAAAGATAAACGAGCATGAACTACAACATGCGCGACAACGACACCTCCGAAAACAGTCATTTTTCGTCAATTCCGGTACTGATGTGATCAATTTAGATTCATGTAAATTACCTCCATCGTTTTAACACTTATTCATCATCTCACGAAATTGCTTATTCAAATGGCCTGATGTCCTTCAATCAATTGGAATAGAGAACCTCGACACTCCAATAATGCGTCTTTACACTACACTTCTTGGAAAGCGATAAAAAATCCTAGAGCAGTAGGTAGGTAAGGCCGGTCCTAATTCAAAACGCGACAGACGTACTTTGCATGTGTAGAATACACCTGCACCGTTTTGAATTAGGATCGGCCCTATATAATTTCAATGTAAAATAGTCGTGAAAACATTTCAATGTAAAATAGTTGTGAAAACATGAATTCTTATATACTTTCAATGTAAAATACTTGTGGGCACGTTTTGAATTAGGATCGGCTTTATATTACTTTCAATGACACGTATGTTGAAAAATGTAAGTGCAGAGAAGAATGTGTGTAGCTGTTTTGAATTCGGTTTTCTAGCGAGAAGTTACACGTGCACCGTTTTGAATTAGGATCGGCGTTATATACTTTTAATGTAAAATGTGAAAACCTGAATTCTTTTCAAATGTAAAATACTTGTGGGCACGTTTTGAATTAGGATCGGCTTTATATTACTTTAAACATATTTCAAACACACGTATGTTGAAAAATGTAAGTGCAGAGAAAATGTGTTAGATGTTTTGAATTTGGTTTTCTAGCTAGAAGTTATAAAGTATGACAGATGCAAAATATCGCATTCAAGTCAATTGTGTTTAATTAAAGTGGATTCTGATTTATGTTTAGAGGCTGCAAATACACATTTGCCGGTTTCAATTCAAAATGTGTTCACTCTTGTGATAGGTTGAAAAGTGGGTTGGCAAAGTACGCAGATGGTGGTAATCTGCTATATAAGGAGATTGCTCCTAATATTAATTTAATTAGTCAAAGAAAAGCAATATGGATTTTAATACTCTTAATAAAACCACATATCGCAAACCTTATGTAAATTCAAAAGATCTTGTAGTGAATAAGAGGTTTGAAGTTTTAAAAGTGGAAACAATCAAGACAAAATATGGAGAAAGAGTATTAGTGGAAACAGAAGAGTTCAAGAGTATATTGCCATTGAGATATTTTGAATACCTTCAAGCACATGGAGTGAAACAATTAAATGAAAGTATTGGCTCGAACAAACACGTATACATAACTAGTAAGGGATCGATCGGTCTAACTGTCAACATAGAATTTTCAGAATAATATGTCACTAATTTAAGAAATTAGTTTATTATTATAACATATCTAAGTCGATTGTATAAAGAATGATGTATTAAATTAAAGTGGGTTCTGATTTATGTGCGTTTTACTTTGAGTTTACTACCTTGTTTAGAGAAAGTCTTGTTTCAAAAGAGAAACTTTTATAAAATACTTTTTTATTTTACAAATTGTTGAATATTTTGATCTAACTATTTATAAATGAAAAAGTATTTATTAACTCCCGTTCTTGAAGTTTCTGCTGCTCCCTCGCTGTTAGTTCCTCTCTTTTTGCTTTATTATTTCTAGCTAAATATATACGACGCAGTAGCTTCTCTCCACGCTTTTTAAATGCGTTAAGCAACTCTACTGTGTCATCTTCGTAGGATTTGTCATCTTCACAGCAAACAGCCATATTAGATTCTGTACATAACTTTTTCATAGCCGACATGTTTTTGCCTGATCTGTGAGTATAACATAAAAGATTATTGTAGGTTCACCTTTTCTTTTGTATACTACCTGATGTTTCTGAGAGGATCAGAGTGTGTCAACGATCCTACGATAGCCTCAGAATTTCCAGAATGGTTTTTTGATCTAATGTAACTTATAAATTAGTACTGTTTTAAAAACACATGTATAAATGTGAAAAAAGCACTTACCGTGATATATCTATTAAGCCACTATCAAAAATAGCAGCAGTGTTGAGTTGAGGCGAAGAACAACCAAAAACTTCTTTAATCACGTCTTCGTCAGAATGTAATATAAATTGCTCTAGAACTTTTACGTTGGTACTATTACAATTTTTGATTGATGATAAGTTACTCATTTTTAAAAGTTGCTAGTAATAGTAACTAATAATTATACAAGAGATATGATTGAATACTGTTGGTAAAATCTACGTGAAGTATTTATATTAAATAATAAACTGATCTGTTAGAAAAATTAAAATTTGCATCGTTTTCTGAAAAATTCAGCTCTGTAATCTATTCTAATGAACAAAACAGTATGTAAGCGAATATAATTATACCTCAGCAGAAATAATGAATTAGTTTCATTGTCTGAAAAAGAAATTGCAATGAATGCACATAATAAAAACCCTAAATTAGATTAATTTCGTTTTAGATTACCGCTGACATAATTTATATGCATATATAGGTACTGCTCAGCAGAAATAATGAATTAGATTCATTGACTGAAAAAGAAATTGCAAGAAGGCGCATAATAAAACCTAAATTAGATTAATTTCTTTTTATATTATTGCTAGCATAATTTATTTTCCATAAAAAATTAACAAAAATTGACTTTATATGCATATATAGGGATATAGTAATTTGTGTGGGTGTATGTTTACGCGAATCATGCTGAATAAGAAAAATTCTTTAGTTCTATCAACGTACTGGAAAATGTTTTTCTTAATATCGGGTTTTTAAAAAAACCATGAGTGCGTATAAATTATTATATTTTCCTTTAGATTAATTTTGTTTAAAATAATGCAATGCAAATGATCCTTAAATAGTAATATATGTAATAAGTTTTAGATTACCGCTGACAGAATTTACATGCAAATATAGGTAATTTGTGTGTTTATACGATTTTATGTTGAATAAGAAATTCTTTAAAGGTACTGTTATATGATAAAACTGCAGAATGTTTTTTTTAATACTGGGTTTTTTAAAAACCATGAGTGCGAGTAAATTATTAAACAAAGACGGTTTAATCTGAGACATTTTTTTTTCAAATTTGCTTTGTTTTTATTTAAAATATTTCATATGTAATCACAAAAAAAATAGCGCTGTAATGATAGTGTATTTTCTGTACACATCATAAATCAAAGGTCGTATAAGACATTTTTATTACTAATACTGCAAACAAGAAATTTTTTGTAGTAAACGCAGCTGAATGAAAAATGATGTTGTATGCAATTTCTTTTTACAGTTGTTTTGCTTACGCTAGATGATCATGTATGTTCCATTGAAAGTAATATAAAGCCGATCCTAATTCAAAACGTGCCCACAAGTATTTTACATTTGAAAGTATATAAGAATTCAGGTTTTCACATTTTACATTATTGGCGCTTTGTGAGTTTATTCACACAGATATATAAAATGAGACTTTTTTTATTAAAAGATTTTCATATGTATCCATAAAAAATAGCGCTGTAATGATAGTGTATTTTCTGTATACACATCATAAATCAAAGGTCGTATAAAACATTTTTATTACTATACTGCAAACAAGAAATTTTTTGTAGTAAACGCAGCTGATTGAAAAAATGATGTATGCTAATTCTTTTTGCAGTTGTTTTGCTTACGTCAGATGATATTTTTGTATAAATATTAAATAGAGCTATACGGATATTAAGTAGTGTATTTGATTTTCTATAAAATCATGAATTCTGAAACCGTATCCGAAATTAGTAGCGCAATTTTGAGATTACCTGTAAAATGCGTGAATCTAATTAAATCAGTGAATGAAATAACAAAACACATTTTAATTATCAAAGCAAATATTAGTATATTGAAGCTTGCTATTAGAAATAAGGTATACGAAGACAATAAACAAGAAAATCCTAGTAGGCTGGAATCTAATTTGGCACATCTTAAAAACTACCTAGTACGATTGAGGCACTTGAAACGCTCTTTGGAATATCGTGGTAAAGGTGTTGATGCAACGCTTTCTAGAGGTCATACTCGAAAAAATTTGATTTGGCATGATGTACAATCATGTTTTGGAAGTCGAATAATTACGGGACTTATTACCAATTTAAATTATAGAGATCCCCTAGTGTTCTTAGACAAGGCGTTCGCTAGTTTTAAACGCAAGATTGTTGCTTGCTTAAAAAAGTCAATGTTGAAAGTTAATGTAATATTTGCCGCTAACTTTGTTAAGCCTACAACTGGTGAAATAGATTTGAAAACGTTTCCTACTGCAAATCGTCACATCGATATAAATACCAATCTCAAGCTGTGGTATTAGGAGAACGTATTGAACAAGATTTCGAAGCGATTAGAAGAATTTAGCGAGAAAGATTCTGGTTGGGCAATCCAAGAAGTTTTACACTTGAAGGTAAATATAAACAATCATGATCCACTTAAAGGAGGGTGTTCAACGTTTGTACCGGTTCCGGACTTTATAAAAAAAAAAAGCTGTGGTAAATGTAATAAATAAAGATCAACATTGCATTCTTTGGAGCTTGGTTTCCGCTTTATATCCTGCTAAACAAAATAGTCAGAGTTAACCTATATTGTATAGAAAATACTAAAATACTACCATTTTGTTTAAGTGAAAATTTTAAAAAAATTGAACCTATTAATCTGTTAGTTTTAAATAATGATTCCTTACAATATGCTCGTCCGACAAATGCTAATGAGAATCACTTTCATTTTACTTGGATTAAGGATATGTCAAAATTATTTGCAAAACAGTTGTCTTCACATCACCATAAAAAATTTTTTTGTTATAGATGTTTAAATAATTTTAGTACAGCAGCATTACTTAAGCGTCATTCGAATTATTGCGAAAAACAGAATACTTGCTCAATAAGATTACCCGAAGAATCCGAAGAGTATCTAACATTTAAACATTTCCACTATCAAGAAAAAGTATCATTTGTAGTTTATGCAGATCTCGAATGTATATTAGAACCATGCAATGAGTCTGAGGTAATACTAAACACAGTCCGTTACTAAAGGCATATACCCTTTAGTGTAGCGTACTATTTGAAATGCTCGTATGATAATAAATATTCCAAATTTCAATTGTATCGCGGAAAGGATTGTATAGAATGGTTTGTTGCTCAATTGAAACTGATTTCAGAAACGACTAATAAAATTTTCTGTAACCCAAAACCTATGAATCCTTTAACGGAAGAACAAAAGTCAGCATTTAAATTTGCCCTTTACTGTCACATTTGCAATAAACCTTTTAGTATAGACGATATTAGAGTTCGCGATCACTGCCACTTTACAGGTGAATTTCGAGGAGCGGCTCATCAAGATTGCAACATCAATTATCATAATTCTTATATGATACCGGTAGTTTTTCATAATTTATCAGGCTACGATTCGCATTTCATTATTAAAAAAATCTCGTTAGAGTTTTCAGGTTCGTTAAACATTCTCCAATAAATAAGGAAAAATACATATCTTTTACAAAATATGTAGAAGGTATGAAAGTTAGTTTTAGATTTATCGATTCGTTTAGGTTTATGGCATCTAGCATCGAAAAATTAGCTTCCTACTTAGATGATAATAAAAAATCCATCACCAGGGAAAATTGTAACACTGATAATGAGTTTCAGTTACTTACGCGCAAATGCACATTTCCCTATGATTACATTAACTCTTGAGATAGGCTCAATGAAACCGATTTACCCTGTAAAACAGCATTCTTTAATCGTTTGCGCAATGAAGAAATCTCAGATGAAGACTACAATCATGCTAAACACGTTTGGCAAACATTTAATATAAAAACACTAGGGGACTATTCAGACCTATATTTAAAAACAGATGTACTGCTCTTGACTGATATATTTGAAAACTTTAGAAAACTTGTATGTTCACGTATAAGTTAGATCCGCTTCACTACTTTACGGCTCCTGGTTTAGCTCTAGATGCAATGTTAAAAACGACGAACGTTAAACTCGAGTTGCTTACTGATATTGAAAAAATAATGTTTTTAGAACGGGGAATTCGTGACGGTGTTTCTCAATGTTCGAATAGATATGCTAAAGCAAATAACAAATATATGAATGCAGATTATGATCCAAATTTCGATTCTAAATATTTAATGTATTTTGATGTTAATAATTTATATGGGGCTGCAATGTCTGAATATCTTCCATATGGAGAATTTGAATTTGTAGATGGTACCAGTCCAGATATAGTACGTTTAGACATACTTAATATTCCCGATGATTCTGATGTAGAATATATTTTTGAATGCGATTTACACTACCCAGTATCTTTACATGAAATTCACAGTGACTTACCTTTGGCGCCTGAACATATGATACCACCTATACCTTCTAATAAATCAAACTTAAAGAAATTACTTACAACTTTATATCCAAAACTTAACTATATTATTCACTACAAGAATTTAAAAATGTATTTAAGCTACGGTTTAGAACTGAAGAAGATTCATAAGGTTCTTCGGTTTAAACAAGCCCCTTGGTTAAAAGAATACATTGATTTGAATACGAAATTAAGACAACAGTCAAAAAACAGTTTCGATATATGCTTTTATAAAAATATGGTAAATTCGGTTTATGGAAAATGATGGAAAACGTACGGAAAAGGAAAGATGTGAAATTAGTGAGCGAATGGGAAGGACGGTTTGGAGCTCGTAGTTACATAGCGAAGCCTAATTTTTATAGTTGCACTGTGTTAGACAAAGATCTAATCTTAATAGAAATGAATAAATTAGAGGTTTATTTAAACAAACCCATTTATGTAGGTTTCTCTATTCTAGATATTTCAAAACCTATTTATATGAATTTCACTATAGTTATATAAAATCGCAATTTGCTAACAAAGCAAAGCTGCTGTACACAGATACGGATAGTTTGATATACGAGTTTAGCGTTGAAGATATTTACTCTTATATCAAACAAGATATTCATAGATTTGATACTTCCGATTACGACCCTCATAACAAATATCATATTCCATTATCAAATAAAAAAGTTCCTGGTATTATGAAAGATGAAAACAATGGTGATATCATGCTAGAGTTTGTAGGGCTTAGATCTAAAATGTACACTTACAGAGTTCAGGATAGGATAATAAAAAAGTCAAAGGGATCTTCCTTAGCAAGTATTAAGCAAATTTCTTTTGACGATTATAAGAATGCTTTGTTTTATAAACAGACTGTACAGAAACATCAATGTTTAATTAGATCAGTCAAACATGATGTCTTTACTATTAAACAAAACAAAATTGTTCTTAATCCAAGTGATGATAAAAGAATTCTTAGTACCTCAACCACTGATACTAAACCTTGGGGTATAACTATACACTCAGAAATGACTTGTAAAGCTTCAACCACTGGCTCAAATAAAGAATGCAATTTATTTTATCTCGATTAACATATAATTTTTTTAGTTATAAAACTTCAGTGTTATGTTTATACCTGCACAAATACGCCGTTTTTTTGGATGTATCTAAAAATAGGATACCTTTCAATCTGCCTGAGTTTGAACTATATATTAGTATAAATGTATTGTAAAGAAAAATAGTAGTAATAACCGTTCTGTTTAAAAAATCCAGTTTCTTAATAACATACCAGTTAGTTTATTTTGAGAAATGTATAACAAAACTTTTATTTTAAAATTGTCAATGTTTATGGTTGTTTACTAAATCACTTAATAATTCAAACATGTGAAAGATATTGTAAAAAGCATGTAAAAATATTAATAAATAGACTGTGATTGCTAACTGATTTATTGTTTTTTCATAATTTGTAAAGGTACAGTAATAATAATAATAAAGTAATTATAATATTCTTATGCTGTTTGAGAGTGGATTGTATTTGAGTATCTTATCATGAAGTATAAGGCAATGACAAGATGTATTTGGCAAAACGTCTCTGCTAGTTTCAATTTCTAATCTAATATCGACAGTACCAGATTTTAACGCTTCGTTTTGTCTAGAACAATCTATGACTACTAATGGTGCAATACTTCGTAAATCTTCAGGATTAAAAAGTGGCTCATTTTCTTTTTCGTAGTATGATTGCTGAAACTGAGCATACATCTCATATAACAACGCAGTCTGTTTATTCTCGAACTTCAAATTTAAGTTATCGTACGGGAAAATTTCTGAATTTAAATATAGTTTCATGTTGGTTAAATAGCAATGATCAAAACGACTGTAGTTGCTCATGTATCTATTTTTTCGGTTGGTTTGGAAACCAACAATCACAAATCTTGGTTTTTCTAATTGTGTTGTTGTTTTAATGTTCCATGTATGACGTTGCGTTTCTTGTAGAAGTTGATATTCATGCAACTCCTATCCTCTAAACGGAATATGCAAATCCTGATTTTGTGCAACGCCTTCTATTAAATTAATTCGTTGAGTATCATCAACGACTACATTTGGCATTTTCCATAAAACTTTGTTTAAAACAACTTTTATTTCTTCATCGGGTGTAGGATTAATTATAGCATTAGTATCAAAACTAGAACGTAGTAAAACTAACTCATGACGGATGTTTAAAATAATTTTTTTAAAATCTTCGCATAATCCGAGAACCATTGAAAGGTTTATTGCAACATTAAAATTCCCATTGGCATCAACTATTTGCGAATCATCCATAGGAAACCACCCAGCGTTTTGTAAATGTTTACTTTGATTGCTATTATATGAAACATATCCCTTCATTATAGACGTTAATCCAGGATTCCGAACACGATCTACAATGATACCACCAATCTCATATCTAATTTCATCAAAAAGCAGCAAAATTCCATTATTTACAAACTTTGCTGTCTGAGAAGGCGTTCCATCTGTTCTAATTAATTTGCCTTCTATGTACAGCATGCTCTTCGATGGTAAGGTGTATACATCTTGTTGTTGTATAGCGATACGAATTTCATCATTATTGTTTAAAGATGTGTTAGCATAAGGTTGATGAGTATGTTTTTCAATATTAACAATTGCATTGTCGAAGTAAACTTTTTCACGCACGTTCAGTATTTCACTATTCATTCTACTTTTTAATTAAATAAATGCAGTCCTAACGATTGTAGAAACTGCCGGTTTTGTGTTGTTAGCGGTCTAGAAACAATCAATCGAGTGTCGATTGCTTTGAAATTTCCAGCATTTATAGCAATGCTTGACATGTTGCGTGCAGTATACTTAATACCCATGGCTATTGCAGATTTTTTTTAAATGCAACCTTACAGTTAGCAGTTCTCCTCTGAAATTAACTAAATTTCCATCTTGATCTAACACTTTAACTATTATTTCATTTATTATACGTGACTTGATTGGTAGATATATAATCGTAGGTGGGCACTCAACAATTTTAAAACCTGCAGGTACTTGAGGAAAAAATTCGTGTATTACATGGGCTGGTTTACTATTTAAATAGGATCCACTTGCAATATTACAATCGATTAAAACTGCATTCACTTTACAAATGTTGATCGCGTAGTCTGCTTGATGCGTGACAAATGCTAGCAATTTTTGCGGATTGAAACCAAGTAGAGAACCAATTGAATCCTTTTTGGTAAAATCCACATCTAGACTACATTTAATACTACATTTAAGTGTATTAATGTCAGCTGTAATTTTTATATACACTGACGTCTTTCTAGCGCTTCGTGATTGTTCCATACGACCACGCCATCTTTTATCACCCAAAAGCTTTTTGAAGATATTTATTAATTTTTCTAATCTCATAAGCACCTTCAGGTATTTCTATGAATTCTCCGTTAGATCCATAATAAAATTTATTATTTATTCCTTTTTCTATGTTTGCAATTGTGTTATAAGACTCAAAATTTGTTAATCCTAATACGTACTCCGAATCATTATCCAAGTTTATAGGCGGATTAAAATTGCTTGTTAAAACTGAAATGTTTCCCGTTAGAGTAAAAGTGTACGACATAACAACTTTGTACGCAGTTCTATGCACTACTTAGAAATTGTAAGCATAAATGACCGCAAAACACAGTACCGTACGATTGTCCTTGGTTAATGTTATAAAGAATTTTACATTTACCCCCGCTATTCAAATAACTTATCAACTCTGTTGGCGGTCGCAGGTTTCCGTAGCTGTCATAGTAAATAGCGCTACTACCGTACTTTTTGTAAGAGGTCCAATGCGTGCCTAAACCTTCTATTCCATCTAAATTAATTATACCACATTCTTTTAAATTAACTTTCTTGGGAAGATTGTTTCTCATGAACACTCCACGGAAATATGGTACTTCTAATTGCTTAACAAACTCTATTAATTCTACATTGCTTAGTGCTCGATTAGGTAAAATCAAGTTGCGTTCCTTTGGGGTTTTGCAGGGGCTAAAAAAGACCAAAACCTTTTTTATAAGGTTTGATGTACATGCCGTTTCCGACTGCAATGTCCTCCATTGCCTTGTTATGACGTTGTTTTTCCGCTAGTTGTTCCTTAGCTATTTTAGTATCTGAAACTGCTTTTGCAACAGCAGCTGCACCTCCAGTAAGAGTACCAAGAGCGCTTAGGCCTGCAAAATTGGTATTAGTGGTAGAAAACCTCCTGTTTTAGGAATTGATATAATACGAGCTGATTTAATATGCTTCTTTTGTTTTGCTGTATTGGCTGCCTTAATTGCTATGTTGATTGCATCCATAATATTAGATCCTTTAGCCTTTTTAAAGCTGTACGTGCTTGTTTGATAATACTTTTAATACCTAGCGTACTTCTTATTTTACGTTTCTTTATCAGTTTTCTTATTTTATTGATATTTTTGTTCTCAGTGATGCACAGGCACCCATACCAAGTTTTACTTTAGATTTCATTGCGGTAGCTACTCCAAATGCTGCTACTTTTTCACCTAAAGACGAGTCACCAGAATTTAGTCTTTCTGTAGCTAACTGAGCTAACTTCGAATCTGCTTGATGGCGTTTAGATAGATCCTTTTCTTTGGAGTATGCAATATCGTGCTCCTTACAATCCTCGTCTAACTTGTTTATTCCCTTGTCTCCCCGAGCTAACCGTTCGATTAGTTTTGTACCCGGACCGCAAAATTTGTAACCCGGAATATGCGCTTCAAAAGGTAAATCGTTAATTACAGTATTTAATAGTCCGTTCCCAGTAGTTTTAGAATTATTATATGTAATCATTAGCGGACAACTATCCTCTCAAGCTGTGCAGTAAATAAATAAAATATTATGAATTAATGATATACTCGCCGTTTCTTATATATAATTCCACTTTTTTTACAAATCGAATTTAGTACTTGCAAACAAGCGTGTTGTGAAACAATCAACACCTTTAACCATAAACAATAATGACATTGGCGTGCAATCCTTAGCTAAAAATAAAAAACATAGCGTTCTTCTGCCTTCATCTATTCGATGTCTAGTTGTTGGTCCATCAAATTGCGGTAAAACCAACGTTATGATTGGGCTGATAGAACATCCTAATGGTTTAAAGTTTGAAAACGTATATGTTTATTCTAAATCACTTTATCAACCAAAGTATCAATACCTTGAAAGTCTACTGCAACCAATAAAGGGGATCAAATATTATACATTTTCCAGTTCTGATAATATTATATCACCATCTGATGCTCGAAATAATTCTATATTTGTTTTTGATGATGTAGCTTGCAATAAACAAGGTATCATTAGGGAATACTTTAGTATGGGGCGTCATAAACAAGTAGACAGTTTTTACCTTTGTCAAAGTTATACTCGTATATCTAAGCACTTACTACGTGATAATGCTAATCTTTTAGTTTTATTTAAACAAGATGATTTAAACTTAAAACACATATATGACGATCACGTCAATACTGACATGAAGTATGATAAATTCCGTGAAATATGTGCTGCTTGTTGGCAAGACAAATACGGTTACTTAGTTGTAGACAAAGATAGTGAACCAGATCAAGGAAGGTACCGAATAGGTTTTGATCACTTCATACATATTTAAACCTTGAGAGACGCAAGTATCGTTAGTATCGAAGAATTTTTTTTACTACAATAAACTTTTTACGCAATGAACAAGGAGGCGATAAAACTTAAAAGAATTTTAATTAAGAAAAGAAACATTGTAAAAAACAAATTGCGCCAGTTAAAAGATAATGAAGTCGTCCAAGTGGAATCAATCTTACCCATAACATCACGATTAGAAACTATTGCTAATAAACTGGATGGGGAAAGTGTGGTAAAGAAAGAAAAATTTAAAGAAGAAGAAGAAGAACTGCCTCATAGCAGTGTAAAAAAGATTAAACCTAAATTACTAGAAAGGAACGTTGACTATATTGATTCGCCGGTTATTTCTCAGCATATACCGAATATAAAAAATGATGCCATAGAGGTAGATGATGATGAAGATGATGTTGAGAATGAATACGAAGCAGAAATTAATCGAAATGCACAAGAAGCCCAGGAATATATTCAAAGCTTTGCCGATTCACCTGGTATGACACATTATCTCGAACAGCTACATCCGCTACCTCGAGAATATATTTACAATATGTTTAAAGATGTTAAGAACGAATTTGATCATAAATATGGTATTAGGTTTAACCCTGATTCAAATGGTCTTATGATAGGCAATTCGAATTTCGCGTTGGATGATGAAAATGTTCTAATAAATGATTTGAAATATAAAGGTACTCCTGGATTATACGAACTACTGTTTAAAAAATATCCTGTCGGGTACAGTCATCGGGTATTGTTGGAGAATTTAATACTAGTAAATATTTATGTAAATAAAATAAATAAAATAACCAATTATTGCCAAAAATGAACGTAACATGGTGCCACTTGTTAGAGCACCTAAGGCACTTAGTTAGGGAAATATCGGATTCAATTGTAGAAAACCACCTTTTTGTGGTGCAGGTATAATGCGAGGGAATTTAATTTTCTTTCTACCTCCAGCAGCGTTCACGACTCTTTTTACCAACTTGCAAAACTTTCTTTAAATTGTCAGATTCAACTTGATCAATATCTGATTTTATTTTCTTTAGGAAACCTCCTTTGAAATTTATTTTCTTTTTCTAAATACGTCTGTCTAGTTTTCTTTTAGCTTTCATGGCTTTTGAAACAAACCAATCTGCAGCTTTTTTACAAAAGTTTGCATTTTTGACTTTACTCTTTCTCAAGCACATTCTTGTAAAATTTTGTTTGCTCGATGCCTGGCCTGTAGATCGTCGGGGTACTTGGAATATTCAATATCGCGATCTTTGCACAAACGGTTCAAGTCGTTGATTCCAGAATCGCCTCGGACTACCCGTTCTTCTAGTCTTCCAGCCTTGTTCCCGGCCCGCAAAAAGAACAATTTGGAAGGTAGACCTCAAATGGCAACTTATTTATTACTTTGTTGAAAAAACCCTTACCAAACTACACAATTATGTGTGTCTGGAAATCAACAAACAACAACAAAAAGAACAATTTTTACGAACATCTCTATTGATAACTTTTCACAATTTCCAAATAATTCATTTACAAAATAAATCTATTTCAAAATCTTATAATAAATACAATTTACAAATTTAATATTCATTTAGGAAAGATGTTGATTGAGCTAGTGGATCATGCGCTGTGATAACCGAAATCTTTTAAAGATTAAACCTTTAATAGACGCTTATGTAACAAGTTCTGGAAATTTGTATTTGGTAGGTAGGAGTAAAAGCTATCTTGCATTTCTACTACAAGGTGAGAAAAACAGAATGGTGTGTGGGAATAGAACATATTATCGGAAAAAGGCGGTGGTCCGGAATAAATAGACGTTTGCTCATATGTATTCTGAACAAGGTGGTGGTGGCAGCTGATAAGTTGGGCTTGCAATGGTCGAATAAAGATTTTTGATCAAGATAAACGACGATGCAAAAAGAATTTCGATTAATATATAAGTAATATAACTTGCAGGGATGGACTTGGGTTCGGGCTTTCGCGCCGGCCCGGCCCGGGCCCGGCCCGATTTCGGGCTCGAATCCGGGCCGGGCCGTTGACTACTTTATTCGGCCGGGTCTATCTTTTTTCGGTCTGAGCCGGACCAAACGATTCGGGCCGGCCCGAACTTTTCGGGCAAAAAACTCACAAGTGGATATTCCACTGTCGTTTCACTTCTATCTCACATTGAGTAAGTAAACGTTTTAATTATATTTTCACGTAGTGTCTTTAGAACCCATTAATAATCAGTTTTTCGTCTTGTTTAGTGTAAAGGAGACGTGATATTATAACTCACTTCTTATCCCGAATATTTTCTTTTAGTCCTATTTAATGTTCCTCGTGTTGTACTTTCGGCAAGTTAAAAATGCCCAGGAACATCACACTAGGTGATTTATTCATGATTCAAAAGTTTGCACGATTTCTATTGTGTATATGTGTATACTTCAAATTTTAATCATTCGGTGTACGTCGATATTATCAATGGCGTGTATAGTTTATGTCTACCACCTAAAACACTAGAGAGTTATTGCAATGTTCAATTTACCAATTTTTAAATAAAGTTTTCCTTATTTGACATTTAGACATGCGCAATTAACACACCTTTAAAATTTGTACTTTATTAAAATGCAGGACACCTTTATTTAATTTAAATACAGGCAAGAAATGCTTTTATTTAAGGCGCCTTAATTTTGACATATACCAAATGCCTAACGTACAAACTTACATTTAGTTGTCTGCTTTCTGTATAAATATTGTGAAATTAAATGGCTTTTTGTAGTGTTGTTTCTGTAATTAAATTTAGAGATATAATGTCCGAGTTTATAACACGAAAAGGATATAAAACGTCAACGCTCTAAATACGAGGATGCTGTTGTGTAATGCTTTTCCTAGAAGTAAGGTGTAAAAATCCTTTTGAAAACAGATATGCTATATGCTTGGGAAGAAGTAAAAAACAGTGTCTTGAAGAGTATCCCGTGATAACATTTTGACTCAAATAATAAAAAAGAGTTAATCTTTGTGGGAATTCAATTTTTTTTATCTTTTCCAATATAAATAAACATGTATTATAGGTCACCTTGTCACAAAAGAGATTAATTTTTTATTCATTTTTAAAACACAACTTACAGATATAGAATACTAAACATATAAGTCAAAATAAAGAGTAAAGGAAAAAACACTTGCAATAACACTCCTTTAAATTGGATGCAAACTTTTAATAAAAGATACTTTATTTGAAATTCTTTTAATAAAGTCTTCTTGGAATGAGTTTGCAATAACTCTCTAATGTTAAGTAGGTAATTTTAGTAAAATTCTTTGAAGTAGGTGCCAGAAGATAAAGCGGACGCAAATTTATGATAAGGTTATAAGGTACATTAAGCGTACACTCAATTTACATAAAAGTCCAATCGATGTCAATGCGTTCTTTCAACAAATTTCTATTTTCAATTTATTGTAGAATTTACTGTCTACCTTTTTTTCAAAACTTGCCTGTTGATTTACTCACCCCATAAAATCATATGCATGTTTTATATTTTTATATGCGCAAATTTTGCAGCCACATGTTGTCTTTAATAGCTTTTGTAGTTTTAATTTATAGTTTTATAGCTACAAGTTAAAAATGTGGTGAGGTTGTTTAAAAACATCGCGTATCTTTACTAAATTGGTAGTTTGCCGAAAAGTTGGATGTACCCATTCCTTATAATTCCTCGCACATTTTGTACATAATATTTTCAGTGCAGATGCAAGTCCGTGTAGAACACAGTTGGTTTTTATGGTAATTGTTTATGGAAATTGTTTATTGTAGTTTCATAGATTTTTAAAGATTTTGCTCAGGTCTCCCAGTCTCAGTTGGCCGATGACAACTTTATACTCAAGACCGCCTTAATTTGAATTAAATAATAACACTTATTTCTAGTATAGTATATAGACTACCGAGTATAACAAATATATAACAAATAAAATAATATTTTTCCACTTCATATATGATAGTGTTGTTTGATATAATAACTATCATGTCAGACTTTGATAGCGACGATAGCGTGAAAGACCCTAATAATAATTCCAACGAAAGTGGTAATAGTGCTGTTGATAGTCAAACAAACCTACGTTTTGATATGACAACCGGGTCGACATCCCGCAGCAAATTTAAACAATTAATTTTTGAGTTTGGTGTTATTTCAAATGATATAAAAACTGCCTCTTGTTTGTTGTATAAGAAGAAAAAAGGCAGAGTGGAATTCAAAATTAGATATTCAAGCACCACCAATTTATAATGTCATTTAAAATCAGTTCATGAAAGTGAATATAAAGTTTTATTTGCAAATGCTGACTAGACCGGACCCAGTAAGGACCCATTTTATAAGCAGAAGACTCTAAAGGAGATGTACCAGTCAAAGGTAAGCATAATATTTACTGATTCTTATAATTAAGAATTTAGATTTCAAAATAAGGTGTTTGTGTATAGACGAACTATAGATATAAATTACCTACAAAAGTTAAGATGTCCTCAAATGGCATCTAAACTAAACTTTACATTGCATCAATGAAGAGGGAAAAATTGCGTTATCATAATCAGTTTATTGGGGTTAAATACATATATATTTTTTGCAAATTAACCGTAGACATATACTTTTTATTGCTTGAAAATTTTAGGAAAGTAATTTTTGTAGACATATATGCCAAAAATAATATATGTGCTCACACCTATTCAATGACACAAATTTAGAATAAAGGCAACAGCTGTTATAGCTTTTCCGACGTGTCCAACCCTTCAGGTCTCAGGTAGATAATAGTTGTTCTTCCATATAACATCCACAGGGATTATGATGCAGGTGGTGGTACTATGTTTGTTCGTTGAACTTTCCCAATTGCATTTAAACGAAAGTGAAAGTTTATTTCACTAAAATGCCAAATAGGTACCGATTTGTATCCGCACATTTGTTCCTATCGGTCAAGCTATTCAACCGTCAGAAACTGATTTACTACTTATTCTAATTTACTTGCCTGAGCAGTTTCCAGTTTGTTTTAGAGAACTCTTATTAAAAAAACTAAAAACTTTTATATTAATTTTAATTTAGTTTTGTTAGGGTTTCTGTCAATCCTCAAATAAAATTTCAGACCTCTCAAAATTATATCTTGGAATTCTTCGAAACTTTTTGCAGAATTATACAAATGAAGATGAATTTGAATACCATTAAATCTAAAACCTAAAAAACTCCCACTTAAAACTGATTCAAAATGCGAATTTGTAGAGATTCATCACCGATAGCAACGATGCTTTAAATAAATCTACTATATAGCTGTTGGTTTATATTAGATTATTTAAACATCATTAGAGTTACAGTTTTTATGTTGGCTGCCACTAAAATTCATTGCAAAGTAGTTACTTGTTGAAAACAACTGCAAAAATATCTTCTGATTTACTGAATGAAAGTCGGGGCGGCTCGAAATTTCGGGCCGGACCGGCCCGGTCCGCCGGGCCGGGTCATCAGTTTTCATTTCGGGTCTGGCCTCGGGCCGGGCCGGTCACTTTTCTGTGTCGGGCTGGGTCGGGTTTATTAAAAGCCCAGCCCGGCCCGGCCCGAGTCCATCCCTAATAGCTTGTATGTTTTTAATAAAAATGAATAATGAATTGTTTTTAATTGTACGAGAACTGTCTACTTGTTATTGTAAATGCTCCATAATAACTATCACCCCTGGCGACACAAAACAGAATTTCCAGGTGGACTTACTCATCCGGGTGTGCACTGGCATAATTGCAGTTGGTGGGCCTTTGATATATCGATATCTATTTTTTAATTTTTATTACTACAATCTTTTTGCTGTGTTAATATACCGTTGCTCTGGGGTATATTATAGCAGACTTGGTAATATACGCGTTGCACATTTACGAAGATGACTTAATATACTAGAACGATTTAGAAAAACAGCTACTGCGCCGATCTAAATGTTACAATAAATAAAAATTCTATTTAATTTAGTACAGACGTTGATAAAACATAGATCAGTAATTGTTAGTCAAAGTTTTGTCAAAATGTGTCAATTAGCAGGATTGCTCTGCATCAGTTTATTTATTTTTTGTCTATATGTCAGGTGTAGTTTTGCACTACATGTGGAAAACATTCCAACTATAGAAGGTTTGTAGTTTGATTGTTATGTACTTTATCAAACTAAATCGTTATCGTTCTAGGCAATGCCATTTTATTTAACTCAGCATTCTTCGTCTACGAGATGTTATTTGTTCACACTTTTGGGTTAAATATTACCAAATATAGAAAATCCTGTGTTTATTTTACATAAGATATAGGAAACAATTACAATAAGTAGTATAGATATTTGTGATTTGTTACATTAAATTGATTTCATCTATACTTAATACCCAATATTCCTCTAACAAGTACATCCAAGCAATTGCTACGGGTTTCTTCAAATAGTTCACCAATATTGAAGCAGTCTTCCAGCTGTATCGAATCATGCATTCAGTGAATGTTTGGGCCTATGGTATTAAACGTTGATCGGCTATTATTAAAATAGGAGTACGATTTATGATGGCGTTCATGTTTTGTATATTCCCAGGACATGGATCACCACCTAGTAATAATTTAATTTCCTCGTGAGACTCGGGCTCTGCCTGGTCCTTATCCCACACCAAAATCCACTTATCGTGAGCTCCTTGTAGTGAAAATGCTTTCAATCTAGTAAAGTTTTTAATGTATTCCACATTTAGGTATCTGCAACACAATCTAAAAAATAGTTTTTACCTGAATTTACAGGACCTATGATTTCAAATGATGTGACTTTTGATGTCTTTTTTTCAACTATGTTATATATAATTCCTTGAACACTGTATTGACGGTATCTTCAGCATTTAAACCCAACGCCATCGAGTAAAAACTGTATTGAAAGTGTAACAGTTCCGTTAGTTTTTCAGTGATGTCGCAATATCGTAGTAGTATGAACTTTTAAAAGTGCATGCCCAGAGAGGATTATTACTCTTATAACAACGCATATAATCAGACATTTCTCACTGTATCACTCTGATGCGAATGAAATTAAGCACCGTAGTAAAGGTTTTGTTTACATTGGCTATATATCGTAATATAAAGTCCTGCCAACGAACGTTGTGCATATTGATTGCATTAGTACTATACAGAACTTTGAACTTTCCAATCATATTCTCTATTTCTTCGGCAATATTGCTACGTTGATATTTTGTGTTTGCAGCAATCTTGTCGCCCACCAATCCATCAGAGAATTCAACGTCCTTGATTCGTCTGAATTCGCAAATACTTTTATTCTTTTAATGGCTGTCCGCTACTTGTTTTGTTCCGTCATTACTTAATCCCGAATTGGGTATATATTTAATTCCACAATCGCTGTGTAGGATGACACACTGCAACTGTACGTGCAATAATTGTCGCCCTGCAGTACTGAGATACTCGATTTATGTATTGGTATCGCTGAATGTGATGTCATCAATCTTTGTAGTCCTAATAGTCCGGTTGAAGCAGACGAATCCCTGGCTGGAATAGCATCTACAGCAGTACCATTTCCATGGACAGGCATGTATAGCATTGATTCGGTCTCGTTCGTCATTGTCTTCTCTATCGAGGAATAGAGCAAAGAATTTACAGCCTTTTCTATATATACTATTAGTATAGTTCTAGTAACATCTTTGGTAATTGAAGCCGCTTTTGACGAGGATTGACTCTCAAACCACTCGAATGGCTGGTTCTCAATTAACTACATTCAATCCTTGAAAGAAGTCATATCCCAGTATTGTAGTTCGTTTAGGATTTCTTGCTCATGTCACTGAACGAGCGCTAAAGCTAGTTTGTTGGGTATTGTCTATAAGTTTTAAAGAACTAGAATGTATATTATTTTAAAAAATTTACTTTTATTTGTGGATGAGTTGTTTGAACAATCTTTGAAGTTCTCAGCAGCTGTAGCCAGAAGGTATTCTGCATCGTAGTTTTCTCGGTTAAGTAAGACCTCTTCCCATAGGTCATCTTCGAAATCTTGAGCTTCGCATATGTGGTCGCAGCTACCGCATCTGCTTTTTCGACTTCTATGACATTCTGTTGAATTGCTTCTTGATCGTGACATTGTTTTGAATTCATTTACTATAAAGTTTTTATTATATCGGAAAATTGTAAACTGCTTGGCCACTTAGATTAAATACAATCTATTCCAAGGTTTTAACAGGCCACTTGGAAATATTTAAGTTTAATAAGTGAAAGGATGTGTTACGGTATTCCGCGCAAACACAAAAGAAAACAGTAAAAGTAAGTAAAGAAATGTTTACGCTGAATACCGCAACAGAACGGGGGATTGAATGGTAGAAGTTGGACTAGCTCAAAAACCTCGGAGAGAGGCGTGGGTGAAAATAGAAACGCATTGGAAACCTCTGTGATACTATATTGGTAACATCGAATCTTGGAAGATTATTTACAAAGTAATAAAATAAATAAATAGCGCAATCGTGATTGTGTCATAACATATAAAAATTGGTAAGCAAATATTACATCTTATGATCTAAATAACTACTTAATGGTTCACCTTACATACATATAAAAGAAAATAAAACAAACTATACAGTAAATCTAGAAAAAGAAATATACTTAAATTATATGTACATGCTGCTTTGTGAAGTGCACCTCCGCAGAAATAATATAACATTGACAATTAGATACCATAACTTAAATTAATCATATATTAAATACTTTTAAATTAAGGCATAAGTTCAGAAAGACAAAAGAAACAGTAAAACGGACTCCAACATAAACATTGATTCATTAATTTTTAATTTATAGAATAATAGCATAGTTGTTCGTGCATCGTGCCTGTAAGTTTTGTAACGGGGTGGTGCCAATTTATCGGATAATATACGCAATAGCAGCAAATGAAAAGTTTATTCTTCACGCAGCAAAAAAAGAATTATGGAAATAGAAAAACTGTACCTTGAGCAATCAGCTTCATGCTGGTCTCATCTTAAGGCTGCAAAAATGCTGCTGCATTTCTCTATGGGCTGGCTGCATGCTGGAACCACCAACTTCACTTATACAAGCACAAAGAGCATTTCTAATAGCGCGACTTTACATCATGTCTCTTTTCGGTAATGCTTAATCTTTAATTCCCCTCTTTCAAAGCACGGTCTCTATTTTATAAGGCCAGACTCATGTATGGGGGTAGAGTATTTGATTTTTAAAGATATCGCCGAATTACTATGTGTGCAGAATTTCCAGGCAACAGCTGCCGAAATACAAACTGTAGCAGCTTGCCAACAAGCAGATAACGCAATTATCAAAAGGTTTTAAACAAAGGAGAACACTTTTGTTACTTTGTAACATCTTAACAGCTGCAGAATACCAGATAACAAGTCCATTGTAAGCAGGTGGTAAGGTCTTATCTTTTAGAAGAAAGCTGCAGCTTTTAATTGAAATGTAATCACTGCAGGTGCTAGGAAATACTGCAACTACTTTGTAACGCAATGTTTCCTAGGCAGCTGTTTGATTTTCTAAAGCAAACCTTTGCATAGAGTAATTGCTTGAAAAATTTTATTAACTAATACTAATTCAAATGGCAGGAAATCGAGCTTGTTGAGGAATTTTAAGGCATTTTAAAAATAAATGCAGGAAAATTTGTTTGCAGGGTTTTGAACGTATCATATGGTCATAATGATAACAACTTACTAAAAATTGCAGAACTCTGTAGAAGACTGGAATAAATTCAATTTCTTAAAAATGATTAATTGACCTCTATTTCTATTTTTTCCTAAGGATGAACTGCCGTTACAACTATTCCAAATATTTATCTATATACATTAAAGAAAAGTATAGTAATTTTCTCCCAAAAAATTAATATACTTTTCAAAATTTGTTGATAACAGGCAGACCAAGTGCTTTGAGAATCAACGTAAAACTTCGTGTATTTTTGTTATGTTTTTCTATTTACATAGACGTCCTACCAGAACATTCACCTAAGTTATTAATCAGAAAATATCCTCATTTGTATAAATTAGTCAAACCTTTCCCTTTCTAATTTTATGAAACATTTAACTACTCGAGGCATTTATAACTAATATGAAGAATTAATTCCTGACTGTGTACACAAAATTTTTTAATAAACTTCAAAAGAAAAAAATTAACGACGTAGACAAGATGTAATCCATATTTATTGGAACAATCAATTATTTAACTAGTCTTTATTGATGTGATATTAGTTTTATACTCAAAATGTCCTATATTTAATGTAACAGTCTGATGGAATATTAATTTTTTAGTTGACATGGCACCGAACATGGCTAACGCCGACAGCGCTGTGCTGTAATTTTATAAAGATTCTATAACTATAATTTTATTTCTACACTAGAAAACTGTCTTTTGTATTTTATTTATAATTAAACCAGGATGCTAATAAAAAAACTATCTTTTCCTGGCGATTGAATGTAAATAGATAAGTTTTAGGGTTTTTAACATTGTCGCAAATAGCAATCTAATAATTATCGACTGATGTATACAAACAAGCAATTAGTACAAGTCGTTATGAAAACTCATTTCCAATAAGCACATTTATGTAAACATTCATATTCTAAAATTATTGGATATAGCCAAATCTGCGTTGATATTTAAGAAAAATTTCACACTATTTGAACCACTAGATTTCAAAAGATTCCCAACAAACTGGCGAAATTAAATGACGATGAGCAAGATATGGACACTTTGCGCCGCACTATTATGCATTTTCGTTACAGATTTTGCTGTTGAAGCTAATTCATTAACTAAACCTCTTTTCTTTTGATGGTGGTTTAGCTTATGTATTTGGTTTTCAATTTGCATACAGATGTTTGTTTTTGCATAAGATTGTTGTTAGTATGTTTTTTCTTCTAATAATACAAAGTTGGTTAATAGCTTCATGTAACTTAATTCTACACTAGTACACTAGTACACTACAAAATAAAAATAGAATTTGTGGTAGAATGTTGAAAAGGTTTTCAGCGCAATTTTTGCTCATTGATCCACAGCGCGGTTCCCGGAGGGTGTTTGGGGGATGTGTTAATTGGATCTGAACCCTAATTTCCCGGGCGATCTAACCCTGTTAGAATTTTTAAAATCGGACTTTACTTTACAAAGTTACACCCTGTTAAAGTCTCGTACCTCAAGTTTTTGCTCATTGGATTTGTATCTAACCTAGGTATAAGTTTTCTTCGACTATCCATATGCACCTTATCCAGAATTTCTCGGGCAATCTAAATCCATCGAAATTTTTCAAATCGGACCACCATTACAAAGTTACACCCTGTTAAGCCTCTCGGGCTATCTAAATCCGTCAAAATTTTTCAAATCGGACCACCCTTACAAAGTTACACCCTGTTAAAACCATAAACTTTTAAATTTTTTGTTTATTTAATTTTAACTCAATCTTTAAATCCTTTTCGGTTACCCGACATATTCGCTTTAACCCGGAATTTTCCAGGATAATTTAAAACCTTCGGAATTGTTTAAATTAAACCACCGTTACAAAAGTGATACCTTTAATTTTCGGATGTTACCCGAAATCGTTTAGGGTATGACACATAAGTTTAGTTTAGATTTTTCTAGGAAACCCAAATCTTTAGGAATTTTTTAAATAGGAGCAACCCTCGGGAGAATTGTACCCTTATATCTAATATCAAACTTATTAAAATTTATATAAAAGTATTGCGCGGATTCTAACTCTAGTACTTTTTCAAAATAAGATTAACTCTTATAAGCGCGAAAGACAACCAAATCAAACAATCGCAGAGATGAAAACACAGATGCAAAGTAGAATTGTGAGGAATATGGGCGACATCGACTACGCGGGGACGAGGTTATAAGAGCAAAATCAAGTCAAGAAACATGCGAGAGAGAGCCTCCACATCACTCCATATCCCACCACATCACTCCACATCCCTCTAAATCAACTATCTTATAATTTTATGTCCCCATGCGTAAGTTGATATGCTTCTGGGGATGACGTAACGCTTGTCATAAACTGATTTTATTAATCAACTTTGTGTACAAATCGTGTTTTCTACTCCGAATTGATACCATCGTATGCATAAGGGCATCTGTATTATTAATAACTACATCCTTAAAACTAGTCACATTAATCCCTTCCACTACACTACGACTAACACCCTTATGTTTTTTAACAACGTTTTTTAACTATTTACCTGTTACCAGAATATTACCTATTATTTGGAGATAGTAAAAAAGGAAGACAGCCAAGATAAAATAAAAATTTTACACAAGTGCTACATTAAAGCAGGTAGTACATATTTTACACAATCTGAAACACTATATTCTACAATTCCAAAAGAAATAATCATTGCGGATTTGGGGTTGATAAATACGCCTAACATTCGCCCAGTGGCTGTACGACAACGCGTAAATATTGGTAGTTAATTCTATCCGTTTACGCTAAAGGAAATTGCCCCATTATGCACGCCATACGGTGTAAGTGGGAGAAAAAAATAGCCGAAAGCTCGGTTCCACTTGCCGAAATGTGGAGTAAGCTATCGGACAAGCTACAAAATAGCTGCTGTTTAGTGTATAATAACCTGTTACAGTACGTGTATTGGGGGAATGGTAATACAAAGAAATTGACGGGCTTGCAAATTAAGTTGTCCGAATAACCAAAAGAAAGGGAAACATTGATAAAGTATGTGCTTTCGGCTTTTAGTTTTAACTATTTACCCGTAAATTATTTGGAGATAGTAGAGGAGGAAGACAGCCAAGATAAAATAAAAATCTTACACAAGTGCTACATTAAAGCAGGTAGTACATATTTTACACAATCTGCAACACCATATTCTACAATTCCATAAGAAATAGTCATTTCGGAATTGGGATTTATAAATACACCTAACATTCGCCCAGAGGTTGTACGACAACGCGCAAATATTGGTGGTAAACTCTATCCGTTTACGCTAAAGGAAATTGCCCCATTATGCATGCCATACGCTGTAAGTGGACGGAAAAGACAACTGGAATTAGAGGAAATGGGTGCAAAAAGGCGAAAGTTGGACTACATGGAAAACACTGCGACAATACGCGAATAATACAAAGATGTGTTAGACACATTTGTGGTTAGTAAGAAAGACTCTTTTAGTTATGTAAGTGTCCTTGCGGAAAAGGATGGTCCTAAATTCGTATACTTTTCAAAAGGTTATTCTAAAAACGTATTTATCAAAATGGTAGATATCATAAACGAACTAAGGAATTCGGGTTTCGTAACCTTGTCGTACACCACACGCAAAGGGGTTTGGCTAAACATTGTATATTTGCCTAGTAAATAACCTTTTGGATTATTTAAAACCGAGGGTCTTACAACTTATAACCATCATATATTCCCAAAAGTGGTTGACATGCAACTACGCAGCAGTGAGTGGGAGAATAAAAATTCCTTCCAATAAGAAATTAAAGAAATTAAAGTTTCCATGTACGTAGCACCTGCCATTTGGAAATGCTAAAATGTTAAAAGCCTATAAAAGCGATTATTAATAGTGGTTTAGAGAAATAGTAGTTTCTTTGGACTAAATAAAATAGCTTAGACTGATAATGTATATGATCACATATTCCCGTACACATTCACACACACATGCACGCGCATGGGTGTGCATGGACAGGGGTGCGCATGGACAGAGGTGTGCACGGACAGGGGTGCGCATGGACAGGGGTGTGCCTGGGCGTACACGAGGGAAGCGGAAGTTAACAGTCACCAAGCATTTAATTCTTTATTTGGAGACGACACCAGAAGCTATGAGATACAAATACTACAAACCAAAGCTTACAAAAAAGTTGTGGAAAAATTTAAGAACGAATTTTGTGGCGATTTAGTTTTAGAATTTGTTGATAGTAGGGCTAAGTCCTACTGTATTGTATGCGAGAAAGACGTTGTTAAAAAAATTAAGAGTGTTAGTCGGAGTGTGGTGGAAGGGATTAGTGTGAGCAGTTTTAAGGATGTAGTCATTAATAATACAGATGCCCTCATACATGCGATGGTATCAATCTGGAGTAGAAAACACAATTTGTACACACAGTTGATTAATAAAATTAGTTTATCGGGTGAAGATGACAAGCGTTACGTCATCCCCGGAAGCATATCAACTTACGCATGGGTAGATAAAGCTATAAGATAGTTGATTGAGAGGGATGTAGTGTTACGTGCCAATCAAATTGGCCCTTAAACATTGTTTTTAGGTTAATTTTGATGTGCGGAAGTTTCGCGCAATAATTTCAAAAGACTCGGGGCGCGTATTTCCGTTACGTCACAGTGCGTTGCGCCAAATCGCGCGACGCGAGTGGAGTAGGGGAAAAAAGTGGGGTTTTTCCTCTGCTTTCTGTAACGTGGCTGTTTGCCTTTGATCTTCAAGGAGTGTGATCGTGTCAGATATCGTATCGTGCCTTATCTTTACATATGTAGATTTCCTTGCTTGCTTGTCTTTGTTTGTCGCCCTTATACCCTGTTCCCGTCATTCCCTGCATAGGTAGGTGACAATTTGAGCCGTAGGCGAACCGTACTGCACGACCCTGGATGAAAGAGCCCCATGATTGCCGGAGCAGGTCCGAACGCTTTGGAAGAGCGTCGGGCGTACCATCTTTAATCCCTCCGGGATGGAGCCCTGATGGACTGTAATAGAGGCCTACTTTAGCTCAACCCCGCAGGACGTTCGAATTTCTGATGTAAGTAGTCCATTATCTAATTTGTTTGCTGTATTATCTATTGTCGTATATTTATATAAATTTCCGATTATTGCGCAATATAAATTGTGCATTGGTGACGTCATTGGCAGTTGGGCGCGCAAATCTGTAATAAGGTTGGCGTTTCTAACAGCCCGTGGAGTCTCTTTTTCATCACGCTTGCGCGATGTATTTATCGACTTTTTAACTGTAATTATCGACTTTTTAATTGTAAGAATTATCGCATTTTTAAATTGTAAGAGTGGAGTGATATGGTGGGATGTGGAGAAATGTGGAGTGATGTGGAGGGATGTGGAAAGATGTCGAAGCTCCCTCTCGCATGTTTCTTGACTTGATTTTACTCTTATAACCTCGTCCCCCGCGTAGTCGATGTCCTCCATATTCCTCACAATTTTAATTTGCATCTGTGCTTTCATTTCTGCGATTGTTTGATTTGGTTGTCTTTAGCGCTTATAAGAGTTGATCTTATTTTGAAAACGTACTAGAATTAAAATCCGCGCAATACTTATATATAAATTTTAATAAGTTTAATAATACATATAAGGGTACAATTCTCCCGAGAGTTGCTTCGATTAAAAAAATTCCTAAATATTTGGATTTCCCAGAAAAATCTAAACTAAACTTATGTGTCATACTCTAAGACGATTTCGGGTAACATTCTAAAATCGGGGGTATAACTTTTGTTAGGACGGTTTGATTTAAACAATTCCGACGGTTTCAAGTTATTTCCAATGATCCTGGAAAATTCCGGGTTAAAGCGAATATGTCGGGTAACCAAAAAGAATTTAAAGATCGAGTTGAAATTAAATAAACAAAAAATTTAAAGGTTTGGGGCTTTAACAGGTGTAACTTTGTAAGGGTGGTGCGATTTGTAAAATTTCGACGGATTTAGATTGCGCGAGAAATTATGGATAAGGTGCATATAGATAATCAAAGAAAACTCTTAGCTAGGTTAGATACGAATGCAATGAGCAAAAACTTGGGGAACGAGGCTATAACAGGGTGTAACTTTGTAAGGGACAGTCCGATTAAAAAATTCTAACAGGGTTAGATCGCCCGGAAAATTAGGGTTCAGATCCAATTAACAGACCCCCAATCACCCTCCGGGAACCGCGCCCTGGATCAATGAGCAGAAATTGCGCTGAAACCCCTGTCAACATTCTACTTTTATGATATTATATGGTATAGACGTTTTGACCTTCCCAGTTCTTCCAATCTATTCGATTGGATTTGCAGGGTATGCGCGGGTCAAGCTAAACCAGTGTTCTGTCAGTTACGCTGTAGTTAATGTAGGGGTTTAAAAGGTTTCGCAAATTTTATTCTAATAATGTTCACTTTTTTCATAACTTTTGTGTTTAAATTCAATTGTATGTGTTTGATTAAGTTTTTCTTACACTACAATGTGTTTAGATTTTTTTCCTGTAAGGATAGTCAGTTATCAGTCTATCACGGTTTTTCCATAAGCACTTCCTCAAATTCGTTTTTTAGTTATAGGTGATGGGTATTATTACTGATGTAACACCAAACACCAATTTGTTGTGTAGAATGTATATACGTAATTAATTACGTAAGGAAGATTGTTTTTCTAGTACCAAAATACTCAATCATCAAATGTGTTACATTCTAATGACGAGTTTACATCTTATGTTGACAAACCGAGTGCTAGAAAAAGTACCTATGGTTTCTGTTAATTATTCGATTTAATATTGTGAAACATGGAAGAATGGTTCGCATGTGTATATCCAGATACTGTTATTAAGCGAATTCCACTAAACATATCCTAGATGAGAATATTGCGAAACATTCCTTACTCAGGGATGATGTGTTAACAGAGTAAGTTAATAAAAATTGTTCAGGCTTGTGAGACAGACAAGTTGGTGTAATTAGGTTAAGGTATGTTTATCTCCCCTCCGCACACGTATAGTCCATATAGAGAAAATTACATATAAAATCTCATAAGGGTCATGCTTTGTCTCAAACATGCATTTTGCTATAAGGGGCAGATTTTGATGGTGCTGGCCGTGCATTCATCCTACTAATGTTGACGATCGTACTGGCTTTCGTCCCAGTTTCTTTGTTTCAACATCTATCCCAGAAGCATTAGCCTCACGCACATATCTACGCAGAGTTGCTTTCGGGACTTCAAAACCTTTAGCTGTTTTTTAATTCCCATCTTTTTCCTTACGATAACAGCTACTACCTCTCGCATTTTGTTTTTATTCCAGACCTGTCTTTTGAGGGTCGGTGTAGGTGCTATATTAATTCGATGCATCTGCAAACAAAAATTAAAAATATTTTATCAACAGCTTGTAGTATAAACCGCGGTGTCCAATTACAAGCACCAAAGGGGGGCCAGCTTGTAAAAACCTAGAGACACAACAAAAACTGCGTGGAATTGTTGGAAATAACTTCTAGATTACATAATAGAGCTTAATTCTAAGTTTTTATCTTATGTAGTAAGTTAAAGTCGTGAAATTTACATACCTAATAAAGTTTTGTACAGGAGCTTGACAAAAACTATCTCACTGTCACTCAACTGGTCAACCGAACTACCTCTAGCTCACCCACATGTCAGTGAGGATACTAATGGACTAGTTCCAGCTGTCGCCGCTAGAAATTAGCGCAAACGATTGAGAAATTAAAGAGCCCATATCCCATGCAGGTTCCATATTATCACCACTTTATCTAATTTTTAGAAACGTATTTACTATACTTTTGAAAAACGCGTAATATAAGCTCACTGTACAATACAAAAACAATTTCGTAAGCTTAACTAAACGCATTCAAATTGTTATATAGTAATTTATTTTTCTTAAAATGGATGTTGTGGTATGAATTGTTAATTAATAAAGCACGTCGTTCATTTAAATGAAAAAAAATATTAAATCATCGCATTTGGTTTACTCTAACTCAGTTCTTCGCAACGTATTCACTTTTAAGAGATTTAAAAACACCTAAATTGTATTTTTCATTGTTGGTTAGGGTAAAATAAAGTACTATTGCATTATTCAAGTGTTTTTCCCAGTCCGAGTGGTAAGTAAACATGAGCGCATTAAGAATACTAGAAACGCTAAAGTCCTTTAGCTCGGAGACAGTTTGTAAAGTCGCCAGAGACTTGCCGCTAACTTTCATCAACAAAGAACACTCAAAAAATCACTCTGAATGTAATTTAAAATTTTCTGGAAAGCTAAACTCTTATGCTAAGGACTTATTTTGAACACATATGATGATAGTTGATAGCGTTTTATAGCTGACTAATTCTAATACTGTAGATATTCCGTTAAATTTGTAATATAGTCTTAAACAAACAAACAACCGTTCATTTTCCTGGCTAAATGCGTTTAAATGACAGTTCTCCGAATAATAAAAATCATTAGGACAATATCGGCATATAGGTAAGAATACAATTTAGTAACAACGTCGGTTGGCTTCCTATATTCTGTTGAAATGTTTAACACATTGTTAATTTTTCAGCTTGTTTTTCATTCGGATTAGTAACGACGAAAATTTTCCATATACCAACGCTACCCAAAGACTCGTTCCTGATCTGACTATCAATCACGGTATGGCTGTGTTTAGGTTTCGTATAAAATAGCCAACTTTAAACTATTTTTCATGCTACATTCAAACAAACGCAAAATCGCCTTTTGGATATTAAAGTACTTGGTTAAAAGTTCAAAGATTTCTAATATAAAATCGTGTAAATGTTTAAATCTAATTAACGGTGCATAAAGATTTCGAAACCTCTTTAAAGGATAAATTATACGTATTTATCTAATTGGATATAAAATATGTCAGCTACCTGTGAGTGCAATGAATTTTTCACGGTTACTTGAATTCTAACGCTAGAGTCCTTAAATATAGAAACTATCATCATATCTCCAGGGTTGTATCTGAAGATAAAAGCTGTTATTTTTTCAAAAGATACCAGTTAAGCGCAATATCCTTTCTAGTGTTCTGCTCGGTGTATTGATGGTGATTAATACAGGTAGTAAGAGCGATAATAATACGCAAATTTTCCCAATTAACCCTCCCGGTTCTTTTGAATTCTATTGAAGTGTTTAGACAGCTGTCTTTTACCATGTACGTTTCCTTATATTAATTTATGGATGCCTGCCGCTATTTAATTAGACATCGACGCGCCTCGCTATATTTGATTAAGTTGGACCTAATCATTATCCTAAGACGTAGTATATAAGCTCTAAATTTTCTTCTGATTATTATTTGGTTTCAGTATATTATTCTCTACAAGTGCATGTTACGCGTAAAAAATGTTTCACAAAAGATTCTACTAAATGATTATGATTAAGGAATTTTTGAATAATTAATTTAATGATATTTATGCTTAATATTGAAGCCTAGCGCCCACCCCCTAAATGTTTAAGGAGAATAGCATTTATTATTATGTAATTTTGTGGTGTAACGGTACACTCGGTCGTGAAATGAACATGTTCTTTTCCCGACCAATCAGAACGCGCTACAAAAACACGCTTCAAAATAAATATAAAAAAACGACTACTTAAGCCTTTTAATAATACAATCGCACACTTCTTTAATAACCATCCTCTCAATTGTATAAATAGAAACATGTTAAAAAATATTTTCCAATACCCAAGTTATTAAATTTATATAAAATTCACCAATAAAAATTAATCAGCTGATTTCACGTTAAGCGTAAAAAAGTCGGTCCCAGGCCGTAACTCAAATTGAAGGCAATCATTCATTTAAACTTTAAAAAAATTTTGCTTAGTGTACTCAAACCAAATATTTCGAACATCAATAAATCAAACTCACCTTCAATTTATGTCATAAATGTCAAACTTGAAGTTTTTATTATTTTGAAAACGATCCTAGGTCATGGATCGAAACGTTAATAAAGATAATTTTAAAAACTATGAGTGGTTTAATCCCCAAAGAAGATTAAGAAGATTAGAAAGACTGCTGAAAATACACGTTTGGTAACCCTAAGATTAAGGACAATCATTAGTTATCCAGTTTGCTAAAATGCAGTAATCTAAAGGTAAACAGAGCTATAATTAATTCGCATTGTTAATTTGTAAGCAAATTAAATATTCCATTGTAATTTCTGTAAAACCGATTACGCCCTCTAGGCGAGTACGTGATTAACTATAGTACCTTTATTTTTGTTTATAGTATACAATAATTGGCGCTCATTTTCGTGGTTCTAGCTTTATAATGCATTAATTATATATCTAACATATTTTATTATTTTAGATGTAGCTCTTTTCGAATTAAAAGAAGTAATAGTATAATTTTTGTAAAAGGGTAATCAGGTTTCAAAATATTATAATGATTTTAATTGGTTCATTTCTATACTAATACCAAATTAGTCGATTGTCTCTTTGTTTTGATTAAATTCTTCTAACTTATAATTGTCTATTACCAAAGTGAGCGGTATTAGTCTATCTACTTTTAATCTAAAAAATATCACAAAAGCTTTATGTATTTAACTCTCTACTATTGTAATTGTTTTGACAAATCTCTTTAATTATTTACTTTTATCACGTGTTTTTCAGGGAAAGGCCTTTTTATTTCATTTTAAAAGATTAAATACTTCTAATTCTTGTATAAATTTGTATCTCCACCATTTTGTGTTTGATTTTACCTTGCATATTATATTAACTATTATGAATTACTTACATTTACAGTCATTTGAAACTACCTTTAAGCTTTTGAAATTAAACATATAATCAAATCATAGCTTATATAGTATAACTAAAAAATTTACTGCAAGACTAGCTTCCAAATTTATCTTATGTGGAGTATATTATGTAATTTTTACATTAATGTATGAATTACAAGATGCCGATGATAAATCTCGAGGTCTATGGTATAGTAAAGACCTAAAACCTTTTCCTTTTACTTCTAACGATTATAATCACTAGTGCGTCCTCTGTTTCTACTTTATCTAGGTATACTTTCTCTTCTGTATCATTATCTATCTTGAATGTCTATCTTTTAACAATATCTTGTCATATATGAATATATCTTACACTAAATCTCCGATTTTTCAAATTTTTTACTTCTTAGATACCTCATCTTTCTAAAGATTTCAAAAGTCTCTCGTTCCTTCCTTTTTAAAAATTTGTTTGTCACTACACTTAAATTATTTCATTTTTCTTAAATTTTTATATTTTATTTCCCTATTATTCTTATTATCAAATAACTCACGTCATTTTTTTGTCGTGGTTTACGTATCTTCCGTTTGAACAATTCATGGAATTTTTAAGACTTGTACTAGCTAATGTCGGCTGCTTTGCTTTTTGGTTATATACAGTGCTCGCGAACTATGCCTCTGTAGTAAAATGTCGATTTCGATACTTTCGAGTATGAGAAATTTCCATTCGGTATGTCTTCTTTTGCAAATATTTCAAAAATTTCTTTGCAATTTCCGTTATCAACTGTTCTTCTATATCTTAAGGATGTTTCTACATCTTTTCTGTATTTTCCGTAATGTGTTGATGAGGAGCTGTCGCCTTATGTTGTTTTCATTGTTAATCTCCTATCGTTTTTTCAGTATATTGAAAATTCTTCTACTTATAGCCTGGATTAACTGTTTATCGTATAACTATTTCTGCATGTTTGTGGTAGCCATTGTTTTTGAAATTACCGTGTGGGTATATTTAGGTTGATTTATGATAACTTTTCTCTGATTTTCTTATCATAGTAGATGTACACGGTAGAAAGATCAGCTGTTTAGGTTTCATATGGAATATAGTTACTTTTAATTAATGGCGCGCTAGTATAAGGTTTATTTTATTGCTAACGTTGTAGGTCGTAACTCAGACCGATCTGTTTTAATAGGAACGTTCTATACTCTCTACACTTTTTCTAGGATGCTTACTTTACTTTTTCGTATCCATCTATCTCCGTTCCAGGATTTTGTTTCTCTGTTCGACCTGTATTTGTCCCGAGATAGCCGTCTATCACATAAGAGTGGTTCAGCAGTTCTTGACTATTCACCTTTTTTCTATCGCTTTTGTTCAATGCGAACCCCTTCTTTTCCACTTTTCTCGCTTGTTGCTATGAAGCTCCTAACATCCTATCTTTATCTTTTACATTTTCTATTTTTTCTATTGCCTTCGTTTACTTTCGAAGTTGCTGCATAGTTTGGAGGGTTACTATCTTACGACATTAGCACGTGAGTGTTAGGACCTCAGTCTGGCTTTGTATCGCCGATGTCTTCTTCTGGGCTTATTCTCTCTTAAGTGGCTTTGTGGGTTAGTTGGTTTGCGCGTGACTACTAAATTTAAGGACCTGAGTTTGAAACCCGATACAGACCGCTTGAAAAATGTTAGGCGAGCATTTTTTTTACAAAAATTCGCCCTCGTAGGAAAAATGTAGGTCTCGTGTATGTTGTTACATACGTTAAGAATTCCTACCATGCTTGGACTAGCAAGGGTTTGGCAAAGTTCAAAACTTCCATGTAAAAGACTTGCTTCCTGGCGAATGTAGTACCTTTTGATGGAGCATGGAAAATCAAATGTGGGGGCTTATCGTCTCTTAATCGACGTAGCGGTGCAGGGTCTGTATCCACATTCCTACCTGGTTTCTCATACCGTTCATTTCAAGGGGTGCCGCTTTACGAAATCTTTCCTATTTGGGATCTTAGGAGATCACTCTACTCCCCCAGAATTGTGCTCTACCCAATGTAGGGCTTCCGAACCAAATAAATTGTTTCGAGGTTCTTTCTGTTTGAAATTTTATTTGAAACTCTATTTATCTAGTTGATCTTCCGAGCTTTTTGTATTTGTGATCAAAGGTAGAAAATACTGTGTAAACGAAAGGAGCCGATCCTGCCTTACCGCTTAGTATTTTTGTAGGGTAAGATTAAGAAATTTATTTACTGCTAATGTTCTTGCTGACTAATTTGTTAACGTAAGGTTTTTATTGCTGCAACATATTTCTTTTCTTACTTTGCTAATAAACCCATGCCTTTAATGTGTTTTAAGTTTGAAAAATTTCTTAAAGGGATCTGAAAACTTTGTATGCATATATAGGCAATGTAAAAAGGATATTAACTTAATATTTAATTTTTGTATCAAAAATTAAGTGTTAACTTTAAGTATTAAGTTTCACACTACGACCAATTTTAAGCGGTCGGTGCGGTGGCAAGCTAGACCCTTGCGTGCCTAAATGAAAGAACCTGATGATCGGGTGGCTACTCATTCTGTTTCCTGGTATCGCAAGAATTGCTTTGGTTTAAAACCATGTGTCGCCTAAACATATGATTAAAATATAAGTGTCCCGTGAATATATACTGTTGTACAAAAAGATTCTTTTTTTGTTTTTTTTTTAAACTTTGTCGCGAACGTTACACGTTAAAAGAGTTTCACAAAAGATTCTAGTAAATAATTGTGCTTAAGGAAATTATAATTAATTTTATATATATTTGTGTTATACAGTCTTAGATTTAGAATATTTACACATAATATTTTGGTCTAACCCGCCCCCTTTCCAAGCGGAAATGTTTAGAATAATAGCCTTTATTATAATGTCATTATGTAGTGTACGTTTCCGTCTTCTTTACATTGCACAATTTGTTGCTTTCTATTTCATATTTAAAAATTTACTGCCTCCTTATTACACTAAAAACCATTCAGCTCCAATCGTTTAAATTTATGTTTGTTATACTTCTATAATATAAAGTCGCGTAGATAGGCAACCAACTTTACTTGTCGTTTATTAAATCCACAAGTTCTTTTATTTAAATTTTTTATCAATTTTTCAAGTATTATTCCGCATAGCTGGCTGGTTCTGACATGAATCGCTGTCAATCTGGCAAAGTTTTGGCGAAATCGTATCTGTCATCTTCGGGTTTTGTAGTTTTAGCACTGCCGCGAGTGTATATAAGACCAACATATTAATTACCATTTGATGTTACATTTATTGATTAGAAACAATTATAGATTTTTCAGAATTGTGGTTGACCCAATGTATCCCGTGGCATATAGGCCCCGGTCTTCATACTTGTTAATGATTTCAAAATAGTAGATCTCAGAAAATAGTCTTGGTAAACCAGTATGGATTGTTACAATCTCTGAGAATGTATATCGATGAGATCCAGCTAAGCACGAGAATTATAACGCGACAGCAATATGGACTTTTTTACCAAACCTTTTTGGAAAACCTATTTTCTTTTGACAATGAGCACACACTACGTTTGTTTTTCCAATATTCCATCCGAAGGTACTACATTGGGCAGGAAGCGAGTTTCTTTTTACCTGAAAAATTTTGACTTTTGCGGAACCTTTGCTACTCCAAGGAAGGTAGGGATCTTTAACGTACGTGAACACTCACACGCAAAACCTCCATTTTATCTCTCATCTAAATATTTTATAAGCGGGCCGTGTCGCAATCTGAACCTGGGACGTTGGGCATATCAACTACGCCACGGAGCAGCCTGAGTAAACACACAGTCGTTAAGTATATCAAAATCGTTTCTTTTGTTACGTTGTAGAATTTTTCCTTAATTATTACATTATACTATTTCGTTAGTCATGACCGACCCAATGAGTCGTATGAAGTATGTCAAACATTTCTTCATTTTTTACGTTATACAAGTCATTTTTGTCGATGATTGCAATAAACTTCATAAGTGTGTCTTTTTCATTAATAACTAAAACACCAAACTTATGCACCAGTCTGTAGTCCGTCATTCTTCTTTTACTTCCCATTGTTTTTAACGTTATTTTAGATTTACATACATCTCGAATCTTCTACCTATACTCTTGTTCACATAGAAAAGTCTTGTTGTCGACCAGTTTCTTTTATAATAATGTGAATTTTTTGCGCATTTCAATAGGTTCTATTTTGACTAAAGTAATCAAAGTAATCTATTAACTAACCGAAATAAACAATCACACAGCTCTCTCTACTGCAAATAAATAAACCAAAATTGAGTACGTAATTAAGCGTGTTATTCTTCCCGCATACGACTATTGACTGAGGCAAAACGCAACCCTTGATTTAGGTAGTAGCAAGACAAAACAGCTCTGCATCAAACTATAAAATGGAGGCGGACCAAGTAGTAGTGGAGAGTGACGTGAACTTCCGGATAGTATTGTAATTAACGTTATTGCCTAAATCAGTTGGACAATGAGGTTATTGACCGGTTCATTACGTTTTATCCCACAAAGCTTGCGCGATAACATCATAGGCCAGAAATTAACATTATTTCGCCGGATGATAACAGTAACTGTGCCAGCTATACAAAATTGTTCTTTACGCAACAGGTTTAAAATACTCTACTGGTCCTTCGAGTTGCAGTTTGTTGCTGTTAAGGAGGTGCAAGTCCAAGATATTTGTCTTTGTTTTCTCCGGCCCTTCTTCTCCAATAAGACCCTGTGGATTGTAAGTTGTGGAAAATCTTCTAAACTGGGATTTGATGTCAATTAAGGAATAGAAGCGGAAGATATTTAATACCGTTTATTACAAATTGGAAAAGCCCTTCGTGGATTTTTGTAGGTATAATTTTTTTAAAAATATTGTTTGTAACTGATATTTGAGTATTTTTCATTTTAACCTAAGGTAGAATAGGTATTAATTATATGATAATTTTCTGTGTAGGGGTCGTTACCAGGAAAGTTAGTGGTTAGATTTTGAAACACTCTGATATTTTTATAGACTATCTGTCAAGGATTTTTTGGCCAAACAAACTTACAAACGTGGGAATTAAAGTCAGGTAAAGTAACCATAAGAAAAGAGATTTTTGTTCTGTAAATTGTAAGCAACATAAGGTGAGAAACATTTTAAAGTAAATAAAGAAATAATTTGATGCTGTGTTTGACTTCATTACAATTTGCGGTATCTGTATCACAGCACTCTTTCAGCGGCGCATTAATGTGCGGCGTTGTCACAGCAATGTATATATATATATATATATATATATATATATATATTGACGTGATAAGGGGTCACGAAAGGTCATTGAACCCCAAATTCTAAAAATAAATCCCACTTAAATATAATATAATCCAGAAAAATAAAGTTTCCGTAAATTCATGGTTATGCCCTGTATAATACAAGCGTACCTTTATTCATTGATATACCATGCAAAAAGCAGATTGCTCGTATATAAATAATCACCTGTATGATGTAACCATATTGTAAATAAATAGCAAGTAACGTAAGTCGTATATGTAAAAATAATTAATAGTAAGATATCGTAGAACGCATTTAATGGCGAACATAAATATCGATAATTTTAAGATAAATACAAAACCATTTATTTTACTTATTTTTGATAAAAATGCATTTGAATTGCTGTAAATAGCATAAAAGAGTACCTGTTTTACACTTTTAGTTTAAGAAACTACAATCAACGCGGATTTAAAAACCCCTTTTGCATTAAAAAGCAAATAAAATTTAAATTAATTACCCCGTGGATAACAGCAATTCATTTTTTGAATAGAGAATTTTCTAGAACATAAAAGGATGAGCCATCGGTATTTAAAAATAAGTCAAATTCGTATAAAGTCATTAATGAATAAAAATTTTGTTCTTATAAGCGACCGAAACACAAAAACCTGCAAAATCCTGCGAATATCTGATAAGAAATATTTATTACCTTTCACAATCACTGTTAGAAAGAAGCGGTGTGGTACACTAACCTTGGGTATTAAACAAGGAAGAACAGCTTGCGTCATGAATAACTGAAACCAGATAATTAGGTCATAAAACTCGACAATTTTCCCAAAAACATTACATCATAGTGTTCTACATTTTTCTAGTAAACTTCAGAAACAGATAAATTTGTATATAAAGAAAGATCATTCATTCTTAGAGTTCATTCATGCGAGCACAAAATGTTATTTTGATTTAATCGCATGCTGTTGCTATTCGGAAATAGTATTTGTGTATGCAGTAAGCATATTGTAATTGAATAGTGGCGAGGTTGAAATGAATTCAAAAGCAATGTTTTAAACGTAACTTAACAACGAAAAATGAAAATTATTAATTACGATGAAGAAGCAAAATTCTTCAAGATAAAGCTATTTTTAAAGATTTTATTAAATAATTGAAGAGGAAGATTTAACCAGAAATGTACTTTGGTAATCGCTGTTTGAAGTGAGAATTTTTTTATAGAGAATCTTGTAATTGTACCAGAATTGTACTAAAAGCCAATTAGAATTTGATTAGAAGTCAATTAGAATTGTACCAGAATCCGATTAGAAGCCCTATATGATTATAAATATATAATTGAAATTAATTACCCAATTTCTACTCACGTTTTCTGAGAAAAACGGCAAAAACTTTTCATATATTCTTAACACATTTTTTTTATGTAGCACTATTTTCACTATAACATAAATTTGATATATTCTAAACTTTATTTATTTGACGCGTAGATTTCTGGTTAAAAGTGTTGTGGCTTCGACGTGCATCAAGTGTGGACTGTCTTGTCTTATCACCGGTGGGTGTTAAATAGCCTTTTCCCACTACATCTGGGTTGGGTTTCCAAGCAGTTTTACAGATTATTTCAACAAACCAGCTTTTGTCTTTAATATTTCCTGTATTTTTAAGCTGTTTCTGATGAAATTATGCTTGTTATTTGCTATTGTTTGATACTTTATTATTTGTTATCGTAATCAGACTTTCAACTTACGTCTGTTGTTTTTTTATAGATAATGCTTTTGGATAATTGTACAAAAATAAATGATGTAACTCTAGTGCTGTTTTCGTTTACGTATTTATTTATTTGAAAGTCAGTTTTCTTATCAAAGCGCTCATGGTTCCAGCGTAATTGCATGAAGATTTGTTAGGTTTCATCTTATCTTCTGCGTGTTTTATTTTATAAACTTGTAAAACACTCCTCAACGTAGTTTAAATACATGTACGATTATTTCTCTGCTGAATACGCGTTCTATTGTTGAAAGATATGCTTACTGGCATTGTTTAAAGTTAGATACGGTCTATATACAGGGTGTTAAATGCTTGCTATTTACATAATGTACGAACTACTTATTTTTCTGCTAAATAAATGCAGTTTTCTGATTCCTATTGTTATTTACAGTTCCTATACGACCCTTACTATTCAATACATCCCTGAACAACTCCTTATCACAGCAATATATATATATATATATATATATATATATTACTGTGACTGTAGTTGATTCTAAATGGGTCCCAGCTTCGGCACCGATAAAAGTGCTGAAGACTAAAAATGCCCGACGTTGCGAGACAATAAAAGTACTTTAACTGTAGGTGCGCCACGTTGAGAGCCATTAAAAAATGCTGAAGTGCTTAATAGAAGTGTTGTCTTAATTATTTTTGTTGGCTCAATTTTAATAAAATCACTAGAACCATACATCAAATTTATAATGATAATAAATATTATTTAACTAACAATCTTTCAAATAACATTTACTATATCCACAACGAACAATATCTTACATATAACCTCTACAAAGAAAACCCTTTCAAACAAATATGAAATCTAAAGGTAGAGTCCAAAATTGCCACAACGCTTTTGCTTTATCAACAATATCTTAAATATAACAAATATATAACTTATGAGTAGTTAGTTACTTATACTAAAATTAGAGTCCAAAGTTTTTTTATAATCAGGATGAGCACACTCTAGTCTTATTTTCATTCACTAATAACTCCTTAATTATATCGTTTTATGTACAAAATTTGTCTAGATAACAAAGATAACTCAATATTCCCTTTTAAAAATGAATTTAAACGTATTTGATTAGTTAGGTTTAATAAACCTTTTTTTTATATAATGTCAAACCTTACCGTAGACTGCCACCCTCAATCGAATTATCAAATTTAGACACGCTCCCTATTCTAATTTCAAATACTATACACAAAAATACTCTTATCATGAAACTTAACTAATAAATAAAAATATCCTTTTTAAAATTTTAGAACAATGTAATTTTAATTTATCGTGTAAATTATGCTGGTCGTTGTTGTTTTTGCCTCTATTTGTCTCGTAGTTATTCATGAATGTTCAAATCGTTAACAGTTTTTTATTAAATGCAATCTGAATAGCCATTCTAATCTCATATACGCTTTTATTTAAACTGAAAGCTTTATCTTGCCGTAGTTAATTATTCTCCATTTTTAAAACCATTTTAACGTATCTCAAATAATCTTACGTACTTCTGTACATTTAAAACACTTTTGTGTCACTCCTTCAATAAATAATTTCACTACTAAAGCCGTAGTATTTTTAACACTTGATACACTGCATCGTGACGTTTGAAGAAGTACTGAACAACTGATCACCCATCTTAACTTCGATTGAGTTTTATCAGCGCGAGCCCTCGTGATGTCATTATCGAGAATTTTGTAGGTCAATCACGAATCTTGAAATTTGTTGTTTTCCAGAAGGTGTGATGCAACATTTAGAACTTTGGCCTCAGGCTAGGCTAATTAATTGACGTCGTTCTTTATCTTACCAGTATATAAGATTAATGGCTGCATTTAATCTTATTTTTACGACTTTATCTCTTAACTACCCTTAATTGGATGTACGTTTACACTCCTTATCCTATTGCTCCTACGGTATTTGATCATGCACCTTAGGTTCTGTTTAAGTACTGGATTATTCTTCATGGTCAATAACACGTTTCTCAATCAAAATACATTTTCCTAGTTTCCTTGAACGTGGACTAATATTTTAAATAAATAGGCTTTCATACCAACATATGTTTGAAATTAAGAGGAAAACACAACTAAATATTATACACAACTGAGTACTCTATAGATGATGGCCTTTAAAAGAAAATTCTCTTACGCGCAGAAAATATTATTCTTATCTAAAAACACTATTTCTTTGTCATTAAGAATGAAAACTCTTTCAATCACCCGTCTTTTATGCATTTATGGTCACTACACTTGAAGTTTTAACAAATACGCTTTTCTATGAAAATAAATATTTACATCATTTGTGCTTACAAAATTATGCTAGATGATTTTTTGACGAACTCTTATCACATCAATATATGTTGCTGTGACAACGCTTCGCTTTGATGCGCCGCTAAATGTGTTCTGTGATACAGATACAGCAAATTGTAAAGTTTGAAATTGTTGACTTACCTTCCTTTCTAACTGGAGTTTTCAAAATGAAATCAAACACAACAATATCACAAAGTATTTATACAGTATGAAATATTTTCTCTCATGCAAAAACATATAGAACATTTACAACATCGTTTCTTTAAAATATCAAATTATTTCTAACAAGTACTTATTTACTTAACTATAAAAATGTTCCATACCTTTGTTAGATTTAAATTTACAGAACTAAATCTCTTCTTTTATAGATAGTTTACCTAGTTATGATTCTCACACCTGTAAAGTTTGTTTGGCCAAAAAATCCTTGGTAGATAATCTATTAAAAGATCAGAGTGTTTCGAACTCCGATCGTAAACCTGCCTGGTGAACACCGTACAAAAAAAAATTATATGATTAAGACTTATTCTATACTCAAATATCAGTTACAAACAATATTTCTTTAAAAAATTAAACTTGTAAAAATCCATGAAAAGTTTTTTATCCAATTCGTAATTAAATATCTTCTCATTTTAAATTGACAACCATACCTGCTTACAAAATTTTCATATTATTTACATCTCCATTTAGAAACCAATGTGCATCCTCGGTTTAATTATTCAATAAAATTTTAAATTACTTTTTATGTTGAAACATTTCCCATCTTTATTGTATATTACAAGATCAAACTGCATTTATCAATTTTCATAATTCTGCGCAGGTTACGTTTAACTGTACTTCTTTATTCCATGTTAAATATTAATTATAATATGCGTATTGCATACTTTAGAACAATAGCTTCGAAAGTTTTCTCTCAGTGTGACATATTTCGCAATTGAATTTATGAATGTTTTAATCAAAGTTCCGCGTTTATATACAAAATTATCTCGTTTTATATGAAATATTTTACACCGTTTCTCAGAGTAATTCATTAGTGTCGATCGCGTGATTGATTTATAATAGTAACGCGCGTTGCCTCGTCCTTCTCTAATATCTATACGGTTATTGTGACGTCGCATACTAATGCGACGGATAATAAACTTTTATCGGCTATTTTATGGATTTTATACGATTTTTCAATGTTCCGATTGCTTCTTGGAATAAACGTTTCTTTATTAATTAGTTCATACAAAACGGACGTATTCTCTCGAAACTTCGTTCTTAATCTAGTCTATTCCAGAATTATTTATATATAGAATGTAAGTAATACAAAAGTAAATGTATATGATTAATTTAAAGCTTTAGTGGCATTTTAATGCAAACTAGTTGCATTTTTATAGACACAGGGGGATTATTTATACACGAGGAGTTGCATTTTTGCTGGCACTTTAATGAATAAAAGTATGCTTGCATTATACAGGGCATAACCATGAATTTACGGAAATTTCTATTTTTCGGATTCTTTTATATTTTAGTGGGCATTATTTGTAGAATTTGGATTTCAATGAACTCTGGTGACTCCGGAAAAAAAAGAAATGTTCGTCAATTTGTAACAGGCATTTTTGGTAGTTTGAACATTTTACGCTATCCTCCATTTATAAATACATTTCTACAAATTACTATTTCTATATTTAATATTTATTAACTCGTTGACGAATGCGTCGTGTTATAATGAATAGATTGCATCGTTCTTGTCTTGCCGTAAATATAAATTTTGTTCCTTATGTGGATATACAAGTCTAGATAAGATACGATAAGCGGTTGTAATAGAACGAGTTGAATAAACAGATAGCAGTTGTCGTTTGGTTCTTTGTTCCTAGACAGAAATAACTTTAAAAATACGCTTTCCTGTTTGCTTTGAAAGTGGTAGTTTGTTCTTCGTTCCTATATGTGAATTGCGTTAAAAGTGCTGCACGACACGACACGTTTTTAGTTGTTTTTCTTGTGAGATAAGTGTTTTAAGGACTTTTGACGGACGGTTTTATTGCTTACGCGTGGCTTACTATTTGTTTTTCGGTTGAGTTCATACTTTGGATTATCTCAAATACTGTGGATACTGTAGTTTCTGAATTTTCTAACAACAAAAAATCTAAAATAGATCTTTGCTTGTGCAAGTTTCGTGTTTGCAAAATATAACAGATTACCGGCTTACAAAGGTATTGTTTGAAGTTTCTCACTGCTTATTCGGATGTTTATGAAAATAATATACATCTGGTCCCAGTTGAAATTAAACTAGTGCTACAGAATATTTCGAAATTATTGTCTTATGAAATAAAATTTATCAAGGCTACATAGTTCCGACGTGTGATATTGTCTGCTGCTAACCCCAGTGAAATACGTAGGTGTGATTAGTGTAACGTGTGATAAGTTCCATCAACACCCTCACAGTCAAGGGTGAAGTGCTTCGTTAGTGCAGGACATCGTTGAATCCCACACTTCAGTTGCAAGGAAGCGTTGCTGAAGGACTTTTGTAAGTTGAACTATTTCCTACTGGTTATTACTTTAAATATCTATTCGTTGCTTTACCATATCTTTGTCGTTCTGATACCTTTTACAATAGACTTGCATGCTATTTTAAAACATAGAAAAAAAAGAAAGAAAGAAAAATCAATACTACTGAATTACTCATACCAATGGTGTCTTATCTATTTATCTTTTGTAAACATTTTGTCTGATTTATGTTGAATTGGTGTGTGAGGAAACGTTTCTGCTACTCCCCAATATTACCTCACTTTGTACTAAACATTTTTCTGTATTGCTTTTACCGTTGTTATATTATATAGATTATCCAAACAGTTTCTTTTTTTTACATTCTACAAAGTACTGAATAACTTAGACTTTTCATTGCTGCTATGCTTATTTTCTTTTTTTATTGCAGGTTTGCTATTCTAATTTTTTTTTATTGCAGGACTAATCTTTTTTTTTATTTCAGGTTTGTTTAACTATTTTTCTTGCAGGTATTGTCACTAACTCCTTACCGCCGCATACATTATATGTCAGTCTGCTTTCTACAACCCCCCCTACTCTCCGATTGAACCGGGTCATTTCTTTGACTTTCTTGGTGTTACGTAGCATAAATTTGGCGCCCAACGTGCTGCCACGACAAAAAAACGTAACAAATTCATGGTTACATCCTGTATAATACAAACCTACCTTTATTCATTAAAATGACAAGCACAAACACAAATTCCACGTGTATAAATAATCACCCTGTATGGTATAAGCGTACTGTACATACATAGCAAATAATATAAGACATATGTAAAAATAATTATTTTTAAGATAGTTTAAAGCGCTTTAAATGCGAATGCAAATCGAACATTTTAAGATAAATACAAAAGCTATTCGTTTGTGCACTTTCTGTGCATAAAAATGAATAATTTCATGTATTTAAAACCACAATTCTAATCTTAATTATGTGTATTAAAAACACGTTTTACCATGAAAGCAAATATTTTCTATAAAAATGCAACTAATTTGCACTATAAATCCATTAATGCTTAAATTAATTATCCTGTGTATTACATAAATTCATTTTAAATAAATAATTTTCTGGAACAGCACTCTTTCAGCGGCGCATCAAAATGCGGCGTTGTCACAGCAATGTATGTATACGGCTACTGTACTACAGGCCTAAAATTATATGCATTTACTGGAACTATATAAAACTTGCGGTGAACTCTTGATATACCGTTCCCTTGTGCTATTTTTTTTATTACTTTAATTGTTTTTGTTAAGTATTTTCGTTTGTTCTATAGGCATACGTTATCGTTGTAAATCTACTGATTCTTTTTCCTATAGCGGGAGCAAAGCGGGTTTGAGTATTCATGCGCTTCCCCGCCCCTAATCTTCGACTCTCTTAGTGCGGCATCTCTTTCCTTTTTTTCTTATATCATAGTAACTTGTACAGATATGCCTTCCCTACTTTCTCGGTCCCATTCTGATCTGTGCATTCTATCATCACACATTGACGACAACGTTCTAAAATTGATAACATTTTTATATTGTAGTTCTTACATAAATTAGTAGTAAAATTTTCAGTATTCTAAAGACGCTTTCCTGGTGTATGCGTTAAAATGAGAATCTTTTTAATGAATTGAAATTCTTCCGGCAATCACAAGCAATAGCATTGGCTTGTATCCTTGGTAACGTGGTTTAATGAAATTTTAAACACATTCTTATTTCATGAAGTTTATTTCTTATTCAGTATTTGAACAAAGAAAGAATTTTATTTTTGAAGGTTAACGACAAGCTGCTCTATATATGACCTTTCCGCGAAATGTGACATTTTCAAAATACCTAAACTATTAGAACGTATGAGTGTTATTTTCAATATTAAAAGTACTTTCTGTATAATAAAAAATACTCAATAAATTAAATTTTAATTCAAATGGCAAAAATGCTCAATATCGTACTATATATTACATATCACAAATTTTAGAACACAAATCAGTAATTTACAGTGTGTTACGGGTAAAATGAATGTTGCGTTAATAAATTTTGATTTGCCCTGAAGGGACGGGGGTCCCCCTAGCAATATAAGGGTGCGTCGTCTAACTGCAGTGGTGCGGAAGTGGATTCTTATGGAGAAAACTGTGAAAGAAAATAGAAAAATGAAGAAATAGAAACAACAAAAAATAAAAATAATAACTAAGATGAGTGAAATACAAAGATTACACTAATCATCTACGCCTAAAGAATTCTTCTCCTTGTCATAACTAAGGGGCGCCAAACCGTCTGTTACAGTAACACCATAGATATTATTCCAACACAAAAGACAGCTATTCCGCATAGATCTCCTTTGCTTTGGTTTCCTAAATTTTATCACGTTATACGTTATCGTTTTCTACACTATTTTAAAAACACTTATTAAATTTCTGGTTATACTATAAAATTGAAGAATAAAGTTCTCGAAATCAAGGCCACTCCCAAATAAGATTCCACTACTTAGGTGACTGAATTTTCTTCAACAATGACCTAAATTTTATCCTAATTCCCAAATATGTGCAAATAAAATCCAACTTACACTTAATTTCTATTAACATATAATAATTGTAATGTACACACAGATATACCTAAAAGATCTTAGTTTCCCAACTTCACTCTGGCCAGGTATTGCTAAAAAAAATCCTATAGAAAGAACATTAAATTAAATCCATCAGTAATAATACCATTGCCCTATTTTCCAGTTTTCAATATTAAAATACATGACATAGTAAATCCCAATTTTTTGGAAATGTATTTAATAACAAGATAGAAAACCGTTAAGTACCAACTTTTAATTTTGTCCTTTAAAATACTAATGTTTAATGTTTCAACGATGACTAAATTCTACCAATAAAATTAAATTAAAAATTTTATGCGTACATATTTCTTAATATTCTAAAATGTTCCAAAATTCCTTGCACGATTATGCTTAATCTTAACAAGCACTAATTCCATCGCAATACGACATTTTGGTTAATGTAAACAGGAAATTAAAACGTTTTAGTAAATGTAAATAGACTAAAGTTAATTTTTTTCAGTGAAATGCGAGACAATGTTGTTGGGAGGTTTCAAAATATTTAAACGCAATTTTTATTGTTACGGCATTATTGAAGTATGCATATATCTTATTTCGAGCAATGAATTAACAGTATCTCAATAAGAGAACTGGAAATACTAAAGCCCTTCAGCTCAGTCCAAAAAGCTTCATCGCTAACTTTCTCATACAATTAGGCACCGGTGAAGTGCTTTTAACGAGATTTAAAAATTTAGCGACAAAGAAAGCTCCTACAGTTAAAGTCAAGTATTTGCTTAAAGCTGACTTTGATGACTGCGTTCTACAGCAGGTTAAAATTTTATATTGTAATTCTTAAATTAAGTGGTAATGCGATCTTTAGTATACACAAGACATTTTGTGGCAGATACGTTGAGATGAGAATATTTCAACAAATTGAAATTCCTCTGTTAATCACAAAAAAAAAATTTCGTTAGAAATTGAACTTGTTTCCGTGTTAATGTATTTTAATAAAATTTTATATGCATTTTTCATTGTGCGGATTAGAATAAATTGCTCTATAGTAAAGACTTCTTGTGAGATATAGTATTTGTAAAATAGGTTCGTTAAAATGTTAAAAAATCTGGATTGTTATTTTCGGTATTTAAATAACTTCTTGTAGAGCTCAGGTTGTTTGAGGTCACCTTGTTAATGCTTCGTAGTAACAGAGATAACATTTATTTACAAGTTAAGATATTGTTATGTGCTTGTGATACATTAACATTAAAGGCATGCCATACACGAAGAAAATATGTACAAGTTTCTGGTGTGTAATTAAATTGTAAATGTCTTTAAAACTAGAACTAAATCACTTTAGTTTGTAAAGTTGTGGAATGAGTTAGTATGTCTGGCGTCGTGTAGGTCATGATGTCCATGGTTGTAAATAACCCTGGCGCGAGTTAAGCTAAATGCAATGTGGCACCTCGTGGAAGTCGGATGTCTATAAGGTTCGGTACCTAGCGGCTGGTGGACTGACTCTGGTGTATGGTGGCTTCCTTGGTTGGTAGAAATTGAAACGGGCTGATGGCGAAATGTTCCCAATTCTGGCGAGCGTGTTGGCGTCATGTGCCCTAGGAGGTGGTCCTAATGCAGTGATTGATGAGGAAATGGATCAGTCCAAGTTATGGTGGGATTGCGTACATAACGTTGTGAGAGTTCACTTCATTTTATCCCACTAGATTTGGTGGTCGCAATGGGATAATCTGAAGAAAACCCTTAATGCACGAGGAAATTGGTGACTTCCGTCTTGCACTATTCGTAAGTTCCCTGCAAGAAGATAGGTGGCTCTCTTAAAGGGAGAATACAAGAAGGGATTTCTCTAGCGCCCTTTATATCAAGGGTTGTTTGTATTGTACATTCGGACGGTTCTATTTGTATTTTGAGTATTTCCGGACGAGTTTATTATTGATTGAGGGATGTTTTATGCGTGCACGCTATTTATTTGCATGCTGCGTGCCTATTATTTAGCTAGTTAGGAGTATGGTTGGTTGCATACTCTTACATTCTAAATAATAAAAACTAAATGCTAAATAACTGATGTTTGAACGATAAACAAGCAAATACTTAAAAAATTCCACATTAAGTTGAATGTAAACTAGAAATTTAGGAATACACAACCAATAATTTAAAGTGATCGTTGGATTGAAAACATTATCCAAAAATTTACATTTTAGGAACAATAGTATAAATAAAATACTCAAATTGAACGAAAAATATACAACTGTTTTGCAAAGTTTTGCAATATGTTTGCGTTACTTTAGATATAAAGATAGAAAAGAAAAATTTGGAATTTTAAATAAATTAATAAAAACTTGATTTTAGTTGCAGTTATCATTAATTTGGCGATGATGTGGAAAACGTCAGATTTACTTTAATTACAACAACCTCGTTGCCAGAAAGCTGAAAATATGCCTACTGTGATTTGGATAATAACGATGTCTTGGATTTGATCTTCAGTGATTTGGATATCCTTGCGCCGGTTAAAGTAATTTGCAGTAAAAGGTCGTATGACATTGTTTATTAATGTCTGCATATGTGAATTAGTATTGCCTCTGTTAGTACAAAAATATTTAGATATAAGTTTGTTTCTTGTAGAAAACAAAAGATTTATATTGCACCCATTTTACATTTTTGGTAATTGAAATTCTACATTTGTTTAAAAATTATAACTATGTACATGCGAACTTTAAATATAAGTTATAAATGGTTTGTATCTATGTATTTGAAAATTAATAGAACACGAAAATTATCATTTTGTTGGACTATGGAATAGCGACAAAACGCATTTTGTTTTAAAATTAAGTATAATATCAGGAAATGAATGTTAGAAATTTTGAATAAATCGGAAATAGATGTGTACTAATTTAAAGTTGGTATTGCACGTTTTCTATGTATTGTTATTAACATGATTTAGAAAATTGATTTTGGAATTTTATGTATATCAGTATTGGAAACTGGAACTTTGGTGTGGTATATTACACAGCTCCAGCAAAAAAATGGAAATTTTGTTTGCCGCACCTGACCCATCGTACTAGATGTAATCGAGCATGCTAAAATCGAATCCGGATTCCAAATAACTTTATCACGTCCGATTTTTTCCTAACCTCAAAAAATTGGCTAAGAGTAATAAAATTTAATAAAATCTAAATAAAACCCCATAATCATAAACCCCAACAAATCCACAACTCCATGACTTTAAAACCCCATAACCCTAAACCCTATAACTCTTTAACCCCATAACCCAGTAGAAAAGAAACTTATGCACGTTCAAGCAGTGAAAATCAATATGCTTCAAACAGCTATACCTTTTAACCCCACAATCAAGTAACCTTAAAACCCTATAATCCTAGTTCTCATAACCTTAAAAGACCCATAATCTTATAATCCCAGTTTTTATCCTGATTCCATACACCATTTGCAAAACAGTACCTGTATGCAGTACAAGCAAGATCAGTGACGTTTTTCCGAAAACGGTGGTGGACACATACCACAAACATAAAAGAATTGATCCTGTTTGTTTTGATCGTCATGTTCATATTGTTTAGGGGTTCCTTTGGATGTGTTACGTCTTGAAGCTGTAAACTCTGTAAAGGCCAAGAAACCCACATCTACATAGCTGCGACCATATGACGACGAGACCTGCGAATCCGCATGCTCACCCTGACCAGCCCCATATACTGGGTATCTGTCTCCCTGCATCGTAAATTTTTTTCATGTGTTTGCCATGGCGGCATGAACGTCGTTATCCAGGTCCCGGAATAACTTTGTTGCCAACCGTCACCCACGTGAAGGTGCTGTGGATTGCAAACACACGAAAAAAAAAGTTTCTTTGACACTGATAGAAGAGACTCTTCTGACGCGTCATCAATGGAGTTATGAGGTTATCTTACTTTTCGATATTCATCCTTGCGTAAATTAAAAAAAGCTCAGACCACAAAAACGGAATTTTTCCACTAGGTTACCCTTACCGTTACCAAACTTTATCCTTTTTAAAAAAATATAGAGTTAGAGTAGAAACGCAGAGAAGTAAATATTACGAAAGAGGCGAGAGAGGCATGTGCCCTATCCCGTTAATTTTTAAATTGTATATCGAAGAAGCCATGAATACGCCAAATGCAGAAAGACATTTGAAATTATTATGCAGGGACAAACGATTGATATGCTCAGATTTGCAGATGATATGGCGGTATTAGCATCTAGCAAGGAAGAACTAGAAGCAGCTCTTAATAAAATGGACATTAGTACTAGCAGAGAGATACGGAGAAGTAAATAATTCAAAAACCAGAATACAACTAGGGAACAAAAATTTACAAGAGGTTAAGGATTGCTGCTATATAGTAAGTAAAATAAAATAAAATGGGAAAAGTGTAAAAGGTATAAAACAAAGACTAGCACAATGCTGTTGTGCATTTAACACAAAGAAACTACTGCGTTCAAAACAAATAAGGTAGAAAAGGAAAAGATTGGTGAAGGCATATATATGGAGCACTGCACTGTACAGCTGTGAAACGTGAGGAGAAGCGGACAGAAAAATGATGAAAGCCTTTGAAATGTGGTACTAGAAACGTATGATGAAGATATCATGGACAGACAAAGTAAAGAACAAAATTAAAAGCATAGTTAAAAGCAATGGGGTTCGTGAAATAATAGGAAAAGAAAGAGATATGTAAATCAGCAAAAAATAGGAGAGATAGGATGACTGGACAATACTAAGGCATGACGGAATAGTGCAGAATATATTAAGAGCAGAGAAAGGAAAAAGAGAGGTAGAGATAGTCTTAGATTATACTAATGTACATAGATAGTGAAAGATGAATGCTGTGGGAATTTCAGGGAAATGTGTAGGTTAGCTCAGAATAGAAATTAATGGAAGTACGCGTCCAAATAGTTCCAGAACGTCGTAAACAACTGGAGGCGTTGGTTTTGCACTATTCTCAATAAATGTTGATTGTGCAAAAGGAGTAATTGGAAAACTATTGATTCGGAAGTGTCCAAATGGTGGGAGATCTTGGTAGTCATCAGGTTGCTAAACCCCCTTCGTGCACCATTCAATATCAGTGAAATATGGTATATTTCTTGAAAAAAATAAGAGGGAAAAGTGCAAAAGGTACAGAAAAAGAATAACACAAGACTGCACTGTACTTATAAAGAAAAGTAGCTGTTATGTTCGAAGAAAACAAACATAGAAACACTGTACGGCTGTAAAGCGTGGGCAGAAGGACATTTGGACAGGAAAAATATTGAAGTCTTTGAACTGTGATGCTTTAGACGTATGATGAAGGTATCATGGACAGACAAGGTCAAGAACAAAGAGCTAATAGATATGGTAGGGGAAGAAAAAATATGTGGAAAACAATAAAAAAATAGGAGAGATAACATGATAAGACATGAGGGACAGCAGGGAAAGGGAAAAAGAGAGATAGAAGTAACATTCGACTATTGCACACAGATAGTGAAAGATTCAGGTAGTAAGAATTTGAGGGAAATGTGTACATTATCTTAGAATAGAAAACAATGGATGTACGTGTTCGACCAGATCTAAGACTGAAGAACTAGTGCTGAAGCTGATATTGCGTCAGCCGGAATTCATTTTAAGGCACGTTACGGCGATCGCAATTTCAAAAACCTCAAACGTCAAATTTATTTCACGCTAATTCACCCTCTTCGCACCCCAATAACTAAAGTTAATTGTAATGCCGACATTAGTCGAAAGATTGTGTTAAGGTTGTAGTTTAATAATGTTTGTCTAATATTCAGTAAAATTATAAATTCATTTACGAGGATGCAACCAAAGACATTGCTTGTTTTCTTTTAACGTAACACTGTTTACGATTTTTAGAAAGAAAATAAGTCGGTTACTCCCTCTTTTCAGAAGAAAGTGGCTAATTAGGTGACTAAAATTAATTTCCTTGGTTAAATGTGTTTCAACAGAATCCTTGTAAGAGATTCTAAAACGTCTAAAACGCATTTTCTGTTTCAGGATAGTGTGGTATAAAGTACTATTGCATTATTCAAGTGTTTATTCAACTCCGAGCGGTGGGTAAACATAAGTGCATCAAGAATACTGAAAACACTAAAGCACTTCAGCTTAAAGACGTTATATAAAATCGAAAAAAGATATGCTGCCATCTTCCTTCAACAATCAGCAACCAAAGTAGCACTCTTATATTATCAGCAGGCAAAACTCTGCCAGCTAAGTATTTATTTCAAACTTGTTTTAGTGATAAATTTATACAAATGACTAATTTTAATATTGCAGATCTTATCTGGTCGGAATACGATATTTAAAACTCGAAGAACTGTTGTCTTTTTAGGATATGTACGCTGATATGACAACTAATGAATGGCAATTCCCTCAATAATGTCAACATTGGGATAGAACTCACTTTGATTAGCCTTCTTGGTCACTCCATTGGATTTTGAAACACGTGTTGATGTTGATTCAGTTCAGTGAGGTATATTTATTATTTCGCTAAACACGTTACTTTTTAAAAACTACAATTGAGCTTATTCTGATATCTTGTGAAAATAGAGCTTCAGTACCTGTGACACTTGAAAATACAGATGTTGTTGAATCCATTACTACATTATGTTCTGTTTTAATAAGTTAGTAGGTGTTTGTTAGAAGTCTTATTTTAGAAGCGACATTAATTTGTATTGTATGTTACAACTGTATCTGTATTTGAGTTCGACTTTGATTATTTGCTAAATTAGGAATCAGCATGCCTTGTTAGTCAATCAGTTAGGTGTTAATAATTGTTTACTAAAATTACACAAAAAGGGTTTGAGTCTGTCCTTTTGATAAATCTTTTTTAACTCGGGGCCACGATTATTTAATGGTTTTCTATTTGTAAATTGAATATCTGTTAAATCTTCTGAATTTAAAGATTCTCCAAAGGAGGGGCCTTTTAATATCATTTCTCGACCACAATTTGCAAAATAAGGTAACCTACCTATTACTTCAGGTACAGCGGTACGAACGACACAAGAAAGCATTAGGCAGGTCCTTGGCCCAATTTTTGTGATTTTCGAATACGTATGAAGTAACATAGTTTTTAAAATTCGATTTACTCTCTATCTGATTTGCTTGTGGACGATAATATGCACTAAAGACAATTTTAGATTTTTACTATTTTATTAAATTTTAAACTGAACTCCGGTTTCTACTAACACATATTGGGGTTCTCCGAAAAGTCAAATAATAAATTCTTCATTTTTTTGAACTATTGTTGAAGCCGTAGCCTGTCTTAAAGGGATAAATAATGGAAATTTACTAAAAGTGTCAACTACTGTTAAAATACAAGTATGTTCTTTAGTAGTCGTACGTAAAGGACTATCTAAATCTATTGTGATCAATTGTCATAATTTCAATACTATTGAGTGGCTTGATATGTTTTCTGCTAGAAGTTTATGTTCTATTTTATGGACATTACACGTTTTACATTGATTTACGCAATTAGCAACATTAACCCGCAATTTGGGTCAGAAATATTTTTGCACTATGCGTACATACGTTTTAAAAATTCTAAAATGACCGGCTGTGACTTCTTCATGAAATTGTTTTAAAATTTCTCTTCGCTATAACTTGGTAACTACTTCCTTACAGTTTTCTATTTCTTCGGTTTTGTGAATTTGAGTGCTACATGTTTAAACAATTTTCCGTCAATTATTCCTCAACGGTTAAATTTAAGAAGACACTTTTGAATTAATTTAGTTATTTTTTCACACCAACTATCATATTTCAAGCAGTGTCGAAATTTGGTAATTTATGCGGTTGGTTCTGAGGATCCATACAATTTTTTTATCCCTTTCTCGACTTGCTGAGGTTACCTCTGAATAACTATAGTTATTATTACTAATTTTAATATTATCTAATGCTGGAACAACGCAAGATAAGGCGTCGGCGATGACATCATCTTTACCTTTTCGATGTACAATGTCGAAATTATGTTGTTGAAGTCTAATAATAATAAATTAGAACACTGTGGCACGATACAAATTAAAATAATTAATACTCTTTTACAAAAAAAAAAAAAACTAAATACGTATTTTGACCACTATGCGGTCATCATGATGATTATTATAAGCAACTGCAAGTATTGTTTGGGCAATATTTTCGAATAATGTTAATTGTGTGATAGAATTTACTGGAAAACTATTATTTTGACAAAAGTCTAAGTGTCGGAGTATCTTGGCAGCCACAGGCTGCTTAACCCCCTTTCACTGAAACTCAGTGAAATAGGGCATAAAATTAGAAAACAATAGAAGGGGAACCGAGCTGTATACATACTGTGCGAGATACCCCCAAATTTATTATAACAAATCGGGCTATTTGTTCATGCGCTATAAATTTACAATAACGTCCTCCCTACGCTATGTGCTTTATTCTAACTTCAGTCTAAATCCGTCCCTAACGTTCCCTATCATTCCCTAACTGGCTTATATTCTAATTTCAATCTTCATTCGTATACATACTACGTCCAAAAAACTGACAAAACGCCAAATGAAACCAATCCAGCGACAATACAAAACAATAAAATGTATAAATGTACAATACAGGCATAGCATATCTAAATAAAGCATTAAGCATATAACAGTGCATAAATAGCAAAAAGCAACACTAAAAATATCAAGTGCACTTGCATAGGCATTATTTGGGCTACCATCATCACATTGAGACGTGCACGTTAAAAATGAGTTCTAAAATCTATTTAGTAATACAAATCAATGCTTATGCTGCGAGTATATCCGTCACAATATTTATAAATACCTCGAATATAAATTTCTCCAAGATCCGAAAATCTATTCATGTGCTTATCTTACTGCTAAGGGAAGGTGGTTATGTACTGCTAAATTTTGATGGGTATGCACTAAATGTCCCACTGCGAGGGGGGGGGGGGCTCAAAATTACTATCACTTTTAAGTCGGGGGAGATGGATGGGAGTGTTTAAATTAATTAGGTTTCCTGGTTTAGTTTTGTTATTTATTAGCCCGATGTTTAAAGTTATGATTTAATACCCGGTGCTTTGATCCGCAAGTTTAGGTAAGACAGTGCTCGATTTACTGTAAATTTCATCGTACGTATGTAGATATTTAGATGTTTTGTGTTTGAGTTTTGTTTTTGTATCTTTTTTTATTGTTAATTTGTGTAAATTAAGTTATATCGTGCTATAAAATAAAATTATGCCAAGTCTTCTAAACTGAGCTGTCGCCTACCCCAAAATTCAGCCACCCTCCCCAAAGTTTACACCCTGTTCTCGGCGTTCAGTCTCACGATCCTTCAAGCAAACCCATTCAAAGCTACCCAGAACGCCTTCTGGTTAGCCACTTCTTAGACTTCCTCCAGGCTCTTGGGTCATTCTAGCCCTTCGACAGTTAGTTTCCTACCCGCCAACCTTTTGTTAGCCAACTCTAGTGGGCAGTCAAATAGCACGTGCAAGGTGCTCTTGGTCAATCCGAATCTTCGCAAGTAGGCTTTTAGAACCCCATACCCTGTTACTAGCTGCACCATTTTATGATCGAACTTCACCTCCATTCCATCTCAAGCTTCTATCCTCGGTATAAATTTATGTGTCAACTTACTCGTGGCAGCGTTGTTCCACCTTTCTTCCCACTGCTGTATTGACTTTTCTCGCAACATTTTCGTAATTAGCGACCTCGGTACCGAAAAATACGATCTAAGAAACTTCCCTGTTTCAGCCTCTTTAGCCGGCTCATCTGCTGTTGCTGAATCTACACTACATTTGATTTTCCAATGCTCCATCCGAAAGTAATATATTGGCGAGGAAGCGAGCTTTTACCTAGAAATTTAGAATTTTTCCAAACACTTGCTGCTCCAAGCAAGGTAGGCATCTTTAACATGCGTAACAACGCACATACACACACGCATAGAATCTACATTATACTTCTCATCCGTAGGAGGGCGTACTTGTATGAAAACTGCTCTCCTAATGTTTTTCAAGGGGACTGTGTCGGGATTCAAACCCGGGATCTTGGGTATAATAAATACACACTACAGTTGCTTTTACAATGCTCCACCCGCAGATACAACATTGGCCAGGAATCTAGTTTCTATTGCCTGAAAATTTTCGAATTTTGCCGAACTCTTGCTGTTCCAAGCGGACCGTGTCAGAAATCGAACTCGGGATTTTGGACATAGAATTTCTTAAACATAGGTAGAAACACAAGTAATAAACAAAATAAATTATGGTATTTTAATATACAACATAAACAATTCCGTTTACCAAACGGCACAGACTATAACAATCCGAAAAGTTACAATTCTACAAACTCATCGCCATTTAAAGAAGAAATGCCCCTATAATAAGCATTTCGATCCAGAAGTTGTTGTTTACTCTAAGCACTTGTTGGCTCCAACAGTTGTGGCGTCCATCTTGTCCACTTCACATTAAATTATAACGATAATAATTATTGATTCATAAATTTATCATGCACCAGCTAATATAAAACCAGACAATAAATTGAAGGTAACTTAAATTGAAACCATTGCTTGCTGGTTTGTAATTTAAACACTTAGTACATGTAAACAGTCATCGTGTTCAATCAACTAACCATTCAAAAAATGGAAAAATTAATTCTCAAGTTAGACCCATTAAACTCTTTTTTCGAAAATATATTTTCTAACAATCTTGGCCAGGAATGAAGCCTTTACTTCTTCCCTGATTCAGGAAATACCGCCCGTTCAACCCCATTTTCATGTTCCTAGTTATTTCTGATTTTGGTGCTTTATGCATACACGGCTACACGATGAAGTCTTACCGAGGGACCCTTGCGGATAAATTCGAACATTTTAATCTCAACATGGATAAATTGAGTAAACTAAAAAATAAAACGCACTAACAATTAAAAGTTGTTCAGGAAACCCTTCTGAGGATATTCTCCCCACCACGTAGGCTGTTGATCTCTACAAAACAAAGTGAATTGTTGATTCAATTCAATTCATTTAGTTTTGTAGAGATCACCAGCCTACTTGGTTAGAAGAATATCCTCAGGTACTTAAGCGAAGCGTCGGAGGGGCACGTGCCCCCTCCCCCCCAATTCAGTAAACCTCAATTGTTGCTAAGCAAATTGGGTACACTAAAATTGTAGAATGTTTTTACGCTTTAAAGTAGATAACCAATTCGGCGTAACCTTTACATCTGATGTTCAAATAGCAATTACATTATTCGTATATGTTATGAAAAGCTAATTAATACGTAGCGTATCAAAGTACATATTATCATATACATGATTGTATAAATGATATTCTACGTGTATATTCAGTATTCAGATCGTTGCTACCATAATTCATTGCTTTTAGTTTTTGATTTTTAACTTTTCTAAAATTTATTTAGCAGCTAGAAATATCTATAAAATATTGTGAGTTTTTTAGAATTTGTCTAACGCACCCTATTAGCTTTATTGCAAAGTAATATTGTCTGTTCAGTTTTTCGGCAACTAAGCGAAACTGCATTCCAACCCCCTTATCTTAGTCATTATTGTAAAATAGGCAAATGCCGTAAAACTTCGTAAATTTAAGAAAGGGAATGAACTGCATACTTTGTCTGTTCAATCTTTAGTTGTGCCTTGAGGACAGTGTTTTGTGTTGTGTGTATTTGGTGACGACTTAACTGGCCCACGTTTTGTTCAGCAGGCATTTAGTGATCTTTGTTTTACCAATCATTTATTCTTCAGTGAAAATAAGATGGACAAATTTGTAACTAGTAAACCACGTATTTCAGAAAAACCATCTCAAAAATTAGAAAATGTACTTGTACAAAAATTTGGTATATCACACGAAATAGATGAATCAGAAGCAAGTAGTTCTAAAAGCTCTGAAGTTCTAAATGAAGCAGAAATGGGGATTGTATCTTCTAGAGATCCTGCTAATGAGATCCAGAGTTCGGATATTTTGATCGGACCTTATCAACCAAATATAAACTTTACAAAAAAGATAGTTAATGGAAAAGTACGCTGTTTTAAGTCCTCCTAGTATTCTAATTTCAAGTGGCTTGAATACAGTATTATTAAAGATTGTGCGTTTTGCTTTCCTTGCCGCATTTTTCAACGTTTTAAGAAAGGGCGGGCTGAAGATTCTTTTACCACAATCGGAGTTGATAATTGGAAAAAAGCTCTTGAAAAATTAAAAAAGCATGAGAATAGTGACCCACATCGAACTTCTATGCGATTTTGGAGCGAAGTACGCTCTCAAGGAAAAACTGTGCAGTACACAACAAGCAAACTGAAGAAAATTGGAAATACGTAAACTTCATTTTTAAGAACATTTTGTTTTTAGGAAAACAGTGCATATCTTTAAGAGGCCACGACGAAGGTTCAAGTTCTACAAATACAGGAAATTTTTTAGAGCTTATTCATTTGCGACTCCAAGATAATCCACAACTACATAAGTTCATAAAATCAAAAATTAGTTCTTATACAAGCGCAACCATCCAAAATGAGATGATCAAACTTGTAAAAGCCTACATGCTGGAAATGATCATACATGAAGTAAATATGTCGTCTTGCTATTCGATAATATGTGACGAAACTACTGATACTGCGACTATAAAGAACAAGTTTTAATTTGCGTTAGGTATCCATTTAAGACAGAAACCGGTATTACAGTCAAAGAACGCTTCGTAGGTTTTGTAAATGTGGAAACAACAGGCGCCAATTTACATATGGCTATAAAAAGTTATTTAAACTCTATAGGGCTTGATCTTACTAAAATGCGAGGCCAAGCTTACGATGACGCATCAAATATGAGCGGTGAATTTAATGGCGTTGCCGCAAGATTTAAAAGAAAACCCTACAGCTTTATATACTCACTGCCATGCTTATTTTCTTGATTTGGCGGTAATGCGGTTTTGCAGTGAAGTAAAAGAGCTGAGGAATGCTCTTGGTTCTGTAAATTCCTTGTACAATATTATTTGTGTTTCCGCCAAAAGGTATGCTCTGTTTGAAAACATTTGTAAACAAAGCGAAGATTCTGCCAAGTTTAGGAAACTTCAAAGTCTTTCGAAAACGCGATGGTCAGTTCGCCACCGCGCTCTTTTGAGTATGATTGTTCAGTTACCGGAAAATTTAAAAACTCTAATTACAATTTCTAATAACAGGACATATGCAAACGCAGCAGCAGATGCAAGTGGTCTATTAAAAGTTATAGTTGATTTCGAGTTTATATTTTCGATGAAGTTTTTGTATAATATTGTGTCAGTGACCGACCTTCTTTCAAAAGAACTACAGAGTAAAAATTTGGATATACATTCATTGTTTCCGAAAATAGAGACACTAATTAAACATTTGCAGTTACAAAGAAATGAGGAATCGTTTAACCAGTTGTGGAAAAAGACCGAAAAAATGTGCGATAAAATTGAGTCCCAACTACCTGATTTAAATATTCGAAAGCCTATTATCAGCAGAAAAAGAAAAACTAGAGAGTAACTATAAAAACTCTGATTTTTTTGCAGAATCACCTAAATTTTTTTTAAAGTAAATATTTATTTTCAAGGACTGGACATAGTTCTCTCTAATCTTGAAACAAGATTTTCCCAAAATGATTACTCAAATATTAAAAATATTAGTTCTCTGTTGTTCAAATGGTCAGATACTATAAACGAAGTAGTGGTTCGTGATATTCAACTTTTTTATGGTTTTAAAAATGATCTATATCAACAGCTTCAATACTATAGAACTTTTGCCAATTCTTACTTATTTCAAAATGTTGCGCACGGAGTAAGTGTTTTTCCAAAATCAAGTGAAATTACATTGTCGGATACGCTAAATCAATTTGTAACCTTTTCCCTACAGAATACGGTATCTACCGTACTCGAGCTTTTTGAAATAGTTCTCTGCTGACCTATAACAACCGCCAGTGCAGAACGATCGTTTTCGTGCCTTCGCCGATTGAAAACTTACCTTAGAAGTACAATGGGAGAAGATCGTTTATCGGGAGTAGCACTTATGACAATTGAGCAAGAAGTGACAGAGCAGCTGATGCAGGCAGAAGGCATTCATAGTCTTGTAGCAAAATTCGCTAATAACGCAACCAGAAGGATGATGTTTTATTAATGTGCTATCGTACAGCAGGACATTATGAATATTTTTAGTCTTAGGCAAAAATTGTTTCCTTTTGTAATATTAAAGAGTTTAAAGTGTACTTGTTTGTGTTGGGGCTAATGACCCCACCACGAATTTACAAAGGAGCAATATTTATTGTTTTACATCATCTTATAATGCTTATAGTTAGGTATACTACGCCTACATTGTTGGACAACTTTCAACAGTTCGTGTGCTCCCCCCCCAATCTTGCAGGTCACGCTACGCCCATGCTCAGGTATTCAAAACAAATTTTAGTAAATTGTTTGTTGGGATGGATCACTTCAGCCTACGTGGTGAGGAGAATATCTTCAAAAGGGTTTCCTGAACAACTTTTAATTTTTAATGCGTTTTATTTTTTAGTTTACTACTGACGATGACCACATAGTGGTAAAAATACGTATTTAGTTTTTTAAAAATATTTTTTGTGATAAAGGGGTATTAATTTTAATTTGTTGAAGTCTAATGGTTCAACGGTATAATCTGCCACTAGGGTTCTGTAAAGTTGTTACCTATAGTTTTGGCTCCCAGAATATCTAGCAGGTAATTCACAGAACACTCAGTGAAGTACTCTGTTAAACATCCCGTTTCAGTAAAATACCGAAAACTTCGAATGTACTAACAACAGTTGGTTGCAGACTAACTCAGTGGGACCAGTAATGTATGTGTTTTACGAGGGTTTCAGAATTTGGTATAAAATAGGGGCTTGATAGGGGAGTACCTTAAACGCTACCTAATCGCGTAAAGTTGCGAGGAAAAAGCCCTTGAAAGAATAACAATGAGGTGCCAAAATCGAAGATTAGGGAAGGGATTCTAACTTAGAATCATTAAAAATCTAGAATATTTTAAATCTAAAACACACTTATAAACACGTAGACCTAGTTAAGACTGCTAACTGAAAAGAAGAATCCTAAAAGTAAATGTTGAATAACCTGAAGTACTTAATCACGCTTTTAGACAACCACAAAACAATTTACTATGGCAAAATGGTAGCTATACCGTTTACAATAATAAAAAAACAAAATATACAGAATCTTTATACAATTTTATACATTTCAAACATATATCACACACGTTGTTAGTACAAATACACAGTACAATCTTAAATAAGCATTAAAAAGCAAATACCGTAAATCTAAACACAAACGTACCTGTAAGTACGTTCAATCCATGAATTTAATTACAAGTTTATGTATTAACCTCTATATCAATATAGTTCCAGCGGTTTTAATTTTAACTCTTATTTCCTTTAATCTGGTAACTGACTATTGTTTCGATAACGGCAGATATGTGCTCCAATTTTCTCAACATGGAACTTCCAACACAATCATTGTATAATATCTGGAAACCAAAGTGTCCCCTTATAATAAAATTGATCCACTTGGTAAGAAATTATCCCAACGTACTTAAGCCACTCTGCCTTGCTCGATAACTTCTAGCTAAGTTAATGGCCCTACTAAAACGGCATGTTGATGGTTTGGATGCTGCAAACGGAGTTCCTTTTAAAAAATCATTCTTCTCTTCCTACCTAATCTAGATATATATATATATATATATAGTATATATATATATATATATATATATATATATATATATAAGAAAAGTAGGTTTAATGAGTCTTAAATTAATACAAACTAAAGAGGAATTATTGGCAAGTGACTTAAATTCAGCAACGAGGGCATCCAGGATATATATATATATATATATATATATATATATATATATTACTCAAATTTAGACCAGGGTAGAAAATTAATTAATGACATCAAATAATTTTAATCACCTTGTATAAAGAAACAAATAGAAATTACGTGCAAAATTTATATTAATTAATTCAATTTTTAAGTAACAGGTATTAAACAAAGTGTACAAGTAATAATTAATATTTAATTAGTATTCGCTAAAAATTAAAGGGTAGAAGTCAATGCCATTCATTATTATTTTAATTGGAGTTAATTGAACGATTATTAAGGTATAATATGCATAAAAGCTTTTAAAAACCCAATAATACCAAATATAAGACGCGTTGCTAGCATACAAATCTATCAAGAGGGTTAAAATACGTGGAATATCCAAATCGTAGAAGTATTACGATTTAACACCTGCGTATTTTTAAATATCACGTTCTGTTTAATTTGTGTGGATAAACATGAAAATTCTGCGTATATTGCAAACGGTCGGATAAACCGTAGCTTATATTAACGGGAAGGCTAGTTGAGCGGTTATTTAACTCAAATAGGAATCCACGTGGATTCAAATAACCGATAGTAAAAAATATCGATTGGTACCACTCAGACCAGGGTAGAAAAAGACGGATAAAATGCGCAAAACAGATACACGGATAATAAAAGACGTGAGTTGAGCAAGGTCACTAGGTTTGCGATTGGTTGAAATAAGTTGCAGATATGAGAGGTGAAAACAACAATTTCTATACAAAATTAATTAGTTGTTCGCAGACGCGTTGCAAGGCGTGTGAAAAATTCTTAGATTTTCAACTTGGACGTGTGCAAATTTTGTAGAATCGCTGCGCCGGACGGTCGAAAGGGAACAGAGAATGCGAAATTTTAAAAATTGTCCGTTGAGGACAAATCCAACGTGCAATCGGGCTATTATATAAACCCGTGCTAATTAATCGCTCTCTTAGATTTTCGATTTTTATTCAATACTTTAAACAGTTTGGCTCTTAGATTTTTGATTTTATTGAATACTTTAAACAGTTTTCTCTCTTTATTTTATTAATGTTATACGATACTGCAAGCAGAAACGTGCTACGATACAAGTTATTATGCATTAGTGCACTTAAAAAAGATAGATAAGTAGCAATAAATAAATACATTTAAGTATGCAGCTTTGTATAGCGTGAACGAATCATGAATTGCTTTGCTAATTTTCGGGAGTGAGTAATCAAGTGTTATTCGTAAACGTGATTGGATCCACAAAACAAGATTTAGATATACATAGATGAGTTCCTGAAAAGTCCTGAACCAATTTAGACGAATGGTGGTGTACAAAAATTTTAAAAGCGTTCAGAATCTAAAGCCGTAAACATAGACCAGCTGGAATGGTGGAATTAGCAAGTCCGATGTGCATTGAAGCCACGAGTGCAGTAACTTTCAGGTAAATTATACAATTTTGTTCGATCTTTGATATTTTGGTGGGTGTTGGATACCTTTATAATTTGTTTGATAAAAATGGACAGTAGTGAATTTGTATAAACAACAAATTTTTAATTTTAAGGTGAAATTTTCTTGTTTAAGTAGAAAGGAGTATTTAGCAGTTTATGTTTTGATTATGATGAAAATTTGGGTCTGTCTTTGAGCTCAATTAGACTAACCTGTTTAATTAACGTAAAGGGCGGAGATGCTCCTTTTATTCAGACTTAGGTCTGCACATATTGTTAACTACATTAGTATGCATCCTACAAAGACTTTAATTCTGGATGCAAATTAAAATGATGACAAATTTAAACTTGAAATTTTATGATACTGAAATTTATGCTGAAATTTAATTTTGAAATTTTAATGTATTATGAATATTGATGTAAATAGAGTTAACGTTGATGTTTGTGGTAGGAATGTGTTTGTTTTTTTTTATGAATGAGGATGAAAGTTTTAACTAGGTGAGCAGCCGAGGCGGAAAGAGTAAAGAGGCGATTATCAGAAGAGATTCAACAGGGCCGAGAATCACAGCAAATTTTGGACGGCCCAATCTGTGGGGCTCGAATGATCAGCAGAAAGTACCAGTTCCCGTGACCAAAGGCCCATTTTACAGCAATATATATATATATATATATTGCTGTGATAAGGGGTTGCTTAAGGGTGCATGTTATAGTAAAGGTCGTTCGGGAAGGAGTAATTAGAATAGGCAGCAGAAACTACACTTATTTAAGGAAATAATTAAGAAATAGACATAGTTTGTAGATAGTAAGTAGTCAACACCCTGTATATAGAGTAGAGATAGTTTTGGGCGACGCAGGTAAACATAGGAAGACGCATGGTTGGCGTAGGAATGAGAAGTACATGTATTAAAGTAGATAGTAAATATTAAATACCCTGTAGATAAAGTTTAGTTAATTTAGGTAAAACAAATAAGGATATTTTCAGTGGAAGCACGCGTAATAAATGATAAAGTGTAATTAGACATGCATTAAGAAAAAGAGTTCCAGACAATTAAAGTAATACGGATATAGAAATAAAGTTTCAGGTAGTTAATATAAATGCATACAAAGATCTAATCATTTGATAAGAGAAATGATTAAAAATTGCGTGAATCGCATGTAAACATGGAAATTTAAAATCGGGTTGCATCAGTTGTTTATAGAAAAGCAAGTAATCTATCAAAATACAGCATGTTAATAATAATAGACAGATGTAGGCAGGTGGTGATTATGAGGAATCGCAGAGCATTGCATCAGAAACTGCTCAATATGTAATTATTTGATTGGTCAGAGACAAGCGACGAGTTCTAGACCAAACCCACGGATGGAGTGGGAATTCGAAATTATATTAGCAAGCACCTTGATGGAGAAGTCAGTTTTGAACTCAATGAAGGCCGAAGTGCATTGCCATTAAACAAAGTGATGCGTAATAAGTATAAAAGTGAAAAATAATATGAGTGCTAATATGAAGATTATAATTACCGTTTAAACGTAAGTACGTCTTTAATGAATTTATTATAAACCAAGACATAAAAAAAATAGGGTTTCGAGGTCTGAGGGAAATAGACTAGGATTATGATGTTAAGAAAAAAATTACAGTAATACAATTTAAATGTCAAGGGGAAAAGAAGAATAATACAATCTGGAAGTACAAGGGGTGAAATAAACTACAATTTTAAGTCTGGGGCAAGAATGTTAAAAGTCTAAGTTTGAAGAATTGAGATAAATTGGGGTATATAATTTAATGATGGTGATCCATAGTGTAATAATTTGAATGGAATCCAGAATTGGGGAAGATCATTTTTATTAGAAGCGTCGATGTGAAAAGGATAAAACCAGGTCAGATTTTTAGTTATAAGACATCTGTTTTTCTATATGAATTTTTATTTTATTTTTTTATATTGAATTTGCTAAATAAGAAATGCTTGTGAAAAGTCAACAAAAGAAGTTGCATACGTATTGAATGAGTGGTGAAAAAACAGGTTTAGAATATTCTACATTTGTTGGTAAAGATCATAAATTTTCTTTGGTGACTTTGGGTTTTGAGTAAATGATTGTTAATAAATGAGATTTATAAAATTAACTGATTGAAAAGTGTATTTCGAATAATTTCAAAAGCTGTATATAACATATTGGTTTCATTATATAAAATCTAAATTTACTGAATTTTATAATTGCAAATAAATGCTAGCCGAGGTCATAAGATTTAAATAGTACAAAAGGCGGAGCCACCAGTTGAACGGGAAAGTGATAACTCGCAGGGCGGTAACGTATCGAATTTTGCCATTGGTAGATAGAGTTGTTTACAGATAAAGTCCAGTTGATAGCAATATTAAGAAAACAGCTGGAGGAGGAGATAATTAATCGTGAATATTAAAATGGTGGTCCAATAATTTAGAGTACGTAGAAAATAAATAATGCAGCACAAAGTCGGGGCATGATAATTCCACGAATAGCATAGCAATATATATATTGTAATGTATAAGGGAGATACCAAGAGTTCTAAGGGTTGTTTAGTACAAGCTAGTATATGCCAAGCAAAATAATCCACATATTTAATCACATAAACTTAAAAATGTATGTTTGCCGTATTTTACGTATACTAAAATACCATTCAAAATGGTACTTGAAATTAAGTGCCAAAAGGTAATATTAAAATGACTAAATGATGTAGTAAGATGTACAGTGCTCAAGGGTTTATGCCGAGTTTGAATTTTAAAGGCCATTGAAAGTACATTTGCCGTCCAAAAACCGGATGCGTCTATGAATGTTTACTATCAACCATGCATCCAGGTTCAAGTGCAATTTATTTTGGTTTCATTTTAAATAGAATCAACTTTTGGACAATATTTGTAAGCTCAAAATTATTAATTATAACAACTTCAAATATGATTGGTGAACTGTAAATATTTAGGACAAATAATAGAATTGTATGTGAATCAGGAAAGTGTAAAAGGACATGAACTATGGTATGTGCGACACAAACGAAATGTTAAGATGTTATTGGACGATTTAGTTATGTACTTTTAAAGTGTAGTAGGCAAGAAAGTTAAAATGGTCGCCTTGGAAAGTAAACAACGGAGATTATTTTCGAAATTCATTTTGTAAAAAGACGTGTTTTTCAAACTGTGCTAATTTGTAAACAATTTTAAAAGAAGTTAATAAAAGTATTTGATTTTAAAGAGTTTGATTAAGTAAAGAAGGGTAAAGAAGCAACAGCGACGAGAGTAATTAGTATAAAGAGTGGTGATTGTGCAACGGCGAAGCGACGGAAAATTATATAGATTTGGAGTAATATTGGGAAAGGTAGCAGGACATCGAGTGGTAATATATAAGGAACGGAGTTGGATTTGGGTAGCGATTTAAAGGGAGCAGGACATCGAGAGGAATTATATAAAGGAAAGAAGTTGGATTTGGAAAGCGATTTATAGATTTGTAGCAGGACATCGGGAGGAAATATATAAAGGAAAGAAGTTGGTTTTGGATAGCGATTATTAGGTAGCGGATCATAGAGCATTTTGAAGTAAGACGACGAGTAGATTTGGATAAGATACGAAGAAACGGACGGAGTAATTGAGAGTACGAAGAGCGAAATTTAGGAGAACAACAATTGGTAGTGGAGGATTCGAAGCAGAAATTAGCACAGGGGAAGTTACAGCACTGGGTATTCAAAATTCTAAATTAGGGTTAATTATTTCAGGTATTGGGGAGCAGCTAAATTTTAGAACAACACCTGGAGGCGGCACAAAAATTCAATCAGATAGGACAAAAGTGTAAAGACGCATACGGCGACAAAGATTTTGAGCCAGCAGTCAGAGCGGCCAGAACGGAGTATAGACCAGGTGAGTGCTGAGATATCTTAAAACGTCAAAAACAGTCATATAATTTTGGTAGTAATTAAATTTAGCACAAAGCAACGCTGATCGTAGTATAATTTTGGCATATACAAAAGTAGAGTAAAAAGATTTAGTACTAAAACAAAAGAGGTGCACTTTGGTTGGACTTTGCACATCTACTTATAACAGAACTCACTATAAGTAGTTGACCACCCTGAGATTTAAGAGCTTAAATAGTCGAGGCATTGCAATAAATAGTTAATTAAAGAACCAACCAAACGTTGCAAGTACGGGGCGTGCATTAGGTGTGCACATTTCAAAAAAAGGCGCGACAAAAAGGGGTAAAAATAAAATAAAAATTTTAAGAATATAGAGTTGAGAGTGATTGAACACACAGTCAGTGAGTAAAAGAAAAGTGGGGGGATTCAATAATAATCAACAAAAAAATAATATATATATATATATATATATATATATATATATATACAGGTGAGTTTTTAGTGTGGCAACGGTCGATAACTCCGTTATTATAAAAGCTACGTAAACCAAATTTGGAGGCATATTAGGCATGCCTAAAGTGCACATTTTAAAAATATTTGGAAGCATACAGGGTGTTTCATAATTCCAGGGCATATTAAACTTATATTTTTTTAAATGGAACACCCTATATATTATTACATTTTTGAAAAGCCCATAAAAAGAGCTTTAATTTGATATGAAGTTGTATCTGTCTATTCCTTTTAGTTTTTGAGATATTCCACTGTTTTTAGAAAAAATGACCCCAATTGGATACATTGCCACTGCACTAATACACAACTTACGTTAATTTTCAAAATGCAGAAAATTTTACTTTATACCATAGTATATTTGTAAGTATCACTTTTTTGAAATTTCTTTCCAGTATACAGGGAGTGTCAGGCTTCGCAAAATGCAATTTTTAACATTTTTTTTAAATGGCACCCTACCAATTTTATTGCTACAATGGATAGTTCATTAAGTGTCCTTTCATTTTTGTTAAGCATTCCCTATACCTAAATCCATTACTTTCTGGGATACTTTTGATTTTCTACAAATTTTACGAATGTTTTTAATTTACATCACTAAAAATAACTTACTATTGGAGAATACTATAAAACAATTAATACATTTTGATTAACAATCAACTACAGTTATCCAATAACAATTTTCACTAAAGATATAATAACCTACAATAATACGCTATCAACAGAATTCTGCCAGATCAACAATATGCATTTTATAGAAAATGTTCAAACAGGAAATCAGGCAGGCTTTGAAAAAAATTACAATTACAATCAAAATGTCATTTAGGTTTATTAATTGTAGTGTGTTGTCATTTAACACATTATCAATTCTGTTTTGAATGTAATCTTTGAAGGAGTTTTCAAAATGAATTTTACAATGGAAGAACAAATAAATATGATTTGGGTATTGAGAGCAAGTTTAAAAAATTTCCTACTTACATCAAGAATATACCAAGAGAGATATCCTGTTAAATGACAACACACTACAATTAATAAACCTAAACGACACTTTACATGTAATAGTTATTTTTTTCAAAGCCTGCCTGATTTCCTGCTTGAACATTTTCTATAAAATGCATATTGTTGATCTGGCAGAATTCTGTTGATAGCGTATTATTGTAGGTTATTATATCTTTAGTGAAAATTGTTATTGGATAACTGTAGTTGATTGTTAATCAAAATGTATTAATTGTTTTATAGTATTCTCCAATAGTAAGTTATTTTTAGTTATGTAAATTAAAAACATTCTTAAAATTTGCAGAAAATCAAAAATATCTCAGAAAGTAATGGATTTAGGTATAGGGAATACTTAACAAAAATGAAAGGACACTTAATGAACTATCCATTGTAGCAATAAATTGGTAGGTGCCATTTAAAAAATGTTAAAATTGCATTTTGCGAAACCTGACACACCCTGTATACTGGAAAGAAATTTCAAAAAAGTGATACTTACAAATATACTGTGGTATATGGTAAAATTTTCTGCATCTTGAAAGTTAACATAAGTTTTGTATTAGTGCTGTGGCAATGTATCCAATTGGGGTCATTTTTTCTAAAAACAGTTGAATATCTCAAAAACTAAAAGGAATAGACAGATACAACTTCATATCAAATTAAAGCCCTTTTTATGGGCTTTTCAAAAATGTAATAATATATAGGGTGTTCCATTTAAAAAAATATAAGTTTAATATGCCCTGGAATTATGAAACACCCTGTATGCTTCCAAATATTTTAAATGTGCACTTTAGGCATGCCTAATATGCTCCAAATTTGGTTTACGTAGCTTTATAATAACGGAGTTATCGACCGTTGCCACACTAAAAACTCACCCTGTATATATATATTCATACTTTTAAAATCATTAATTAAAAAACAAGGATTAAAAAAACACAGGTCATAATTATAAAACGATACTTGAGGTTTTCAGTGTTGAACCTCCATGATTAATAGTAACCAGGGGATGTCATTTGCTAGCTTCACTGGTAGTGGACGGCGTCAACGTATGGAAGAGCACGATTCATTTGTTGGAACGTTTTGAGAACACGGAATCCAAATTAAAAGCGAAACTTATTACTGTGATGTAAATGCCTAGCATTAAGAACTCCTTTCGTTTGTCTTATATAACCATCAAAATGTACAGTATTTTAGTAGTTTAGTTATAATATTAGGGTTGCACGTCAGTTTATAATATTTAGAGTTTAATATTAAAGTTAGAAGTTAACTAGTTAAAAGATTGTTATTGGTTACCATGCATTTGAAATGAATGACATGCGTTGTATGTAGTATATTAAGGAATTAGTGGTCTAGAACAATTTTAAAATACACATAGTGCGTAGATTTAGAAGTAAAAGTGGTGGCTATGGTTGTTGACATAGAAACGGATTATAATTAATTTGTTTTTTGGATGCAGAAGAAATGAGAACTTTTGTAAAACAAGCCTTATAAGCTCTGAAAATAAAGAGAAGTTACGTTTAAATTTGGTGTTATTTATTAATAGAAGTTGTTAAAAGTGACTAGAAAGTGAATAGCCCTTATCCAGCAACTATTGGTGTAAAATAAGGAGAGCCAGTCGTAGTACTTGTGAGACTGGGATATTTGTAGAGGAGTTTTAAAAGAGTCTAGTTATTGCGAGAAGCTTGCCCAAGTCCAAGGGTTCATAAATCGATTGTAGCACAACAACTGTTAGTATAGGTATTAGGAACCTAAGACAATCAGCGCACCAAACTTTTTCAACAGTGAAGAACATCCTGAGACAGCACTACTAGTGAAGATCAGGACCAGTAATAAGTATCCATTGGTAACAAACATATTTTCTGTAATTGATTTAGAATCAACTCTTCCAAAGGTCATTTGTAATATTAATAAAAAAGAGTTAGAGAATTGTATACCATTGATATCTTGCAAGACGCTGTCCACTGCACAGGATTTTAAGAGGTATTTATTTAGAAATAAGTCTTCTGATTGCTATTATTGATTGAAGAATTAATTCTGTGAATCAAAAGTATCCAATACCACACAAAATATATTTGACGACACATTCAGTACTCAATAATATATCAATACGTAGTGAAAGGTTACGTATCACGTCAGTCTGTCAATTATGGCATATGAGTGCGTGCGTCAAAATTCGATAACTTTGAAGTGATTGAATTCGTAGAGGTAACTTGGCTAGGCGTGTTAATTATGTTTTTAAAAGGGGAAAACTTTACGATCATAACGGCGACTGCTCTGGTTTTGGAACCCAGGCTAGGGTAGTTAATTTCGCAAGAAAAATTGTTAGGGAACTCGAGTTAGGAGTACTCATAGCCGAGGCATATTAGATAAGATCTAGGAACTGAGCCGTACGCTGCTCTTGAAGCACCAACAGAGCTATAATATATATATATATATATATATATATATATATATATATATATATATTTAGTATGAAGATCAATTGAGACTGCTTTATCCCAATCGATTTTTTCGGACCATAATTGCTTAAGCAAAATTTTTACTACTATAATTTAAGCTGCTAAAAGACACAATAGATCATATATTAGTGAAACACCTGCCAAGATTAATCTCTTAGTGCTTCGCTTTGAATTATTCGGAGCTACTATTTTGTAAGTCAAAATATCTGTTGTTAGGAACCAAAAGATACTTGAGATCTTAGAATTTTCAGAAATTTTTTAAATGTACGTTAAATGTCCTTGAGGATTGAAGCTTTATTGAATACCCACTTGCGTAGATTAAAACCTGCTTGGTGCAGAATATCTGAAACTTCTACACACGTTTGTGTAAGTTTCTTCAATGAGTCTAAACCATTTAAGAAATTATCCACGTAGATGGAGTTCGCGATTGCATAGGAAGCTGATGGAAATGACTCGGCATTTTCAATGGATAATTGATGAAGACACCTTATCGCAAGAAATGGCGCACTTGTAGTACCATATGTTATTGTATTTAATTAGTAAACCTCTAGCGGACCTTCAGAATCCTTTTGCCATAAGATTTGTTGCAAAAATCTTTGTTCTGGAATAATCCATATGCATCTATACATTTTCTCAATGTCTGAGGATACGACATAAGAAAAGTGTCTGAAACGTAACAGGATTGAAAAAGATCGTTTTGCATGGTAGCACCCGCCACCTGAATTTGATTTAAAGATACCCCACTGTTTGTTGGACAAGAACCATCAAATACGACTCTAAGTTTTGTGGTTACACTGTATTTCTTTAAAACCCATGATGAAGAAAGAAGTTAGTGACATTAGAGCTTAGACTAGAATCTGTTACTTGAGAAAAGTGATTCAAAACCTGATATTCACCCATAAATTTGAAGTATTTGTCACGCAATTCTGAATTTGCTTTGAAGTTTGCGCTCAAGATTGTAAAAGGGTTTATTAGCTATTTGTTTGGAATCGCCTAATAAGTTTACGGATTCCTTGAATGGAATAGAGACTATAAATCTTCCATAACTATGCCTCTTGAAGGTAGAAACAAAATGACTCTCGAAATCTGCTTCTTCTTGGAAATATATTTTTGCGAGGTTTCTATTTTTTTGACTCCTCAACGAACAAGTTAATCCTGAACGTTCATATGCCTAGAGAAACTGCAAACGAGAACGTTCAGCATTGCATGAAACGTTGTGAATAGGACGTGAAATGGTCCACCTCAATTTAGATTTTTGAAGAATTGGCAATCCCTGGCCTAGCTTGATTTGTCCAACGCAAAGCAACGACCAAAACAAATCAACTCTAAGCAGTAAGTCGATTGAATACGCAATATGAAAAAAATGGATTAGAAAGTCTAATTTTTTTGAAATGCTTAATGAAGACGTATTAATATTTTGAATGGACGTGCGCTCACAAATATTTGAAATAACCGAGCATGAAAGTTTTGATGTGAAATCGTTATGCCGCGAATTTATTTGAATATCGCATTTGCACCTATCACAAGAAGACTTTTGACCTATACCTACAATTGAAATATTGTAGGTGGCTTTTGTAGACCTAATGAGTCGCACAGTGTTTGTGTAATGAAGCTAGATTCTGATGCATCGTCCAGTAGTACTATGCAATCATGAGTTCTACCTTGATTATTAAAGACCATTATTACTGCAGTCGATAACAAAGTCAGATTCATTGAGTTTGTGTAGTTTTAAAGTACAACAGATGCATTTTCTTTTGTTTTCCACATCGGCCTCTAAATGACAGTGTGTCTGTGGACATTTTTACATGTCCCAAATCTGAAATCTTTTAGTGAATGTCCCGAATTTAAACAATTTTTACATAAATGTGCACTTTGGACATGCTCAATAAGTAAGTGAATAGGCAAAATTTGAAATTTAGGGCAATTATAAATTTTATGCGTTTGTTTGCGACATGAACAGGCTTCCTTAACATTCACAAACGTCCTTTGATGAACTACTTTGTTAGCTTGAACTTTACCTTGTGAATATAGTTTGAGTGCACCTAAACCATTTGTGTTTAACTCAGTCGCTTCGAGTAAGTCTGTCTTATTTTTCAGAAATTTGAGAAACTGCTCTAGTGGTGGCGAATTTGTGGATTTATATTTCTTTTCCTCCCAACCCCGAGTTGTTACTGAATCTAACCTATTTCATACTATGACTATTAATAACGGATCCTAATATCTTTTTGATTGTCCAAGTGTTTCAAGAGATCGTAAGTTTTTATTAATACTGTCTACGAAATTACGCAACTGAAATGAAGATTTTTTATTTTTTCGATCTTGAGCTTCAGCACTCTGTAGTAGGTTGCTAAACCTGTATGTATTCGACAAGAAGGACCAAATTTGTTAATGTATAAACCATTTGTTTATAACACTATAGTTCATTTTATGGAAAGAACTGCACAAGTTTTGTACTGTTTCGCATTGAATTAAAATTAGTTATAAAATTGTATACATTTGAAAACTTTGACATTATTATCACAGATCACTAAAAAATAAGATGACAATCTCCCATACAGTAAATCAAAACTGAGTTGACAGCGATATCTGTTTGGGCTGGACAAGTACTAGTGGAATTCATATTACAGTCTTTTCATCACAGTTGACTTGCCATCTAGCGTCGATTGCAGAGTTTGTACAGGAAAGGTTAAAACCTAACTTTCTTGTTCAAATCCCCAAATCTTAATTATTTTTAATTCCAAAAAATAGATTTGAAAGCAAGAATGTAAACTAGATATTCATCAAATTCGTTTCTGTTTCTTCAAGTATGAAATATTCGCTACCAATTAGAGTTCCCAACTGAAAATAACCCTAAAATTTTCAGTCAGTTATTTTTGATTGTACAATATACGGTTAGATAGATTAACACATGAATAGATAAATAGGCTATTCAAGTCAAGTTACAATTTTACGATTTCCAATTATTTTCAAATTTGCAAGAAGTCTAAAAATTGAGCTAAGGATAATGCAAATTCAGTCTATGATTACACCAATTAGCCATTTTGCCATCAACTTATAAACTTGGTTTTTATTCTATATGCAATAATAGAATTTCAAAACAAACTCAAATATAGGAATATTTATTTACACAAAATATTCATAAATGGAATAACAATAGCTATATACTTAATGAAAAAACCGTTTTCTGGCCAAAATAGTACTACATAAACAATTTCCCCTTATCAATTTTAGGCAACTACAAACGACGGTGTCTTAGGGTGTACTGCGTTTAATTAAAAGATTCAAGTATGTGCAAAATAAATTATAAACGTTCGGTTTGATATATGCCAAAAAATGATACGTTGGTAAATCCTAAACAAATAAATATACAATAGTTACTGTAGACTGTGATTAATTAAAATAAATAAGTTTACTTACACCATAATTAATGTGTTGGCTACGAATGACGCTACCACAGACTAATAATGAATAACAATTGGGTTAGAAGGGCTAAGGGATTGTTCTCCAAAAACGGCATAACTTCAAATTAGGGATCTGTAAGAAAAATGATAAACTTTGAAATAAGTACTGGTCCGATATACATGATGGTGCTATGATTCGTGTTTCAAGCCTCCTATTAAGGAGAATAGGCCCTGATTATTATTGATTTTTTCGTTAATAACTACTTGATCCACATTTTGGATCAACTTCAAAGCCAAGTTAATTTGAGTAGAAATATACAGTGCAGGTATAAGTTAATGTACATAAGGTTAATAAATCTTAACACTATCTACAACTACCTCTATAAGACTTATAATTCACACGCCACGCACAGACATTTCTTACCGTGGCTTTTCTTTTTAATAATTTATCTATTTCTATCTTAAAATTAACTAAACTTTCTTTAACACTATCTTAATATCACATATAATCTAACATTACTATCCTTTATTTTAAATTATCTCATATTTACACATGGTTTTATCAGGTTTCGCTTCAAACAGAATTTCTTTTCATTTGCATACATTACTCATCATACTGTAGCAAGTTCCTCTCTAAACTATCCCAATGTCGGAAAAATATAGGGTGTGAAGTCGTGCGAGCACCTACCTAGCAATACTACTCATGTCATAAAAATGTGGCCTAAAATCTCCCAATCTAACCTACTAACGTTATCTTCAAATGGATAGCTTTCAATCAATCTTCATTATATGGCTAAATTAATCTTAAATGGTTCAGTATTAATAACTCCTAACTTGTTTCCATAATCTATAGCAATTCTTAACTTTCTATTTATCTATTCATAATATTCCTCCTTTAATAACGATTCTACTTCATTCTTAACTTCACCTGGACATTTAATAACACTCGATTCTTACTTCTTCCTTTAATTGTCTCCCAAACTGATTCACCTTTATACTCTTAACTCTCTTGTCCTCTTTCACTTCACCCATTCCCTTCTTCTTCCTACTCTTCCAATTCCTTCTCACATCTGTGTAATTAAATTAATGTTTCGACAAACCAAACGCCATTCCTCCCTACATATTTTTACGCCATTTCACAGAAAGATTTGATTCTTTAATAGAAATTATTTCAAACGAATTATTAAGCTCTATTTTCCAAATTATTTTACTATTATCTGTTATTTTACTACCTTTATTCATTTTATTTTTAAAAACTGTATTCACAGAAAGTTCCTTTTCTTTTAACTCCTGCAACTATACCATTTTCATCCACTTTATCTATTATATCCATTTCTTCAACATTATCTTCTGCAGTTTTCAATAATTCTTTTCTCTAACAATGATACAACTTCTTTTCTAACTTCACCAGGGCACCTAAAACTTTTCTCTTTTACTTTCAGCTCCTTGTCAAATTGATTCAAATTCATACAATCACCTTCTATTGCTATATAGACTTCCTCGTCCCATTTAATCCTTTCATACCCCGTAATCATCACTTTATTCTCTGTATCTACTATTCCCTTCATCTTACTAATAAAATTTATTTCCAGAATGGCGTTAACTCTTAACTCTGGCAATATTAAAAATTCTTGTTCAACCTCTATCATTCCCAGCTTAACTTTCAGAATTATAATATTGTTGATTACTGCAAATTTCTTGTTATTTGGTTATACTAAATTATTTCTTTTAATAGGTATGACTTTCTGTATTAACTCCTCTGAATTATCTGTTATAAAACCTTCACTGATTAATGTTATTTCAGCTCCTGTGTCTAAAAGTAACCGGATGAATGTGTGGAATCCAATGATTCAGATTTATCCGAATCGTTAATTGATATCTATTTGTATGACTTGGGGCGTAATTAAAAAATTCCAATTAATAAAGGGTTATATTGATAAACTTGTAAATCGATATTCTATATATTTTAGATGTAAGTATGTCATAAATGTGTTTTCGTTATATAAAATTATTCGTCCGCATACAAATACGAAACAACGGAATCTATATAAGCACTTAAATATTTAGTGACAGAAGCTAAGAAGAAATACGGGCCCACTGTGGGACGCTTTAATAATTTCTGTCTAATTATTATGTATATATTTGTGGCTTTAACCTAGAATTACCATAATTTTCCTTTTGCGACAATTTTCAATAAAAGATATTATATATATATATATATATATATATATATATATATACTACTACAATTCTCTTCGTTTAGGAAAAGTAACTAATAAGAGCGTGAGGTTCTGTCGCTTAATAAGATAGAAATTAAGGTTTATTTCTTTAGTTTAACTTAGATTGTTTTGGCAGTATTCTTTTAAGGGTTTCGATGCAAGTAAAACGCATTTTCTGTTTTAGGGCAGGTGATGTTACATAATTCATGCGCCATATGCAAGTTCGACCAGTGAGTAAACGAATATAACAATAATACTGGAAACACCAAGGCTCTACGTTTCGAAGACAATTTATAAAATCGGAAAAGCTCAACCACCAGCTTCCAACAAAAATCAACAATCAAGGAAGTATACCCTTAATACAATTTAAAAATTTACCGAGAGCCACAACTTTCACTGCTAAATATTTACTCTAAGCTGTTTTGTTGATAACCTTGTACTAATCACTAAATTTTGATATTGCAGCTCTTACCTAGATTGGTAATACAATCTTTAATATACAAAGCACCGTTCGTTTTGTTGGATATGTACGTTGATATGACAACTTTCCTAATGAATTGAAATTCTGCCGACAATGTCAACATGGGGAAAGAACACACACAATTCCGTGACAACGTTGATTGGCCTCCTTGGTCATGTATTCTCTTGGACTTTCAAACACATTGTTGGTTTTCTAAGTTTGCTCTTTATTCGGTTTGGTAAGAAGGGAAATAATTTATTTTACTAAATAGGTTGCTACTTCACCCTGCGATTTAATCGAATATTTTTAAAAATAAGTAGGAAGTACCTCTAAAAATTCAAGAGTATGGTTATCAAAAAGCTGCACCTGCGCGGATTTTGATTTAATATACGTGTGTGTTCTAAACGCGTTATATTGTAAGTCATTCGATATAAACAGATCCATAGAAATTTTGCTAATGACAAAGTACACACTTGATTAATAATAAATTCTTAAGTTTAAAGCGGTAGAAGAATAAAATATTTTATTATATAACCACACAGGACGCCTTTATTCGATCTAAATGGTCATTATCATTACAAAAACCCTTACAAATAATATAGGATAAAAACGTTACCTAAAAGTAAAATTACAAATATAACTTACTGTAAGGATAGTTGAAAAAGGAGTGTATCCCTCAAACACCGTATAATGAAATTAGGTTAAAAAGTCACTATTTGAGCTTTACATATAAAATACCTAATTTCCAATTAATTTTGTGTTTTATATTTAATTTTTTAACAGTATACCACTGACTTTCAAATCGCAAAGGATTCGGTTAAGAACTTTGTCTTATAAATCATCTAAATGTTAACATTTGATTCATGGTGTCTGACGGCTACGGAAATCTATTAAAAATAAAATTAACTTATCGAAGTAGCTGTAAACACGTCAATCGATTTAGATCAGCATGTGATATCAAAGCCCTACAAAGCAAGCTCTTTATTTCAACTTAACTCCCGTACGTGCTTACTACCATGAAGAAACTTTTTGGACATAAAAGTTGTCTTTCTGTTTACAAAGGTAACAAGTCCCACATCGCCTCTTAGTGCCAGTCGACAAGTATTTCACTAACATAAGCCATAAGCTTATCCTGTTATGCTTTTTATGCTCAACAATTATATTGTTCGCGTACATTCAATACACAAAGTGTTTAAAATAACTCATTTCCATATGCATAAGCTTTCTTCTTGGTTGATTTTCAGATACCTGCAGGATTTATTTTATAGACAGACCTCGTTTTAATATTTCATGAGCAAATTGAACTTGACAAGTTACTGTTTACGATGAGACACGATTTATAATCCAACCGATTTCAACATGTTTGTATGGTTTAGCAGCTAAAGTCAGTTCTTCAATTTCTGAAGTTATTGTACAAGGAGTTGTTAAGTAGTAAGTTTTTAGACCACAACATGTACAATTATTTCTACATATTTGGTGTGAAATTTTAAAGTGATTTCGTGTTTTTAGGGAGTCACTGATTATTTCCTATTTTCTTTCTATTTGTGCATTTTTATGCAGAAACCATTCTAAATGCTCTAGTAAACGGTAAACTTTCGTCTTCTACTAATAAAGTTGTTACGTTTATTTTCGGCGATAGATTCAAATACGTCCTTTTTTGTGATAATTCGTTTTTCATTCACCTAGCTTCTGTTTCTATTCAAAACCTCATCCTGTATTTTTACCTCGTTACAATAGTACGCGCAATCATAACATTTTTTCAAATCTATTCATTCTAAAACAAAAATTTATTCGATAAATTAAATAGTCAATAGCTTGTTTTAGGTATCCGTTAATTTGTTAAACATTCAGATTACGTATAATTGCTTTCTCGTGTGTTTCCCATTTAAAGAATTGTCGAAATAATAGATCCTACTATTAGTTGATAGCGTGTTTTTCAGTTTGCTAATCGCGCTTTGATAACACGAGGATTGCAGTTCGAACTCGTGTTATTTGAACCAGTTTTTAATTTGATTCTGCAGTTTGTGCGTTGAAATATTTTCTACAGCGATGCACGTTTTTTTGTTCAACAAGTAGGAGGTATCTTGCGTGTACCGGTGAGTTTTATCGTGCTTACCCATTCTAATCAGATTCTCTTTTTAGCTCTTAGCTAGAGGCCAAATTGGTTCTTTCTTTAAGTAGGCTCAACTATTCGTTGACGTAGACCAACTGCTTTTGTCTGTAGACCGCTGCTGCAGTTACGGTGACACGGCAAATGGATCCTGACTACCGTGGCGTTGCTGTCCTGACTCACTCCCGACGGATTTCAAGATAAGCATCCCGACGCATAGAGGTATGTGACTAGTTTTCTTTTATGCACATTTGAGGATTATTATTTATCAGCGGTGAAACCAGTTCACCATGCATGTTTAAAAGCTAGCTACGCTAGTGCTTCTGGTTATATTTCTTTAATTGTTACTACAACTTGGTCTACATTTGATACTTTAATTTAACAAACTTGCTATGGAGAAAACCTACATTTAATACTTTAATTTAACACACTTGCTATTGCGAAAATCTAAGCATTACTTTTTTCCAATAAGTTTTATTACGTTAGCTACAAAATGCGCACTTTGTGGATCCATTATAAAATTTGTCTTTTACAATATAACTTAAATTTAATACTTTTCTTTGTCCATGTGAATCAACATATTTTAATTAATTTTTATTGCTAATAGATAATCGTGGGCGACGTGCTTTTGGTTTTTTGTTTTTATTTGGTATTTAGGTGAATCCCCCCACTCTCCGCGTTTGGTAGTTAGCCTGGTCTTTACGTTTCTTCCGGCTAGGTCTAGGTACGTAGCAAAGTGTGACATTGGCGTTTGGCTCCTTAAACGCATTTAAAATTATTTCTGGTTTCACTAATAAATAAATTTTTCTAACAGCATAAACAGAAACTTGATGTAGAAAATTATTGTAATCTTTGTACTTATATCAAAGTAAATGTAAAACATTCCATAAACCTATGGCGGCATTAGCATAGTGTTTCTCTACTCTATAGTACATATTATTGAATTATTTTTGACCAGTCAAATAAAAACTATATCACAAATTTATTTACATAACTAGCTTGACTGTTTTACTGTTTTAGTGCTTTGAGTATTTTACTAAATCTTCATATGTTTGACTGTACAGAAAACCTTGCAGTCCAAATGCTTAGTAAAAATTAGAGATCAAGGACTGCAATTTAGAAAGAATTTGAGAACGCATGCAGCATAAAACCACCATATCTCAAGACCAATAATGCCTTATAAATTCTATGAACTTAATTGCACAAAATCAAACAAAGCATTACCAGCACACTACGACTTATTCAAAATCGTCAGGGTACTGAATATTTAAGTTTAAGATTATCAACCTTAGGGATATTTTATGGTTGAAATTGGTATGATACCAATCCTTTATCATAGAAATAGTATACTGCAAGAAATCGGCCACTTTCATTAGTCATATAAAAAGTTTTTTCTTTTATTAAGAATTGTGAAGTGTTTTGAAACGTTTATAATCATATTTCATTTTAATAGTCTCTGTGTTAGTAAACACCACCAATAAGGTTAGGGTATTTCCTTCAAGAAATATAATTTTTAGGCTACATGCATTTTTGATACCAAGAAAGGAATATTCCTCTACCTGATATTGTTCATACTCAAAGTTGTCAAAAAATATTGTGGCAGTTTTAAAAGGTTACAGACATCATCACTGTAATTTCCTACTAAATTAATACAGTTTTATGATTTATTTGTTTTGGTTAATAATGTATTATTACTATTGCGCCGATGATCTCATCGTCTGAGCGCAAAAAGGTTCACAGGCAGAATTGTGCCGGTTCAAATAAATAAAAGTTTCTGATTCTGATTCTAGTCAAGTTTCCGTAAGTTATTGTACATATTTATTAGATAGAAATAACGATACAAACACAACTTCAATTTGCACTCATAAATTATCTGCCCAAAGTTTGCAGAAAATGTTTCAAATTATTTTATAAAGAGAAAGTACATTTTGTTAAGAGCACTGGTATTTTACCATCCAAACAATCAACATTTAACTTGAATAGGTTAGTTAACTTTAAGGATAGATTATTAAACAGACTGAAAATAGTCAAGAATGTTCGAATAATACCACCTCCCTACCAAGCTCGATTTGAAATGATCATTTGGGCTTTGCATAAAAGTCTAAGTAATTATTCCATCTTATTAATTGTAATACGTTAGTATGTATCAACTTACCTTGTGTAAAAAACTACCTAATCTATTTATATATTTCATACTTGGCTTACAGCCGTAATTTTGAGCGTTGTTTCCTGTCTATATCTGACATAAGTCGAAAAACTCGACTATGTTAGATGTGATTGACAAAATTGCTAAACGTAATTGAAAGTTAAGTTTATGTGTAGTTCTGTACACGATTTGAATTTGTAAATTTCCCAATTATAGTCATCGGTCTTTAAATAATGTCTCTTTTTTAAATATGCTTTTATTATGTCAAATAGTTTTTCGTTGAAATAAATGCAATTCTAAAACCGAGAAGATCGCCTTAACAATTCTTCGTAAAATATTCTAAACCGCTGCTCGTTATATTTGCTGGTCGTTAAAACTACTTCTAAATAGATTCTTTGGAAAGATTAGATGCTTAAATGTGTTTGTTATTTGCTAGTGTTCTGTAAATTTCTATTTTGTTATATCGGCACGTGTTCGTTTTATGGGTAGAAACGTCCTTCCTCATTAAGTTATTCCGGGAATATTTATAGCGTGGATCGATAATCATACAAACCTCTATTCTTTGTTAAAAGTCAGCAACCTACTTGCTTGACAGTATTTTTAATTGTCATAAATTGCAGGGACATTTTGAAAAGATAGTTTGCTTTTTCCTACGAACAACGAAATTCAATGGAATTAATGATAATATTTTGTTTTCTTAATTCTAGAAGGTTTTTCCGTTGTTTATATTTTCACTTGCCTTCTCAGAATATTCTACACCAATATCGGTAGGAATGGTTTCATATTCTACTTCCATGTTTTCAAAGCTGTATAAATACAACTCCAACTTTAAAAAACACCTCTTGTTAATTCGACTGTTCTTTACTGATTCGACTGCTCTTTCAGCGTTGTACAGTTGCGCTTTTAAAATGCGTTTGTGCTAGTACAGTACAGTTATGTTGCTTCAGTCCTAGCTGCACTTCGTGAGATGGTACCAGAAAGAAGGTCGCTCCAGGTAAAATACGTTTTTCTGTTCACTTTATTGTGTGTTGCTTTTTTGGAAGATAGACACTTGCTTTTGATTAATTCTACAATACATTGCAGACCGACGTTAACGCACGCTTAATTATATATAACTTACTGAAAGGATTTTAATGCGTTTAGAGCGCTTTTCTACTGTTTGCTTTTTACTGTTTAAATGTGAAATGTGAACATCAATAATGGACCGTTAAAAATTTTAATGATACGATATGCATCTCCTACAACAATTTTTTTATTGACTATATTATTATTTCGATATTTTTTGTACATATTTAGGGTTGGACAATATTGTGAGTATGCTTGTAATTAGATAGTAGGAGATTATGCTTGATATTTTTGAGATTTAGCTTATACTATATTATGTAAATTTACGCTTTATGAACATCACGTTGTAATGAACGATTACGCAACCATGTATTTTCAACGTTTGTAAATATTCTTTTGGCATTGTATGTTCTCCTTCATGTGCGTAATATAAATTTCTTTATTACTGAGGTTTCCAATTCTTTTCTTTCTAAGTCACCCACTCCACTCTCTGACATTGTTTAGCAAGCCCAAACTCTGATTCTTTTGGAGTTCGATTCTGTCCCTGTTTTGTTGCGGTTTTCGATGTAGATAATTTTCTACTACTTACTGTGTTGCGTTCTTCCTTGTCAGTACAGGATACCGTAACACGTAACAATATATATATATATATATATATATATATATATATATATACACCATGAGTGATTAGGATAATCATAGACACTGTCGCATATGTTTCACCAGAAATTGACTTTGTTGCTTCGTTAAAAAAAAACCTAAAAGTTATATAATTTCTTGTAACGAGAGTACTTCATCCACTGACAAACACTGGGGTGGGTTTTTCTAATTTTAAAATAGCTGAACCAAGAGGATCAATTACTTCTAAGATTCTTGGAATCACAGCATACGTGTTATTTCACCGAGTCGATATTTCTTGTATTAGACAGTGCATTCGGTATATTATATTGCTCCTTTTTGAAAATTTTTGGTGCTACTTTTAAAATGGTATACAATTTTCTACATTTTGCAATTACTAATGCAATACATTCCAGTTTTATGTCATCCTGCACCACCAGATTTAATGTGTGAGCATAGCATATCAAATTACGTGTTTTTAAAATTTATTTCGCAACCTTTAACATATGCTAGGCATTGTCCGTAACAATACACTTTATCTTATGTTTAATTGACCATTCTATAAATACTTGTTGCAAACCATTGGCTATATTTTGCACTGTGTGTTGTCCAACTTCAATGAGGTCTGTTGATAAAAGAGCACTTTTTAATGAAAAAGTCATCATCATTAGGTCTTCAGTCCTGGAAGTGGTGAGACACGTACCCCTCATTGTTTCGTATTCTGAACTAACCTACACATTTTCCTGAGATTTGCACAGTCTGCATATATCACTATCTGATCTAGGTCTACATCTACCTCGTTTTTCCTATCTCTGCTTGTAATATATCCCGTACTATTTTTCAAAAATGCCTTAAACGTATTATGCCCTTCTATTTCTCCTATTTTTTTCCACAGATATCCTTGTTTTTCTCTACTATTTCTATAACCTATTTGTTATTAACTTTGTCTGTCCATGCTATCATCCTCATACATCTGAATCACAGCATTCCAAAAGGCTGCTATTGTTTTTCTGTCTGGTTTTCCTACTGCCCGTATTTCATAGGCATACTGTGCTGCGCTCCACACATATGCTTTCAACAATTTTTTTCATGTTTCTATGTTTGTTGTCTTTCATCATAGGCGCTGTTTTTTCTTGTTAGATGCAGTTCGGTCCCTTCTATTGTTCTACACTTATATACCCTATTTCTCCGATATTAAGTGGTTCTGAAGGGTGGGTAAGCAGCCTGTGGCTGACAAGTTCTCCCAGCACTTGAACATTTGTTGATTTAATAAAAAAATGATCCGTAACTGTTAAGAAACTTGCGGTTACTCTAAATGTCCAAGTGCCAGCCGTAATTGCAATTTATTCGATATTAACAATAGTTGTTTGAAACTTAGTCTTTGCAGAGGCACATGCTTGCTGCATGTATTTACTAGTAATTGTTGTCTTTTTGGGTAAAACATACCTTGGATCAAAATGTCTAAATCTAGAGTCCTGAACAATATTAAATGGCTGAAAACGTTTAACCATTAGTGGAGTTAGTTATAACTCAAGTTCCATCTTCCTTTGCGAATTGGAATCATAATGTAACGAACGCTTAAAAAGTGGACTTATGCTTTCTGTACTGCTGCTCAAGCTTGATGTTGTCGGAGCGCTACCGTTGCTTTTAACTGAGGAGATGTCATCGCCCTTTTCAATGTTTGAAGGACATCGTTTAAAGTAGTCGTGCAAATTTGTGGTATTCCCACTTGTTTTATATTCTTTTCCCCGTGTAATACAGTTTGCTCATTTTTTATTTTTGATTTCTTAAAATATCTCCAAACTATAGACATTTTTTCCTTTTGTATGAAAAAGATGCAGCAAAATTAATTATAATATCAGAAGAATCAGAATTTGTTGCATTTGCTTCATCAAATTTTGAATCAGTTGAACATTTGAAAACCATCTCGGTCTCAGACCTATCTTGAGGCCTACGAAAAGTGGAAGCACCTCCCTTGCTCGTCCTTACTTGTTTAACCATTTATGGTGCAAAACTTTCTTTTTGCTTTTTAAATCTTTATTTTGGTATAAACTGTTCCTTATGGACTAACTATTGACTATTTAACTTAATACTAATCATTTATTAACAAATTATAACAAAAACGACACGGTTGATATTCCAACCAATGAACAACTAGACTTGTGATATTCTTAGTATGTTAATAGGCTGCTATATCAACCATTTACAATGAGGGCAGCGGCTCTTTCGGTATTTAGATTGGCAGAGACCATAGGGGTCGGTATGGCAGTCTAAGACACACTACCGCGATGTGGAAGGCAACGGGAAACCACCACATTATCTCCCAAGTACACAGCGTACTTAAATTGTAACAAATATGATGGCATTCTCTGGGGCAAAAGATTCCGGAGTTAAAATATTCCCCCATTCGGATCTCCAGGAGGGGACTACTTCGGAGGATGCGATCGGAAAGTTAAAAATAAGAGTCGGGAACATTCTGCGAGTCGGAGCGTGGAATGTTAGAAGTATGAAGCAAGTAGGTAAGCTAGAGAACCTAAAAATCGAAATAAATAGGTTATCACTAGACATAGTAGGGATCAGCGAAGTTCGGTGGCCAGAAGCAGGAGATTTTTAGAGTGGAGACTTCAGGGTAATTCATACAGGAGCAGAGGAAGGAAATTTGGGTGTGGGGATAGTTATGCGGAAAAAGATACGATAATGTGTAGAAAATTACTTACAAAAGAACGAAACTTGGGATATCCTATACTTAGAGATGAGTTTGAATTAGCATTAAAGAGTCTGAAAAATGGTAAGGCGCCGGGCACAGATAAGGTGCAAGCAGAAACTCTAAAAGCCGCTGGACAAGCAGTAACAGAACGTCTATTCCAACTTGTACGCAATATGTATGAAACAAGGCGAGATACCCAAAGATTTCAAACGTAGCATCATAGTAACTATACCAAAAAAGCAAGACGCGGATAGATGTGAAAATTTTCGAACAATAAGTTTGACAGCACACGTGTCAAAAATATTAACTAGAATTGTGCAAAGACGAATGGAAAAACGGGCAGAAGAAATACTAGGAAAAGATCAATTTGGGTTTAGGCGAAACAGGGGAACACGGGAGGCTATTTTAGCTCTGAGAGTTATAATGGAGAAAACAATAGAAAAAGGGGAAAGCGTGTATATAGGGTTTGTAGACCTGGAAAAAACATTCGACAATGTAAAATGGAAAAAAATGTTTGAAATACTCAAAAAGATTGGAATGAGTTATAGGGATAGACAAATAGTACATAGCCTATACAAAGAGCTAACAGCAGTAATAGAATTATAGCAGGAACGTAGAGAAGTAAACATTAGGAAAGGGGTAAGACAGGGATGTGCCCTATCCCCATTAATTTTTAACTTGTACATAGAAGAGGCAATGAATACTGTCAAATGCAGGAAGACGTTTGGAATTACTATGCAGGGACAAAAGATTGATATGCTTAGATTTGCAGATGATATAGCGGTATTAGCGTCTAGCAAGGAAGAGTTAGAAGCTGATCTTAATGAAATGGAAACGGTTGTAACAGAGAAATACGGTATGAAAATTAACAAAACTAAAACTAAAGTTCTAGTATGCAAAGGTGGGAAAAATGAATAAAAACAAGAATACAAATAGGTAATGAGAACTTACAAGAGGTTAAGGATTTTTGCTACCTAGGACGCCAAATAACGCAAGATGGGAAAAGCACAAAAGATATAAAACAAAGATTAGCACAAGGTCGTGTTACATTTAACAAGAAAAAGCAACTACTGTGCTCAAAGACCACAAACATAGAAACAAAGGAAAAGATTGCTTAAAACATATGTGTGGAGCACAGCACTGTACGGCTGTGAAGCCTGCACAGTAGGAGAAGCGGACAAGAAAAAAATAGAAGCCTTTGAAATGTGGTGCTACAGACGTATAATGAAGATATCATGGACAGACAAAGTTAAGAACGAAGAGGTACTAAAAATGGTAGGGGAAGAAAGAAATATGTGGAAAACGGTAAAAAATAGGAAAGATAGGATGATAGGCCACATACTACGGCATGAGGGAACAGTGCAGAGTATATTAGAAGCAGAGATAGGAAAAAAGAGAAGTAGAGGTAGACCTAGGTTAGACTATTGCACACAGATAGTGAAAGATATAGGGTGCAGGAATTTCAGGGAAATGTGTAAGCTAGCTCAGAATAGAAATCAATGGAGGTACGCATGGAACCAGTTCCAAGATAAATAAACTATTGACGAAAAAATAACTGTACTTAAACATGCTGATTATTATAAGCCACTACAGGTACTGGTTCTGCAATATCCTCTAATAATCTCAATTGTGTGAAAGGATTTATTGGACAACTATTAATTCGTCAAATGTCTAAGTGTTGGGGGATCTTGGTAGCCACAGGCTGCTTAATCCCCTCCACATACCAATGAATCTCGGGGAAATAGGGCATATAATTAGAAAACAATAGAAGGGGAACTGGTATGTGTGTGACTACTACGCCCAAGGTCCCGGGTTCGAATCCCGACACGGTCCGCTTGAAAAATGTTAGGCGAGCATTTTTCACAAAAATACACCCTCGTTCGGATGAGAGGTAAAATGGAGGTCCCGTATGTGAGTGTTGTCACGCACGTTAAAGATCCCTACCTTGCTTGGAACAGCAAGAGTTCGGCAAAATTCAAAATTTTCCAGGTAACAAAAACTCGCTTCCTGGCCAGTGTAGTACCTTCGGGTGGAGCATTGGAAAATCACATGTAATGTATATAGGCCGTGTGGAAATTTGAGGGAACTGTGTAAGCTAGCTCAGAATATAAATAAGTGAAGGTGCGTGTCCAACCAGTTTTGAGACGGAAAGTCTAATGATGAAAAATCAAGTGCAGCTAAATCTGATGATTATTATAAAGAACTACAGGTGGTGGTTGTGAAATATCTGCAACTAGTGTTGACTGTGCGAAAAGATATATTGGAAAAAATATTAAAGCGGTAAATGTTCAAGTGCTGGGGAACTTGGCAGCCACAGGCTGCTTATCTCCCCCTCACAACCACTGAATATCGGAGGAATAGGGTATTTAATTGTAAAACAATAGACGGGGACCGAACTGCATCTAACAAGAAAGAACAGCGGCCATGATCAAAGACAACAAACATAGAAACAAGAAGAAAATTGTTGAAAGCTTATAGGGGGAGCACAGAACAGTATGCCTATGAAACACGGGCAGTAGGAAAAGCAGACAAAAAAACGGTAGCAGCCTTTTGGAATGTTGTGCTTCAGATGTATAAGGATAATAGCATGGACAGACAAAGTTAATAACAAATAGGTTGTAGAAATAGTAGGGGAATACAGATATCTGTGGAAAAAATAGGAGAAATAGAAGGGCAGAATACGTTCTTAGTCATTTCTGGGAATTAGTATGGGATATATTACAAGCAGAGATAGGAAAAAGGAGATAGATGTAGACCTAGAACAAATAGTGATAGATACAGACTGTGCAAATTTCAAGAAAATGTGTAGGTTAGTTCAAAATAGGAAACAATGAGGGTACGCGTCTAACCAGTTCCAGAACTGAAGACCTAATGATAATGAGGTACCTTTATTTTATCTCCAAATTCAGACGTTAGCGTATTATACACTGTTAAAGTATGAGTGATAAAGTGAAACAACAGCGCAGTTTACTCTTGTTCTCCGTGAGAATCTTTTACAAAACAATAAAGTTGTAGTTTCACTTATCTTAATGGAAAAAATTGTCGGAAATTGCAGAACATTTAAAAATGAAGGTGAAATATTACATATATGTCGTATTATTTTAATCTGTTCAATTTGCATATCCATTGCTATAGCAGGGAGAAGAATGTACCGAGAAGGAGCGTGTTACTTGACAACCAATCTAACAACGTGCATGGTACTATGAGTGTGTCCTAATAGATCTTACTATAATGGATATAACTTTGCTTGGTTCTGTATTATTCTAGAGTATGTATAGCTTTAGATTAGACGAAAAAAGACAAAGAACGGCGTAAATGCTAGATGGTGCATGAATGCACTAGGCGCAATCATTCGTTTTGGCAAACTATTAAATGTATATAAATAGCCTTTGTTGTTTTTAGTGAATTTTATTGGTCGTTAGGTGTTTAGATTGGTTACTAAATTGTTCCTATTCCTACTAAATATGACATGCTTCTCAGGACACAATTATTTTTGGCTGCTTCAAGGTCAACGTTGACGTTTCAGTTTAAACTCCTATATAAATTGTCCGTTAAAACTGAACTATCTATAATAGTATCTATTAATTTAAACGGCAACGGAATCTAACTGCTAAAACCCTCTGCTATGCGAACAGCATTGTGTATAATTAATTTCACCGTCCGTTCGAAGATGTGGTAGAGACAAATCACTCTAAGAAGAACCAGGACATTTGACAGATTGTGTAGAAATGTAGTACCAGTGGCGTGGTTGAATTATTACGGTGATGTTAGGTGAGCGCGTTTTAAAAATACTCCGCACATAATAACAAAACGTCTTAATTTAGTTTTAAAAAGAGCTGCTTTATAGCAGGAAATGAAATAATATACAAAGAATGAAAAGCAGCTGATGTAAATTGCAAAATGTCAAACCATCAGAAAACAAACCTGAATACCGCTATCCCTAATTACATATAAAGAACTTCCAAAAACCAATGCCATCGACAACGGTTCTATAAACCCTACAAGTACTAAGATTTTTAATATCCTTTACGGCACAAAACTATTAGATTTTTTGATATGTCGTCTGTGGAAGAATGTCAATCTCTGAAACCAACACAGAACTATATAATCACGTCGACCGACCGACCTCTTTGGCCATGCATTGTTCTATATCATCATTAATCTTCATGTTTGTTCTTTATCTAATTTAGTAACAATGAAAATATTCTATTTCGTCAATTAGTTATACGCTGCTTGAAAATTGCAAATGTGCGGTTTATACAAAAATTTATGAGAAGTAAATCGAGCGTAAAAGTATCTCATAAAATTAGATATGCACGGATCTAGTTAAATTTTGGTTCTGGTCCATGTACATTTTTATATTAAACCGTTTATTTAAGAAATGGAAAGTATAGTCTGAGTTAAATATTAAAATCCTGAAAATGCAAATGATGGCCAAAGAACAAAAGCAAAAAATGCAGATACGCTTTATTAAGTGATTAAAGTTGCTTTTTCAAGCACTGATTCATTTAAAAATGTAATTCGGGCGGGTAGTCGTGCATGACAGTAATAAATTGAATATAATTTAAATTGTTTTCTCATTGAACTGACAAATTAATATCAAGATTTTTATTGTCCTGACCAAAAGATATAGAAATATTGTTTTAACCTATTAATAATAAGAAGAAGGTGATGTATAAATCCAAAAATTATGTCTCTTATATTGCTTTTTATGAAATTGATCACTGTCAGTTCTCCAATATTGCCTCCACCTTGAATTTTATAACTGTTACGAATGCAACCAGTTTTCAATTGGTCGATTGAGAAACTGTCTGCAGCAGCCTCTAAAGAACAAACCTATGCTCTATGGCGATCGATGTAGACTTAAACTAACAACGATTTTGTAGTCCTTTTATTTAGCAGCTGCTGCAGATAGTTTTTCAATCAACCAATTCAAAATTGGTTGCATTTGCAACATTTATCAAATTTTGCCTATTCATTATACTAATTTAGCATGGTGTAATGATTTGAAATGGTATCATATTCAAGTTGTTATATAACTAACTTATTCAAACAACGAACAACACAGAGTTGCGCCATTTCCAACAGTCCCCCGCTTTGCATCCTTATTAAACGTTATTAGGTGCACCTGATTTAGGCAATTCTAGTTCCAGTTCTGCAAGTCGCTCAAATACGCCGTTCGCGGTTTGAATTGTAACACTTTTTACTTGACTGTCAGCAGACTTACGCACCTGCACCATTCTTTCTCTAGGCCAGAGGTTTCAGGGATTGTGTTTATCCTCAACCAGGACAATGTCATTTACTTTCAACTACTACCGCACAATAGCAGATCTGGTAAACCCACAAACCTTTTTAAGCAAATTGCCCTGTGTAACCATAGTTGTTCTGCAAAATTATAACACTGTCTGTTAGAGCTGCCATTTTCTTATTACTGTCTGACGAAAGCTTCAAAAAATGATTTGGGGTTAGGGTATCCGATTGCTCACTGTCCAAGGATAAGTAAGGCAACGGTCTGAACTTAAACGTTCGCAGCTGCCATTAAGCAGCTTCGTAATATGAGTTCACTCGGATTTCGAGTTGAAAGAAACCATAAAACGCTGTTTTCGTCGCTCTTATCAGCCTTTGCCAGCTGCCACCTATATGCGGGGATGCGGAGGATTGTTGAAATGCCATTCCAGTTCCAGACTTACAAACATCCATGCGATCTTTTGCTCATTTAGTTTCTTTTTATTTCTTCTTTAAGGATTCGTTCACACGCAATAAAGTTTGTTTACGTGTCATTGCATATGACCTCAGGTTAGGTGCTCCTGGTTATGAAATCCCGAATACATAGAATGCAGTGGTTAGCATCTACCTCGTGTGCGATCGCAATATGGATGGCACGAACTGTTAGACAAGTATACAACACGCCCCATACCTTCCCAATTCGTCTACCTACTACCATTTGTAAGGGCCGAAGGTAGTTAATCCCCACAAATCCGAAGGGCTCTGTATATCAAGGCGGTCTTGCACTAGGCAAAGGTGACATTTCAGGTTCTAGCGGATGTGTAAACATGAGTTTGAATTTACTACAATTTTTCCTATTGAATTCAGCGCAACCCTAAATTTTGGAACAAAATATCTTCTACGAATCTCATGTACTGCCATATCATGGTTTCGATCAAGATAAGCACTATGATAGTGAATTTTTATTAACCGTGTGAAACAGTATTTACGGGGCAGAATAATCGGGCGATTACATTCGGTTCTAATGCAGGTAGCTGAATCTATTCGTCTCATACATTTGATTTTCCAATGTTCCACCTGAAGGTACTACTTTGGACAGGAACCGAATTTGTTTACCTGGAAATTTTGAATGTTACCGAACCCTTCCTGTTCCAAGCGTGACAACGCCCACATACGAAACCTACATTTTATCTTTCATTCGAGCGATGGCGTACTTTTGTGAAAAATGCTCGGCTAACATTATTCAAGCAGTCCGTGTCGGGAATCAAATTTGGGACCTTGGGATGAGCAGTCATAGGCAAACCTATCTGTTCCCCGAAGCCGCAGAATTTATTTCCCGCACACCCGCAATATACCACCTTCGTCTAGTAGCGCTGATATTCTGTACATTTGACTGGATAGTAAAATGGTAAAACGGAATTTTTAAATTTTGATCCCTGAATTCTTTATACAAGTACTTAATTTTTTTGCCGTAATGATCACTTTGTGCTATGCCTATTAGCTATGTTCTGATTCACTAAAAATCTTATTGGGTTAAGCATTATTTGCAACCTTTGCTTTAAAAATGGTTGTAATACGGTAAACATATTCAACTGTTCACAGCATTTTGCTATAGGTTTGCTAGCGTTTAACTTCTACGAAGTATTGAGTTAATACGTGAGTAGGTAATAAGCTTTCTTCAGCTTGCATATCGTTTTGCGTGTTTTTAGGCCAGCAATTTTAAGCCAAATAAGAAAATCAGGCGCCCAATAGCAGTCAATCTCTAGCTTAGGGAACTGACCATTTAGTGGCTTCATCGGGCACATTTAATGCAGTGGGGTATATAGCGTCAATTTATAGGGTCGGAATTTTTATGAATTTCGGCAAATTAATAAGCGACAAACTAGCCAGCTTGCGTGAATCTGCATATCTAATCAATGTACAACTGTTTCAGAATTGGATATCTCGCTGTTCATATGCTCCTTTAGTTCTAGTCGAAGAATTGTAAGTAATTTTAGGGTGGCAACTGGCAACCTTCGTTTTAACAGCCACTAAGGCATATTCTACCGGTGACTGCCTTTCGGTTCTTATGTATATTTCAACAGCACTAGCATGTTCGCTAGCATCGATACATGTATTTGCACATCACCACTTCCCATAAGTCAATCACTTCTAGGTAGCACCTCGTTATTTTTAGTTCTTCTATTTTGGGCAGTAGCTTCAACTAGGTTTGCCATTTCAGATAGTGCTTGTCGAGAATGCATTCGTCCCAATCCACAATTTCAGCTCATTTATTTTGGGCAGCAGCTTCATCTAGGTTTGCTATTTTAGATAGTGTTTGTCGAGAATGCACATGGCGGCGCCATATTTCTTGCAGCAGAATTATCAGATAGATCATTTAACTTACTATTATTTTAGTTGGGTCAGAGATCGACGCTAGTATACGTAACACCCCCGCTTTGTTAGCTTCCGGTTATATTTGACATATACAAATTTATTGCTATATTGACGCGAAAATGTGAAGGTGACTGTCTTCAAGTTCAACCGTAAGCGAAAACCCCATGTCCATCTTCTTTTTATTCTCGTTCGTACCTGAGGCAGAATCATTTAATTGGAGCATTTCTTTATTAGAGAATATATCGATTTCCTGATCCGAGAACCTATTCTAGCATGGACCCCGGTCACTTCCCATGCCCAAATTTACAGCTTCTGCTATGGAATCCGCAAAATCCAGTACATCATCCACATCGTGGTTATTTAGGGTATTGAAAACAACCCAAAAATAGCTCTTGTTAAAGGTTGGAACATTTGCAATGTTCACACACTGGGCACATCTGGGTGAACACGTGGTTCCAAAAGACATCACATGAAGGATATGTGTCAGGAGGTTGGCTTTTGCTGCAGCCTCGCCAAAGAAAGCGCATTGCATGCTGATCCTCCTCTTTCAGTCTTATTTGTAGGAACATTTTTTTGATATTACCACTAAGGGAAATCTTACGCTTGCGAATTTTCAAAAGAACCCCGAATAGAGCAGTTAGTTAGTCTTCTCCTTTGAGAAACTCACTATTCAACAATAACCCATTAACTGAGGCAGCTGCATTGTACACAATCCGGAACTTGCCTGGTTTGTTTGGGTGTGAAACTAGAATATTGATGAGTACCAAATTGTTTTGTGTGATTGATGGAGCTCCTCTTTAGATAACTTACGGATGCAGTATTTATCTTCAGAGTCCTGAATTTGCTGATCCAAGTATAGCGACTGAGCAGGATCTAACAATGGACTTTGTTCCAGGCGTTTTAATCTTTTCAAAGCCACAAGACGACTGTTTGGAGCTTTTAGTTTACCGTACTTTAAATTAGGACGGTTTGATTAAGTTTGAGTGTACATTATCTCATTTGCTTTGGCGCTCTTCTTGCACTGTAACTTCATTTTTTGAGTACTTACGTCCATCAAGTCACTAGCAGAGAAGGTTTAATGCACTCGCGGAGATCTACAGCATTTGGAGGTTGGCAGGCGCATGCATAGGCATGACTAAGGGGCATTTCTTGTTCTTAAACAGCAACTTTTGCTCGTGCTGCATAAACTGTCAATTCAGCTTATATTTTGCTGCTCTTGGTTGTACTTCATTGCCTTCTCTTATCGGTCTTTACACCCCCCTCTAAATTAATGACATAAAACTAATTCTACCCTGTACATGGACGCCCTCAAACTAATAGCATCAACAAACTCTCTGTTCAATCAACTACTTAAAATAACAGAAACATACAGCAACGTGACATTTGGTTCATACAAATGTAAGAAAAACAGTTTAATAAAAGGCAAACCAACAAAACAAGAAAACTACATTCTAATCAACAATAGCCATCACACACAAGCAATGAACACCACGGACACATGCACATATCCAAAATACAAACAAAATCTAGGAATAGAACATTCACAAATGAAAGAAATACTGAAACAAAAATACAAACAAAAACTCAGAATAATACTCAAAACAGTACTCACAGCAAGAAATAAAACAATAACAATAAACACACATGCAATACCCATACTAACCTACTCATTCAGAAATATAAGATGGAACAATACTGACCTAGAAGCACTCGACACACTCACACGACCACAATGTTATAAATACGAAATACATCGCATCCACTTAGCCATAGAAAGATTCACATTCAATATAAAAAATGGAGGAGGAGGATTTATTGATGTAAGAAACATGTGTATCAAATAAATAGATAATCTAAGAAACTACTTTATAGAAAAAACAGAAACGAGTAATGTACATAAAACGATCTTACACGCAAATACATCAACCACACCACTACAAATTAACGACAATGTTTTTAATCCCATAGAGGAAATCACAATAACACGCACAAAGCAAGAAAACTGGATGAAAAATGCACTACAAGAGAAACGTCCTCACTACCATACACAACCACATATCGACCGAGAAACATAAAACACATGGCTCAAGAAACGCAACATATTCAATGAAACAGAGGGATTCGTGATAGGAATACAAGACCAGACAATCACAACACGCACTATTACAGCAACCACATCAAAAACCCCCAACACAACAACATACAAATGTAGACTATGTAAAAAAGAAATAGAAACAATAGAATACATCACAAGCGCTTGCCCAATACCAGCAAACCCAAAATACACCAAACGACATGAAAATGCCACAAAAATAATACACCAACAACTAGCTATACAACACAAATTCACAAAAAAGATACACTATATACAAATACACGCCGCAAAACATACTTTAAAACACAGAACACAGGGTATACTGGAACAAAAGCTTAATAACCAACAAAATAAAACCACACAACAAACCAGGCGTTACACACATTCACAAACAAAAGAAAATCACACAACTAATAAAAATATGTATCCCAAACACACCCAATATACAAAAGAAAACAGGAGATAAAATAGAAAAATACATACAACTACTTGAAAAAATCAAAAACATGTGATACCAAGATAAGGTAAAAATACTACCAATCATATTATCAAGTAGAGGAGTCATACCAAACAACCTAAACCAATACATCCAAAAACTACAACTACATCCAAACATATTCACACAATTACAAAAACAGACGTACTCGACATATGTACAATCATTGGAAAATTTCCAAATGCATAATAAAGCCTATAGATAAAGAGTAAGCACTTTAAATAACGGTTCACTTGCTTATCTACTAAAACTAGATAAATTATTTCAGAAGAAAAAGCTAAAAAGTACTAAGAATAATAATAAAAGATGACCGAATGCTCCTTAGGTAACGAAACACATTTATAATTCGCCGCAAAAGAATTTGTAAAATATATTACGGTAATAAAACAACACATAGGATAGAGATTTTTGTTTGCAAAATCTACAATAAAATAATAATAATTTATGTCAATTCTTTCTAAACCAAAATTCTTTTTTAATTCCTAACCACCAACCGCCATTAACGATTTGCGTATAAGGGTACTTGACAAATACCGAATAAAGATAAAATTTATCTGTTAAAGAAAATGTCTAAATGAGGCTAAATTTAGTGTCAGTAAACAAAGTGTTAAGTTGGGGTTTTGTGGGCCTTTAGAAGTTGAGGGTGTTACGTATATTTTACGATTAAATTAAAACCTCTCTTTTCTTACATTATTCTTGCACGTAGATTCCGTTTCAATCCTACAACAACATCCTGTGTATCTTACCGTTTTGTAATAAGTACGCTTCTTAACAATTTTCAATAAAACTTTGAAAAACTTATTGTAATATTCGAAGGTCTCAGTTCCCAATTAAACGCGAGTTCGTTTTATACTACTTTATTACATGTCTTTCATATGTACAAATTGTAATCACCATTTGTCAAATATATCATTCTAAAAGTAATGTGATAACAACCGAAACAAACAACTATCCTTGAATTATAACTTAATTAAATACATTACACTTATGCTATAAATTAAATAGTTAATACCTTGTTTTAGGTATCCGTGAATTCGTTATATCTTGCGATAGTATGAAATTACTTTCTCTTCTTTATATTCGACAAAAACATTCATTACATTCTTGTTGTTTCCGTTTTCTTCGTGGCAATTTCGCGCACGCAATACAGCGTGCTTCTTCTGGTAGTTCTAAAGCTATGACAGATTGCCGCCCCTTGTTGTGATGGAAAGACCACCTCAAGGCGGGATCTTGCGCCCCTCTGTTTCCCCCGTCTTTAGAGACGGTAGGAGCCAGCCCGACGCTGGCAACTCGAGGGTGAGTACTAATACACTATTTACGCCATTTGGTAACTATACTGGGTGGTCTTAACTCGATTATCATGATGTGAGATAGTATGAAGCATGAATATTACACCTATTGTAATCGTTTTCTCCGCTTAATGATATGTACGTAATCGTAGGCGTACGATGATGATTTATAAATATTGGTTTACCTTGTTTTTTTCCGAGTTATAAAATTTTATTAGTTAAGATGTTGTACTGCCAATGTGGCATAAATAATTTTATATTTACAACCATTTAGAGCTGTGGTTTGTAGGGTTGTGTATGGGTTTTTTTGTTGCTGAATAATGTAGAGAGTAAATACCTATAAACGACAGCTCGCCATTTTAAAAATGATTTCTTTTGATTTTGTGGATGTGTAACTTTTAATTATGGATTGTTCATTTTTTTTTGGGTACTATTGTGTTTTTGTACATATTTTTTTATAAATTAGAGCTATTTCGTTTGTGCATGTTTAATTGTGCATGAGTGAGTATATTTTTATTTCAGGCCTTCCCTTGGTTATGGATGTAAAATACCCCGCCTACTCACCGATTGAGCCCGGTCATTTTCCTTCTTTGGTTCTTTTTTTAGGCTACATCGATGTACGTAGCATAAATTTTGACGCCCTGACGTGGGGCTCCGAGTTTGTTTTAGTTAATTTTTGGCTCCGATTTTGGTTGATTAACTTTAGCTCCGATTTGGTTTCGCTTAATTTCTGGCCCAATTTTTGTTTGCTGTTACTGCATAATTTCCTACATTACCTTCATCTTTCGGCCTGATGCTACTTATTTTTTTATTCTCTTACGTTCGGATTTATTTATTTTTTCTTTCGGTTCTTTAGTGTTATTCACATAAGGATCGGTTTTCTTTATTTCTTGGTGAGTTTGATATTCGTAAATTTTGATTTTGTTTTCTTTCTTGATCGCTAAATATCAGTAGGCTGGCTCATTTCAGATTATCGGAATTGTGTTTTCGCGCATAATTCTAGTCCGTTGAGAACGCTGGTGCCCTGTTTATTTTGTTATTTCGCTCCAATGGGTATTTCTGAAGTTTATCCGTCGGATATCTTTTAAATTGTCATGTATTCGCAATAATTTCTTTCTTCAGCTTTTATCGAGTTACAGTTAGCCTTTATTTAGTTACTTTCTGGCAATTTCTTTTTTATTCTGATTCAAAAAGACTAATCATAGGTTGGTGGTGTTTAATATGATCTGTAAGAGACGGCAGAGGTCATCCGAAAGCTTTACTAACTATTTCGCGTGTATGATGGGTCTGTTTGGGAACTATGGTTCTTTTAGTAAAGATGATCAATTGTCCGTTTTGCTTCGTAACCTTGATCCATTTTATAGAACCCATTTTCCCACCGTCCACTCCTTGCAAGAATTAAAGAACGAATGCCTGAAGTTGGAACCAGCAAAGGCTCTGACCGATAAAGTCGTATCACTTAGTCAAGACCAACATATTGTTACCACTGAACTGGAATCAGCCCTTGCTACAGTGCCTAAGTCAGTCGCTACTCCTTTTTCGGCTTCCTACCAACGAAAAACTCCGACGAACTCGATATGTGTCAGAATTGCAGTTATTTGAGTATGCAGTGGACTTGTTCGAGGCTAAAGCGTTACTTTGGTATCGTGGTAATCTGCATAGGTTTTTTGACTGGAGATTGTTGTGTAATTTACTGATTCAACATTTTGAACCCCCGGATTTTGGTTATAAGTTTGCTACTATTGAGCAAAATACTTTTGCTTCACATGACCGAGTTGTTAAGATTTCTCCTACGCCTACGGGAAGATCCGATACTTCTTCCGTGCGTTCTACTGTTTTTCTTCCTAGTTCTGCTTCTACTCGTCAGGTCATCTGCTTTAATTGCGACAAATCTGGTCATGTTTCGACACGTTGTACTCGTCCTAAAGTACTCCATTGCTATGGTTGTGGACATAAGGGAGTTACTCGCTACAACTGTCCCAACTGTCATCCTACTACTAAAAGGTCTTCAAATAATACTTCAACTTTTGTTCTCAGCTCTAGGAGCCAAGCTTCTTCTGCTTCTATTTCTACGTTCTTTTCTGTACCTCATCCAGGTCATCCTGCTATTACTATCAAAACCCACTCTTCTTCGGCAAATATAACTTCAAACAGAATTTCCTCCGTCTCTAGTTCTACATCCCATTCTACTCCTCCTTCTGATCGCCCTACTTATTCACTCTCACCCCAGACTGTGCCTCCACCACCATTGCAACCCATACTTCGAATTAGTGACTTGCAGCTAGCTTCTCAAGAGCTTGTTTCCGCTTTCTTAAACGATTCTGCCCAAGAAATTTCTGTTGTGTCTGCAAGCACAAACGTAGCTGAAGTAATGATAACTTCTAATTTAGTCAGCAAACCTGTTGAAGTTCATGAACCTGTATCTTTAATATATGTGGCTGTTGCTGTCAAAATTTTACATGTTTCTGCTTTCTTAAATTGTTCTACTCAAGAAATTTCTGTCGTGTCTGCAATAACAGCTGTAGTGACAATAACTTCTAATACGGATAGAGAAGGTCTTGTTGAAGTTAGGTAAGCCGTAGCTATAATGCCTGTTGCTGCTGTCGTCAAAGATTTACCTGACGCTGTTTCTTTAGCTACTATTGTCAAGAAATCAGTCCCTATTGTGGCTGAAGTTTTGTCTGTTCTTACTCCGTTGCCTAACAGTGATGCAGTCTTACTTGATTCTACTTCTTTATCGGACGTTGATGAAACGCTACCTACTCTTACTTAGTTTTCTCATGCTGACAAAATGCTACTTACTTCTGTTCTCTTAGCTAAGGTTGGTGAAATCCTAGCTGATGTCTTGTTATCTAATGTTGACAAAAGTCAACCTGATTCTGCTTCCTTATCTATTGTGGATGAAATTCTTCCTGACGCTGTTTGTTCTTGTAAGGTTAATGAAATTCTGTCTGGTGCTGCTCCTTTCTTTCATGTTGATAAATTTTCATTCTACTCCTTTATCTGACATTAGCGAAGTTTTACTTGATACTGTTTGTACCTATAACGTTGATAAACTTCTACCTGATTCTGTTCCTTTGTGTAATATGGTTGAAGTGTTATCGGATTCTGCTTCTTTTCCTAAGGTTGATATCCCTACGGCCAATGCTGATTTCTTTCCCAACTGTGATACTTCTAGTCCTTTATCTAACATCAATAAAATTTTATTTGTTTCTGTCCCTTTATCTAACGTAGCTGAAGTATGCTCTGTCGGTGTTTCTTTTTGTAAGGTTGATTTTCTTACAGCCAGTACTTTTTCTTTTTCTACGGTTGATATTCTGCCAACCCATGATGTTCCCTTTTCTGCCGCTGACTTTCTTACCACCAATCCTAACAACAAACAACGTCCTTTTAGAACGCGTTTTGAGTTTTCTAAACTACCCTTGCCATCTCCTATACCGCGTGCTACAACTACTACATCCCCTGCTGTTCCTGTTTTACGGAAAACTGCTCATAAAAGGCAGAAATTTGTGATTCAGAACCTGAAAATGTTGGTCGATGAAATCCTAATGTTCTTGATCTCGTTTCATTTTCTTTCTGGCGGCGCAAACTTCTTAAGCGCAATATCTAGTCCTCGCGCCCCACATTCTTATGCCGACTTTGCGCTCCTTAGGACTTGATTTTTGGACTTTACGATTCTTCATTTACCTACCTGTTTGCTGGGTTTTATTTCTTTCTTTTCGTTACCCCGTGTGGGTCCGGGAATATAATAATCCCATGGCACGCCCTGCCTGTCATAAGAGGCGACTAAAGCGATCCAACACACACACACTTTAAAAACGTCCAATCCTACCCACATACTTCATACACACACGTACACCCACACACTTCATAAACACACAGTTCTACTTGGCTCTCCTTTCTTTCGTTTTCTCCTTGTACTCCTTGCACCCCGTGTGGGTCCGGGAATAGAATAGCTTCATGGCACGACCTGCCTGTCGTAAGAGGCGACTACAGCGGTCCAATACATACACACACGCACACTTTATACACGCACACTACCCACACACATACACACACACTCACACTCACCTACTCATACATTAACAACACACACACGCACGCGCACTCACACACATACTCATACATAACTACACTGGGATTAGGTTTTATTTTCCATTGTGCGATTCTTAGGGTTTCTGTGGTTCTTGTACATGTTGCTTGGTGTTATTCTTTTGGGTTTTTTCTTTTTTCTCGTTCCTTTTGTTCCACATTTCTCGTCTTTTTCCTGTGGCTGGTTTTACGTTCTGTCGGCCTTCGTGCTGACAGTTTCTTTTTCGATCCACTTCCTGTGGTAGGTGCTTTCTAGTCCGTTCTTCTTTTTTCGGAAACCACGACTTAGTCGACTTTAGGTCTAGTTAGCATTTCTTTTCTTTGGTTCTTCGGTTGTTGCAATTCTTGTGTACCACAGTTTGAAGTAATTTAATTTTTTTGTCTATCTAGCATGCTTGTTGTTCCCGAGCATACTTTTAAGCTTGATACTTTTCGTTTTTTGGCTGTTACTGTTGGTTTTCTTCCTCGCTTCTTTTCTTTACTTTTGGTTTTTTTGCAGGAAACCAATCTTCTTTTGAGGTCGAAGACTTTCCTGTTTTTTTTCCGAAGAAACATCCGTTCTTTGACGACTTTGACAGTATTGCCGCCGTTCTACCTTTGCCTTCGTTTCGTGCTACTACCTACCTATTTTTCCCTGTGCTTCCCATCAATATTTTTTTATCCATCCGGTACTTTGGTTCTTCGAGCCGGATAAGAATTTCTTTTTATTTCAGAGCGCTTTCTTTTGGGTTGTTTTTGTTTATTTATTCCGTGAAGCGATTTTTTCCTTCTCTTTCTATTATTATATATTGACCTTTCGAGCCGGATGAAAGTTCTTGTTTTTTATTTTGGGGTATTTCCTTTAGTTGGATTTTTGTTTTCGTAAACGAATTTCTTTTTAGTTTTTTTTTCTTAAGCCAGTTTTGTTTAGTATTTGGTTTTTTTTTGGTACTGCCCACTCACGTAATTTTGCTTTCCTACGCCGACCTTTTAATTTTGCTGGGGGGAAATTTCTTACGTTTATTATATAATTAAATTAAGACCTCGCCTTTTCTTACATTATTCATGCACGTAGATTCCGTTTCAATCCTACAACAACATCCTGTATATCTTACCCATTTGGTGCGAATTTGAAAAGCTTATGCTATAAAATAAATAGCCAAAACCCTGTTTTAGGTATGCGTAAACTCGTTATACCTTGCGATAGCGTGTAATTACTTTCTCTTCCTTATACTCGACGGTAACATTCGTTATATTTTTTTTGTTTCCGTTTTCTTCGTGGCAATTTTGCGCTCGCAATACAGCGTGTTTCTTTTGGTGGTCCTAAAGCTACGATCGATTGCCGCCTTTTATTGTGATAGGAGGACCACCCCAAGGCGGGATCAAACGCCCCTTTGTTTCCTCCAGTCCTTAGAGACGGTAAGAGCTAGCCCGGCGGTGGCAACTCGAGGGTGAATGCTAATATACTATTTACGCCATTTGGTAACTAGACTTGGTAGCCTTAACCTGATTAATTATGATGTGAGATAGTATGAAGCATGAATATTACACCTATTGTGATCATTTTTTCCGCTTAATTATATGTACGTAATCGTAGGTGTACGATGATGATTTTTAAGTATTGGTTTACCTTGTTTTTTTCCGAGTTATAAAATTTTATTAGTTAAGATATTTTACTGCCAATGTGGCATAAATAATTTTATATTTACAACCATTTAGAACTGTGTTTTTTTTGTTGCTGAATAACGTTGGGGGTAGATAGAGTAGTATTATTATCTCATGGCGGGTGACGTCACATGCGCAATTTAAACTTAAACCTCAAGATTCACAACGCTACAGTACAACCCACAAACATCTTGCTAGCAATGTGGCTTTAATACGTCGTCACGAATATCCCATTTATTACGTTAAGTAATATATTGTTTGTAAGGACCCCGTTCATGCTGGCGGCATCTAGAAATTCATAAATATATGAAATAAATCCAGACCTCCATATAATATCGGAGCTTTTACTTGTTTTTACTTATAAACAATTCTAGGTTCGTAGTTTCTTTATCCGTAAATATTTGCTGTGGCAACAGTGCACATACTCAGCGGATCCCAATACTGTATATACCGAACGTGAACCGTAACTGTCATTGTCATTCTCGCTCTTATGAAGGTCTTATTGTTTCCAGTTTTCCGTTTTAATAATTGTATCAAGTAATAGTCATCAAAACAGTTTTTTTCAAAACTGACTGATAGTTAATTTCTTCAGCAATGTAAGTATTTAAAAAGAATGTTCGTTCAATGATTAATTATGATATTTTTTAGAGTAATATTATGAATAAAAAGGAGGTGATTCATAGTCAAGGACGACAGATTGTTTTTAATGTGTTTCAATATTTGAAACGCATAAAAGATTCGGGCGCCTCCAATCTGAACATTTTGCAAGAGTGCGTGGCTGAAGCAACAGGTGTGTCATTGCGGACGGTGCAAAGAATTGTAAAGGAAGGTACAAACAAACCACCCTGCAGCAAGTTCAGTTCACCAAGGAAAACCGTAAATAAACCAAGCCCTAAGTCAATAGTAAATGGATTTGACGAAGAGATTCTAAGAACCGTTATGTATCGGTTTGCAGCAATACATAAACGTAGACCGACTTTGAAGTTAGTGTTTGACGAATTTAAAAACGATTGCCCTTATTACACGGATAAATTAGGTTCGTTCAGAAAAATTGTTGTAAGAGCAGGGTTTCGTTGGAAGAGAACTGTAGATAACACGAAAATTCTTGTTGAACAAAGCAATATAAGGGCAAAGCGCACCATATTTTTGAAAAATCTTAGTAAGTATAAAGAAGAGGGCAGAAGCATTGTGTATAACGATGAAATATATCTGCACAGTTCTCACAGTGTAACAAAGTGTTGGGATGACGGCACCACCAAGGGTTTGAAATCGCTAGTTTCAAAAGGGAAGCGTTTGATAATTGTTCATGCAGGTGGAAAAAATGGGTTTGTTCCAAATGCAGAATTGATATTTAAGTCTGGTTTGAAAACTGGGGATTATCACGATGACATGAATCATCGCAATTATAAAAAGTGGCTGCAAGAAAAGTTAATACCAAATTTGGAACCAAATTCAGTGTTTGTGATAGACAATGCGTCATATCATAATGTTCTTGTGCATCCTAATCCTACTTCAAGTTGGAAGAAAACAGATATGCAGAAATGGTTGAAGGAACGAAATATCCTCTTTGAATGTCAGGAAACCAAGCCTGAATTATATTCCAAAATTAAGGCACATAAACCTGTTCATCAGCTGTTTGTAATTGACCAGCTACTGGCAGAACATGGTCATGTAGTATTGCGTTTACCTCCATATCACCCAGAACTGAATCCTATCGAGATGATTTGGGCGTTACTTAAAAACCGTGTCGCTGCATGTAATGTAACTTTCAAAATAGATGATGTATGGAAGTTGGCAGAAGAACATATAAAAAATATTGGAATCAACGAGTGGACTAAAGTATGTCTGCACGTAGAGAAAATTGAAAAGGATTATATGGAACGAGAAACTTTTTATAGACGAGGTTCAAGACCTAATTATACGGGTTGATGATAATAGCGATAATTCAGATGGATACTTATCCTCAGGCGATGAGTCTGATGATGGGGATGAAAGTTTAGGATGTGAACCCATTTGAAATATAATTTATGTAAAATAGTTGAATGATGGTCTTTATTTAGCGTTGTAGAAAATATGTGTCATAAATACATTTGTTTGTACATTATTGTTTATTACTGAGGTGTTGAAATAAAACTTGCTTAAAGAGGGAAGCAGTTTCTATATCAAATTATGTTCAGTAGTGCTGTGACAATCGATCACTTTTAAAACTGAAACAATCAATGATTGGCTTTCAAAGTGATTGAATCATTTTACATTTTACTCCAATCATAATCAATTCTGTTAAGCATTTCCATTCTTTGTCTCCAAAAGGGATTCTTATTGACTGTATTTATCTCGGCGCTTCTATCCGATCGTGTTAATCCGCTTCAGTTTGGCGACATAAACCAGTTTTCGATCAAATGCAGCGTCTCCAGTCAATCCATTAAAACAAATGGAGTGTACTACTCGATCGGATCTGAATTCCGCATTCGACGACATTATGCAGGCTTGATGATTTAAATAATCTATGATTATAATATCAACAGCACCTGATCAGGCCGGTGTAGTATATCTAACTTCAGTCGTATAAGCAATATTGCTTTTGTTTAGTCAGAAAGGTTAAGATTATTAATTATTCAAGGAATTATTTTATAGCTAGATTATCGATGAAGTGCGTAAAAAATATATTAATTTAGCAAATATTTCTAAACTATAAATGAGGTTATGTAAAAAATATGTAACCTGATAAGATGCAAACCTTAATTACCTTTCTTTTCATACTATAACTGTTCCTCTTCCTTCAATTCTACAGCACTGAATTGTTGATTCTATGATCCATTAAAATAAAGCACGAGATATATGCAATTTATAATAATATTAATATAACAAATGATATAAAAACCTTTTGGTATTAATTAAAAATTGTTTTGTTTTGTTTTTGTTAGTTACAACACCATGAGTGTCATTGTGTAACCATATTCTTAAAACGTTTTTGTAATAAATCTTAGTAATATTTTCGAGGTGGGCATTTGACATTTTTATAGTGTTTATAGTTTATAGTTTGTGTTTAAAACAAAAACGTCTATTGATTTGAAAAAAACGAATATGTAGTACTACCAAATTGTTTTGGTTCTACTAGTGACTATAAGTGATAAAATATCTTGTGTACACTGATCCAATCAATCAATAATCTGGGGTATCACATCTAACAATAAGCTCAGATCATTTTTATAGAAGAGCAAAAATCAACATAAAACTATTTAAAACACATCCTTTGGTTGCTCGACAATTTTTGCTCTGGCAACACTGCACGTGCAAGCAGTCTATGTTTTCTAGTCTCACTTTTTTATTTTGATTATTAATATAGTTCCTCCTCGCGCAGGTTTTTCAAGGTCACCCGCCATGAGATAATAATACTACTATACCTAAAAACGACAGGTCGCCATTTTAAAAATAATGTCTATTGATTTTGCGGATATGTGTAACTTTTAATTATGGATTGTTCTTTTTTGGGTACTATTGTGCTTTTGAACATATATTTTTTTTGTAAATTAGAGGTTTTTCGTTTGTGCAGCATGTTTAATTGTTCATGAGTGAGTATATTTTTATTATAGGCTTTCCTTTGGTCTTGTATGTAAAATACCCCGCATACTCACCGATTGAGCCCGGTCATTTTCTTTCTTTGTTTCTTTTTCTTTAAGCTACGTCAATGTACTTAGCAAGGTCCAGAGAGCACACCTAGTGTGTTCACCGTTAAATCTATCTCTAATACTGTTTTTTATAGCGTAATTATTTTGGAACCGGCACTGTTTACCAGAATTATAAAATAGTTATCACTTGCCTACATCCTAAATAATCATAAATTGAGAAGCTAATTTTTACGAGATTGTAATCACTACACAGAAATATTGCAAAATGATTGAGGATGAATGGAATAGTTGCTTATGCGGTCATTTTACGAACAGGAAATCGTCGTTTTTCTAGAACCCACTCTATATACATAATATAATGTCAAGAACTTTGTACTCCTGAAAGTGTCATTTTAGAGAAAATCAAAAGGTCACGGCAACTTGTAATTTCTAATGACATTTATTAAAGGCTAAAACTTAGATGACGGAAGTTTGTGCCAGCATTTAAGTGCTAAACTTTCCATTTAAATAAGCTATATTGGAGGTTTTTAAATAATTTAAAGTGCAGCACATTAAATAAAACCTAAAGACGTTTAACAGGTATTAAAGCTAATGGTTAGTTTCTATAATTAAGACAATAGTGTGTCTTTCAATTTTGTTTTGCACTTAGAAATTTACCATCAATTATTCTCAGTTCATCTTTTTGCCACGACCACTGCATCCGCAAAGTTTGGACAAAGTTGATGCTTTGTGCAAACATAGAAGTTAAGGGTTGAAAGACTCCTCATATACTTTATATACAAAAGTAGGAAAATATTCGCAGCAAAAACACCGTTGGAAAATGACAAATGGCGGAATCGAGCTCGTTGCTAGGCTACGAAGGATCCGAAATATGGCTGCATATAAATAAAGGTACGTACGGCGCATTCTGCATAGCTCAATTCGTTCACAGTCGTCCAACACTCTCGAATGGAAACTTTTGACACTAATTGGAGAAAAACTAGCCTTTAAATATTCCATTCAACACAACGTCACTTCACTTTAATTAGCCGTGAGAAAAAACTTGCAATATAATTGTACATCAACTTCAAGTGCAAATTTTTAGAATAATAAGGTAACCAATTATGGTAGATTCTAATGGTTCCAGGATTTTCCTCCATCTCATTGGGACATTTAATTTAATTATATAACGCTTTATATGCCTTGCGTATAGAAAGAACTGTAGCAATGTGGGTACGTAATGAACATAATTTATTTTATATTTATTCGCTGCAAAATTCTCGTCAATGTTAATTGCTACTAATGGCAGTTCTGATCGTAATTCCATTTTCTTGCATCCTGTTTGGTTATTTGAAATGTGCATTTTCATTTTATGGGCGATGTAATTTATTTGTATTCCGGATATTTTAATGATGCACAGGCTATAATGGTTGCTAATATCTGTACGTTTACAATTAACTAGAATATTACTTTTATCTCTTAGTTTGAAATTCATCGTTGTATAGGGTGTAACCTTTGTAGGAAAACAGTGACCCATTTAAGCACAAAAGCTCCATACTCTGCTTCCTAAATATAGGTTGAATTTATAGAGTAAAACAAATAAACACCTACATATAGTAACCGTGTTTTGTGTCGTGTAAGATCCTCGATCCTAAAATACCTGCGATCGCTCATTTTTGTATATTTTTGTATATATAACCAGTGGTGTAACTTCAAATTTTGGGCCCGAGAGAAAGAACATCATCAGGCCCTGAATTGTGACAGAGGTGTAATATTTTTATGTGCATGCAAAAATAATTATTGGATATAATCGAAAATATGTCGTCAATGGAAATACGAAAAAATATTTATTAGCTATTTTGCAATACCTATAAAATATTAATCAAAATTTCCAAAGAACAAACAGAAACAACGTCGTCATTGCAAGCCTGTTTAAAAAAACTAATTTGTGGATTTTTGATTAGCGAACGTACTGATATGCCTTCTGCATCAATATTTGGGCTCTCACTTTATCAATGGACATCATTGTTAAATTTAATAATTGATGTTGGAACATAAAGGTACGCAGATAGTTTTTGATCAATTTCAGTTGCAAAAGTTATCTTTCTACTGTAGCCGAGATAGGTTTTGGGCCCTTTGGAGCGGTTTCTTAAAAAGGTTTCTTCCAAAAAAACTCTTCTATCGATTTATTTAAAACAGAAATTACAATGTTTATTTAATTTATTGGTATGTTATATACAGTAACGTATTAGGTTCGAAAATATTCTAAGTTGACTTTCACTGTAAATTAATTAATTAAAACTAAATTGAGTAGCTTGAACAACCAACAATGTAAAAGCTGTAAAGCTCGAGACTGACTGACCATCTTGGGCTCCTGAAGGTATTTATGCTATCCCTGCCTCTCACACTGCGTATGGGAACTGCAAAGCTCATGTCTGCTTATTTCTTTATACAATACAATGTATTACTTCTTAGTAATCTTAATTCTAATAATTGCTGTCTTATAACCTACTGTAACCTGCGCCTGCAGTATCATGTTGCCTCTGCAATACAATGTCTGTTTCCGTTCTTATTGTCTGACTTGTGAACTTTTATTAACCTTTTGTTATATCCTTCAATTTATAGATTGTAACATTCTAAGTTAAGATTTAATAATTCTATTTGATTACATATATATCCTAATTTGGGGGATATGTAACTCCTCCCGACGTAGATGAAAATTAAAGGTTTTTACTTAATTTCTAAAATTTTATTGTTCCTAAGGGTTTATTTATTATTTCCTTATTTTCTTTTGTTTCTTTGTTCTTATGACTAAAATTTGTTTCTTTGCTGCCATATCTAAGATACATTTTGTACAATAAATACATAGTTAATAAAATGATTACAATAATTAGTAAAATTGACCAAACACTTATATTGTCATAATGAAGTTTTGGCACTTTTAATTCACTTAAGTGTTCTTTGTAATTGTCCATTAACTTTACGGCTTGGTTGAGGTGGTCTACGTCTAGGTTCTTTAAATGCATTGGTTTCTTGTTAATTTTGTCGTCTTCGGGATGTGTAATCTTGAACTGTAGTTCCGGTAAGTTTGCGAATTTCTTTGTTACTGTTGGGACTTGGTATACTCGAATAATTTTGTTTTCCAATTTTAAATAGCAATCCTCTTTTATGGTGATTTCTTTACTTCCAATTAATGCTAAATTGTTTTTGTCTTGGTTGCAATGAGCGGTGGCTATTACTTCCTGTGGAAATACAGCAATCCATTTGTTGTTCATAACTTTTGAATTTTCATATTTGTTGTTTGTACTGGTATTGCATCACAATTCTCATAGTGATTAGAAAATCTTAACAATTGTACTTCACAGGGGCTATCTGCTTGTATAGCTGTTGTCGTTAATAATTGGCATAAATATTGACTTAGTGCTACTTCCTTGCATTTTTCATTCGTAGAGCCATACATAAGTTCATTTAGGGAAAGGAACTTTGTTTTAGGAATAATAATTTGATAATTGTTAGTAAGCGTCAAGGGGAAAGCAAATAAATGATAATAATTATAAGTATTACTTTCTACTATGGGGATTTCTATTAAAAACGTAATTTCATGATTCTTTACATAATCTTTTACTAAAGCTATTTTTTCAAATATAGGTATTGTTCCGTTTATATTGTAAATTTACTGCCAATTTTATTAATACATCGAGTTTGTTGGTTATCTTAAATTCGCCGCGGTATATTTAAATTTATTAGAGTGGAATTTCTTTGGCTTTACTTAAAGCACGCGCCAACTAGTGCCGTGAGTGATAAACGACTACTTCGCATGTGCAAATAGTGTAGTAGTGATTGGAAAATCCACGTTCTACATAAAAGAAAATCGTTTCGTCTTTCGAACACACCGCATCGCTTTTTACACGTGCTACATAGAACAAATTAGATAAACCGCTTGCTACAAAACCGCCATTGTAATAAAGGTGCTTCGCTTCACCCGCCAAAGAAAGAGTCGTATTTGTTTTATGGTTTTTTCGTCTGCACGGCTGCAAAATTTAATAAGGTGAGTACTTTATAGTAAACGCTTTGCTTTGATTAACTGATTAATAACATTTATACAGTCAACTTTTTCTCTCTTAATTAGCTATTTGAAATTTACACCGCAATTATTGTACAGGTATGTTAGATTCTGTTACGTCAAAGGGCAGTTTACTATTAGTTATAAGTGATCTGATTAGTAATAACTCAATTTATAAATCCATTTGTTCTATAATACTAACGTGTAATGTGTTTAATTTTGCAAATGTTGCAGTGTTTTCCAATGTGGTTAAAATTTGTTGAATTACAGTAAGGATTCATATCATTTGATTAAATACTGTGTTAAATCTAATTAATTCTAACATTCCTAGCATTGTGGTTTGAATGTTACTTTCAAGGGTTAGTATTCTGTTTGTTATACTGTCTTGGTTTTTTACTAGCTTTCTTAGTGTATCATTATATTTTATTATGGTTGATTGGGTTAAAGATATTTAGCAATGGTTTTTATGTCATTTTGGTTTTCAATTAAGTGTTGTATGGCGTTGTTATATCGTTCTGCATCTTGGTTGTCTAAATTGCCTGAGATAGTTTTCATAATAGTACCTAATCTGTTAATAAGTCCTCTTTTGCGTCTTGTAATTTGGTCTGTTGGTATTAATCTATTAAATTTTTCTTCCGCGTTCTTTAAGATGTTTTCCATTATACTGTTGTAATTAAGCATTTCTATCGTGTATTCTTTTCCGAATTTGGTTGTGTCTATTGAGTGTTTCAGTTTGTAGTAATTGTCACTAATTATATAAAATTCTTGTTTTAGTTCGGTTAAATCAAATTTCTGTGCGTATGTTCAATAATCTGTTGTGTTTTGCATACTTCCCAATTTCACTGATAGTATACCGGGATTGTTTTTAATGTCTTCTACTAACTATGTCGTCCGTTCTACCCGAATGGAGGTTGACGGTAAGGATGGTGGCTGTCCATCTGAAATTACAAGGTGTCTTAAATTCTTTAAGTGAACATATTTTACTATTTTTCCGTTATCTATCTACTACGGCTACATTTTTATCTGATAACTTTTTTATTTTAAACGGGCCTAAATTTCTTGTGGCCGTTTTGTGTCTCCTACGTTTAAAATTTTAATCAATCACGGTTTGTCCTATTGAAAATTTATTTATATCGGCATTCTTATTGCGGGTTGTTGTAATTCGTTCTTTATCGTTATCTAATTTATTTTTACATTATTATAAGTTATTTTTAATTTTTCTTTATGGTCTTTAGCATACTAATGTTAATTCGAGGGGTGTGAAGTTAGTCGATGAATGGATCGTGTTGTTGTAGCGATTAGTGCATATGACATTAAATTAGTGATATGTTTGTTCTTATAAGTTGATTTTAACAGTCTAATTTGTTCTAATAAGGTTAGGCGTAATCTTTCAATTCATCCGTTTAATTTCGGGTAATTCTCTGTTCTAGGGTATTTTGTATTGTTTTATTTCTAAATTTGCTGCCATTGTCTAAAGTTATTGTTTCTGGTGTACCGTAAAATGTTAAATAGTGTAAGAATTCTTGGGCTACATCGATACTATTTTTTGAAGTAATTGGTACCGCTTGGCCTACTTTGGTGAATGTGTCTACGATTGTTAAAAAGTTTTGTGCTTCTACTACTAGAGTGTCCATGTAGCTTTTGAAAAGGTTTGTCGGGTGTTTTAGTTATCATTAAGAGTACTTTTGGGGGTGGCCTGTCGTATTTCGCTTTGTCGCATAATTCACATTGGTTGATAAAAGCCGTGGTTAATTCTTTCATGTCCTTAAAGTAATATCTCCGTATGAGTTGTTTTAGTGTTTTGTTGATTCCACGATGGTTGGTTTTGCCATCGTGTTGGTTTCTAATTACATCATTTATTTCGTCTGGGTCATCTAAAGTTATTAATTTTCTTGTACATCTAATAATTTCAGGGCCTGAGTTATTAAATAATCTAATATATAATTCTGAAAATCGTTTGTGTAAATGTTCTGTGGTGAAATAAAAGTAAAAACGTTATTTCTCTGGGGTACATTCTTTTATAATTTTAATTATTTGCTCCTTGTTATCATCTTTAGTTATTTGAATTTGATATATCTTCTTATTATTTGTTTTTGTATATTTTACTGGATTGGGGTTGGTTAAAACTTCGGTAACTATGATTTGATTTGGTTTTATGTCTATAGCTTTATTTAAAATTTTGATTGCGGTTTTTGGTTCTTTGTTTTGTGTTGAGTGTATGGTTTCTATTTCTTTTAGGTCTTCTCTTATCTCTGTATCGCCTACGTTACCGATAATTGACTCCGTTTCTATGACGTTAAGTTGTATTATGCTTAGTGAATCTGCGTTATTATTATAAATTCCTTTTTTATATATGATTTCTTAATCGTTTTCTTCTAGTCTAACCTTCCATTTCTGTAATTTTGAATTCCGTTCCTTGAGGTTGCATAACCATACTAATGGTTTATGGTCGGTGAATAAGTAGAATTTTCTTCCATAAAGATATGGTCTAAATTATTTAGTTTCCCGAATTATTGATAATAACTCTTTCTCAATTGTGCTGTACTTTTGTTCCGTTTTGTTTAGTGTTCTAGATGCGTAGCTGTTTGGTTTATCGCTACCTACTTTTCCTGGGCTTAACACTGCGCCTAGTGCTACGTTCGATGCGTCGGTTGTTAATATAAATGGTTTTGAAAAATCGGGATATTCTAATATGAGGTGATTTGTAAGGATACATTTAATTTTCTTTACTGTTTTGATAAATTCAGGGGTGTGTTCGATCCTGTTGCCTTTCTTTAAACAATTTGTTAATGGTTTGGTTATTTGGGCGTAACCTTTGATGAATTTTCGGTAATAACCACTGAGTCCTAAAAATCCTTTAATTTCTTTATTAGTTTTGAGTAGAGAGTAATTAGTACTGCGTTCATTTTGTCGGGCTTCGGGATAACACCTTGTGGGGTTATTATGTGTCCTAAAAATGTTACTTCCTTTTGTAAAAATTCGCTTTTGTCTAATTGGTGAGCTTTTCTCAATCGTTTAGACTTCTTTTAATTCGGCAACCACCGTCAATTCTAGAAATAATAAAATCACGGTGAGTGCTGACCTCTCAGTCATTCTGATAAGAAATAGATAAAACTACATTCTATATAACTATATAAATATGGTATCAACTATCACTGGCATACACAACCAATGTAACCTACAATTGATTGAATCTCTTATCTTCACATCAACACCATTCAAACCATTATTATCATACCTGTATGGCTCTAGACAACTAGCGTGGCGTATCCTCCACTAGTACGCCCTATCCTGTGTGTTGAATGGTTTGCTATGTAACAGCAGAATTCTTCACACCCTGGCCTGTGTGTCGAATGGTTTGCTATGTAACAGCAGAATTCTTCACAACGTACGCCTTTGACTACTATCTTATTTTTATATAATTAAATGTAGAGATGCTTGGTGGCATCCCTAGCTATATACTCTAATAAACATTATAACGCACTCAGCACACAATAACTATAGCCCTCAGTGATCATACGATATTGTCAGAACATATGCAAAAGTATGCAATACAGTCTTTCAAAGTAAAGTACTATCCTACATAGCTTAACTTACTCATGAATGAAAAATTAACATAAAAGAGTACACATCAATTCATACAAGTTAACAGTCGTAAGAATATAATAAACTCACCTCTGGAATTGAAGAACTGTGGCCCAACTATTCAATGCAAGTGGAACTGGTGGCAATCGTGACAGTTTTTAATTTGACATTTTTATTTTTATTATTCAAAGGTAACTATTTCATTATTAAAATTAACAACTAAAATGGTTTCTTACACAATTTAAGCGGGTTTTTGATATAGAGTATTTTCTATGTATACCATACCCAAAAACTACTCAAATTAACTATTTTTCTTTGATCCTAGAAAGAATACATTTTTTATATATCACCTGCTATATATTAATAAAATACTTTGACTTGTGCCTGCCATAAAAATCAAAGCTTGCTACATTTTTGATTTCCATAAAAATCCTGTTCCTCGCAAATTATTGTGGTACAAAGGTTAGAAGAGGTGGTAGAAACGAGTACAAACGAAGTACAAAGGAAATAAAATTTCAATTTTTTAAGTTGGTTGCTCAGTTTACTCCGATTACAGTTATGTGCTATAAAGCTGCTGTTCTTGGTACTAGTCCAGTCAAATTGTCACAAAAATGCCGGAATGGTTACATTAATTAGGGTAATTTTAATTTTTTGATATGTTGTATGGGTTGGTACCCTGTTGAAAAATATAAGTTTTCTAATTCCCCCCGCTACCGCGGGCGCTGCCATCTTAAAAAACTGCTAAATTTTTGGACTTGTCCCAGTTTTTTAAAAATATCCCCAAATATAATCTTAGTGCAAAAAATATATATAGCTTTTTAAAGTAGAATAAATTATCTACAATTTGAGACCATGAAAAAGTTTCGACCTGTAATACTTCCCGAGATAGAGCAATTTGAATTTTGAGAATTTTTCTCAGAAATGTGAAAGTACAGATTTCCAGTCAGTTTTTAGTTGATAGATCAAGTAAATAGTGGTAGTTTGTTATATAAATAGCCCAGTTAACAAATGACAAAATGTAATTTTTTGAGATTTGGGCATCCACCATTTTGGAAAACGCCATCCTGTGTTTAAGATAAAATGTCGAAATCGTAAACTCTCATCATGCGACATATTGTTAGATAGATAATGGAAAACGACTATTTACTGTAAAAACCAGACCTCTCTATCTATTACCATTTCAAAATGGCCGCCATTTGAAGTTTTGAACGAATTTTTCGGCGACCATTTGAATATTCATAAATTTGGATGTACAAAAGGCTACAATGTGTTAAATAGTTTTAATATGTTTTAAGAAAAGACATAGTAAGTGAATAGCGTTTATTAAAAACAATAAAGTTTAAATGCAGTTAAGTTGTTCATCAACCATATCAGTTGCACTTCAGGCTCGTCGTCCAATATGACTGGCATTGCATTTTCGCAAGATTGTCCATTGCAATGTTTACACAGTAATGAACAGAGTAATCCAGTTTTCCTACATCCACATGCAGTCAGGCACCCTAAAAAAGAACAAAACACATTCAATGGCAACATAAATAGTAGTAATAAAGAATTTATTATTTTGTACCTTTTTTGCAAGTACATTGTTACACCTGATTTTTTCAATGTAACTACTCCACATTATAGGCGGCAGAGTCATTAGAAACTTGAGGGAGTTCCTGTTTAAAATTCAAGCCCAGGGTAAAATGTATGGTAAGCGGCTTTTTGTATAAAAGGACCCTCAAATAAGATCTTTCAGCCAGCTAAGTTTCTTGAACTTAGGGCAGAGCTATAAGCTAGGGTCGTAGGATGGTATACGATAAAAAAGAGAATATTATGGACTCCACCATATCTTCCTAATAACTGTAATGTCTAACAATCCGAAGATAAGATACGGAAATCTTCAAAAAGAAAAAAACATCTTTTAAACAATCAAAGCGTATAAACACAATACTTACTTACTTTCAACACTGCTAGTTTGAATTGGAACGATGATCTCGTACTGTCTAAAAATATAACCACTTCAACAAATTCTTAGAACTAGGGCTTCACTAGCGCCTAGTCAAATTATCACAAAAAAAACTCAAAAATTAGCAATATAAAAATATAACTCTAAATTATCTTACCAATAAAATGTTGGTAGCCTTTCTCTCTATACTCAATTTTATGAATTTGTTTGTACCAAATGTAAGAAAATATTATCAACTTCAATGAAAATAAGCTTTAAAATAACATAATCCATTTTCTATTGTGTTAAAGAAATATATACACATCGTTTATACAACTTAACAGGCATTAATGTTTTTAGCAATCAAGCTATAAAAGTATTTAAATGTTATCTCTTATTAATTTATGTATTTCGAAAATCTTAATTTATTAAAATCCTTTAAGGAAGATCCTGTGTTTTTAAAAATACGTAACAACTTTTAAGTATTACCAAAAAAGGATCCTGGTTTGGTTTACAAGTGAATAAGTAAGAGAATCGAACTAATTTCATGTACGGTTAAGTTTAGATATGTATAAAAATTTATTCCTTGAACGAAAGGTCAAATAGCCTTATTGTATAAAATAATCTAAATACTATTATACTTTTGAATGAAAAAAATTGAACTATAAAATGTGACACACAAGCACTAAGATGTCACCTATTAAGTTACAAACAAATTCTTGTTTAACCCTTTAAATTTTCAGAAAGTTATCTTTAAATTTTCTACGTTCCTACGAACCTTTATACAAAATCAAACGATTAAATATTGAACAAAAAATGCTTACACCAATTTAAACCACTATATAAATTTACAAAAAAAAATCGCTATATTTTGCTGTAATTTTTTGTGTAACGAGAACTGAATAAAGAAAACTCTCACCACAAAAGTTTGCATTACATCTGTATGATTTCGGTAGCGATTAGTATTTACCAATTTATTTAAGAATGAATTTTGCACCATCGTCCATCAATTATCGTGTACAAATCAAACAAAAGCTGCGCGTCCTTCACATATACCTTGGATTACAAACTTGATTTCCATTCGTAAAAGAACGCTTAAATTTTGTTGTTCGCGACAAGGGCATCTTCACATTTCCACTTGAAATACTTAATAACCAAAAGCTTTGCAATACTTATTAGTAACTAGAACTTTACATTACTCAATAACTAAAACTTGCACTACAAAATCAAGAAGCATTAACTTAAAATCAAAATGAAAATAATTACATACCGTGATGATGTTATATCAAAATTATATTCTATAAATCATCTTAAGGGTCGACTGACTAAAGAAGAATACTAGACAAAAGCTTCTTCTTGATTCTCTGGCGTGTATCCCAGTGATGGTTTGCACTTCAAAGACTAAAGGAATTCTCCTCCCCCAGGCCACATGCTTGTCGGAATGCATCTTTCAAACCAAAACTACTCGACCACGCGTCGAAAACTTGTCTATCTGATTATCTCCTCAAATTAAAATAGACTAAAGTAATAAAGTGTTTTACTACGCGAGCAAGAGCAGTGGACCGAATTCTTGTATCAACACGTTAGCGAATATCAGGGGAACCGAAATGCTACATTAAACCCAGAAACACAAATGGAGCCTCACACGACAACGAATAAATATTATATTAATGGAATATAAATTTACGCTTTCAACACCGTAAATTAATAATTATAAAAAGGCGTAAACTAGCTAGGAACGAATTTGTATTCGTTACAACATGAAATGCATTGAAGGAGAGACTTTAGTGCTGAATCTTTCTCTGTTCTCTTAAGGAAGAGACCTAATTGAGTGTGCATCCAGCTCCATTTTTTCATTTCCCAGCCATGTATGCACCTGGTGGTAACATTGCATGGCATGTAGTTGAGCAGCATCTGTAGTTGGTCGCAATCTAGCGAGATTAAATTTAGTTTTGGCGGCAGCTTTAACAAATGTGTGGTACCGTAGTTTATCCAGTTTTTGAGTAGCTGTATCATCCCCATACAAAGTAACAAGAACATTTTCCCCTACTTGTGCAACTTCATTTATTGTTGATTGAGGATTAAAGAATGATGAAACTTTATTCGAAAGTTTCGGATGTTTTAAAATTAAGTGATAAATTTGTTTTCTCCCTGTCCAAACCACGCCTATGTAGTGTCGCACCCACTAATAGCATGAATAAATAAAAGTACATCAGAGAATTTATGATTGAATGATGTGGTTGAGTAATAGCTATCTAGTGTATTTCTTCTTTCACACTTTTGGAAAAAAGAGATTACTGTGTGTTGGCGCACTGAGAAAATCAATGTTCTCACCAACCACACGCACAGAGTCATACTTAGCAGCAACAGAAATGGCAGTGTTCACAATCATAAGATCAGCATCTTCAGCTGTCTGATGTACGTAGATGTTGGCTTTTTGGAAAGTATTCTTGAGTAAATCAATGAATCGCTTCTTATTGCTTTTATTTGAAAAGAATTTTTCTGGTGTACTTTGTAACTCCGTTTCTTGATGAAACATTATTCCAGGAGAAGAATGAATGGTTCTTCGAAGCCGTTCACAATTTTTGGTGCTCTTTTGGTCAGAATCAGGTAACAATCAAAAATGACAGCTATATCTTGGTCGTAATCATTGTGCAAGTATTGCACATAGCTGTTAGCAATATCTCCAAAAGAGGTATGTCGTCGTCACACAACTTTGTGTACTAAATGGCCACCATTAACCACGACATACTAGGGTCCCATAGGCATTTCATCCTCTGTACTGGGTGTGAATGATGTGTATAACGAAGATTTTGTTTCCTTACATATACCTTCTTCTGTGAATAAAGACATAAAAAATGGTGACAGTTCGAATATGAAAAATGCTTTTATTAAATCATCATCTGACTGATTTGCTAAGCACAACCTGTGGAAAAACATGAAAGGATCCGCAACTATGTTGATGTTCCCAAACTTTATGGTATTGTTAATAGAAGCAAGCGTAACTACCTTGTCCTTTTTGAATTTGACATTTTCAAAGTTCTTGTCCATCATTTTAGAGATCAACACCTTCTCAATCTGTTCAGACAAATGGCAATTTACTTCACCACCTACTACAATTCCTGAATCTATTGACATTATCACATCAATTATGAGAAATGTATTATGTTAAGGAAACCACTGAGAAAGCTTTGTTGCATCTTCATTATCTCGGGCTATTCGGGAAGGATGCTAATGATATATTGCAAAAAGTTTAATTTGGGAACAAATCCTTTTCGGATGGATCATCCCAAGGGTCCATCGAGTGAGCACTCCATCAGCTATACTCCAACCTGACGTCAAGCCACCAGATGTTTTCATCATTCGCATCCGAGTTTGCTTTATCGTCTGATAAGTCCAAATAGCAGACCAGAATGTTGTTGCTCGCCTGATGGTAAAATATCCTGAACCTGTAAACGCATGGTATTCATCGGAGTCTATTTTTTTCCAACGTCAACATATCTTGCAAGTACATTGTGCATATTTTGCTAGAATAAATGTCCAGGTGCGTAAAAAAATGGCAGCATTTTTTGGACAGTGGTCAGATGGAGTGTCCAGTTTCCCATCACCTCTGCCTCTATGAATTGTATAATTAGAGTAACCATTGAAAAGTACTGAATCCACAACTTAGCCGTAGATCCGCGACTTTCAAGTGTGTGCAGAGCTCCATCAATTTTGCTGAAATCACTTTGAATACTTCACTTTCTTCAACATTTAAAACGGAAAATGTATTAAGATTGTTAAGTGCATTTTCTATCATCATTGCCTCATCCTCTGATAGGTTTACTGACTTTCAAATCAATTTGGCCAAGACAAGAGTAACCAAAACATGAGCCTGTACAGCCCTTGAGTAAGTATGACCACTCATAATTTTCTCCACTCTGTTTGTTGTGTAAAACATTGTCAACATTGTTTTTAGGCCACATTCCGCAGTTATTGTTCCATTGGTTCCCATGAAAGACATAAGGAGGTGAAAGCCCCCTAAACGAATCGCCATATTTTGCATCTCAGAGTTATCACAGTTTCTTATTATTTCTTGCGCTTTTAAATAGAGAGGCTGGTCGAACGTGACGAAACACGTTTTTTGACCAGCTTTTGTGCTCTTCTCCTTGCAATCAGAAGAGCAGTATAAATTGTGTCTTATTGAATTGTTGGTTTATTAATAAAAGGAAGACATACAATTTTGGAGCGCTTGTTACGTTCCAATTTTGCTTTAAAAATTAGTGAATTTGTCCATAAAGTAAAGTTGTTATATTAAATAATCACCTTAGTTAATTTTGTTTTGCTGTTTCGATAAAAATTTTCTATATTTATGTTTTTTTATTGTAAATAGAAAATCGTTGGCAATGTATTATTTTTGTGTTTGTAGGAACTTCTCTCCTCTCCGCATTGGTAGTTAGCCTGGTATATTTACGTTTTCTTCCGGCTACGTCATGCTACGTAGCACGCTCATACTTCTTTTCCTGAGTAGCAGCTTCCATGAACCCATTCCAACGAGGGATCTCAATACTGCCTGAATTCTTGTCCATACAACCACAAAATATCTGAGCCATAAGGCAGTATTTTATTATTTAAGGGCTGAATATTTACATCTACAATTAATACACTTGCCAAGCCGGCATTGACACTACGTTTTTTTATATGTTGCCCATGCCCATGTTGCCCATGTTGCCCATGTTGCCCATAGCATGGAACGTTCCCAAACCCACAAGTGTGTTTACGTTGAAGTCTACATCGGAACACAAATTGCAGAAATGCATTATTTTGAGTTGGCTTTTGAGGTTGTAATATTGTTGATAACTCAAGTAAAGTGGCATCAGTATAAGTACATAAAAATCCCAATGTTGACAGTAGACCAATAAGATGTTTAGATCCAAAATGGCGGTATACATAAAACCAAGCGGCTCCCTGAAGTTGTTGGTATGCGTGTGACTACTACGCCTAAGGTCCCAGGTTCGAATCCCGACACGGTCCGCTTGAAAAATGTTAGACGAGCATTTTTTCTAAAAATACGCCCTCGTTCGGATAAGAGGTAAAATGGTGGTCCCGTGTGTGAGTGTTGTCGCGCACGTTAAAGGTTCTTACATTGCTTGGAACAGCAAGGGTTCGGCAAAATTCAAAATTTTTCAGGTAAAAAAAACAGGCTTCCTGTTCAATGTAGTACCTTCGAGAGGAACATTTGTAAATCACATGAAGGTATACATAAAACCAACTCCATTTAGGAGAGATGAAATACACGAACGGGGTCTCGCAGCTGAAATAAGTGCATGTGAAAGTGCAATGCACTTTTTTCCAACTATGCAAAGACCCACGCTTGTGCTTTAATACTATACATGCAAATAAATGAAGGAGGGTTGGAGGGATTACAGCAGTAGCTCTAACTACACGCGGGTTTTTTCTTTAAGGTTTGATTTATACTGCTGATACAAAATTTGTATCCGACTTTTTTTAAATAAACAATAGTTTTCTTACAGCTGTTTTTAACAATCAATACATTTTCTCCATAGTGAGCAAAAAGACAAGCTTCGATGGTTCTTATGCCAGAGATGTAGTCGCCTTCAATTTGACCAATCAGCTCATCCATAGTGAACTGACATTCCTCAGAATTCTCTTTAAGGTACGAGATTATTTGTTCCATTGCTTCTTTTACATTGTTAGCTGGCCTACGTTCTTTTTTATAACCAGTTGATGGTTGTTTCAATAATTTTCTTTGGCAAAACAGGTGGTATTGTGAATCTGCTTTTACCAAATCCTCAGTATTTTGTAAGCGATTAATTATTTTGTGTGACCACTCATCTCCTCAATTTTCAGCTGCTTTCCAAACTGCTTCCCTTAGTCTTGGCATCTTCACTGTCACATTATTTCTTTTTAAAAAGGCAGCTTTGTCTGGGTAGCCAAAAATTCTGCTGTTACTTTTTCACCACACATAAAGCAGTGACCTTTAAAGTTGAGAACCCATCCTTTTGATCGAGTATGTCGTGCATCTTCTTGTTCTGCCCCAGAACGTCGATTAATTGATCCTGCAATTATCCCTAAATGTGTATAAGTTTTTTGGCAACCAATATGCACAGTGACTTCATTCAAGTCATTCAACAATCGCGAATGGTTCGGAAGCATACGTAATACACTCGATTTTGAGAGAATTTCAATTCCCTTACTGTCACAACTTCACCCGCACACAACCTTGCACTACATATAAAACACACACTTGCAACTCGAGTCGTCATTGTATACCACCGTTTTCACTAGAATAGCCACAATAAAAGTTTTACAAAAATGTCTACAATGAAAACTGCACAAGAATGTCTACAATAAAAAAACCGAAAAGTAAAAATGAAACGAATATCACACGGTTATATCGTGACGCTGCACCAAAAAGCATTGGAGTGCAACTGAATAGTGATTGAATAGTAAATATTCATACAACCTATGGGAGCGATCACCTTACCACGGCGGCCAATTCTACCACAGCTCACCCGCGGTCCCTTGCCATTAAACCCCCTCCGTATGGTATCGACTGTCTTGCATTGCCAATATGTATAATTTGCAAACTAATGGATGTTATATGTTTTAGAAACTTATTTGAATTTCAACCTATCTGCTTTTAATAAATGCTGTAAATACACTAATAATATTCGCTTACTACGTCATTTCTTTAAAACATTTCAAAACGTTTAAAACATTTGTTACGTTCAGTTTATACTGTTATGACTTTTATGTATTCCTAAATAAAATATCACATTACCGCTCCTTTTCTCGCTTATCCTAACTTCAGAATGCACTGTAATTAGGCAACCTATGTTACTCTGTAAATGCATAAATACTAAATTTGTTATATCTAGTTAGCGGTGCTGAATATTTGACAATTGTGATAAGAAAATAATTTTGATACCGTTGTTAGGTTTTATTTTATATTTCATCTTGTTGTTGAAATTTAAGCGAGCAATTACCAATTCTTATTCGAATTTCTTCCTTTTGGTTAATTGGTAAGTAATCGCCATTTAGTTGTATAGTTTCAAAAGTTAGTGTCTGATTTTTAGCTCGCTTATGGATGGATTTCCGTTGTATTATACAGAAAGTGGATAATTCACTTTATACTCGTACTGTTTCTACCTACCTGAGGTATACCTTTTGGTTTCTACTCTCCCGCTTTACTGGAGTACTGGTTACTGTTTGTGCGGATTTGTTACCGTACTAACGGCTGATGATTGGTCACAATTCGACTGTCTGCAGAGCAATTCGAATTGGTGGTGCTGCATCTGTTCTACATCACTTTTGGTGAGATCCTTCTAGAATATCTTTTTATTACGTTTATATGTACCATGTACTACTCAAATCGTTAAATACACTACTGGATATTGCTGCTAGGAGCCCGAACGCCGTTACTGATACTTTTAGAGTTTGTTCGTGTTAACATAGTTCAATTCTTCCGCTATACGCCCATGAATTTAAGATTATAATATATGTTAGATCTTAAAAACTATAGAAAACAGAGTTTACTATAAATATTTCTTTTCTACATTATTATTTTAAATTTCAATTAGAGATTGTAAAGCTGATGCGTATCTGAAAACGTTTCTAAATGTGTATAAAGCTCTTGCAGTAAATTGTAAATTACGAATTATTAGTGAGAGGGTTACATAATTATGGTAACCTATTTCTTTGTGTTAAGCATTAACTGTACTTTAAAAATTGTAAAGAAAACTGTCATACGTATTGTACCTATAAATAATTGTTATTAACAAATCCCACTCAACTTTCCATGAATATATTATCTAGTCAGGCTATTTTACTTTTATTCTTATAAATACTGATATCAGACCGATTAAGGTGTGGTCATTGTTTACATTTTTACATAACCTAACCTTTTTTATTTCAGCTATTCGACACATTCGTTCTTGTTTAATTCTACACCCACTCCCAATCTACGACTACGTTAGTCCGGCATCCTTTTCGTTTATGCTACGGTTTTACCGTAACATAAATTTGGCATGCCCAGCGTGTGGCCCCCGATTCTTGTTACTTAAAACTCCGCTCCGATAGCGTCTTTGTAAAATTATCAGACTTGTATTTTCGCTGATAGTTTTGGTGCTCTCATAGTAGAGTGAGTTGAAAATACTGGCGCCCAGTTCTATTTGCCTGCAGTTCTATATACGTTGGTTTTGCTATTAGTAGTGTTTTTTTGTCGTCTACAGTCTCCGCACCGAATTGAATTGTTTTATTTTGGATACAATTTGAGGTTATTTTGGTTATTCTGGTTCTTTTGGATCTGTTTGTTTGTGCTTTTGTTGTGGATTTGTATTAACTGTCCGTCTGAATAGCTTTGTTTAAAATGGCACATTGGACAATAAATGTTAATCGTTTACGAAAAACGGAACTCCAGTATGAGCTATCTTCTAAGGGTTTTGATCCTGAAGATATAAGGTGGAAGAACTACGTCGATCCGTTAGAAGCGCATTACATATCGACCAAGACAAAAAACTTCCTGCCATTTCGGTGGAAGCGGACTTCGCGTACGAACATCGAATTGTTGAATTTACTATCCAAGAACTAAAAGATTCGCTCGTTACTTTTGATGGTGATAAATCTTCAGGCGTATTTAAACGTGTTAGCTCGGTTTGGTTACACCTCGAACGTCGCTGTACGAATATGTCCCCAACAGTTGATGAACAAAAAAGACATCGCCAATTGTTACTTGTCCTAATCAACCTCCGTAGTGCGTACGAAGATAAAATTAAAAAATTTCGTCCCTGTGCCGTTTTACCCGGTACACCGTTGGCTACTTCTAGTCTTATCTCTACTCTTATAGCGGATCTGGATGAACCTCCTCTACTTACTTCCGAGTCCGAGTCGGAAGATGAACCTGAACCGGTTCCGGCTATGTCGCATAATGGTTTTACTAAAAGTAATGCAGTCTCAAAACTTGGGCTAAAATTCTCTGGTGAAGAATCCTTGATGGATTTTCTTATTCGCACAGATGAATTGTTTTTTTCTAGGGGACTGTCCTTACATCAATTGTTTGCGTCGGCTTCCGAAATTCTGTCAGGTCAGGCTTTATTACTATATCGGGTCCACCGTACCAATATGAAATCATGGTCAAACATCGTTGACATGCTAAAGTCTTCATTTTTACCACTCGACTATGATGATCGTCTTATGAGGGAAATTTATCAACAAACGATGGAACCTTCGGAATCGCTTACTGGCTATGTTGTTAGTGTGTTAAATTTATTCCTTCGCCTTTCTGAACCACTTTCAGAAAAAAAACGTTTAAGCTTGATCCGGGGCAATTTAACTCCTTGCTACCAGACTTCTTTAGGCCTTACTCCTATTACTTCTATCGATCAACTTTTATTTTTAGGCCAACAATTGGAAGCAACAAAGAATTCAGCCGAACGATATCGACCACCACCTTCTAGCAAAACGTTGAAGTTATTAGAACCTGCCCTGGCTATATAAACCAAGATCCTTCACCACGCGTGTCCGCTCTTGTCACTGGTCATCCGACACCCGCACGTAGAACCAACTTGTTACCTGTCACTACGCCTACTGCTACTTCTATCAGACAGATAAATTGTTTCAATTGTGATCAGACTGGACATATCTCTCCTAATTGTAACCGTCCTTAAGTACTACACTGCTACGGTTGCGGTCATAAGAGAGTTACTCGCCGCAAAGGTTCCGAACAAATGCAAAAATTCTTTAAACCGGCGGTAGGGCTTTCGGTCCGAGACGAGGACCCTATTCTATCCCTAATCTCGGATACTCCTTTTCAAGATCTTGACGACCAATCAAAGAGTCATCTAAATTTCATATGTGCTAGTGTTTGTGGCGACGAACGACCGTACTTGCAAGTTCAACTCTTCGGTAATCCTTTCACTGGTCTTCTTGATTCAGGAGCTACTCGCACTATTCTTGGCGGTTCCGGTTGGCACCGCTTGCGTTCTCTTAATCTATCTCTCCTTCCTTTCTCTTCTCCTTTTTGCAGTCTGGCTGATAATTCTAAATGTACAATTTTGGGTTCTGTTTCTCTTCCTATAACCTTTCAAAATACGGTCATTGCTCTAGAAGTTTTGATAATCCCTGAAGTTTCACACTCATTCATTTTGGGCATCGACTTTTGGAAATTAGTACCATGCTATCCTTTTTTTCGGGAAGGCTTATGGACGTTTTCTTCTCCTTCTTTGATAGCCAGTATTACTTCTGATCCCATCCATATTGTTTCCAAACTTACTCCGGAACAGCAGCAACGCCTAGATCTTCTAATTTCTACTGCTTTTGTCAAACAGTCTTCTGGCCTTGGTTGTACTACTTTAGTCCAACATCATATTCGGACGTCGGCCGAACCGATAAAACAGCGGTACTACCCTCTTTCTCCTACCCTTCTAAAAATTGCTCATTCCGAACTGGACGAGATGCTCCGCCTAGGAGTCGTTGAACCACCAGTCCGTGGTCAAGTCCTATTGTTTTGGTCAAAAAGAAAGATGATACCTACCGGTTTCGCATTGATTTTCAAAAGGTCAATGAAGTCACACAGAAGGATGCTTACCCACTTCCTTATATTTCTACAATTCTAGATCGCCTTCGCGATGCTCGCTTTCTTTCGTCTCTTGATATTCGTTCCGCCTACTGGCAAATCCCTTTGTCTCACAAATCTAAATCTATCACGGCTTTCACAGTATCCCAGAGGGGCTTGTTTCAGTTCCGTCGTATACCTTTCGGTCTGCATAACAGTCCTGCTACGTTCCAACGACTCATCGACCAGGTCATCGGGTCAGACCTTGAATCTTTCTGTTTCGCATATCTCGACGATATTATTATAGCTACCCCCTCTTTTGACGAACACATCCGCGTTCTTGACCTAGTCCTTACTCGTCTCTTCACTGTTGGCCTTACCCTTCGTCAGGATAAGTGTCATTTCTGTCTTTCCGAACTCCGCTATCTCGGCTACGTGGTTAACAGTGATGGTTTACTCGTAGATCTCAAGAAAGTTTCTGCCATCCTCAATATCCCTCCTCCATCCCCTGTCCCCGAAGTCCGTCGTCTGATTGGCATGGCCAGTTGGTACCGGCGCTTCATTCCAAATTTTGCTACTCTCTCTTCTTCGCTTTCTAATCTAACTCGAAAGAGTGTCCCTTTTGTTTGGACTCCTGATTGTCATTCTGCGTTTCTTGCCCTTAAACAACATTTAGTTTCCGCTCCCATACTATCTTGCGCCGACTATACGTTACCCTTTACTATTCAAACAGATGCGTCCCATTTTGTTCTAGGTGCTATCCTGAGTCAAAACTCTCTAGAAGGTGAAAAAGTTGTCAGTTATATCAGTCGTTCTCTTTGCAAACCCGAGCGCAATTATTCTGTTACAGAGAAGGAGTGCTTAGCAGTTCTTTGGGCAATTGAGAAATTCGCCCGTACATCGAAGGTACTCACTTTGCTATTATTACCGACCATCACTCCCTCCTCTGGTTAAATAAACTTCAAAGCCCTTTCGGACGCTTAGTTCGCTGGTCCCTTCGCCTCCAACAATATAACTGTTCCATCCTACATCGAAAAGGAAAAGATCATATCGTACCTGACACCCTTTCTGGTGCTGTACCAGTTCTCGAGCCTGTATCACTCTCTGCTATTTCCTCTCTTGAATTTACCCTTCCTACTCCTGATCCTTGGTATAATGGTATGCTTCAAAAGGTTTCAAAATATCCTAATGTTCCTGATATTGCATTAGTTTCCTTCTGGCGACGTAAGCGTCGTAAAGTTGGTTAGCTATTTTCTGGTTCCAATTTCTGATGCTGACTCTGCTATGTCTTGGTTGTTGGCTTTTGGTTTGTACTCATTTTTTTTGTTTTAATGGTTTCTTTCCTTTCTTTGATTCCCATTCCGATTTTCTTTTGGCTGGTTTTCCTTGCTGTCGGTCCTTGTATTGACTTATTTCCTTTTCACTTTCTACGTTTTCACTCTTATTCCACATTCCTGTCCTATTAATGTTTTTTCCTTTGACTGGTTTTCTTTAATGTTAGATATGGTACTGACTTCGATTACTCGTTCTATCCGCTTCCTGTGGTGTATGCTTTGTAGACCTACTTTCTTTCCTTTGGAAATACGACATAATCGACTTTTGGGTTCTATTGGCATTTCTTTGGTTGTTTGCTTTTGGCAACTTTTTTTGCTACCTCAGTTTGAAGCACCTCGTCTTTTTATCAGTTTTCCTTTTGTTTTTTCTTTTGTCGCATACTTAAGGCTTGACACTATTGTCTTATTTTGGCTACGCTGTTAGTTTTCTTCCTCACTAGTTTTCTTTCCTTTTTGATTTCTGCGTACGGGAAATCAAATCCTTCCTTGAGGTTGAAAATTGTACTGTTTCTTTTCTGAAAAGACATCCGTCCTTTGACGACTGTTACAGGGTTGATGCCATTTCAGCTTTGTCCTCGTTAATTGCCTGCTCTATACCTTATTCTTCTCTTCTCTTTCTTCCCGTTGTTTTTCTTTGGTATCATCTCAATTAGTACTTAGTTTTATTCTTTCTAGTGGTCTAGATTTATAGTAGTGTTGTTGGTCCTTCGATCCGGATAAAAATTTTTTATCTTTCTTTTTCGTTCTTTTTTGTTTTCTGTTATTGTTGTGTATTTTTTTTTGTGTTTTGACATGAAGTTCTTCGATTGGCTGTGTTGGAAGATTGTTCGGTTGGTGTTTTGTTTCCTACCCCGACTTTTTAATTTTGCTGGAGGGGAATTTGTTACGTTCAGTTTATACTGTTATAACTTTTATGTATTCCCAAATAAAATATCACATTACCGCTCCTTTTCTCGCTTATCCTAATTTCAGAATGCATTGTAATTAGGTAACCCATGTTACTCTGTAAATGCATAAATACTAAATTTGTTATATCTAGTTAGCGGTGCTGAATATTTGAGAATTGTCATAAGAAAATAATTTTGATACCGTTGTTAGGTTTTACTTTATATTTCGTCTTGTGTTTGAAATTTAAGCGAGCAATTACCAAGTCCTATTCAAATTTCTTCCTTTTGGTTAATTGGTAAGTAACCGCCATTTAGTTGTATAGTTTCAAAAGTTAGTGCCTGATTTTTAGCTCGCTTATAGATGGATTTCCGTTGTATTATACATAAAGTGGATAATTCACTTTATACTCGTACTGTTTCTAGCTACCTGAGGTATACCTTTTGGTTTCTACTCTCCCGCTTTACTGGAGTACTGGTTACGGTTTGTGCGGATTTGTTACCGTACTAACGTCTGATGATTGGTCACAATTCGACTGTCCACAGAGCAATTCGAATTGGTGGTGCTGCATCTGTTCTACATCACTTTTGGTGAGATCCTTCTAGAATATCTCTTTTTTTATTACGTTTATATGTACCATGTACTACTCAAATCGTTAAATACACTACTGGATATTGCTGCTAGGAGCCCGAACGCCGTTACTGATACTTTTAGAGTTTGTTCGTGTTAACATAGTTCAATTCTTCCGCTATACGCACATGAATTTAAGATTATAATATATGTTAGATCTTAAAAACTATAGAAAACAGAGTTTACTATAAATATTTCTTTTCTACATTATTACTTTAAATTTCAATTAGAGATTGTAAAGTTGGTGCGTATCTGGAAACGTTTCTAAATGTGTATAAAGCTCTTGCAGTAAATTGTAAATTACGAATTATTAGTGAGAGGGTTACATAATTATGGTAACCTATTTCTTTGAGTTAAACACTAACTGTACTTTAAAAATTGTAAAGAAAACTGTCATACGTACTCTACCTATAAATAATTGTTATTAACAAACCCCACTCAACCTTCCATGAATAAACTATCTAGTCAGGCTATTTTACTTTTATTATTATAAATACTGATATCAGACCTATTAAAGTGTGGTCATTGTTTACATTTCTACATAACCTAACCTTTTTTATTTTAGCTATTCGATACATTCGTTCTTGTTTAATCCTACACCCACTCCCAATCTACGACTACGTTAGTCCGGCATCCTTTTCGTTTATGCTACGGTTTTACCGTAACACTTTGTAGCCTTTTGTACATCCAAATTCATGAATTTTCAAATTGTCGCCAAAAAATGTGTATTTTCACGTTGAAAACTTCTAATGGCTACCATTTTAAAATGGTAATAGAGAGAGATGACTTCGACATTTTACCTTAAACATAAAATGGCGTCTTCCAAACTGGTGGATGTTCAAATCTCAAAAAAATTAATACTTTTTTGTCTTTTGTTGACTGGACTATTTATATAGAAAACGACCACTATTTACTTGATCTATCAAGTAAAACAGACTGAAAATCTGTACTTTCACATTTTTGAGAAAATTTCAGAATTTAAATTGCTCTATCTCGGGAAGTATTACAGCTCAAAACTTCTTTATGGTCTCAAATTGTAGATAATTTACTCTAGTTTAAAAAAGATATGTTATATTTTCTGTACTAATAATATATTTGGGGATATTTTGAAAAAACTAGGACAAGTTCAAAAATTTGCCAGTTTTTTAAGATGGCGATGCCCGCGGAGGTGGGGGTACCAACCCACACAACATATCAAAAAATTGGAACTACCCTAATTAATGTAACCATTTATGACATTTTGACTGGACTATATTGAAAAAACGGTTTATGGAATTTTATAAATTTATCATTGGAAGTTTTAGTTCTTAGCGTGTTCGCTGTATATTAAGCGTATATATTTAAAGCAACACTACGCACAGTTATTACATATGCAAAGGGTACTTATACAATTAAATCGTCATCGCATGCCGTCAAATATAAAACTCTGCAACAATGTTCTACAAAATATTTTAAGCACATCAATGTAAAGTACCGCGATACAAATTTTATGGTCCAATCATAACCGACATTTTCGAATATAATATACGGGGTAAATAAAACAATAAAAATCAACAATAACCCCTAGCTGTGTACATAAATCAATATGAGCGGAAACTGGCCGTGGAAATATATAAAATATACATTCAAGTTCCGATTCTCAAAGACACTATATCATACTAGCATTATTTCCGACACATTTAGAGATTTCTGCCAAATCCATGACCGTATGGTTCAGTAAAATGTTAGTAGCTGAAAATTAGAACCGCAGAAACCCCCTTAAATATTGCTCATGTCTTAATTTAACTCTGTAGTCGTAAAATCGCTTCAAAGCAATCAATTATATATTCAATATAGTTTTACAAGCTAGTCCTTATTTGCACATGTTGAATTATATGGTAATATATCTTAAGGTATTGATATTTTAAGTGTGTTTTAGGTCTCAGCCCGTCGCTGAATCTTGACATAAATATCCTATTACAATGTATTTATTAGTTCTGGAAAGTATGCTGTCAAATTCTGAGTATAAAGGTAGGTTTCGCTTCAGAGAAAAATTAGAAAAGCGTATATCGAAAACTCTTCGTTTAACGATGTTTATCGCATAACACGGTAAAGCATTTCTTTTTACTGGTTTTTTTTCGTAGAATATACGCTTTTTTACATATAAATACAGAAAAATCTTAATATAATGCGCAAAGTTAGTTTTGAAGCACTGAACGGTAGGTAGATGGTAAGCTTAGGTGCAGGTAAGCATCATAAAGAACTTCCCATAGGGGAGCTGCCGAACATCCCACTTGTGTTGTCTGGTGATGGATGAACTTTTAGAGCTCTTTACCACAGAAAGCTTTTGCGCCCAGGTTTACATAAATGATTGACTTGTTCTAGTACCGAGCTAGTTAGTGCGCGTAGTAAGCAGACGAATGCAAATGGCAAACTCACTAATAGAGGAACGATACAAGGAGACTCCTTCAGTAAATTCACAAAAGATCAGGATAGTGCTTCTCACTAGCATAAATAGGATTTGAGGCTCTAATCTTATACAAAGAACTAAATTTTTAAAACGGAGGTTAAATACATAGACATAATGCTTGATAATAAGCTAAATTGGCGTAAACGCGTGGAATAGGTAAAAGACGGATTATAGTTACTTTATGGATAATTAATCGCAAAAGCTGGTGGATGGCGCTCCTGAGTGTACATAGCAGTTAAGTTAATAAGTTTATTCATACCCATGATACAGCAAATGATTTTCAACAGAACACATATAACGCCTTCCTCCCATAACCATCTTAGTATAAAGCATTATAGCATCAAAAACAGTATATGCCATCACACACATATTAAAATGATGTAAGGTGATGGAACATAATTCTGACAGTGACCATAATTCCGGCACATTTTCCTTTATTTTAATATAATAAGGATACAGTGGACTTCATTACGCATTCCTCACTACTGGAGCCACCTCACAGTATTTGTAACAAATTTTTTAAAAACATTTCTATTTTACCAACATTCACTGGCAATTCACATAACCTTCAACTAGCTCTTAGTCTGGATTATGCTGGACTTGTGACAATGTATTATAAGGTAAGTGAAAAATTAGACTTTCTAAGTTTAATAATTATAACTTTGAATGGTGTATCAACTAATGTTATCATTTCTATCAACAAATAGGTAGTTTTGTTCATAAATTTTTAGCAATTTTCCCATGTAAACAATAGTTTTCATATAATAATTTGCTTGTCTGATTTATCTACTATATTTTATACAGTAACCTAATTCTGATACCCAGTGACGGCATTATGTACTCGTCCACAAAACAAAATTCTGAGATTTGTTATTTTATCTTGTTGGGAAAACATCGTTTTCTCTTTTTATCATATATTTTCAAGTGTAATTTTGTTGTGATATAATTCCGACAGGGGGTGTAATATTTATAGACTTATAGTGTCTGAATTGTGGACCAAGACCTATTCATTTAAATCAATGGCCTAATAAATGCTAGATATGACTGATCACTCGCCTGTTTACTCGTTTATTTAAAAAAAATTGTTCAATATTCAAAAGAAGGCTCAAAATCTGCTCTTAACGCCATTAAAAATGGCATACCTTGCGCTACTGCGGTTAAAATGCTTAATATTGTTCAATCTACTTTAATTGGAAAAATTAAAGGGATTTATCCGGAAGTCCGCAAAGCTGGTGTAGCAACAGAACTCACGATTGATGAAGGAAACTTACTTACGGGATGGATTATTGATATGGCTAACAAAAAAACAATTGTTAGACAGCGTATCTTTATTGGTGAAAAATCTATAACGCCCCAAAAACAATTACTGATGGCCGACCTGGGCGTCACTGGTACGAAGACTTTCTACACCGCAACCCTGAAATTAGTTTAATATTCAAAAATTTGACTGCTACCAGAGCTGCAGTTACAGAGAATAGTATAAGACGGTAGTTTAAAGAAATTAACGAATACTTCATCAACACAGGTACGATTATTGATGACCCTACCCGAATTTTTAATGCCGACGAATCTGCATTTTTCGGGCACGCAAAGGAAATGATGTATTGGTCAAAAAAGGAAGTAAAGTTGTTTATAATCGAGTGGGAGGTGATGAAAAGGAATGTTTAACAGTTTTAATAACAGGTCATAAATAACGATTATTAGAATTTTTATTAAAATTACAATTTTTTCTTTTTTTAGGCAATGCTGCAGGTCAACTAGCACCTTTAATGGTGATGTATTGTTATGAAAGAATACCTAAAAGTATTGTTAATCAAGTTCCATCTGGCTGTGGTATTGGGAAGTCTGATAACGCGTGAATGTCATCCGAATTATTTTATGAATTTATTACAAATATTTTCTACCCATAGCTTCTTCAAGTAAATATAATGTTTCTCATATGTCGATGACCACAGATCACATGTAACCTTACCATTGACTGACTTTTGTAGAGATAAGAATATTGTCTTAATTATTCTCATACCCAACTCTACACACTTATTACAGCCATTGGATGTTCGTTTATTTAAATCTTCTAAAAATAGCTGGAAAAGGTACATTCATAGTTGGAGAAAGGAACATGGTCACAAACATATTAAAAGAGATAATTTTGCAATGGTACTGAAAACAGCACTAGACAAAATGAAAGATATTAAATCTATCCTCACTAATGCTTTTCGAGTCTGTGGTTTAATTCCTTCTAACGCTAACAACGTTGACTATAGCAAAGTTTTGGCACAAGTTAATAAACTCAACCCAGATCTGTAAGATGATATAGTACATATTAATCCTAAAGTGGAAAAGCAATTAAAGTTTATTGAAAACAATATTGAAGAAACCAAATTAGAAACTTTTTTTTTAGTCACGAGGGAAGAACTGGCAAGGGGATATTGAAGACAAAAACCTGCACATACTTTGGTTGACTGTTTTTAGAGCTGCTGATTTAACTTTTACATCACAGCAACAAAATATAAACATTCTTTCTGATACAGACAATGACATGCCGCTACTAGCATTATTATCTCGGTCACAGTATATTGACAAAAATGTGGTAATAGAATTAGTAGATGATTTGCTGTTAAGTGGTGAATGGATAAATTCTCTTGTTATTACAGATAATGAACCGCAAGCAAGAGGAAATAGTAAAATCACAGTAGAAAGCCAAATTGAAAATTCAAATTGTGTCAAATCTACACTTTCAGCGGTTATTAACGAAGAAGATCCAAGCAAAATCAAAAATCAAAACGAAATGATTAGTATTATAAATAACTTTGTTCAGAACAAAGAGTTAGATCTGCCAGATGACACCAACAAGGAAAATATCTAACACAATGGTAATCATCAAGAAGAAGTAAACAAGTCAGATGGGCAGTAGTGTTGTGGATGGCGAAATAATAAAAAATATGTTGGATAAGAGTTACAAAAACAACATTAAAAATGTTAACGATATTATAAATGTACTTGAAGCAAGTTCCAGCAGCCAGGAAGAAAATGTAGATTGTACAGAAAGTAGTTTTCTATCTCTGTTTAAAAGATCACTGTTTTGGTCTGAAGCCACTTCCCAAAAGAAAAATAAAAAAATAAAGTTCCGTCAGTGACAACATCTGATACCTGGAGGGAATACTACAATAGAAAAGAAAGCAGATTGATGCTGAAAAAAAGACCAGAAAAGGCAAGAGGGAAGAACATAAACAGAAAAAGGAACAAAATCCAAAAAAAGGAAAAAGCAATATTAAGGCAAGAGACTATAAAGGTGCTACAGACACTACTAATCTACAGAATACTGATATAGAAATTAATGCAACCCTAGATACCAATGAACCAGCTGTTGACGACTATGTAATAGTAAAATATGAGGGAGAATACTATCCCAGACTTATAACCATTATACAAGATAAACATGCCTTTATAGGCACTATACAAATGAGCAAACTCGACAAATGGAATTGGCCTCAGGAGAAAGATGAAATTTGGTATGAGCTTGAAGAAATCATTGAAAAAATTAAACCGCTGCAAGAATTCAATAAACGGAGTTTTTTTATAGTTCAGGAAATAAAAAATACCAAACTTTTATGTCATAAATCTGTAAGGTCTAATTGCATATCTTGATTTTCAAATGTTTTAACTTTTTGCTTTAAGTTTGTTTGAATGTGTGCAATAAATTGGTAAGAACAAGTTTCTTTTAATTAAATTTTCAATTTTTTTCCCTTGTAGAAATTATGGACAACTCTGTCAGAATAATGTCCCCTGTTGGAATTATGTTCTCCCACGTGACTGAGTTCTGTACAATTTTCAAATAGACCTGTCCGAAGTATGTACTCGTATAAGATTTAAAAATTTGATATATTTTTAACTGTTTTCAATAAAAAATTTACGAAAAACTAGATACTATTCAAATATTTATAATCCAAACTACAATACGAAAATAGTTCCTAAGACACATTTTTGTTTTCACTATTTTAGTTGCTTTATTTCTGGCAATAAGTCCCTTAAAGTGTTGGAATTGTGTACAATTACCTTATGTTAAAATCGGGAGAATTAGCATAATATACTAATCAGCTACAATTGAAAGATCATAAATTACCTCCTTTTCAAACCTACCTCACCTATTAATTTTAAAACTAATATAGTGTTCGCGCCGCTGCCAGAAACGTAGTCGTGTATACAGTACTATATACAAGTATCTATTTGTATAGATTTCGGGGTTCGAATCCCGACACGGTCCGCTTGAAAAATGTTAGGCGAGCATTTTTCACAAAAATACACCCTCGTTCGGATGAGAGGTAAAATGGAGGTCCCGTGTGTGAGTGTTGTCACGCACGTTAAAGATCCCTACCTTGCTTGGAACAGCAAGGGTTCGGCAAAATTCTAAATTTTCCAGGTAAAAAAAACTCGCTTCCTGGCCAATGTAGTACCTGCGGGTGGAGCATTGGAAAATCAAATGTAATGTATAGATTTCGCTCTTTATATTCAAATACGACCTCGTATATGATACGTTACTATGGAGATTGTGTACTTCAACAGTAGGAGGTTTATGACAGTTCTGTGACCACATTTGCTCCCAAAACCCACACTTGCTCCTACATTTACATGTAAATTCTCATAAGGAGCAAATGTGGAGATGAGTGATAGTTTGGTGGAAATGAGGAAAATCCCTCATTTCCACACACATCTACATGTAAATTTCCATAAGGCGGAAATGAGGAGAATCTCTCATTTCCACACACATTTACATGTAAATTCCCATAAGGCGGGAATGAGGAGAACTCCTCATTTCTACACTCATCTGGACCAAATAGTTTTCTTCGATTATGTGTAAATCCCATAAGGAGGGAAATGTGGAGTTTATCCACACACAATCCACATTTGCTCCCAAATCTGAACCTAATAGTTTTCTTCGGCTAGCCATTGAATCTTTCGAGATAAACCTATCTTGTTTGGTATCAATTAATATTAGATTTTTCTCAGCTACCAGAATCTCTAGGAATTTCTTAGATTACATCATCCCCCAGGGAACTACCCCAATTTTAAGATTTTTTACCAAGATCAATTTCTAATCACCTCTCCTTTTTAACATCTAGAATCCTTTAACCAACCACTTAAGGTATTAACACAAAAGAAATTAACCACACAAAAGTTTAATAATTTATTTTATCCGATTTACAGTTTAATAAACTAATAGAATACAATTTTTACAAAGTATAACATTATTTTGTTTGTGTAGCCGAATCCAAGCAGTTGAAAGTAACCTGTAACAAAAAATAGAAATTAATGTGTTGTTTAAAAAAGACCTGTAACAAAAAAGAAATTAAAGTAAAGGAGAGGAAACGTGTTTTAGGTCAATAAGACATATTGTTGTTAATCCAACAATATGTTTTACAGTCCAGCGAGACCACGTGGAGGTAAACACATATCGTCGGGAACGAAGGAATTTTAAGGATGGGGATGGTAGGTATGCTTATAACTAACTTATATACTACTAGATATACACACTAAAATAAATACAAATATAAACAACTATCTAATATCCTTATGACCCATGCATATGTGGAAGTACTACCAGGGATGACGTACCTTTTATCATCTTCTGCCGATAAACTAATTTTATTGATTAATTGGGTGTCAAGTTGATGTTTTTTACTCCGAATACATACCATGCTATGCATAAGGGCACCAGAATTATTATGCACAATATCCTTAAAACTATCTAAACTAATCCCCGCCACCACACCACGCGATACCCCCTTGATTTTTTTAATTACATCCTTCTCACTAAGAATGCAATACGACTTGGCCCTAGTCCCAACAAATTGTAACGCCAAGTCGCCGTTGAATTCATTCTTAAACTTGCCGGGAATCTTTTTGTTCACAAGTGGTATATTATGTTTATTATCTTCGGGGTAATCACTCGTGTGAAAATTGTTAATGTTTGCGCTAATATCACTATACAAGTCTTCTGTTTCCACACTATACACTAAAGAGTCAGTGTCTGTGTAAAGTAGTGAGAGTTTGGCTCCATACAAATGTTTCATGGTATTAAATGGAATTCATACATGAGGGTCTTTGAAATATCTAAAACTGAAAAACCTGCATATATAGGCTTGTTGTAAGTGACTTTTACCCTATCCATCTGTATAATAACCAAATTCTCACGTAGCACTATACTACTGTTAAAGATCGGGCGGGCGATAAGTCCACTCGCGCACAATTTTTTTCCATCGTGTCCCCACCGCGTAATTATCTTCACAGCAACCCTCTTGTCGACATTCTCCATCGTTTTTCCAAAGACGGCATTGTTCATTAATTTAAAAAAGTCTTTTTCAAACGCATTTCTAGCGGATGTCCTAAGGGTGGTGTTCAAATCGATGTAGGGTTTTAACCAAGGCGATTGGTCGAATTCCAATACTCGATGGATGCCGGTGAGTTTAAGACCATTAAGTAGCGCCTGCTGCAGGTTTCTGTAGTGTATGATGTAATGACTCTTGTCGAGCAACGTGGCGAGTAGCTTCGGAGTCTTGAAGGATGGTGTTGGGGGTACCATGGTCTGCGGACAAAACGGCAAATCGTTGTGCTGATCGTGTAGGTCTTCTGGATACTCCAGATCTACTTCCAGGATGTATCTCTTCTCCCCTGTTACAGATATGTTGTCGATGTGGGCTTTCAGGAGGTTAAGCTCTTTCTCTTTCAACCACCTGAATCCGCTTATCGGTAACGGTTGGGACATGGCCCATCCATACAAATTATTGGCATCGTAGTAACCCAAGTATTTGGAGGGTTTGCTGGGAACGTAATTCTCCATATACTTATTATTGGCTAGGGCATACCGAGCACTGCATTGGGTTAACCCACCGCGAATGCCTTTCTTGACGAAATGATGCATTTCTACATCGGTGAATAGATCCAATTTAACTCCGGTATATTTCAGATCAAACGAAAATCGTGTACAAAATTTAGAAATGTATACTACACATTTGTCAACTAAAAGGAGGAAAAAGTGACTTTTGTGTGTGTATTAGTTTTAATGAATAAAAATATATTTCTATGTGTAGTGTACTTGTTAAGTATTTGAATTGAAATATAATTATGGTTTCAAACGTTTTGGTTTTATTTATATATAATGGTATTGTTAGGATTCAATAAAAATACAGGCGTGCGCGCGCAGAGTTGCGCATGGGCAGGGGTGCGCGCGCGCAGGGGTGCGCATGAGCAGGGGTACGCACGCGCAGGGGTGCGCATGGGCAAAAAATGCGCGCGCAGGGGCGCGCATGGCCACAGACGTGCTTAGGCGTACATCAGAATGCGTGAAAAACTGCGTTGGATTACCAAAAATCTTATTAATATTAAAACAACATAGATTTTATACTCTTTTATTACGTTGGAGCGCTAATTGCCTCATAGGGGTGAAATTACCCCATAAGGTGAAATTGCCTCCGACCTAGGTTGGATGTAAACTTGTCAGGAGTTAGGTTAGCTAGTGTTGTCCGGAATTAGGTTAGGTTAGTTGGACTTGTGTGGACTTAGGTTAGATAAAAGGAAAAATTGATAGGTTTGGTCAGCGTCGTCGCGCTGACCTAACCTATCAATTTTTCCTTTTAGGCAATTAGCGCTCCAACGTAATAAAACAGTATAAAATCTATGTTGTTTTAATATTAATAAGATTTTTGGTGATCCAACGCAGTTTTTCACGCATTCTGATGTACGCCTAAGCACGTCTGTGCCCGTGCGCGCCCCTGCGCGCGCATTGTTTGCCCATGCGCACCCCTGCGCGTGCGCACCCCTGCGCGTGCGCACGTCGAACAAGACTGCAACCACGTTGCGACAAAAATGCCCAACCACTTCAACAACGTATTAGAGTTTACGAACGTGCACAAGCAAATGAGGGTACCGTTTGTTGTGTACGCGGACTTCGAGAGCTTGTTGAAACCCATTTCTTCGGCAGCACAGGATACCTCCCGCTCCTTTACTAACAGCACCCATCAACACGCACCATACAGCTTCGCCTATTACGTTAAATGCTCCTACGACGAGAATTTGGATAAGTTTGAATTGTACAGAGGAGTTGATGCCGCCAAAGTATTTATGCAGAAGTTGAAGGAAGAAGCCCGCAGATTGGGTAAAATCCTTAAAACTAATGTACCGATGACAGCGTTGGAGCCTTTAGACGAGCTATTATACTATATGGCAGATGATTGCGGTATCTGCAAGAAACCATTGGGAGATGATTGAGTAAGGGATCACTGCCATCTTACAGGAAAATTTCGCTTCGCAGCACATCGCCAGTGTAACATCCAATACCGGATGCCAAATTTCATCCCTGTGGTATTTTACAATTTAAGTGGGTATGATTCCCATTTTATAATTAAAGAATTGGGATGCGATAGAGAGAGCGTTACAGTGATCCCAAATAACAAAGGAAAGATTCATTTCTTTCACAAAGCATGTGAGACTATATGGCGAAGAACCGGACGTAGAAGAAGATGATGATGAATCTAACAATTCCACAGTATAGCTGCGATTCATCGATTCCCTGCGTTTCATGGCATCAAGCTTGGACAAGTTGGTGAAAAATTTGGAATGCAAGCAGTTTGTTGAGATGAGGAAGTGTTTCCCCGACGACATACAGTTTTCTTTTCTACGCAGAAAGGGTGTGTTCCCGTACAGGTATGTGACAGACGCCTCAGTATTAAATAGGTCAAGTCTACCACCCCGAGAGGAATTCTATAATGATCTCACGAATACTGTGATTTCGTTGTCTGAATACGATCACGCTCAGAAAGTATGGAACGCCATCAACATATGCACAGTCGGCGAATATAGTGATCTCTACTTGATGACCGATGTTTTATTATTAGCTGACGTGTTCGAAAATTTCCGGGTGTGTGTTTGAAAACGTACGACTTGGATCCTAGCCAATATATGACGGCACCTAGTCTAAGCTGGGACGCCATGCTGAAATATACCGGAGTTAAATTGGATCTATTCACCGATGTAGAAATGCATCATTTCGTCAAGAAAGGCATTCGCGGTAAGTTAACCCAATGCAGTGCTCGGTATGCCGAAGCCAATAATAAGTATATGGAGAATTACGTTCCCAGCAAAACCTCCAAATACTTGGCTTACTACGATGCCAATAATTTGTATGGATGGGCCATGTCCCAACCGTTACCGATAAGCGGATTCAGGTGGTTGAAAGAGAAAGAGCTTAACCTCCTGAAAGCCCACATCGACAACATATCTGTAACAGGGGAAAAGGGATACATCCTGGAAGTAGATCTGGAGTATCCAGAAGACCTACACGATCAGCACAACGATTTGCCGTTTTGTCCGCAGATCATGGTACCCCCAACACCATCCTCCAAGACTCCGAAGCTACTCGCCCCGTTGCTCGACAAGAGTCATTACATCATACACTACAGAAACCTGCAGCAGGCGCTACTTAATGGTCTTAAACTCACCGGCATCCATCGAGTATTGGAATTCGACCAATCGCCTTGGTTAAAACCCTACATCGATTTGAACACCACCCTTAGAACATCCGCCAGAAATGCGTTTGAAAAAGACTTTTTTAAATTAATAAACAATGCCGTCTTTGGAAAAACGATGGAGAATGTCGACAAAAGGGTTGCTGTGAAGATAATTACGCGGTGGGGACACGATGGAAAAAAATTGCGCGCGAGTGGACTTATCGCCCGCCCGAACTTTAACAGTAGTATAGTGCTACGTGAGAATTTGGTTATTATACAGATGGATAGGGTAAAAGTCACTTACAACAAGCCTATATATGCAGTTTTTTCAGTTTTAGATATTTCAAAGACCCTCATGTATGAATTCCATTATAATACCATGAAACATTTGTATGGAGCCAAACTCTCACTACTTTACACAGACACTGACTCTTTAGTGTATAGTGTGGAAACAGAAGACTTGTATAAGTGATATTAGCGCAAACATTAACAATTTTCACACGAGTGATTACCCCGAAGATAATAAACATAATATACCACTTGTGAACAAAAAGATTCCCGGCAAGTTTAAGGATGAATTCAACGGCGACTTGGCGTTACAATTTGTTGGGACTAGGGCCAAGTCGTATTGCATTCTTAGTGAGAAGGATGTAATTAAAAAAATCAAGGGGGTATCGCGTGGTGTGGTGGCGGGGATTAGTTTAGATAGTTTTAAGGATATTGTGCATAATAATTCTGGTGCCCTTATGCATAGCATGGTATGTATTCGGAGTAAAAAACATCAACTTGACCCCCAATTAATCAATAAAATTAGTTTATCGGCAGAAGATGATAAAAGGTACGTCATCCCTGGTAGTACTTCCACATATGCATGGGGGCATAAGGATATTAGATAGTTGTTTATATTTGTATTTATTTTAGTGTGTATATCTAGTAGTATATAAGTTAGTTATAAGCATACCTACCATCCCCATCCTTAAAATTCCTTCGTTCCCGACGATATGTGTTTACCTCCACGTGGTCTCGCTGGACTGTAAAACATATTGTTGGATTAACAACAATATGTCTTATTGACCTAAAACACGTTTCCTCTCCTTTACTTTAATTTCTTTTTTGTTACAGGTCTTTTTTAAACAACACATTAATTTCTATTTTTTGTTACAGGTTACTTTCAACTGCTTGGATTCGGCTACACAAACAAAATAATGTTATACTTTGTAAAAATTGTATTCTATTAGTTTATTAAACTGTAAATCGGATAAAATAAATTATTAAACTTTTGTGTGGTTCATTTCTTTTGTGTTAATACCTTAAGTGGTTGGTTAAAGGATTCTAGATGTTAAAAAGGAGAGGTGATTAGAAATTGATCTTGGTAAAAAATCTTAAAATTGGGGTAGCTCCCTGGGGGATGATGCAATCTAAAAAATTCCTAGAGATTCTGGTGGCTGAGAAAAATCTAATATTAATTGATACCAAACAAGATAGGTTTATCTCGAAAGATGGCTAGCCGAAGAAAACTATTTGGTTCAGATTTGGGAGCAAATGTGGAGTTCATCTCCGCATTTTCCTCCTTATGGGATTTACATATAGTCGAAGAAAACTATTTGGTCCAGATGAGTGTGCAAATGAGGGATTCTCCTCATTCCCGCCTTATGGGAATTTACATGTAAATGTGTGTGGAAATGAGGGATTCTCCTCATTTCCGCCTTATGGAAATTTACATGTAAATGTGTGTGGAAATGAGGGATTCTTCTCATTTCCACCAAACTATCACTCATCTCCACATTTGCTCCTTATGGGAATTTACATGTAAATGTGGGAGCAAATGTGGGTTCTGGGAGCAAATGTGGTGCCAGGAGCCCCCAAAACACTCTACTTTCAACGAGTAATTCAAACCAGCTTTGCTGCGAATTTGAAAGTTTGTTATAATTGGTTGTAGTCCGTATCTTGTAATAAAAGGCCGTATTCATATACTTTGTATTGGTTTACTTACGTTACGTGATTGCATTCAGCTCTTCAAAGTGTTGATTAACTTTATTAATTGATAAAGACTTGCTATGAATTCTACTCACACCTTTCTTGATATCGTATTGAATTAAACGTTGCTTATGATGAAACGACATTCTCATTCGTTTGCTAAAGCTATATGAACAATGTTCATGTTTCTACAAAAGCAAATTCCTTGTTCGACGTGGTCTTACTATAGATGTTGTAGTTATAGATGTTTTTCTACAAATGCGTACTCCTATATGTACATAGTTAGTATTAGCTACAAATTTGAATTACGATCCTTTGGCGCATGGGGAGAACATTTTCCTTTGGTAACCAAAAATTGTCATATATTTTGATTACTTCAATTGTACTATTCTCCTGTAACTTATATATATATATATATATATATATATATATATATATATTGCTGTGATATACTCCTTTGAATGCGGGAACTGGGTCCTTTCAACAAAAAAATTCTAGTCCCACCGATTGGGCGTCATAAACTGCTGTGATCCTGGTTTCGCTTCAGCTGCTCACCTAATTTTATAAACCTCCTCATTCATAAAATTAAACAACACATTCCTACCACAAACATCAACGTCAACTCTATTTACATCAATATTCACAATACATTAAAATTTCAAGATTAAAATTCAGCATAAATTTCAGTTTTAAAAAGAATTTCAAGATTAATTTTATTATCATTTTAACGTGCATCCAGAATTAAAGTCCTTGTAGGATGCCTACTAATTAATATAACAATATATGCAGAGTAAAAAGGGAGCATCTACCACCCCTTTACATTAATTAACCAGGTTCGTCTAATTGAGCTCAAAGACATACCTAAAATTTCATCATAATCCAGAACATCAATACTAAATACCCTTTCTACTTATACAAGCAAATTTCATCTTAACATTAAAATTTTATGGTTAGTACAATTTCACTAATGTCCATTTAAAGTAAATCAATTATCAAGTAATTCAACACACACAAAATGTCAAACAAAATAGTATAATAAAGTTATTCAACACACACCAAAATGTCAAACAAAATAGTATAATTTACCTGAAGGTTACTGTCCTCGTAGCTTTAATGTACATCGTCCCTTTAGTTAATCACACCATTCCAACAGGATTATATTACGGCTTCTAATTCTCAACGCTTTTAAAATTTTCTCCATCACCATTTATTTAAAGTTGTTTCGGGGCTTTTCCGGAACTCATCTGTGTATATCTGACCCTTGTTTCGTGGATCCAGACACGTATTTGAACCATTTAATTATTAACACCCCCGAAAAATAGCAAAGAAATTCATGCTTCTTTCACCAAGATACGCCAAAACTGCCTACTTTTGTGTATACATTTGTCGTTGTAAATTTTGCTAATTGGTACCGTGATACTAAATTTTATTACCTTGTATCTAAGTGCACTGAAGTACATTCATGTTAGCACGTAAATAACAAACTATTTTGAATCACTAAAATATACGAGCAAACTTTAAATTATTTTATCAAACTAAAATGCACTGTTTAACATCTTGAATCAAGTCGCGGATGTAAGAGCTTTTAACGCATCGAATAGTCAAAAGTCTAAGAGAGCTTGTTTATATTCACCTCGGTATATATGGCAAAAAGCCTGTCTGTCGGTCTGTTCCCCAAAACGGGTAATTCTAAGAATTTCTCATGCTATGTTCCCATTCCGTCGCTCGCGCGTCGGTTTTTACGAATTTTTCACTCGCCCCAGTTAAAATATCAGAAATTCTCACACGGCACGCAAACATGTCCGAGAAAAGCTAATTAATTTTGTACAGAAATCGTTGTTTCTACCTCTGATATTTGCATCCTATTTTCAACCAATTGTGACCCTCGTGACGTTGCTTAAATCACGCCTTTTACTATATGTGTCTTTGCTTGACGCATTTTCTCTTTCCTTTTCTAACCTGTTCGTATTGGTGCAAATTGATATTCTTTATTATCGATTATATTTTAGTCCATGTGGACTATCTGGGTTTAATAACCCCGTATCGCACCTTCTCGTGAATATTAAGCCACGGTTTCTTCAAGATTCTTTGAAACCATTTGTTATCTACCCAATTTTCGCCGTACGTGATATTTAAACTACGCAGGTGTTCAAAATAATATTAATTCTCAGAGCTTTATTTTATGGTATTATAATCTTGGATTTTCACACTTTTATGCTTATTATTAATAATGGTTTAATTAACTCCAATTAAAATTGACTTCTATCCTTTCATTTTAGCGAATACAAGTTAACTATTAATTATTATGTGTACACTTTGTTTTACTACTGGTTACTTAAAATAGGGTTAATTAATATAAATTTTGCACGTAATTTCCATTTGTTTAGGAATAATTACATTACCCGTAGAGCTTGTTAATACTGTTTCTTTTGATATAAAGCGTCTTGTACATGATTTTAAATTTCTTATTTTACTGAAACGACCGAATTTATTTATGCTTCATGGTTTTAATAAAGCGTATTATTTAATAAAATTCCTTATACACGGTGATTAAAATTATTTGATGTGATTATTTAATTTTCTACCCTGGTCTAAATATGAGTAATATATATATATATATATATATATATATATATATATATAATAGTTATTAAGATGAAATGAAAACCCAACTTTGTATTTAAAGTTGAATTACCATTTCAAATCGAACTAGTAATTGAAAACCACTAAAAGAACGGCTACAGCAGAACCTGAACCTGCAACCTCTGATTTTCCGGATCAGTGCTCTAACCAATTGAGCTATCTAGCCTAATTGTTTAGATGATGTTATACTTAATACTACTGAAGCTTGGCTCTTTTTAACGATTTTCAATTACGTTTTGCATTTAAGGAAATTGAATCTAGTTATATACATAATTCATGTACTAATAACTTGATCATCCGGAAAATCAGAGGTTGCAGGTTCAAGTCCTGCTGTAGCCGTTCTTTTAGTGGTTTTCAATTACTAGTTTGATTTGAAATGGTAATTCAACTTTAAATACAAAGTTGGGTTTTCATTTCATCTTAATAACTATTAATATATATTAAGCATTCATTTGCATTCAACGGACAAGAGAATCACAGCAATTCTTAGAACAGAACGTGGGCAATTCAAAAACAAGAACAGTAATATATATATATATATATATATATATATATATATATATATATTACTCAAATTTAGACCAGGGTAGAAAATTAATTAACGACATCAAATAATTTTAATCACGGTGTATAAGGACGCTTTGGGTAATAATGCGCTTCATTTAAAGGCATATTGGATAAATTCGTCATTTACTTCTAAACATAGGGTTTATAGTGTTTAGATAATGTTAAACACCGTGTATATTAAAGCAGTGGAAAATAGTACGCTTAATTAAAGGCCTACTGGGTAGATTTAAATCATTCAATTAGAATGTAGGTTTTGTATATAATCATAATCAACGTGTAGAAGGAAGTAATGTAGAATTTCATTAGATAATACGCATTATTAAAACCATGTAGCATAAGAATTTATTCGTTTCGTTAAAAACAAGGGGTTTAGATTATTCACTGGACGCTTTCTATAAAAAGAAGCAGAGTTAAAATGTTCAACTTGTATTTAATTTAATCTTTCCAAGTACTAAAGCTATCGAGAAATTATAACGACGTGGAGAAGTCACGTAAAAGCCTTCAGCGTATTAGAACTCAAAACACCTGCAAAAATAACGATGTATATGATAGTCGATAAGCTTTAAGCTGTAAAAAAATTCTTTCGTGCTTGATTTTTTTATTATTAACTTTATCCTCGTGACTATCAGCTAAAAAATTTACACCTTTAAATTTCCTAAACCCTAACCTGATATCACAAGGTTGAGAATTTCTTCTTATTAATGTAAGCCCAAGGTAAAGTTGGATGGAGAATGGCTTGAGATAAAGAAAAACTCTTAAAACATAAACGGCTAGTCGAGTGTTAGCTCTGGGTAGATCATGAGCTTGGGTCATGGGTTGTTAAAAGACCAAAAATATATTTAATGAACGCCACCGTATTTTTCAATACAATAACCAACAAAATTTAACTGTTCTTGTATAAAAGGAATGCGGAAACCTTATCTTAACACCACTAACTATAAAACCTGAATTTCACTCTTTAAAACACACTTACCAAGACCTCAACCACCAGATGTCATACAGATGTCTCAGCTTTACCTCTGAACAAACAAAGGTACAACATGGACACCATTTGTGTCCTCAAAAATATTTGCCAAAAATAAAATAATAGAATTCTAAAATATATACCGAGGGAATTTGTTTTCATTACACTCTATTTCTAATCAGGGATGACTTGTAAATTTTTTTTGAATTCTAAATAATAAAAAGTCATTCAAAACAAAATAGATTCTATTTGGGTAAATTTTCTGAATATATGTAACTACAATATTTAAGTTTGTATCTTTATAAAATTTTCTCTTAATAATTTTCTAGAACAGAAATAGACTAGTGAAGTTTTGCATTCAAAATTAGGAAGATCTCGGAATGGATCTTTTCTATAAAATTTCAGTATATTGACTTGGAATTTCTAAGTTACTCATAATACATAAATTTCTTTAAATCAATGAAGTACTTCGTTGACCTTCACAATAAAATTGAATTATCAAAGTGCTGATATTGTAGAATGTAATTATTCTAATTTATTTTTATTTAACAGTAAATACGTGAATTTCACATGTCGATGAAAAATGCAAGTTCATGACCTCAAAATATTTAAACATATTTTAAATTAAATTAAGACGGCATATGACGTCTAGATAGGACAACTGAATCTATGTTTTTTATATATCTGACATAAGATGTCATTTACAGCTTTACCAAATGTACACTTTGTGTACTTGTAAACATTCTGACACACAATAGATTTGTTATTTAATTCGCTGATTCCTCAAAAGCTATTTTCTTTTTACGTTACTCAAATATTTAATGTTAGATTATTTATAGTAATTTACTCTATGTTCAAAGTTATTAAATCCTAAAGAACACTCACGTGCTACAAAACTGCTCTGAACGAAAGATATAGGACCTTGATCTCAGCTGTCGGAAATTTCTATAACCATCAAAGTTCTTCGGAATACAACGATTATATTACAAAACCAACCTCAGCTCGAATGAATTTTTTTTTCGACAAAACTTTAGCTCCAAAATTTCCTTATTTGATGTTATTTATTGGTGAAGTTGAAATATACGAAACACATGTGAAATTGCCTTCTACGTTACTGCATTTTATATTAAATAAGACGTAACCATATATGTTCTTGCTTTAAAATATTACCTTAAGACATTGTCTTAAGTTATTATCGGAGATATTGCACTAAGATGAAAAAAATTGGTATAATCTATTTAATTAATATATACCAACTGTATTTATGATGTCAAAAAGGGGCTTCCATCTTCTTAGGCCTGCAGGGATCAAATGAACTGCTCTGAGCGAAGCTTATAGAAAATCATGCTCACGCCACCGCTGTTAGGCTCGACCTCCAGACACCAAGAATTTATCAATTATTTTCTTTTTCTTACTCTGTTAGAGGCCACGTGTTTAAACACGACCATCTTGACTCCACTAACTTGTAGAACAGCTTGCACGTTCGAACGCTGATAATGAAGTGCAGAAATTGACACTCGACAGAGCTTAGTAACTAACTTTAGAGCATAAACGTAAAAGAATCTGTGTTATTATCAATTTTATGTTTTAATTTCTATTGGACGGTAATTCACAAATTAAATGTTTTAAATTATAGTTGTTTTATTTTTATTTTAAAGACCGAAGTATAACTAGAAAAAAATACGTTACAAAGCTATATGAGTGCAAGTAAGAAAGCAAGTTTGTGGTATAAAGACAAGCGAGAAGGAATGCATTGGTAGTTAAATGAGGGAAATATGTAAAACAAGAGCACAGGTTGTAGATAGAACGAACAGACTAGATTGGCAAGTAAGGTTGAAATAAGATGCAAATATGAGAGGTGGTAGCATAACAATTTTTATATAAAATTAATTAGTCGTTCGCGGACGTGTTGCGAGACGTGTGGAAATTTCTTAGATTTTCAACTCGGACGATTGCAAATTTCAGAAGAATCATTGTGCCGAGCCATCGGAAAGGAAAATAGAATGCGAATTTCTAAAAAATCGACCGTCGCGGGACAAATTTGACTTGCAAGCGAGCCATTATATAAACCCATGCTGATAGGAGTTTAGCTCTCTTTATTTTTGATTTTATTCGATACTTCAAGCAGAATACATGGTGATTACGTGCTACGATAAAAGTTATTATGCATTAGTGTACTTAGAGAAGATAGATAAAGGTAATAAAGTCTAGTTATATTTGCGTATATTACTGTACCAATTATCCAAAACGATAAATAAATAAATAGAAGTATGCAGTTTTTGTATAGCGTAAAAGAATTATGAATTTCATTGCTATTTTTCGGGAGTGTTAGTAACCAAGTGTTATTCGTAAACGTGATTGGATCCACAAAACAAGATGTAGATGTACATAGTAGAATTCCTGAGAAGCCCTGAAACCTTTTAGATGAATAGTGGTGTAGAAAAATTTTAAAGGCAGCCAGAACCCAGCTGCAATGGTGAGATGAGCAAGGACGATGTACATTGGAGCCACGAGTGCATTAACCTTCAGGTAACTTATGCATTGTTGTTCGATCATAGATGTTTTGGTGTATGTTGAATATCTTTATAATTTGTTTGATAAAGATGGATAGTAGTAAATTTGTATAAACAACAAATTTTGAATTTTAAGGTAAAATTTTCTTGTATAAGTAGAAAGGAGTATTTATCAAGTTTATGTTTTTGATTATGATGAAAATTTGGGTCTGTCTTTAAGCTCAATTAGACTAACCTGTTAAATTAACGTAGAGGGGTGGGAGATGCTCCCTTTTATTTAGACTCAGGTCTGCTAATATTGTTTACTTAATTAGTATGCATCCTACAAGGACTCTAATTCTGGATGCAAATTAAAATGATGACAAATTTGAACTTGAAATTTTATGATGCTGAAATTTAATTTTGAAATTTTAATGTATTGTGAATATTGGTGTAAATAGAATTAACGTTGATGTTTGTGGTAGGAATGTGTTTTTTTTTATGAATGAGGATGAAAGTTTTAACTAGGTGAGCAGCCGAGGCGGAAAGAGTCAAGAGGCGATATTCAGGTAAGAAATCGAATATCAGAGGAAATTTCACCGTAGTAACGAGGATCACAGCAAATTTTGGCGCCCAATTCGTGAGGCTCGATTCTTATATCACAGCAAATTTACATATATATATATATATATATATATATATATATATATATATATATTACTATGTAATTTGTAGCTTAGAATTAGTAGATATGTCATTCGACAACTTAGGGTAGGCTAGCGTGTGTAAATACCACTTACTAAAAAAATTAAATAGGCGTCTAGAGTAATAATTAATTAATTAATTTACAGTAGGAATTTTAGAGTTAATTGTACTTCAGTTTTAACTTTGCGCTTATTTGCAAAGAAATTTTATAATTTTTGTGAGGTAGAAACAATTGATGATAACCATCCATCATAAATATCAATTCATTAGTATACAGTGTAAGAATGCCGCCTTAATTACAGTATAATCATCGTATAACAGTTAAAAAGTTTTTTCAATTTACTATAGCGTAAAATTAATAATTTTACGGGCATAATTTTAGTGAAGTAGAAGCATTTATTTAATATTGTTTAGCATATGTAAATATTATAGGGAAGAATTTAGCATAAGATAGCATTTAAAAACACGTAGTTAATAGAAAGAGATAGTTTCTGAGTTTGGAAGGGCTTTCGATAAACGAAACTCGACGGTTACAATAGGCACGTCCTGTGGTAACGATCATTTCAAGGATAGGGCGCGTTGTCAACAACCTCATAAAAAAATCGATATTTTCTACGAATGCAAGTGGATGTTAAAGCAGGCAGGGAGCGATATGAAAACAAGGACAAATTGGTTTTAGCATATAAAAGACGGAGATGCAAATGTCAGGTGTCGGTTAGACTTTGAAACTATCGAGGGAACAAGGATAGATTTGAGGCTATAAGCAAGAGTGAGTTGAAAGATGTTTGTATAAGATATCGATTTAAATAAAAATGAAAAAGGTAACTGGACGTCACAAGTAGAACGGAGACACGCGATAGTCTGAGATTAAGAAAGAGTACATATGTGAGTGGGATTCGTAAACGAAGATTGATAGGGAAAATTTTCGTATATGGCATAGAGAAAGATGAGGCTAAGTTCGTCTTACATGTGGGACGTGAATCTAATAAGAATTGATATCAGTCGAGACTAGTTTTTCGGGGAAGCGGAACAGCTGTAGGATGGTTATAAGTTCCTTTCGCGGTAATTTGTTGTGTATGAGCGTTAAAATTCCAGGATTTTAAAAGACCTTACATGCGATTTTCCAATGCTCCACCCGAAGGTACTACATTGGCCAGGAAGCGAGTTCTTTTTACCTGGAAAATTTAGAATTTTGCCGAACCCTTGCTGTTCCAAGCAAGGTAGGGATCTTTAACGTGCGTGACAACACTCACACACGGGACCTCCATTTTACCTCTCATCCGAACGAGGGTGTAAATGCTCGCCTAACATTTTTCAAGCGGACCGTGTCGGGATTCGAATTCAGAACCCGATTTTAAAAGACTTTACATTTGATTTTTCCAATGCTCCACCCGAAGATACTACATTGGCCAGGAAGCGAATTTTTTTTACTTGGAAAATTTGGAATTTTGCCGAACCCTTGCTGTTCCAAGCAAGGTAGGGATCTTTAACGTGCGTGACAACACTCACACACGGGACCTCCACTTTACCTCTCATCCAAACGAGGGGGTATTTTTGTGAAAAATACTCGCCTAACATTTTTTAAGCGGACCGTGTCGGAATTCGAACCCTGGACCTTGGGCGTAGTAGTCACACACATACCACTACGCCACGGAACCGCCGATTTTAAAAGACCGTTGATGTTGTTAACAAAATTACAAAAAATTATAGAAGGCCAACTGATGAATTTTAGACATTTGTTTCGGTTGAGATTTGGTTTTGAGAAGTGTGGCAACGGTTAGTAAGATACCGAGAAGGCTTGTTTATGCGGGGTGGAATTGTGAGAAAATTAAACAACAAGGAGGTACTTTTGGATCTATATAAACACCTAGGAGGTGGTGTGAGGCTCTTCTTTTTTCGCTCGTCATCAACGTTAAGGCCAGTAGTAGTCAATATTGTTAAGTGATTTTAAAAAGTTGTTATTTATAAATACACACAAGTCGGTGTGCTTTAGTACTTGTTGTTTTGAAAATTATGAAGTACGTTTTGAAATAAAAGCGAAGCCTATCAGAGTCATGTAAGTACGGACTACTGTTACTTTGGTTGTTGTGTTTGCAGAGCGTCCTAAGACGAACTAGAAATTGTGAATGCTTCGAGTAGTGAGTTGCTGATAGTATACGGAACAGTAGGGGAGTTTAGGAAGTTTGGATGCACTATCAATGGTTAGTTGGAGAGATTTGCATAGCCGCGTGCTGACTGGAATGGTGTGACTCAACTTAGGGGCGGTTTCATAACTCATAGTCATTGTAAAGGGCAACAGCATCGATGGCTGGATTGCAGATGCGTTCTCTATTTTGAAGGTCAAGTGATTTCCTCTGACGTGGAGTCCCTACATGTGATTTTCCAATGCTCTACCCTAAGGTACTCATTGTGACGTGGAGCTCCGCAGGCCCCTTTAATTCACAGTGCGCACGCGCATTTATGGAGACAGTTGTCAAAGTAATGTCCTCTATCTTTTTGTATTGGTCGGATCACTTTCGCAGTATCTCCCTAGAATTGTCTAAATGCCCTTAGTAATACATCTCACTTTGTAACCATTGGGCTCATGTTTTGAACGCTATTTCAATAATATTTCCTTGATTGTAAATAATTTATAGCTTCAGTCATCTTATTTGTAATATAATTATGATTTAATAATGCAAGCGAAGTCTTGTCAACACTGTGAGTACTAAGGCTTATCAAATTGTTTTGCTAACCTTGCTCTTTGTAATATACTTGTTTCAGGGTTTTGTTATGTCCTTGGGCATGTCTGTTATTCGGTCTTAAGAGTAAGCTTGTAGAGTTGCATCGAGTGCTAATCCAATGCATTATATTTCCGTTCCTCCTGTGTATTTCTAAGCTGTGTTGTTGAAGGTATATGGTAGAGGACTGCATTTTCTTATTCAATTACTCTTATTTTAATTCTATTGATTTCTTTAACTTGAAACTTTTGATTAGTGTATACATTTTTGTTTCTCGTCAATTACAATCTGTTTTTCATAATACATCTATTTGAAATACTGTAATTTTGAAATAATACTAACCGTGTAAAGAACTCATTTGTAGTGTGCGAGGACAGTCTCCTGTATTTTGAGGTTTAATACTATAATACTTTTTTCCCATATTTGGTTATTTATTTCAGAAAATTATTAGTTAATGCTCGAGATAATAAGTTATCAGTTTAATGAAATTGTCGTATATAAAACAACAGGATACCGTAAATAATATTTTGGGCACTGATGATTCAAATCAATTTATCCCTAGTCTAAAATTATATCGATTTATTCATTTCCAAAGTAAAATCTTGGTATACAATTCGATTCACAGGTTCACACACTCAGTGCCTGGGTCTGAGAAGTATGATATAAAATGTTAATAAACATGCATACTGCATAAGGAAATTATGGAACAAAATTATCTATATTACAACAACACATCCGTAGGTAAGCGGTATCTTCAAAGTACAGATTTAGGATAAGGTCCTTCCACAAGAGGCGTTTCATGTAATAGCTGATACGTGACAACAAAGTAGTATATTTTGTTGACGTACAGAATTTTTGAATGCTTTATGAATTTTAACACAATTTTCAGCAATTCCTACTGCGTGCACATTTTTAAAATTGCTAAAAGTTCTGCAGTGTCAAAAACACTTTACATGTATTCTACCTGTTTAATAATCTGCACAAAAGTTTAATAAAAATTTACGAAGATACTTTATCGACTAGCAAAAAAAAAAACTAAGGAGTTAAGTAAACTTTATACTTATAGATAAATTTAAGTTGAGGTCATTGTAACGGAATTTGAGCTAAGTTAAAAATATAATTTTAGAATAATAAGTGTTTAATATTGTAACGAAATTTCTTTTGCCACACCAGTTCTTTATTACCAACTGCTTACACAAGCTCTCTTACTCGTTTCTAATATACTCAGAACAATTATTTCCACCTAATCACTAACAAGACTAACTTACGTAAAGTGGCAGTACTATCTTCTTAATTAGTACTCGATAGACGTATAATTAACAATCGAAGCACTAACGTTTAATTTGTGTTAATCAGTAACTGCCACCATTCTGAACGGACCTTGACGAAGTTCTAAAATACTAGAACGGGTAGAATTGCTTTCATGTTTCAACGAGCTAAAGAGCCGAACTATAGGTTTAACCAAAATAGTGGTATCTTTAGTGAGGAACCAAACTAAGACAGGTCCCCAAAAGAGGCCAGCAGCTTTTTCGGTACTTAGAGTGGCAGAGACCATAGGGGTCAGTATGACAGTCTAAGACACACTACTGCGATGTGGAAGGCAACGAAACCACCACATTACCTTCCAAGTACACTGCGTACAGAAATTGTTAGTAAGATAATGGCATCCTCTAGGGTAAAAAGTTGCTGACGTAAAATAGTCCCCCATTCGGATCTCCGGAAGGAGACTACTCCGAGGGTTGTAATCCGAAAGTATAAAAAAAGATTCGTGAACATTATGCGAGTCGGAGCGTGAAATGTTAGAAGTATGAAACAAGTAGGTAAGCTAGAGAAAGTGAAAATTGAAATGTATAGGTTAACATTAGACGTAGTAGGAACCAGCGAAGTTTGGTGGCCAGCGGCGGAAAATTTTTGGAGCGGAGACTTTAGGGTAATTCATACAGGATCAGCGGAAGGAAATTTGGGGATAGTTGTGCGAAAAAAGGTAGTGCACTGTGTAGAAAACTATCTTCAAAAGAACGAAAGAGTACTCATGGTTGGATTAGAATCTAAACCAGTAAATACAGTAATAATACAAGTATGCATGTCCACCTCTAGCCACAGTGAGGAGGAAGTAGAAGCAATCTACTAAGATATCGAAGACATACTAAGATACGTAAAAGGACATAAAAATTTACTAATTACGTGAGATTTTAATGCAGTGGTAGGTGAGGGTAAGGAAGAAGCAGTAGTTGGTTTATTGGGTTAGGCACGAGAGATGACAGGAGCAACAGGCTGATAGAATTTTTTCAACATGAACAATTTTATCATCACAAACACATTATTTCAACATCATGCTAGAAGACGATACATGTGGAAGATGCCAGGAGATATAGGAAGATATCAACTAGATTACATTCTTGTTAGACAACGCTTTAGGAATCAAGTAAAAGACTGTAAAAGCTACCCAGAAGCAGATATAAACACTGACCACAACATGGTAGTTATAAAGGCCGCTCTTAAATTTAAAAATTTGAAAAAAAACGGAAAAAAGCACTTTGACTTTGAGAAGCTCAAAGATAAAGATATCCACGTAAGATTTCAAAGAAAAAATCAAATGAGCTGCTGAAAGGTATCGGGAAAGTTTCTAATACTAAGGAAGTAGAAACAGAATGGAATAACATTAAGTCCAGCTTAGACATGACGGCCAGGGATATTCTGGGGTATACACAAAAAGAATATAAGAAACCATGGATAACAAAGCATATCCATCATGTTGCACAACATTCGTCCATCCTTTCTCACTATCATCCAGTGCAAATACACCTCGATATCGTCCGATCAGTTTTTTTACCTTGCCCAGTTGGTCGTAGTTTAATCCTTGACACGAAGATATCAACATATCCAGCAATTTTTGTGAGCAACCGTTGGCTGGTTTATCTTTCATGTCGTTCACACAACGTTTAATATGTCATACTGGAATGCAACTTCTCACAGTCATGTCTTTCTTCAGGGTCACCGTATGCGGATTAATGTTCAGCACCCTTACTGGTATCATATTTCGAAACTTTACCAGCGTTCTTCCAATCAGTAATCCCTCCTGACCCATTCCCGATTCAGTTGCTTCCATCATGCATATTTGTCCTTCCCGGAGCGTATCATCCGGCCGTCCCATTACTATCATTTCCGCCTTCTTGGGCATATTCATATCACAAATCATTCGAACTTGCATCGTCTGGTTACTCGTCCCTTGAAATGGAATTTCATCTTCATCTATCCGCAGCATATCTTCTTTCATGTTTACATGAAACCCATATTCTCTCATGAGATCCATTCCCAAGATTATTTCTTTTGTGATTTCAGCTACCAACACCCGATGATTAATTAGTTTGTCTCCAATTCCCAACGTTACGGCAGGCTCTCTGTGCGTAGAAATTTTCTCACCACTTGCCATTCGAAGACTTACCGATACAGGTAGCACTTTTCCACGACCAACCAAATCTGGTCTCACAATAGTCCTTGTCGCTCCTGTATCCACGAGTAATCGGACAACCCTACCATTAATTCTACCATCAATATAAATGCTGTCCAGACTTCTCGTGCTGTCGACGTTTGCAGGCGGCTCCGTGGCGTAGTGGTATGTGTGTGACTACTACGCCCTAGGTCCCGGGTTCGAATCCGACACGGTCCGCTTGAAAAAATGTTAGGCGAGCATTTTTCGCAAAAATACACCCTCGTTCGAATGAGAGGTAAAATGGAGGTCCCGTGTGCGAGTGTTGTCACGCACGTTAAAGATCCCTACCTTGCTTGGAACAGCCAGGATTCGGCAAAATTCAAAATTTTTCAGGTAAAAAAAACTCGCTTCCTGGCCAATGTAGTACCTTCAGGTGGAGCATTGGAAAATCACATGTAATGTCGACGTTTGCCCCCTTACATTGACCTGCTTTAGCTCAACCGGCTGTTTCTTTGGTTGAGTACAGCTCCTCTGTATATGACCAACTTCACCGCAGCTCCAGCATCGCAGACGCCATCTCCGCGGTCGTTGTCTTTTTTTTTTTTTAAGGCGTCGCCGTGGATCAATGTAGTAAGCGTAAAACTACGGATCCCAAGGTCCTGGGTTCAAATCCCGACACGGTCGACTGCTTGAAAAATGGCAGGTGAGCATTTTTCACAAAAATTACGCCCTCGTTCGGATGAGAGGTTAAATGTAGGTCCCGTGTGTGAGTGTTGTCACGCACGTTAAAGATCCCTACCTTGCCTGGAACGGCAAGGGTTCGGCAAAATTCTAAATTTCCAGGCAACAAAAAACTCGCCTCCTGGCCAATGTAGTACCTTCGGGTGGAGCATTGGAAATGTAAATGAACGGTCGTTGTCTTTCTAGGCTTTCCGCCCTTTACTTTTCAAACACACGGTTGATTATTTCATCTATGCTGTTCCGCGATTGATCACGTTCTTCTAAGGCAGACCGAAATTTGTTACTCACCCTGTGTGATGTCTGCTTAGCTGCTTCAAATTCAAGCGCATGAGCCAGTGGGTCATCTAACATTTTTGGCAGTGCTAATCTTAGCGCTTGCTGTGTTTCGCCATCTTTAACGCCACCCACAAATGCTTGAACAGCCAGTTGTTCGAGGAAGCTATCTGGTGCCGTTGGGTATGCCAATCTAACTAATCTGACAATGTCAGCTCCGAATTCTTGCAAGCTTTCATTTGTCTTTTACGAACGGTTCTTAACTTGTGCATGGCAAACCTGTTGAAGATGAGCGTCTCCATATCTCATCTCAAGCTTCGACGTTAGAGGCCGTAATCATTCTGCTGGTGATCGGGATTCGTCTGCAAGATGTTAAGAGCTTCCCCCCGTAGGGCCACTATTAAGGAGATAGCCTTCTTTTTGTTACTCCAACTGTTGGCTATTGCAGTGGCTTCAAATTGTTTCAAATATATGGGCCAGGGTGTTTTACCATCGAATGTGGGTGGTTTCACTTTAAATTATGACGGTATTAACTCGCTTTCTACCATGCTTCTTATTTCTGGAATGTTCTGATTTACAACTTGGTTTGCTAATTCAATTGGCCGCGGTGTTAGCGAAATCATTTGTTCTTGCAGTCTCATCACATCTTCTTCCATTTTCACCAATTTACTGTCCAACTCTTGCTCAACTGTACTTACCTGTTCAGTGACATTTTCTTTCAATGCAATAGAGCTTTCCATTAATCTTGGTCTTTTCAATCAACTTTTCTTCCATTTTGGCAGCATTTTCACTTAACTTTTCTTTCATTTATTTAGCATTTTCACTTAACCTTTCGGTAAGGTTTGATTCCAGTTCAACTGACGTCACTAAGTTTTCACTGAGTGTCACCTCTAGTTTGGCCGACCTCTCCTCCATTTTCTCAGCATTTTCTCCTAACTTTTCCATTTTCAGAGCATTTTCACTTTTTTTTTCCATACCAGATTTAAAATCCCTAAAGAAATTCATTAAAGTTCCTGCGTTCATTTTCCTTTGGCTTCTTGTAACAGGCATATACAAACTACTTAAATGTCTTTAGACTTGTGTGTTTTTCCTTTTAAATTAATCACTATATACCCCACACAGGCCAGACACCAGTGTAGAGGGCTACTACTACCGCGTTTGACTAATTTAAAACAAGTAATAACAAGAGTCTTTATTACTCACTGTTCACAAGTCTAATTAACAGTATATGCCTTATTTATAGATGTTTTTAGTCCAATTAACAATGAAGCACTATCACATTAATGAATTTACAAGCACTCATATCTTCTTAAACTAAATTCTTAACCATCTATTAACAACACTAACACAACTATTTATTTATCACACTTTTGTCTATTTATGTATTCTACAAACTGCATGTACATTAGACATGTTCACATAACATTTATGTTTACTCGTGGACTTCCAAAAGCTCAACTATTTAACTTTACACGATATAATTTATATTCGACATTCTTATATAGACTAACTCTGTACTTCATCATCGGTCTTATTTATACCCCGAATTAAAAGGTTGATTTGTCCTCCAGTAATTGCTAGAATATTTTCGGTCTCTGGAGAATATACAGTGCTTACGGTGCTTGTGTGTGTTTGACGGGTTGCCTAATAGTAGCTCGCAACAATATTTTAGTTTTTAGCTATAATTAATAAGTTAAGTATATTTTTATTTAAGAATATAAGTTTGTATTTTTTCGAAGTTTGATATGCAATGGACTAAACTAAAGTTAATATTTTTCTAATGAAAAAATGTATATCGAATATTTTATTTTATGTAGGTTATAAGCACTTTGAATGTGAGGTGTATAATTTAAACAAACAAAATTTTAGTTTTTTAATGAAACAAAAGTATTCTTTGATTGGAGTACCACATAGCCCACAACACCAACCGTGTAACTTTTTTTCACCACACTGATGCCGAGTTAAGTAGATATCATAGAATTGAATTTAACATTTCTTTAAAACTATGTTCGAATCTTATATAAAATTAAAACTGAATTACATTCCCTATTTTAATTTAATGTTACATGCGTTCTTTTCTATTTATTTAACAGAAAGAAACACATATATTTTGGTTTTGTCTTCTTATTGCTTGTGACAAAATACGTCAGTTACAGTAAAAGTAGTAATAATTTTGCCTAACAGGTTGTTTTGATCTTCTAACTCTTAGTTGTGTGTATATAAGGTGTATAGTGCATATAGCAAGCATTTTCTGTCTAAAATAAATAATTAACTCCATGATCTTTTATTACGAGATTTCTAATGTGATATAGAGTCTCTACAATTCTTTTCGGTAACTCTTAGAACGATAGTCCATTTTTGTTTCTGCGAATGCATAAGCAGTGGAAGTCTTTATTGAACCCATATGATAAGCATCTTCATTTTCTTAGTCTTGTCGCCTTTCTGAATACTATATCAACCAACCAATATACAAATGGTACTGCTTTTTTTTTGCATTGCATTTATCAGATACAACTAAACTTTATTGCCTGAATTGTAACCGGTGTAAGTAAAAACGGGCAAAATAACAACAATGTCAAGGAATGTATTATAAAAATTAAAATGGCATTGTAGTCTATTTTTGAAGAAGTAGTAATCTTGCTAAAATGACCTTCTTGAAATGGGAAGGTATCTATCCTTCGCTTATCAGTCGTAAAACGAGTTCTTGGTTGTGTATTGGTACATACATCTACATTCCAATCATGTTCGAGATCCTTACTACATTCTGTTCTGCAGATTCCTTCCAAATAAGTACCATGATGATGGAATCCATGCGAATCACCTGGAGCAAAACATTAAACGATTATATATGATTAGTATACATGCAATAGTATTCAAAATTTGTTTAAGTCTCAACAACAATCTTCCTATAAATTTTTGCATTTATAGGAAGATTGTATTATATTTTTATAAATAATAATTTCAACCATATTGTGAGACATCCTCTTCTATACAAATTTAAGTATAAATCTTATTCACCATATGGAAGAAACTAAACTATAGAGTAAGTAGTTTAACCAATGCGATTACTTACATATTTTAAAATTATGGTTTTGGGGTTTGAATTAATTAGGAATTTTAAAAAAGGGTTCGCATCTTTTTATATAATTAGTGTTTGGGTCACTTCCTTATACATTAATCAAAATACTGTGGTAATTGTTTTTAAAATGTACTTGTGATGTCAACAAATGCCCTTGAAATAAAAAAAAATGTGTCCATATGAGGATCAACGTAATTTCCATTGGCAATGTTACGTGAAAATATAGTCGGTTTTCAAATTGTCTTAAAAATTTGACGCACCTTGTATCTTCAAGACTTTTAATATATTAATATGCGTACTTTTCTATTAGAGCTCCAAAGTAACATTTGGCGCATATTTCATAAAACTTTAATTTGATAAGGTAACATTAAAACAATTATTTGTCTACCGATTTATTAAAGTAGTTAGTGGTAAACACTGTGCGACTTTGGACTCAATATAGGTCAATCGACTAAAAACTATGCGACTTTGGACTCGGTATATGTTAATCGACTAGAAACGACGTGATTGCACAGGTTTGTAGGCAATCTTCTAAAAACTACGCGACTGTAGATTAAATGTAAGTCAATCAACTAGAGAAATGCGTTACTTTGAACTCAAGGTCAGCAAAACTGCTCGTGGTGGATAATTTTGTTAAACGCTTAATAGTAAATACTTGATATCGTTCGAGTGGGCGGCGTATGAAAGCATGTAGGCTTGGCTTGATTATTTGTTTAATAAGTATAAGTAACAAGATAATTATAAGTTTCATAAATACATAAAAATAATAGTGAAATAGTTAAAGTTAAATGATTTTAATAGTTTGAAGCAGTTCGCAAGTATTCGGTAATCTTCGGAACCCTTCGGAGGGTTTCTTGGTTGTTTGTGGAACCAAAATAAACTTAAACACTTATTGAATAACTGTAGTTAGAAAACATTTACAGTTTGAAGAGGTCCAGACGTCTTCAGCGGTTTTCGGAACTCTTCGGAAGGCTTCGTGTTTTACTTGTGGGACAACGTTAAGTTACAAAGAATTATGATATAAAATTAAAACTATTAATTGAACATATATACAAGCATAGAGGGGTTCAGAAGTTTTCGATTGTCTTCGGAACTATTCGTGCGGCTTCATGATAGTTAGTAGTGCTTTAAGAATCGTCAAGTGCGTCGCTGTTAAACTCTACGGAGGTGTCGTTTTAGAGGTAGAGTTGACAGACGCAATCACAATAACGACTTGTCGGTGAACTATGGAACGGAGCTTTACGTCCATACATAGTTTCTTAACTATTGTT